>JAEILZ010000002.1:1422157-2107178 GCA_018873225.1 [Phialemoniopsis] sp. UDSM-2020 | reverse complement strand
CCCCCGCGAAGTGGATGGGCACACTGTGCTACGCGCTCACTGCACAGTACTACCGGAACTGCACCACACAGTTGAAGTGTCAGTTAATCAAGTGCCCACATGCAGCCTGTGCTGACAGAACCAACTGATCAAGGCCCTGGTGTGGTACGAAATTGAGAGCGAGATTGTCAAACTTCAGTTAGTCGCGCAGAGGGGTTCGGACCGTGTTCGCCTAACAGCCACTAACTTGCCAAGTTGCCGTGTCCACTGATCAAAGACCAGACCTGTCACCCCGAGGAGAAGTCAAGTCTGTCCGATCGTTTCCTTCCCGTTCGATTCTGTCCAGATTGTAATTTCTGTGTCGCAGGTCCGGCTGTTTTGTCGAGGCAGGACCAACGAGATCCAGAAAGGTCGGCGTGGTGGGTAGCAGAGGGATCGACATTGCTTTCCCCTGAAAGCAGCAGCTGTTCCTGGCGCTTGTCCAGGTTTTTGAGTCGGTTGGATCGAAGACTATTTCGCTCGTTTTTAACCCCCAGCAGGGGGTAAAACTGGAGACGGGAGCAGCGGTTCTGGCCAATGGTACCTGAAATGACCGGGGCATCTGCTCGATTACCGGGTTTCATTGGCTGCATCCCCTGCTCCGATCCCCATCGCTCTAAACCCAATGGGCGGTTGGTGAAGCAGTAGTGGGGTGGCTACTGCCAGGAACACAACCACACAACAAGCATCAGGAAACGCGTTTAAAAGGAAAAATAGGAAAACAGAGGAGCTCTGCAGGGGGGTTCGACCAACTGAACCAGGAATTGGTACCTGGCGAGTGTGCACCGAGACACACTGTGCTGCTGCCTTTTTCGCTGGCTGACAAGCGTTGCACACCTTTGGGGGATGTCGGTACCCGTGGAGATCCGCTGTAATTTCCCAGATATCAATCCACCCCCTCTCTCGCGCGCCGGCTCGCAGCGCCCCCAGATGGCGTGGTTCCAGCACAGTACGTACAGCATTGCAGTGAACTCTTGTGCCCATCTCGCTATCCGTCAGTACTGCCATACAAGTGTGTTTCTCTGTCCTGTCTCTCGCACTGTCCGTGATCCCCTCCCCCCGTGGCCCAAGTTATCCACACCCCCTCTCTTCCCACCCCCGAAAAAAGACCCAGCGACTTGCCCGCTTTTGCACGCAGCACCAGCACCCAGGTGGATTGGATGGCCCCATCCCATCAATATCCCCTTCCCTCTCACTCACCTCTTCCTCTCCTCTCCCTCCCAGGGCTCGTGTTCCATTTCTCCCCCCTTTCAACAAAACAGGCCACGCTCCCTCCACTCTTGCTTCCTGCATCACTTGTGACTCGGTTTTCACTCGTTTCATTCCGATCACAGTCATCCCGTCTATCCAAAGTCGGTCACTATCCCTTCAATCGACGAACCGAACCCGAACAAAGTCGCCCTTGACAGACACTTTCTCTTCGACCTTTATCGATTGTTCTCACACTCGGCAAGCGACAAGAAAAGGCACTCAAATGTCCACCCACCTGTGAACGAGCCCACAAAGGGAGAGAACCAGCATCATCGACGACAGACAAACAAACCCAAGTCAACAAAGACCATCGCGTCTTGCCTTTCAATTCGATCATCAACATCTCATTACTTGTTCGATTCTTTTGACACCCTTTTTTCACCCACGATCCGCCACGCGGAATCACATAGCGAGCCATCTTTCTTTCAAAGCGATCTAGTTTTCTCATTTGCCTTTTTCCAGCAATAAAAGGCTCTCACTCAACTCGAAGCATCACTCATCGATATAGTCAATAGCTCTCGTCCTCGCCCGATAGTCGAGGACCCGGAAGAAGCGTATCGATTGTCGATACCAAACCCGCCATAACCCGATCAATTCATCGACCAGGAACTGGACGAAAGAGACGAGTCAAAATGAAGTCATTCTACGCCTTGACAGCTCTGATGGCGATGGGCGTGTCGGCTCTCCCGGACAAGGTTGTCCGAGCCCCCGCCGTCCAGGAGCCTTCATCTGCCCCTAAACCAATGATTCCTGTTGTTCAGGGATGCTTCTCATCATTCGGAGATCTCGAGTTCAACTCGTCACCGGACTTCATGTCCAAGGATAAGTGCGGCAAGACCATTTGCCAGGCACTAGGCAAGAAGGTTGCCGCCACCACCCAGGGCCAAAAATGCTACTGCGGCGACTCATACCCGCCGAAGAGCAGCCTGGCTGATGACAAGATGTGCAACACCACATGCACTGGCTTCGGTGAAGCTTGTATGATTTTCTCACGATAAACGACGTTTTCTTTTTGGCTTTGACTGACCCTTTTGCTCTTTCTAGGTGGTGGTCTGGGATACTATACCGTATACAACACTGGTGTCGAGCTGGTCGACGTCAAGTATGCGCCCGACCCGTCTAGCACATCAAGCGATTCATCCAAGCCGACTGCAGCTACTACTTCATCAGGTATGTTGGCTCCACTGTTGTGAATGTTGATAACCAGTCACTAACACAGGCCATAGTTCCACCGACCGTGTTCGTAACCGAGAGCAACACGCCTGCCCCATCTAGTGATAACAACAAGTCGAAGCCCAACACCGCCGGCATTGCTGCTGGTGTGGTGGTCGGTGTCGTTGTCATCGGCGCTGCTGTTGGTGGTATCTTCTTCGTCATGCGCCGCCGCCGCAACCGCGAGATTGAAGAGGAGCACCGCCGTAACGCCGCAGTGAACGCCTTCATGAACTCGGGCAAGCCTCCTGGCAGCAGTGGTGGCTATTCCGCGTCGGATTCCCGCATGGACCCCGTCATGGCTCAGCGCAGGATGAGCTCTGGAAGTATTGCCGACAACGAAGACTACTCAAGAAGGATCCTCCGGGTAAGTTGACCATGTCATGAAAATGCACCTTGGAATCGGAAACTGACAGAAGTTCATCCAAACAGGTTACCAACGCTTGAGTTCTTCCCCAGTCATGACGCACGACGACCTGTACCTTACCTGTCCATTGGCATATTCGGCGTTTGGAATTCAACTCTTGCTGCCGGCGATTCCGATCCTTTGCCGACACAAGTTTTAGGTGGCGTTTATTCGAGGTGTAGGGATGCACATTTTGCGGGTCACGAAACTGGACGTGATACCTTGGGGAATGTCGCTCGCCCCTACGCCGTCCTCTCCTTTACTAGATCTTGCTTTCATTGATGTCTCAAGACATGATTGGCTCTTCGACGCACATATCATCCGACCTGATTTCTCGCGTCTGTGCCGAGCTTGTGGAGATTATCTACCGTCCGCCGCGGATGCGGACAACCGATTTACGGCGAGAGGACGGACGCCTTGTGCCTCTGTCCTCTTTGTCGGACTCGGTTGGGGACGCACGTACGCTGTTCTGAAGCATAGCGTTCGTTGTAGATTTTGAGGGCCAGCCCGACACAGCTGGCCCTAGATGAGCCAGTTCGGCTCCGGAAGTGGGAGGGTAGAGAATCGTGCACTGTGACGATGTATAGCCTACGGGCAAGTGCCGGTTGTTTGATGTAGTTATCTGAGGTTCCCGGGATAATTGAGGCATAGACATATTCACCTACACCACGGGTTCTTGATGCACAATAGTGATCTGATGGTCTGACACGATATCGATCGGGCTTCCTGATGGACAAACGCCAGCTTCGCCGCCCTGACATTACCCCAGACATTGACGGCATAAGTTATCTGCACACCCACTCCTAGACGTTTGTTGATCGACCAAGGATTCGCAGATCCCACCTTGGACCTGACTGGCTTGCTGTTTCGGCCGGCATTTGCCTGCCGCTCATTGGTGACGAAGGCCCTGAGGCCTGTCTGGAGGCCGTCGAGCAGAGGTCGATTTCAGAGTGGCTCATGACCTGACTGCCATGTCGATCTCTCGTTCTGAAACTCTGTACCCGGTTCGAATAGGCAAGGAGCAGATCAAAGTATGTACATAACGTCACTCGAGTAACTGGGTTGAGCTGGAACTTTAGTGAGGCAGTAGAGTGTGGAGAGAAGGGGCAATTAATGTTGATTGCTTTAACTCTGTTATCCAAGATATGCCTTCTGACGGCAAGTTCCATCGTGGGAGATGCAGGCGTGGAGGAGGTGATAGCCGGCTGGTCGGAAGCAAGTCAGTCAGCCAGCCACTGGCTCTCTCCCCAAGCCCGGCCCATTGGGACGGAAGAGAGCCCCATGTGGCGGACGGCAGAGGATGCCATCTGGCCCATCACAGGCCGGCACAGACAGCGCTGCCAAGCCCCCTTCTTGACCGCCTCCGCGGCTCCCAGAATGCCAGCCTGGGTCATTCGGCCGACGCCACCTCCATCGACGCCCGTGGTCTCGTGCGACAGAAGGGTCGCTCTCCCGTGTTTTCTATTCTTGGGGAGGGGGCTTTCTTCCTCACACTCTCTTTCCTCGCCGTCGACCTAACTAAGGCTACTGTGCCGTACGCCGCACGGGACATGGTACTCTTCAGAACCCAGACGCGATTCATGCATCCGCACGCAGGAGCCAATATCTCGAAGATGAACCTGATGCCTTCTGTCTTTTTTGCTACGGTCGCAGCCAGAGCGGGTCCTGGACAACTGCGGAATGACGGTAGCAGGAAGTCAAGTCTCTTGTTTACTCATCATCGCAATTCCCGATGCATTTCCCTTCCATCGTCATCGTCGCCAGCTATTGATGATATCAGACCCGAAGTGCCTGGTGCTTACCCAGCCAGCTAAGGTCGAGGCTAGAGCACTTGAGCGTCTCCACGCGCCATTTTAGCTCGCTGTCGACTCAGTTTGCTTGACAAGTTGGACAGGCGGCGACTAGTCGAAAGGCAAATCCCAGGTGTGCACTGGTACTACACTCTTACCATCGCCCCCGCCGCTGTTCAGCGAGTATCTCTCAATCTCCTGATCGCACCAGGACGACGAATGTTCTTGGCCGTCCTTGTGTAGTCTCGTCTACTGCATGTGTGGTATTCTATCTAACATAAGAGGCAAGGTGTCAATCAGATGATATCGAGATCAATCGAGTGCAGTACATCTCTTCCAAATCAATCCCCATCCCATCCTCCATTGTCATCCGTAGGGCGACGGTGACGGGCGCCACCCCTCTCAACCCCACCCATCAAATCTCAGGGCGGGCAGCGGCTGATTTCATCACCACTTTTGTCCCCCTCCCCCAAATTACAAGCCACCCCTTTTCGTTAGCTCTTTGTCCTTTTTTTTTAAGGTTCTCTACCAGTGCCCATTTTGGATGTGTCCGCCGGGTATGTTGGGTTTTTAGCAAACGATTGAATGGGGGACGGCGTCGCCCTATGACATCAGTGAGGTGCAATACGAAGGTAGGGCTAGGAAGCAAAAGAGCAAAAGAGAAGGAGGGCGAAAAAAAAGGAAAAGGAGACGCAGGGACTGAACTTGTCTGAATCGGGGGATCTGGACCTGGGAGTGGCCCCAGTTTTGGGCTCATCTCTGCCTGTTCTTGGAAGGGCCAAAAGGCTAGTCTGGTGGCCCAGAACCTGCTAGCCCAAGAGTAGCCCAGAGTTCACGTGCCGCCACTACCACCACTGCCCTGCCACCACCTGAAGAGTCCGGTCCATCAAAGGTCCAAACCTTCTTTTTCCTTCACGTCTCGCGTCACCAAGCCAGTCATCCGTCCCTCAATCAAACTCTGCTTCAGCTGCTGTGCTGCTTGGCGCACCAAAAAAAGAATCAGGGGTGAAGAGGGGCAAGCGTGAAGGGAAGAAAAAGGACCAGAAGAAAGCAAAGTCACGCTTGTGTCAGGGATTCTAGCGAGCTTGGACCAGCCGCTGTCGTGCCACCCGACGACGAAGAGGAGAAGCAGAAAAAAACCCTAAATTCCGGCACCCGAAAGTCTAACCGTCACAGCGGGTTCTTCCATTTCTCGACGTCAAGTAAGGGCGAGAGCCAGAGAGAGGGAACCGGCCGGGAGGGACTTTTGGGAGGGCGTCGTCCAGGTCCGTTTTACCCGCGCTTACCAAGTACGCTGGCCCCGAACGCCACTCGCCCCGGGGGCTGCGAGACATACCCGCTCCTTGGGACCCTTTTAAAGACCCGGGCCCTTTCGCTAGGTTCCCAGACTCTCGGGTCCAGCCCAAGAACGCTTTTGGTGATTCGCCGTGCCGCTTTGATTCTCTTCTTTGTTGCTGCTTCACTCTTGTCTATTCTCTCCGCCCACGTCTAGTTCTGCTTCTATGCCCCTGCCGGGCAACGTTTCACGACGATCGGAGCTGCTCCCTTGAGTGGGGGGCATCGGTATGAGTACCTGACACGAATCGACATAAAGAGGAGCCTGCCGAGAAGCAATGTTCATGGAGACGACGCTCAAGTTTGTGCCTCCGGGAGGCTACCGGGCCTGCGCCAACTGTGCGGCCTCCAAGGCCAAGTGCATACGGCCTGACGATGGCAACGGCACCGCGAAATGCGAGAGGTGAGACATGCCCTCCATGCGGTGCTACGTCCACCGGCAGCGCAAGGCGCCGCAACGTGGTCCCCGACACTCGATGAGAGTCTCACATTCTGACGTTGTGTACGCATGTAGGTGTCAAAGATTAGGCAAGGAGTGCCATATCAACCCTAGGGCGAAGAAGAAGCGCCGTCTGGCCGAGTCAAAGTAGGTAGCTCTCCATGCGGGTCGAGATACGATTGTCTCCTCTGGCAAGAGAATCTGACCTGAACGTGTCTAGTGCAACCCCGACATCACAACAGAATGGAGATGGCGTCAAGAGTTCATCATCAAGTACGCCCAGGGCTCCTCACCACCAACCTCCCAAGAAGCAGCACCACCAGCAGCCGCCACCTCCTCCGCCATTGGAGGGGGACGAGAATGATCCCGTATTTGCGGAGCTGCAGATCTCAGACGCTCATGCTGAAGAAATTTTGCGCCTGTTCCGCCACCGGCAAGAGTTTTTTACTCCCTTCGTTGAACTATCGCCCACCGCAACGGCCATGTCTCTGCGCAAGGAGAAGCCCATGATCTTTCTTGCCATTATGATGGCTTCATCTTACCACGACATCGACCAGCAGAACAGACTGACGCGCGTATTGATGTCCTATATCAGCGAGCAGCTGTTCAAGAAGGGCTGCAAGAGCCTGCAGCTTCTTCAGGGTGTGCTGGTGTTTGCCAACTGGTATGTACTGGACGATGACTGGATCTTGAGAAATAGGAAACTAATGGGCGTAGGTATGGCTCGCAAATATTTATCAGCCCTCAAATCACCAATCTGCTGCATGTCGCAATGGCTCTCACTACGGACCTCGGCCTAGACAAGGCACCGACACCCATGGAGAGGTTTTCTACCCGCGCTCTGCAGCAACCACATCCCCCAGAGGGGATGGGCCACACTATTGAGGAGCGGAGGGCCCTTGTGGCTTGCTTCTATCTCAGCTCTACCATCTCCACAAGCATCAACATGCTCACGGCGTTGCAGTACTCGGCACAGGTCGAAGAAGCCTGCAAGCTTTTTGAGCGGAATAACCCGCTCAGCCAAGACTATCGGCTAGCGAAGCTGGCAAGATTGCAGTATATCACCTCGAAGATCTACCAGCTGCAAAAGGACGCCGATCTTGGTGGTGATCACAGGATACCAGTTCAGATGTTCGTCAAGGCCTATCAGGAGGAGCTGAGTCAGTTTTGGCATAACTTGCCGGAGGTGCTACGTGAAGATGGTGAGTTCCCCCCCTATGGAAGGCGCTACATCGCCGATCATGGAAGATTCAGCTTATACTCACTGACATCTGTGCAGTATCAATCGTCATGAGCTACCACACAGCCGAGATCCACCTGTACAAGATCGCCCTGACCGACACCCCGCCCATCTCGCCCGCCGACGCCGTAGCCCGCGGGCCCTCGTCGGTCCAGGAGGATCTTCAGTGCCAGTGCCTCTTCGCCCTGCGCTCCTTCTTCAAGGTCTTCTTCACCTTCGACAGCTCCGACTACTTCAACATCCCCATGGCCCTCTTCGTGCAGCTCGCCCACGCCGATGTCACCCTCGCCAAGCTCACCTCGCTCTGGTACGGCAGGCGCTGGCCCGACCGCTGCACACCCGACATGCTGGCCTTCGGCGACGTTATGGACCGCCTCGCGCTGCGCCTCGAGGAGGCCAAGACGCGCCAGCACCCGTTCGGGTGGCCTTTGCGCAACGCCGTGTTCGACCAGTGGGCCGAGCGCATCCGGTCCTTCAAGGCGCTCGACTTTGCGACGACCGCGCCGCCCAAGGCACCCAGCCGGGTGCCGACCCCGGCCAACGCGAGCGTCGTCATGGCCGGGCCACCACCCGTGGTTCCGAGTGTTGGCCCGCCAGAGCCGGCGGAGGCGATGCAGGCCGACTGGGCCGCGTGGTTCGATACGGTCAGCGCTTCATGGGTCAGCCCCACGGAGCTGGCGGGCGCGGCATGGCCGGACCCGACTTTTGCGACATGGGATATGGACGGCACGGCGGGGAGAGCAGGGGAGTACTCGTAATTCCGAATTCTTGTCTTTTTCATGATTTTGTTTGGGGGGTTTTGGCTGGCGCGTGGTGCAGCATTTTACATAAAGGGGTTGTGGGAGGGTGTGGCATTCTCCGTTCTTGCATATAAATCGACCTCATCCTGGGGGTCCTGAGTACCTATTACTTACGAATTCGATGTGGACAGCGAGCATTTTTACTTCATTATAGAAGATACTGGGAGGTTTATATTCTGTCTTCTAGCTAGTTGGTGGTTCTATTTTACACTCGTATGGCGCAAGTCAACCAAACTTTCCTTTCCGTTGGTCCTGTCATTTCTGCAATTGAAGTACCTGGAATATACATAGAATGGAATTTGAAGCGGGTCAAGCTCTTGTCGCCTCTCAATCGTAGCCTCTTTCTGAAGCGGACCGATTGAGCATCAAGATGACTTTTAGACTTTGTATTGCTCTCCTAATGCCGACATCTACGATGAAAAGAACTGGCTGACTTTGCTCAGAGTTTCCTCGGCCCTTTCTACCCACAGGAAATGACCACAGTTGTCGTATACAACTAGTTCGGAACCGGCAATGCCTCGTTTCGTGGCAGCCCCTTGCGTAGGAGTGCAGATAGGGTCCTGCTGAGTGAATATCATCAACGTCTTTGCCCTGACTTTGTCTAGGTAGTCTTCTTGCGTCTTGATGTTCCGATATTTGCCATGCAGGTGCTGGAAGTTCCATAGCGGCATCTCGGTGATCGTGGCCAAGGGAGAGGCAGAAGCCAGGGTTGGGTCGTGGAAGTATACTGGCAAGAACCTGCGGCTGACCGCGGCGAACTCTGTGTCGGACAAGTCGTCCCATGAGCTCGTCCACGCCGCCAGCGCATCTTGGAGTCTCGGGTCTTTTTGCTTCTCCGCCACGATTGCCATCATCGACTGGCTATCGTCGAAGCCTTCCAGCTGGTGAGTCAACAAGACCAGCTTGTCGACTCTGTCGGGGAACCTGATGGCGTACCACAGGGCGATCGTCCCGCCCCCGGAATGGCCCATCAGCCGGGGGATCTTGTCGAGTTTCAATTCTTGACGGAGATGTTCCACGTCCTCTGCGAGATGCCAGGGGGTCATCTGGTCGGGTTCAGGTCTCGTGGACTTGGCATTCCCCCTGAATTCGAGGTAGATCAGGGTGAAGTCACTTTCGAGCTTTTGGAAGCCATGTTGGAGATACGAAGAGCCGAGACCCCAGGCCGGCGCAAGGACGATAACAGGAGGCCCCGTGCCACGAACGATATAGTTGAGAAGGGAGCCTTGACTGGTCTTGAAGACAAGGTCTTGGGCACTGGAGGTTGTGGTATCAGACATGACTGCGGGGAGAGGCGGGGAACCGATGATCAACAGCGTATTGATTGTTACATTGCTGTAACAACTTGGCGGCTTTATAGCCTGCCGATATTTACGGTGAAATGGACAGTTGATTTTGGTTGGGGTCCATTTAAGGCCACGCAGGACTTAAAAAGACGGCTCAACAAACCGGTCGGTCTTACACGTTGAATGTGGGGCAATTGAGTGGTGTTCTGGCGATTTATAATCTGACCAGACTGGTATACGTGTTCGGAATAGCTCCTTTTTTTGAGAAAGAGGCAACCAATGAACGGTCTCTTTGATTTTAGTTCACCTTGAAAGCCAAGCATTCTTTCAGTGAGCCGAGGTACAGTAGTTTGTTGACGCTGTTGGACAGCATTATCACCGGTAGTGGCTGGGGGATTCCAGAGACACTATGACAATCCCTAAACCCGTTTTGCAACTGAGATGGACACTAACAATCCTTCTTACAGGTTCAGCTTCAGGAATGACGAGTCTACCTCCCCGTCGTTGGGAATCCGATGGGATCATGCCGAGGTTCGTCACCAATCTCAGCCATCTTTGTGTTCAGCTGCAGGACCATCTGTCGCACAACTTGGGCGTGTTCGGGCTCGTTGATGATGTTGAACAACTCAAGCGGATCCTTCACGCAGTCGAACAGCTCCCACTCCGGGTCCTGGCCACCGGCTTGGGTGCCCTCTAGCCCTAGTCCTTCGTTGTACCAGTAGATCAACTTGTACCTCTGGTTTCGAATCCCAAAGTGTGCGTAAGCATTGTGATTTTCCTCCTGGTGCATCCAGTACCGGTGATATGCTACCTGTGGCCAGAAAGCTGGAGTCTGACCACAGAGGAGGCTACGGAACGACCGGCCCTGCATGAATGACGGGATGGGGATCCCGGCAAGATCAAGCCAGGTCGCGGCAAAGTCGACATTGCAGACAATATCGTCACATACCGACCCAGCCTTGACTTCCTTTGGGTATCGTATAAGTAGCGGCATCTGGAATGACTCCTCATACATGAACCGCTTGTCGAACCAGCCGTGGTCTCCCAGAAAGAACCCCTGATCGGACGTATAGATCACAAGAGTGTTGTCTGTCAGGCCGTTCTGATCGAGGTAGTCAAGCATTCTCCCGACATTGTCATCGACAGAGGCTATGGTGCGGAGATAACGCTTCATATACCTCTGAAACTTGAAGTGGCGCAGCTCCTGCTGAGAGCTGAAGGTGAACGCCTCGCCCGTGTCGCGATCGACTAGCCGCAGCCCACGCACGTCTTCAGGGCACGGCACTTTGCGCTCCCACTCGCCTGGCCGGACCGGCTCCCCGACCTCTGACCCACCGTCTGGCTGTGCTAGCCCGAGGTCAAAGTAGGTCAGATCTGCGTCAACCTTCATCTTCGCCGCGGCGGCTGCTTTGGCTTGATTCTTGTAATCGTCATCGTACGTCTCGGGGACCTTAATGTCCTCCTGGTATAAGCCTCGGTGCTTGATATCACACTCCCAAGAGCGGTGAGGAGCTTTGTGGTGGCACATCAGAAAGAACGGCCTGGACTTGTCCCGCGCGTCAATCCACGCCAGGGACTTGTCCGTAATGATGTCCGTCGCGTAACCCTTCTCGAAGCGCGCACCGTCCGGGTTGATAAACTCCGGGTCGAAGTAGGACCCCTGCCCGGGTAGGACCGACCAGTAGTCGAAGCCCGAGGGCTCGTGGGCCTCGCCTTCGCCGAGGTGCCACTTGCCGACCATGGCAGTCTGGTAGCCGCCAAAGGCGCGCAGGCATTTTGCAACGTTGGGTAGCTCCTTGTTGATTTTGCTCGCGAGCGTGACGACGCCGTTGACGTGATTGTACGTGCCCGTGAGGATGGCGGCGCGGCTCGGTGTGCAGATCGAGTTGGTCACGTAGCAGTGGTTGAAACGCATGCCCTCGTGCGCCAGACGGTCCAGGTTGGGCGTGTGGTTGATACCGGCGCCATAGCAGCTGATGGCCTTGGAGACGTGGTCATCCGCCATGATGAAGACTATGTTTGGAGGGGGCGTGCAGGAGGTCATCTTGACTGGTTGTAGCGAGGTCTTCGCTGGATGGTGCACTATGTCGACGACAAGAAGCTTGAATCGCAGAGAGAAGAAGTCAAAAGATCAGTATGAGGGACGGGGGGATCAAAATGATAAGGCAAATTGACCCAAAAAACGTTCAAGCAGCAACAAGAGTGCGTAGTGCCTTACGGTACCGGAGAAGCCTGAGGGACGGCGGAGCACCGCACTCCGCGCTTCGGAAGCCCCGAGTAATGGCCTTCATATTTCCACGTAGAGCCATGTTGCACCATGTGCTACATTGGCCGGACACCTTGGAAAAGGTCTTCACAATCTAATCTTCGGTGTCAATGTAGAATGTCTCGGACCGAGTTTTGGCCAATCAGCGCGTTTGTAGACGGGTCCGGAGGATGTCTTGACGGCCCCTCCTTTGGACGGATCCGCTCCGATGCATACTGAGCTAGCGGTTGCACTAGACATCAACCCGCCGACAACCGCCAGGACCGAACATTCTTTGAACCTAGATCAAGAGGGACTTGATCTCGAGCCATTGCGCTCTTTTCAAACATTTGCTGGAAGACAACATTCGCCATTCACCAGTTCTTGTCAATTGCCAGTACAATCCGGACCACGATCCGCCGCCTGTGATCATGGCTGCTCCGAAACGAAACTGGTGGAAGGATGGGGTGGTTTACCAGATATGGCCAGCAAGCTTCAAGGACTCTGGAGGTGACGGCATGGGAGACATCCCCGGCATCATCACCAAGCTCCCTTACCTGAAAGATTTCGGGGTCGACGTTATCTGGCTCTCACCCATGTACGACAGCCCGCAGCTTGACATGGGATATGACATTTCCAACTACGAAGATGTTTACCCCCCGTATGGCACGATCGCGGACATGGATCGGCTCATCAGTGAATGTCATGCTCTGGGCATTCGTCTGATCCTCGATCTGGTGATCAATCACACCTCCTACCTCCACCCGTGGTTCCAAGAGTCGAGGAAGTCGAAGGACCATCCTATGCGCGACTGGTACATTTGGAGACCGCCGCGTTATGTCAATGGCGTCCGGAAGCCTCCAAACAACTGGCGTTCCAACTTTGGTGGCTCTCCGTGGGAGTGGGACGAGGCCACTCAAGAGTACTACTTTCACCTGTTTGCTCCTGAGCAGCCTGATCTGAACTGGGACTCGGATGAGTGCAGACAGGCTATTTACAAGTCGGCAGTCAAGTTCTGGCTTGACAAGGGAGTAGATGGCTTCCGCGTAGACACGGTGAACCTCTACAGCAAGAACATGGCCTTCCCGGACGTGGATGTCACCGACCCCCACTCAGAGTTTCAGCCAGCTGCCGACCATTTTGCGAATGGACCAAGGATGCATGAATTTCTCACGGAGATCAACTCCCAGGTTCTCTGCAAGTACAATGATGTCATGACGGTCGGAGAGTTGCCGCATACCAAGACTGCCGAGAAGGTGTTGATGTACGTTCGGCCCGACGCGAAACAACTCAGCATGGTCTTCCAATTTGATACTGTCACTTTAGGACATGGAAGACCCGACAAATTCAATCTGGTGCCGTTTGACCTGGTTGACTTCAAGAACTCCTTGACAAGGCAGCAAAACATCGCCAATATGGGCGGGTGGGCAACATCCTTCCTTGAGAACCACGACCAGGGCCGCTCTATCTCTCGGTTTGGGTCTAAAGACTCCAAGTACGCAGTCCAATCAGGCAAACTACTAGCGGTCCTACTCACGACACTCACTGGCACACTGTTCTTGTATCAAGGTCAGGAGATCGGGATGCGAAACATGCCCGTGGACTGGCCGATAGACGAGTACAAAGATACCATCACGCTGAACTTCTGGAATGCGCTCAAGGCACGCTACCCGCCGGGTCCTGATCGCGATGCCGCCCTGGCCGCTGGGATGATCGGTATCCAGGACGTCGCCCGGGACCACTCCCGTACTCCGGTACAGTGGGACGACTCCCACGCCGCGGGCTTCACTACGGGGGAGCCCTGGACACGGGTCCACGACAACTACAAGGAGATAAATGTGGCTCGGCAAATTAGTGACCCCGAGAGCCTCCTGTCTTTCTGGAAGAGCGCTGTTGTTTTTAGGAAGCAGCACGCCGACGTCTTGACTCACGGCTTCTTCGAGGTGCATGACTTGGAGAATCCTAACGTGGTCATGTACTCGAAGAAGTTTGAAGGTCAAACCGCCGTGGTTGTACTGAACTTCTCCGACTCAAAACAGGAATGCCCATGGCCTATCGGTATTGAGAAGATTTCGCTCAAGGTGGCATTCACGAACCTGACAACCGATGTGGGGGAGCTACTAACTCCTTGGGAAGCGAGGGTGTATATCTAGGGACTGCGTCAAGAAGGCCTCGGAAGAGAGTTGAATACAGAAGTAGTTTTCTAAATATTTGCTAAAAATGGTATCTCTGTGTGTACAGAATTGAGGTTGCTCAGCTTGTCGTTCAAATAAGTTCTTTGCAGGCCGTCAAGACGGTCCATATCCAACACAAATGTGAGGAGCAGACTCAGATCGCTCAGCACGCCCTCATGCTGAACATGATCGTCAGCACCGAGGATAGTGACAACGTCAACGATCGCGATTGTGAGCTCAAATAGCTTATGCACCATGCTGTTGCCATGCACCTCGATGGCATTCTTGGAAAGCGTCTTGATTGTCCAGCAAACATCGCGCGTGAGGTGGAGTGGAAACTTGAGTGACAGACACATGTCCCTCGTATTCAAGCTTAGGGGACACGTTCGCACTGCCACTTGCCAGAAGAGCATGTGTAGCCACTGTCGCGTGATGATCACATCGGCCTTTTGTACATCAGTCAAGTCCGCCATCTGTTCTCCTAGGCTTACATGATCCAGCTGCGCCTGTGCCGTCTTGATCCATGCCAGCGTCGCGTCAATATCGGCATTATCCGCCTGTGAGCCTGGTCGCAGCCAGTAGGTAAAGAATGTGGCATCAAGGAGGGGAAACATTCGTGCCATCAAGGCGAAGTGGCAGTGAATACTTGGGGGTAAGGCAGGATCTGGAAGCGGAGGCTCTGGCGCCGGCGCCAGCTTGACAGGGAGACAGAGTCGCGTTGCGAGGAACCGTTCATGAATGAAAATCATCCAGTAAAGCCTCTGTCGTCTGGCCCGTTCCGTCTCGTCGGGACCTGGGCTCGATCCTTCCGCCCTGGTGTGCAGCTGGACGAGTGTGCTTGCCTCGCACAGATGGAACCATGCAGCCTCTCGCTTCTGAAGGCCAGCCAGCGAGATGTGCACGAACAGTGGAGTCATGATGGCAATTACCGAGGGCCTCCCAGGGTCGAGAAGGGGGCCACGCAACCCCAGAGCACACTGAGCGAGTTCCTCGGTTCGAGCAGACCTCTCCTTGTCACGGGTCAGGTGCCGACTCGTCCAGCCGATGGTGGCGGCGGCAAGGGCACAGACAAACGCGGCATCTTCGCGATGCTGCGGTGCGCGAGCTATGCATTCTTTGACCTCGTCAAGAGTGACTATTGGATAGAACGCATAGACTCGTTCCGTGTAGTGTCGCGTGAGAGTGCGCGTAGACTCGGCGTCTAGAGCGATATCGGCTAGGTAGTTCGGTTGTTTTGCCTGACCGGACTCTGGCGCCAAGGGCCGATGGCCTGATGGGATTGTGTTTGCGTGATGCGCAATGACACTCCTCCGTTTGATTCCTTTGCGTGGGAGATTTGGTGTCCGGTCGGGCGGGAACTGACAGCGGAGGTTCAGATGGAGACACTGCTGGCACGGCTGACAGCCATTGCACTTCACCTTCCTTGCCCTGCAGGGATCACAGGCAAGCCGGATCCGACGAATAGCGTGACGTCCGTCGCTCTCCATGGCAGGAGACGACTGTCCGGCCTGCATGCGGTAAGGTTGAGGTTGAGATCTTGCCGACACCCAGCGTCGCGGGTCGCTCCACACGTTGGATTATTTCAGTGCATATAACCCGTAGTTTAGCGTGTAAACACCCTCTGGAGCAAAGACCCTGTGGGGCGAAGCGGCATTGGGCAAGGAGGCCATGAAGGCGAGGAACTGACTCGGAGGCTGCTTTGATTGGCTTAAACTCGGTCCGGTCGGGTGCCCGTGGTCATTAGGCGTGGAAAACCCTGACCCATGCCGTGTTAGCCAAACTCCAGACCGGGGAATGAATTCAGTTTTCTAGACCAGAGCCTAAGCAAGGCCATGTAAGGGGCAAGAAAGGGTTTAAGGGATTTGATTGGCGCAGACTCGGACCGAGCACAACTCTAGAACAATATCCTCTTCTTGGCCGACCCCGAACTTCCCCAGCTCGTCTACACTTTTCTCACATGCTATTGTTATGGAGGGGACTCTCAATTTGGTCTTGATCCCGGCCCCCGCATGGTCCGCACACCATGCCACATGTTCAAGAGCCATAAAAGCACTGACCGACCATTCGCCTGTCTACAAAAGGTGTCTCCTCTGTCCTTTGAGTCGCCATGATCAGTGCATGACCTCCAGGGCCTCATCCTCCAGCCTTCTTCCTTCTCCCTGGACTTTCTTGTACTCTATCTCTTCAAATCATTACGCTCGCCATCTCACCATGGCCGTCCCCGCCCAAGAAAAGCCCGGCAGGGACAGCATGTCGCACGTCGAGGCTGCTGGCCGGGTAGACTTGGACCATGATCCGAAGAAAGATTCCGAATTCCTCGGCTTTGTCCAGGACGCGACATCATCTGAGCACCAAATGTCACTGATCGAATCCCTGAAGCTGTATCCCAAGGCTGCAGCCTGGTCGATTGCACTTTCATCCGCGCTGATCATGGAGGGCTACGACAAGTACCTCCTCGGCTCACTTTACGCATTCCCTGCCTTTCAGCAACGCTTCGGCGTGAAGCAGCCCAATGGTACTTACCAGGTTACTGCTCCATGGCAGTCCGGACTTTCCAACGGCGCACATGTTGGTGAAATCTGCGGCCTGCTTGCTAGTGGTATTCTTTCGGAGAAGTATGGCTACCGAAAAGTCATGATAGGATCTCTGATTGCGATGGTCGGCTTCATCTTTATCATGTTCTTCGCTACCAATATCGGGATGCTTGAGACTGGGTATGTCCTGACGGGCATACCCTGGGGCATCTTCCAGACTATCACGACCACTTACGCCGCCGAAGTCTGCCCCGTCGTCCTCCGCCCCTATCTGACAACATACGTGAACCTCTGTTGGACATTGGGACAATTTATAGAAGCTGGTGTTATGCGAGGCTTCGTGGGCCGTCCTGCATCCGACCAATGGTCCTGGAGGGTACCATACGCTATCCAATGGTCCTTTCCACTGCCAATCCTCGTTGCAGTCATCCTGGCGCCCGAGTCGCCTTGGTGGTTGGTGAGAAAGGACCGTCTTGACGCAGCCCGAAAGTCCCTCCTACGTCTCACCAGTCGAAAGATGCAAGGCAAGACCAACTTCGACCCCGACAAGACGATTGCTATGATGGTGCACACGAACGAGATGGAACAGGAGGTCACGGCCGGTACAACCTACTGGGACTGTTTCAAGGGAGTCAACCTGCGTCGGACGGAAATCGCGTGCGCAGTGTGGTCCATCCAGAACCTCTGCGGCAATTCTTTCATGGGCTACTCTACCTACTTCTGCCAGCAAGCTGGACTACCAGTCACGCAGTCCTTCAATATGTCCCTTGGTCAAGGCGGTCTTGCCTGCCTGGGAACTCTCGTTTCGTGGGTAGCCATGAGCTATTTCGGGCGACGCACGCTTTACTTCTGGGGCCTCATCGTCCTCGACGTGCTGCTGTTTATCATCGGCATTATTTCGGTCTCTAGCCAGACGGTCGCATCCAGCTGGGCGATCGGATCCATGCTTTTGGTCTTCACGTTCTGCTACGACATCTTCGTCGGGCCTGTGTGCTATTCGCTGGTGGCCGAGATGCCATCGACACGTCTCCGTCCCAAGACTGTGGTGCTCGCTCGTAGCCTGTACAACATCTTTGGCATCATCAACGCTGTGCTCACGCCGTACATGCTCAATCCTAGTGCCTGGAACTGGAAAGGAAAGGCGGGATTCTTCTGGGGCGGCATCTGCCTGCTTTGCGCAGTGTGGTGTTTCTTCCGACTTCCCGAGCCGGCTGGAAGGACCTACGGTGAATTGGATATCCTGTTTGACAAGAAGATCAATGCTCGCAAGTTCAAGACAACCAAGATCGACGCTGTGGCAGGAACCGCAGAGACTATAGAGAACAAGGAGTAGGATGGATCACACAATCTTCTGTGCATTTGCCGGGCGATTGTTGGAGAGAACGAGTTGACTTCAGTCTAATGGTCATATTGGAAGCAAAGTTCGGCACTGGCATTGGTGCATTTACCCTCAAAGGGTGAGAACCTTAACGTAGTGATGTAATAAACTCGCTCAATCTACAAGAAATGCACTGATGTGATGGTTGAGTTGTGGGCATATTCGGGAGGAATCGCCACAATGACGAACTGCCAGATGAGGAACGACCAGTCAAGTGGAAATGCGGAGGTGGAGACCTGTTGATATGCTTTGCGGGGAACCCCCGAGAGATCTTGCTGCAAATGCACGTCCAACCCGGGGGAATCACAAGGAAGTACGGATGTAATGAGTTAGTACTGGGTTCTGGAAGTTCCCACTCTCTCGAGGGCGATCTTTTCATCGTTTATCCTCGGTCCAACTATCTTTCCTTATCTAGCCGTCCACGGGGTACGGACAAGCCGGACCACACTAGCCTGCCCCTTTATCGCAAGCATCCCTAAACGTCTCCACCGTGGGCGTGATAACGACTCTCCGTGCTCTTTCCGTGCTGAAAGCACGGGTCTCTCCGGTGCGTCTGTTTCGCCTCCAAACTGCCATGATCGCGAACATACGAAGTATAAAGAATGGACGAGTATGACTGTTTGCTTGCCGTGACTAGCAAGTCGACCTCATCGATACTGCTACCAGATTTGACAACTTTTCCACAATATGGCCGCTGTTGAGTCAATGCAAAAGTCCGAAATGCAGGGCGGTGCACCCACTCGCGTCCTCTCTGTCGAGCACGGCGCGGCTCAAGCGCACATCGATTCCGCCGCCTTGAAGAGATATACGTTGAAATGCGACCTTATTATCATTCCAATGGTGTCTTTTTCATATCTGCTTGAGTAAAAGTCCTTCAGTCTCCGTCTTGAACGCCTGTGACTGACATGTTGATAGTTCCCTGGACCGCTCCAACCTCGGAAATGCACAAACAGCTGGCCTTTCGGACGATCTCGGCTTGCACAAGAACCAGTACAATATGTGCTTGACAGTCTACTATATTGCTATGATCCTGTTTGGACCGGTTGGCACATTGATTTCCAAGAAGTTTTCTGGAAAATTCGGGATTCCCCTCATGCTGCTAGGCTTCGGCACAGCATCGATCTGCACAGCAGCTGTCAAGAGTTTCGGCAGCCTTATTGTTTGTCGGCTGTTCGTCGGTATCTTTGAGTCCGGCTTTGTGGCAAGGTTAGTTTGACCCACGACATACGAGAAACTGTACAGAGGCTGAAACCTGTTGCTTAGTTCGGTGGTCTATTTCTCGACCTTCTACACGCGTAGGCAGATTGCCTTCCGGATCGGCATCTTCTACGCTTCGAGCATCACAGCATCCGCATTCGGTGGTCTTCTCGCCTATGGGGTCTTTCATCTCCCTGGGAAGAACGGTCTCTTCACCTGGTCCTACCTCTTTCTCCTCGAGGGCGGCATCACACTGGTGACCGCCGTGATCGCGTACTTCGTGCTGCCTCGCAGCATTGAGACGGCCTATTTCCTGACTGCAGAGGAGAAGGATGCAGGTATCATGAATCAGTTGATGGATGCGGTCCACAACACCACACCTAAAATCAACTGGAGCGAGGCTCTGAGCGAGTTCAAATCGTGGCACTTTCCACTGCGGGCCATCATTGGCTTTACTTACGGAACACTGCTGAACTCGAACGCGAATTTCCTAGCTATTATGACCCAGCGACTCGGGTTCAGTGTTGTGAAGACCAATTTGGTATGTAGTTCTAGGGCATTACTTCGCAAGATGTACTCCGACTGACGTTGCATAGTACACTGTAGCCCCCGCCATCACATCTGCCTGTACACTCTTGATAATTAGCTTTTCGTCGGATCACTTCCAAGAACGTGGCTTCCATATGGTTCTAGCTCTGAGCACGAGCGTTGTGGGATATATTCTCCTTATGACCGTCGACATGACAACTCAGATGGGTGTAGCTTACTTTGCGATCTTCCTCTGCACCATAGGGGTACGCAGTCTGTATCTCCATGATGGTCTTCGTTTGCTAATCATTACAACATAGGCATATCCAATCTCTGTCCTTTATTCCGCATGGATGCTTTCGAATATGAACAATCTCAACGCGAGAGCTGCAACCATGGGAGTACTACTGTCACTCAGTATGTTATCGAGCAAACCTTACGTGGTTGATATTCTCTAACCAAGCGTACTTTAGCCAACTCTTCTGGTCTTCTCGCTAGCAACGTCTTCATCACTAGTGAGGCCCCACGGTACATCTCGGCGCTCAAGACCAATTGCGTATGTGCCGGAGTCTGCATGCTTCTGACCGGCTCGTACTCTATGTGGATGAGAATGGAAAATAAGAGACGTGATCGCAAGGCACAGAGTGAGACACAGGTTGAAGTAACTGCACCTACTCCGTCAGGTGCGGCAGGCTTTGCAGATCCTAGCTTCCGATTCAGACCTTGAATGCGAACATAGACAGTAGGGCTTGTATTTAAGTCTCTTTGACTTTTTGGTGATGATACTGTGGTTATTAATGGAAGGGGTTGTATGATGAGCAGCAACGGTAGATCATTTTTCTTCAAGTTTAGTGTTGGGTGGGAAGTATGGAGTTCCTGAGTTAATTGAAACGAGAAGAAGCATTGATTATTCTCAGAACTTTTGATCTCAAGTTGGAAATTTGATGTTCAAGTATACTTCATCAATATAAGCTCAGCCAGTGCGTAGTAGCTGGAGTGTCATGTCTAGACTTAAGCATTCTTTGAGATAAGCCCGCTATGCGGTCGACTCGGTCCTGGTGGAGCCACCTAAAGAACCAGCCATAAGCCATGAGCCGAAAGTTGGCCCTAGTCCGTTAGACCCCCATTCTCCAAAAGAGGGGTTCAGCCCATGTGCCTCCTTATCATCCGAGGATGATACACTTCTATCTACATCAATGATAAATCAGGTCTCCCCACCGATTGCTACCTCTCGCACCGACACATTGTGCTCACAGACATGGGCAAAGGTGATGTAACACAACGCCAAAGGGCCATTATGGCCTGCATTCCATGGTGAGCCTTTGTTTTTTCATATCCTACATGCAGTCCTCCTTGTTTGTCACTGACTGCTAATCATTGTGTTAGTCGAAGACGCAAAGTCAAGTGTAACGGGGCGAGGCCATGCTGCAGACATTGTCTGCGGGTCCGTGACAAATGTAAATGGCCTGCACTCGAGGAGGACTCTGATGGTGGCCAAGACGACGTGTCTGAGTCTCCACGCACCTCACCAGCCGCTGCTGGTATTCCAGAGCATCATGCAAGGGTCCTCTTGAACATCTTCTTCAGCACTGCACACCTGGGTTTCATACGGCAAAGCATACACCAGCCAAGATTTGAGACGACTCCTATACTGTCACAACAGCCCTTCCTACTCTTCGCAATCTGCTCGCTTGCTGCCATCCATATCTCGGAGGACGACGTCGTCAATGTCTTCAATGGCGAAGACGCAGCGCAATTGTCACAAAGACTGGCCAAGACCGCTCACGGGTACTCGAGAGACTCATCTGATCAGCCAACTCTGTCATCAGTACAGGCGAATGTTATTCTCAGCCTTCGAGAACTCTACTGCCGAAGCATCACGGGAGCGTGGATGTACACAGGACTGGCTATCCGCATGGCTCAGGAGATGCGGCTTGGAAAGGAGTATTTTCACAACCGTCCTGTGAGAGAACAGGAAACAAGGCGGAGAGCATTGTGGACCTGTTTCATCATGGACCGCATGCTCTGCTTTCTGACCGCTCGTCCGCAAGTTTTCAGGACCAAGCATATCTCTATCCAGCTGCCCTGTCCAGCGAGAAACTTTCTCTTTGACCAGGCTTTCCAAGGGCCGGGCATCGCAGATTTTCGAGCCCCCGTCTTCGAGCATGCCGAAGTATTGCCCTTCTTTCTCAAAGCAGTGGATTTGTGGAGTGTGTTGATTGACTTGTTTGGGACCGTAGGGAACTCGTCACCTGAAGGCTTAGTCGAGAACGAGGACGAGTTCTCAAGGGCACACACTGCTGTCCTGGAGTGGATGAACTATCTTCCTCCACGAATGACATGGTCGATGACGAACTATCGGACGTTTTGCCTGCTTGGGGAGGGGAACCTCTTCGTGTCATTGCACATGGTCATCAATCATGCCTTGTGCACTCTCCAACAAGCTCATCTGCCCCAGGCACATGACTTCATTGCATCTGGTTCACCAGACACTTCACGTCAGGAAGTTGCAGCTACATGCTACTACCACGCAAACGTTGTGGCAGAGATGGCCTGTTCATTGCATCAAGGAGATGACCGAGACAGAGATTCGCTTCGATCGCCATTTTCTGGCGCTGCTATCCTGAGCTCGGCCTGCGTTCAGCTCTGGAGCTATCACTCGAGGTCTCAGCTGGTGGAGGGATCCACGGAGGACCTAGCTCAGAAAGTGTCATCACTTGTCGAGATCCTGCGCTCATGGCAGAAGACATGGCCAATCGCTGCCTCATGGATCGAAAGTGTGGAACTCATCAATGCTCTGTACGCAACGGCTTACAATACTGGCGTTGATGGAAATGGCATCGACCTGGGCCAAGACGTTGGATTGGACTTATCTTCAGTGACTGAACAAGGAACGGGATCTGTCGGATTACCGGAACCAAGCAATGTTTCTCCTCGGCTTTTTGAAAAGATTCGTCACATCATGTTTACGATATCGGAACCTTCTGCCTTACGACGGCTACAATCGCAACTCCATATTCGCAATCTGTGGAGTCACATGAGCTTACAGGCTCAGATGACCTCGATGGATCCCTGTCTGTTCGACGACGCAGATAACTTCTCCACGGGCAGTTCTGCACAAGTTCCTTTTGGGTGGAGCGAGTATATGACTTTGCTTGATGGCCAGGAGCCTCTTCCTGACCTAACGTCACCTCCAGTCTAGCGTTAAAAAACCAATCATGTATTACAGATGGACCAATGTACTTCTTTCAATGGATAGGACTTCTTCAAGCATCATCGGGTTTGGGAACGCCGAAGAACTGCGAAGAGATTATCATTAGCGTGAATATTTGTGTTCAATGGAAGAGGTAGATACTCACATCATATCCCAGCTTGTCCTCCGGATCTGGATCAGGCATTTGATATTTGCCATCGAACCGCCACCACTGTCTTCCCTCCCAGACATCCTCGACTGGCAAGACGCCTTCTTTCTTCATCTGCTCACGGGTCTTGACGACATCTCTCCACACTCGCAACATGTTCTCGCCCGCCACCTTGGCGAGCTGCTCCTCGGTAGCTCCACGGTCTAAGATTGCCTTGAGCAGGTTCGGGTAGCAGCGTACGTCATCTAGACCCGGGATGCGAGTCGCGATGCCGTCGAAATCCGAGCCCAGGCCCACGTGGTCCCACCCAATACGTCCCGCGATATAGAACAGATGGTCTAGAACATGGTCCATGGTCGCATCGCGACGGTTGGTGGCAACATGCTCCGGCACAAACGTCACCATGATTATCCCATTGTTCTGAGGAATTCTATCGAGGACGTCATCCGACACATTGCGCGGGTGATCAAAGACAGACAAGGCGTTGCTGTGAGAGAACATGACGGGGGCTCGTGTTAGGTCCAGAACCTGTCTCGCACACTCCATGGTCACATGCGACGCATCCACAATCATGCCCAGTCGGTTCATCTCCTTGATACAAGATCGACCGAGGGAGGACAATCCACCATGGACAGGCCCCGAGACGGACTGCGAGGAGTCTGCGAAGCAGTTGTTGACATTGTGGGTCAGAGTGCAATACCGGGCGCCGAGCTTGTAGAATGCGCGGAGGATGCCAATAGAGTTGCCGGCCATGTGGAGACCTTCGATGCCGATTGAGCACGCGATGCGGCCTTGAGCGTATACGCGCTTCACATCTTCCGGCTCGCGAACGAGCTCAAAGACATGCGGGTATAGCTCAATGAGCCGTGTGGTCAAGTCCAGCTGTTCGATCGCGTCTCGAGCCATGTCGCTGTATTCCGGTGTCGTGAAGTCCTCGGCCGAACGCAGGCAGGGCACGCAGATGGACCAGAACTGGGCGCCAACAGCACCTTGAACACAAAGTATCATCAGCCCAGGGACTTTCGTCTGTAAAACCTGAGGGCCAAGTTCTCACCTTGCCGGAGTCTAGGGATATCCGTCATGCCCCTCTCAAACCCCTTTTCAAAGTCGAACCGCGGCTGGTTGTAGATTTTGCCATGTGTGACACAGCGAGGCTGTTGAGGAAGATCATTGTGTCCATCGAACAGAGGGGTGTCACGGAGCACACGCTTGACTCTCTCATCAATGGTCAGTGACTGGTATGGATGGTCTGCTTCTTCGGGCAGTGCAAGAGACCCCATCTTGTTATCGTCGGGAATCTTGCGGATAGGTTTGTAACGCCAGGGATGGTAGATACTCCAGATACGAAAGATTCGATGTGGCCTGATTATATATCGCGTATTCATGAAACGGCAAGAAGTCGTCGTCCTGCTGGCCGGCTGCTTGCAAGCCCCCCGTAACGAGATGTCGGCTCAGCCGTTCTCAGAACCCGGCCCATCCGCTCGGCCCCACAACACCTTATCGGGGCACTCTCCACACCTCGACATTGCGGAGGTCACTAAGTGCGTCACTTCCTTGGGATTGTGACAGGAACATGATTATGCAGGGACTGACCAAGATGCTGGTAGACTGAGTGACCCGGTGCTTGGTCCGGTTGTCACACTATTGGCTCAGAGTGGGCTGAACACTACTGCACCTAGACCCTGCACTGATTGACCGAGAGTCCTGTATTGACCTACTACCTAGAAACAGCTTCACCAAAACCCATGATAAAGAATCTCCTAGACTTGCTCCCCGTCACCCTAGCACGGAAACCAGCTCAAGCTCTTGTGTCGGTTGTGATCGTCGGCCCAATGAACACACCCTTGGTCCAAGCTGAGAACTTGGATTCGTCCTCCTTGATGATCTTTGCAGTCTCCTCATCCTCAAAGAAGGCCCAGTTGGCGTCAAAATGCGCCTTGTCCCGATACGTGAGGACCGCCAATGCGTCGTAGTTGAAGTCGGCTTGATCGCCTGCCAGGATAACCGCAGGGAAGTCCGGCGGTCCGTCTCGCTTGACGTAGTGGCGCGTGTGGGTCAGAGGAAATGTATCCCCCGTCAGATTCCTCATGAGGGGGATGTGGACGTTTTCGTAATGGTCGCGGTACTGCTCCGGGGTGATGCCCTCCTTCCGGCCGCCAAACATGAGCAGCTGAAACCCGCACGTGGTGAGCGTCAACCCTGACCCGAGCTGCATGGTGATGGATGAGGATCCTTTGTGATGAGATATGAATCTTCCTTCTTCTTTCGAGTTAGGAAAGCTCGGGGCCCCGCATGCACGTTTAAATAGGCGAGGGACATCTTCTTTTCACTTTGTGCGATGCTGCGCCCCAATGCAGACCCCGCGTCCGGAACATCGGCTACAGTCAGCACAACGGTCGTGATCGGCAATGTGGAGCTTGGCAATAGGAAAAAGTATCAAGAACAAAGCTATCTGCGAAAGAAGAGCACTTGGGAGAAATGTAGATTGCCAAAGATCAAGGACTCATGACTGCTTCTCGATACAAGCGGTTGGCTATGGCTAACGCTTCATATGGTGGCCCATCATCTCCACACTCTTGTGATAGTCACTGGTCCCATTATCCGGGTCCGCATCCTTGGGCTTGCAAGCCCGGTTGAAAGGGATTTTTCCGTTGCCATGAGCCCCATCGATCCTCATGAAAGACTGTCCTTTGGCCTTGAGCATCTCCTTGGCTGAGTCCTCGAACCACCCGTTGATGAAGTCTCCATGGAAGCAGTATCCGTCACCGATCTGAAACAGTGTCAGCTCTAGCCTAGATGTACGCAGGACACTCGCTTGTTCTCGTCATCAGTTTGTCTTACCTCTCCACAAGCCAACTTGAACGGCGGCACCCCCTTCCAGCCCTGCGGGATCGCTTTGCGAGTGTCGTAGCGCACCGAGAAGCGCAGCGACGGCATCCGTTTCATGCCGGCCGGGCAGCCCCCGCCGTGGGCCGCGGCGTACGTGTAGTCGGAGATCTTGTTGGGGTCGACGCAGTCCGGGAAGCGCAGGATGGCCTGCATGTGCGCGCTGCAGGTCGACCGCGGGAAGGCGGCGCGCGGGCGCGAGTTGCGGTCCTCGGGCCCGTTGCCGTCGCACCACCAGGTCAGCGCCGTGATCTTCTCGTCGATGTCGGACTGCGACTTGGCCGACGCGTTGCCGGCCACGGCGACAAAGTCGTTGGGGAAGGGGATCTCGGCGTGGTCGATCTGCTCGTAGTACGTCTTGAAGGTGGCCGGGTAGATCTCGGTGTACGTGTCGCCGTTCACGTAGTAAAGAGTCGGTGCCCCTTGAAGAAGATGCGACGTTCATATACGTTACCGGGTAAGGGGATACGAGTTCTCGGGACAAGACTTACAGTAGACGGAAAGATCGTTGGGATTCTCGCCCGAGGGACAACCTTTCTGGAGTTGTGCCGTCGTCGGTAGGTCTTTGGTGACTGCATCAGAGCCGTAGAATGAGTGCATGTGAGATACATATTGACCTGGGAAAACGATGGGGTCTATGTTCTTGCGCATGAAAGGCTTATGCTCGATGTCAGTGAGGGCGGAGGCGGACCCCACGAGGAGGGCGGCGATGACACGCAACATCGTGAAGCTCTAGGACAGTGGCCTTCTTCGTGATACGATTTGGGGCGAGGCTGGACTCGAGCAGCACAGGAAGCTGGTTTTTAAGTCTGGCCAGCCGGCTCGGCAGTTGGTCCGTGTCTGGGGTGCATCTGGGGTTAATATATTGGGTGAAAGTTTATTGCACCGTGACTTCGACTTTGCCATATCGGCATTTATCTTGTGTCCGGGTTTGGAGCTAGGTAACAGTCATGTAATCTGGGGTTAATATATTCGAGAGAATCTATTGCATAGTAAGGTATAGCCTGTCTATAGTTGAGTCCAATATTTCAAGCTGCTGGCTCCTACTGGCCGTCCCATAAACAAATCACGAAAACAGGTTCTATGTGAAGAGACGGCTTCGATCAGTGCACCAGCATCGTATTGATTGCAGAAGCGTGGTTCATCGTTCCCAGGTAGATGTGGTAGAGAAGGCTTCCGAAATCGGTTGTGAACTCATCCCAGCCATTCTCTTTCATTCAGGCCCAGCGCAAACAGGTTACATCCATGTTCCTTTCAGCCAGACTACACTCAATTCAAGTCGGCTTCTTCGTCGGCCACAGTCACGGGTATCATTAGTTCTGGAGCCTGAGGGGGGGTGTTGCATCTACCACCTTAACTTTCAATTATCCGGGTCCAACATCGCCTTCCTAGCTGACCTCCCGGCTTTTATCGCCATTATCCGCCTTTGTGCCCTCCGACTATGACCATTGAGTCGAATTATCTCTAGACTCGATTTTTGAGGCGTTTGAGCGCCGCTTGACTTTCAGGGCTTGGGGCCACAAGATGATTTCTTCACGAAGTCCAAGGCCAACGACCAGCTGTAAAATCTGTGTGTGCTATCTGATTTGGTGATACACAAAGAAAAACGGTGATGAGTTAAAGATATATCATGGTCGACAACATCAACCCGCACGCCAGGACAAGGCCCTTGGAGATGGATGACTTGGAGGCACTGCTCCTTGCACTTGAAGTCCCTGTCGTTGCCGAGGTTGTGGAAGTGGTGGCTTGGGTTGATTGGCGAGCAGTCCCCGTGGTTACAGGGCCTGTGGTGGATGAAGAAGTGGAAGTGGTCTGCACTGGAGTCGAGGTCTGCCTGTTTGATTGATCACCCGTCGACGGCGTACTCTTTCGGCTGCTTCGACTGGAGGTTGTAGTCGCAGGCTCTGTCGTTGGGCTGTTCGGATCCACCGTTATATAGTCATGCGCGTCCGATGGGCGGTAGTAGCTCTTGGTTTGCCATGGGCCCTTGATCGTGCTCTCGTAGCTGGTCGGGAACGACATGCCCGACACGGTGTTTGTGGCACAGGCGACCTCCCATTCGGAGGGCTCTTCCCCGCCATTGGTCAGGCACATAAAGTGCTCGGACCAACCATAGGGGTATCGATCGCCGCTGTTTTCACTCAGCTTGGGGTCCACTTGGCAGAAGGCGGCACAAGAGACCGGGTATGCCGGGTCCGAAGGGTCAGTGAAGTGCGTGATGTTGTAGAGAGGGCCGGAGCAGCATTGGGCGAAACGCGCTGCTCGACCGCGTCCGACGGGCGGCGTCTTGCAGATTAAGCCGGGTATGTGCTTGGGCCACTCGGAGTAGGCGCCTCCGTACACTTCATTGAAGGTCGGATTGCCTTGGCAGCGTGGGGCCGTCATGATGGATGGGCACGAGGCGCGGATGCAAAAAGGGGGTGGGCCTGGGGGCTGAACGGGCTGATGGCGCTTGGCCGCGGGAAGCCTTCTATGAACCTAATGAGAAGGGCTCATGAGCAACCGTGATTGACTTGCGAGAATATGAGCTGTTGCAAGTGCGCCGTCGAGGTGAACGGCGATGCAGCGTGAAGTAGTAGCTTCGTCATTGTGAGACCCTCGTGCAAAGTTGTCGCTGCCTGTGATTGAAATGACGATGCCCCACTCTGGGTCTAGACCCCTGTAACTACATGGCCACTGATGATGACTGGTCGACCCCGATCGGTCGGCCTCATCAAGACCGACCTCCGCTACAGGGGCCGTGCCAGTCAATCACATTTACGTAGATAATCGTCAACCTCGATCATTCTACAAATGGGGAGCTGTTCCTAGCCTCAATCATGGATTCGTGGGATGCCTCCAGTCTTGAGTCGTATCGCAGAAGAGCGGAATTCAAATACCTACCTACATATCCCGCGATTCCAGTGACGTCCTGAAGCATGCCCGGCTCAAACGACTAGTTTCGCTGTTTTCATTGATGTGCAGGCATCGCCAAGAAGCGGCATGAGTGGTGAAGAGAAGAACAAAAATAGCTCCCGACATTTCTTTCGTCATTGGCAATCCGTTGGATTGAAGTTCTGCCGACTTTCGAGGCCGCCAATCTATTCCAGTCACACCGCGTCGGATCTCGTAGCCGATCTTCAAAGCAAGGGTATCTCCGCCCAGGCGCCCAGCAAACCGAGCGCGCACGCATAGTCGCCACGCAAAAACATGACAAGAGCCTCAATGGCTGGCTCGCACATGACTGAGACATCGCTTACGTTCTAACTGCTGGCCAAGGATATGGGCAAGCCATTCTGTTGTGTGGTCGCCGTGTGGACCATGCGCCGGATCTGCGACAGCAACTGCGGCACCCGATCTGCCTTCGTCTGATCTGACGTTTCATCCAGACGGGCTCGCGTCAGAAACTGCCAAAATCGAAAAGATCTTCGCCGACACCTGTCCAGCGATTGCATGCGTACCAAGAATCGCCGCGGCGTCCAGAGGGCATAAATAGTCCGCGAGCGATCCGGGTTGGCGTGATTGAGAATTGATCTTGCCTCAACCCCAGTTCCTCGTCCATTCTCTTTGAATATCTGTTTCTTCGACCTGCGCTGCGCGCTACCTTCATTGTACTATTTCATATATAAACATTCGTTGATCGAATTTTCATCCTTCACTCATTCAAAATGGTTCGCATTAGCTTCGTCGCCGTTGTTGCTTGTAAGCCTCACCCATTCCAGCGGATGCACTCCAGACCATGCTGACCTCCTGTCGTGAAAGTCGCCCTGGGTGCCGTTGCCCTGACCCCCAACGCCTCGGGTGCCCGCGATGTTGGTAACGGAGCTGGCAAGCAATTCACGACCGGTGGCTGCGTCGCCGATGCCGACTGCGCCGAGGGATGCTGCGCCGGCGGTGCTGAGGATGCCCAGGGCAACGAGGTCGGCATCTGCTCCGGCATCGGCGCCGAGTTCCAGAACGGCAAGACCGGCTGCGGCTTTGTCGACCCCAACTCGGCTGCCACGATCGCCGCCGCCAAGGCGCAGGTCCAGAAGCAGGGATTCTAAAGGGAATGACGGACTGGTTTTGAAGGGGTAAACATGTCATGGTTGAGGGCACGAGCTGGCACGTTTGAGTTGTCATTAGCAGTGTTTGAATCACGAACCTGACTGTGGTCTCCTGAATATTTTGTCTGCTTGAAACTACCGGAATATCTGTGAAATTCTCTTGTAGCCTAGTGTCCTCTGGTTCACACTGACACTATTCTGTCTTATCGTAGAACGGTATTGCTTCTGACGAGTGTCGAAGTGGAACAGCCTAAACGTCGTGTAGTCTACACGATGTACCGGAACAAGGGGCTCTTGTCACCCATCTTGAGCAGCTCGTCTTCGGTGTACCGAGCCAAGATCTCCCCCTCCGTGCCCATAGCCTCGCGCAGGCGGTTCTGTCTCTGGTACTCGAATTTAAGCACGATGGTCGAGATGATGGCCGCGATAGAGATGCCCAGACCCATACCAAAGCCGAGCCAGTAATGCGGCTTTTGTTCCTCCAGGTAGATGTTGCTGCCCACGGTGCCTCCAAGGTTGCCCATCATGATGAGGAACGCCATGGCGACGGCACGCTTCCACGACGGCGCGGTGTTGTTGGCAACCCACGAGACCAGACCGATCAGAGGAGGGAAGACGCCGACAGGGATACAGAAGAGGAAGGCATAGGTCAGGCCGGGTAGCTTAGGATGGGGAATGGACAAGAGACCGACGAAGCCGATGGCTGAGATGCAGTACGGGCCGGCGATGAATGGCCAACGCGTCTTGTGCTTGTCGGAGTAGTAAGCGATGACGGGTGTACCAATGACGGCGAGCACATAAATCGGTATGGTGAGCAACTGGGCCTGTGCAGCCGTGTATCCGAGGCCGAGAATGACGGTAGGCGCGGTGTAGTTGAAGCCGTAGATCGAAATAGTGTTACCCTGGGGGGCAATGTCAGCAAAGCAAGCAGCGACAGCGAACCGTTTAGTCCAAAACGGAGAATTGATATAACAAGCTTCTTACCCAGTAGATAATCACGGCTAGCCAAAGCTTCCAATCCGAAAAGGCAGACCTGATAGTGGGCCGGTGGAACTTGTCGTGTGTTTGGACTTTGCCGGCCTTGGTGCCACTGTCATTACGTAGGCGGTCGACCAAAAACTTGCGCTCGGCGGGCTTAAGGAACGATGCGGTGTCGGGGCTATCGGGCAGGAGAAAGAAACAGGTGGAGCCCACGACGACCGTGACGATACCCTCGATGATAAAGATCCATCGCCACCCGGCCAACCCTGCGATACCGTCCATCTCCTGCAAGCCAAAGGCCAGAAGGCCCGAGAACGCACCAGCTAGAGACGCAGCACAGTAGAACACGGCCATTCTGCTCTGTAGCTCGAGGCGTTTGTACCAAGTCGTGAGAAGATATGTGCTTGCTGGGAAGAAACCTGCCTCTGCCGCACCAAGCTGATGGTGTATCCTGGTTAGCTCGGGCCCTCGACTCGTATTCTCGCACAACTGAACTTACAGCAGCTCGTGCGCCAGCAAGACTCGGATAATCTTTGACAATGCCCATGAGAGTCATGACGACCCCCCAGGTGACCATCATGATGCCCACCCAGAGGGAAGGTTTGATGACTTTGAGTACCATGTTGCTGGGGATTTCGAGCAGCGCATACGGGAAGAAGAAGACGGTCAATCTGTATAGTGTCAATGCCTTAATTCACAACAGATTGATGTGTGGACCGGGGTACTGACGCAATGTTGTACTGTGTTCCAGTCAGGTGCAGGTCTTTGTTCATGCCTGCTACCTTTGCATTTCCGACTAGAGGTTGTAGCTTTGTTAAAGATTGATCTCTTCGCAGACACCGTAGAGCAAGCACTTACTGTTGCTTCGGTCGATGAAGGACAGGATATAAAGCAAAGTGAGCATGGGAATCAGCCGCCAGTCGACCTTGCGAAGGATCTTCTTGACTTCTGCCTCGTCGTACAGAGTCTCAGTGTTGGCAGAGTCTTCGTTTGGCGCCTTTTCAACGCAGTCCAGCTTGGCCGATGACTGCTCCATCTTTGACTGCTCGTCCATCGTTGCTCAGTGGTCAAGATTGATAGAAATGGGCTGGGGATGTTGGCGGATGCCGGGAAAGAGGTCTGAAGGATTGAGTTGACCTCCTCTGTCTCAACTGGACGGGTTTCCCACGGGGTATTTCAACCCTTTTCGGATGCAAGCCATCCTGCGATGCAACCGGATACTGGGGTCGCTAGCATGGTTTTCAAGGCATGATCCTCTCCTCCACACCTGCTAGTCAGTTAGCGCCGCGAGCCACGCTATGTGGTCCGGGGATCGGCAAAGGCCATAAAAACTCGCTTGCGGGGATATTTAAATATCTCGGCACGAGCTCGCACATCTCCCTCTGTTCCTAAACCTCGCTATGTCCTTTCATAGGGCCTCGAGCTCAGCAACATCACTCCCCCACAGCATCCCCGGAATGTCTGATGCAAGGCACTCAGGCCACACGCCACGGCCTCGGATTCGCGGTCTGCGTGTGACGACTGGATGGTATGGTCGATGAGTCTCGGCAAGTTCTGAACGCGTCTGCTGACCTGCTGAGAATAGCCGAACATGTCGAAGGCGCCACGTCAAGTGCGATGAGCGCAAGCCCCAATGTGCCAATTGTGCCAAGAAGAACAGGCCATGCGAGTACGACCCACCAGCGGATGATCTGGAAAGCGTCGGGTCGCCGGCAGCAGCAACACCGGAGACCGGGACGCCCTTGCCCGTCGTCCAGCAAGACCTTTCCGGATCACCCTTGCTTGAGAGGCGCGTTCCTCCCGATCAATCGACAAGCTTGCTGCAGCACGAGGCACTACAGTATCCAGCGTCGACGGAATGGCAGGCATCCACACCAAGTGCTGGCTCGCCGTTCCTTGCTGATCTGGGTTCCATTCTCATCAACTTGGAGCAATGGACCTCGGTTCCTGGAGTATCGGACGACGCCGCTCAAACAAGGAACATTCCGGAGACAGCCGATCACATCGATGGCGCATCATTCGGATGGCCGGTCGTTCCTGTCCCACCTGATCTCTTCGTTGATGAGCGAATTAGGTTGACAGGACCTGAGATCCTCATCTTCCGAAACTACGTGGAATACGTTTCCAAATGGGTACGTAGCTTACTGGTTGCTTCTTCAAGCTCGAAGTGGTTGCTAAGGCATGTTTAAGGTTGACTCCTTCTCACATGATCGACCCTTTCGTCGCCTCGTGTCAATTTGGGCGCTACGATGCCCACTCCTGATGCAGTCCTGCTTAGCTCTCTCATCCAAGCAAATGGTCCTTGTAGGAAGCCATGTGGCGTCCAAGTTTCACGAGAGTACCCCACTGCGATACTACAGGTCTGCGCTCAAGATGGTGCGCGAGCTCCTTCTTCATTCACAGTATGCCCATAGTGATGAAGTCTTGGCGGCATGCATTCTTTTGTCTACGTAAGCTGTCCTCGTGACTTTGATTCAGATGTCCTCTTTCGTCTGACTATGTTGTAATAGCTATGAGATGATCGATGTTGCCGGTGAGAATCTCGGTTCACACCTAAAAGGGGTAGCATCATTGCTTCAGTCCCGTCAGGTACAAGGTGATATGCATGGCGTTCGTGGGGCGGCCTACTGGATCTGGTACCGACACGAGATCTGGGCAGCACTTCAGACCGGACGCCAGATTTCCCTAAGCGAATCATACTGGAAGCCCTCTGGATCGTTTGAGGGTCTGGAAGTTGAAGACATCGCCAACCGAGCCATCTTCATTCTCGGGCAATGCATTGATTACTCTAACGGCCATGAAGTAGGAGACGGTCTAGGCCCCGAATCAGTTCTCCAGTCAAGAAATGAAAGGGCGGTCCAGCTGGCGTTAGCTCTTGACGAGTGGCAAACGAATGCAGCATTCGCAATGGCATGTTTCCGGATAGAGCCCTCCACCAACGATGACTTAGAGGTGGATTTTCCTTCACTATGGTTTATCTATCCTCAATGCGGTATGTCCCACCCTCTAAATAACATCTTCGCGCTGTGAATCTCTGACCTCGTCCTCGCTCGGAATAGCTGTAGCTCACCAAGTTTATCATGCTAGCAAGATTGTTCTTGCGCTATATCAGCCAGCTCTGCTACAAACACCACGGGGCCTCAATAAGTGCTCTTCGCTCTCAGTTCGCCGTGAAATCGAACGTTCACGCGAGCAAGTGTTTTTAGCAGCAAATGCTGGCATCCCCGATGCATTGAGTCTTTTGTCTGCGCAGTGTTTGTACATAGCTGGTTTAGTGACGGAAGGACTGCAAGAGAGGAAAAGAACACTGGAGCTGATCAAGAATTGCCAACGCCAGACTGGCAGGAAGACCGGTTTCATTGCGGACGAGCTTCTCAGGAACTGGGGCTTGTGTAATTGAGACGTCAACCCATTTTGAAAGTGGATTCGAGACTCATGAGGGGAGCACAATGAGATCAAGCCACTCTGTCAAAAAAGTCTATAATTATTTGTTCGTGTTTGTTGACTTGAGCGTCTGTACAACTGGTCAAGAACTACCGCCAGTAGGTCGCTGCGTCTGCTTTTGTGATGTGCCACGCTTTATCCAAGGCCTCCACTACCTCGTCTGGCAATGGCCCCTTCTCACAAGCCTCGATATTCTGTTCAAGCTGAGAATATGAGCTAATGCCAATGATGATACCGTCATCTCCACCCTCGGGCTGTGAGCGCATCTGCAATTTGCTGTGATGCACACACCACCGCAGTCCAGTCTCGATCAGGGTGATTCCATGTTTCTTCACTACAGGCTCGACCACGGCCAGAGCATCCAGAGTGGACTGTTTGAAGTACCTGTCCATATAGAGCTTGCCAAGGTTGTTGGTCGTGCTAAAGCGCCCCTCAGCAGGCTCGTCCAGCGTCGAATACTTTCCGGAGAACAACCCAGCTGCTAATGGATTGTAAATAATCAGAGAGAGACCAAACTTTCGCAAGCACGGTACGAGCTCGGACTCGAGTGTTCGGTCTGCATAGTTAGCTCAGGCAGATCCTGATGGGGTTCGCCCAATGAAACATCTGAGAACTTACTTATCGCGTTGTACATTCCCTGGTAGATGGTAGGCTTGACAAAGTTCCTTCAAAGTCCATAGCATTAGTTCCACGTGGTCTTGGCTACCGACAGTTGAGACAGCGTACCTTCGCTCGCAGATGCCAACTATTTCAGCGACTTCCCAAGCCGCATAGTTGCTGAGGCCTAGCTTCTTGAACTTGCCCTCGCGGTACAGCTTGTCTACTCCCTCAAGCGTCTCCTCATAGCTCGTGGTGCGATCAGGCGCGTGGAGGTAGAGGATATCGGCGCATTCGACGCCGAGCTTCTGCAAGCTGGTTTCCCACGACGCGCGCAGTTTCTCTGGCTTGTGGTCGTGCGGCTGCTTTGGCATGATCTTGGACGCAATGGAGAAACCGCGCTCCCGGAAGCCGGCATCGCGCGTCCATGCCTCCTGGAGACCGCCGACGTAGACAGCGGCGGTATCGAGTTCGTCGTAGCCTTTGGATGTCAAGTAGTCGAGACACTTCTTGTACTCATCCATAGATGTAATCCGCGCACCCATGGACTCATCGGGACCGATGGTCATGGTGCCAAGGATGAGGCGGTTCTTTGGAGGCGACATGGCGAGTGTGAATTGCGCGTGGTGTGGCTTGTACGGGTACTGCTCTCTGTATGGTGGGAATTGCCGGCAAGGTATGTTGATGCAGGTCAGGGTAGTTTTTCAATCTACAGCCCATGAACGATCGTGAGAATTGACATTGGGAAACTTGCGCCGGCATGATGTCCGCAATTCGGAGAACCTGCCCGAAGATTTGCCCTTAGCTTATTGCGTGCTCGCCGGGTTATCCCACTCTTCGTTCTCCATTTCGGCACGAGATTCTGAATGCTTGGCACTTCGCGAGTCACTCTGATTGGTTCCACTTGTATTAGTGGACCGACTCCGCCGTCCTCGATGACATCCGTGCCTTTGTCGGCATCAGTCAATCATTGAAAGCATAATGGTGTCCTGAATATGTATGCTATCACTGATTATACTCGTCTTACTCCGCTTTCACGACTGGCTTCTTTCACCTTGCCTACGGAGCGTTCACACCTCCAGATTCCACTGCAACCAGGAGAGATGTATGAACCTGTGGGTTTCGCAGGCCTGGGAGCCATGGGCTTCGGAATGGCCACAAATCTGCTGAAAGCCGGAGTAAGAGTTACTGGATTTGATCTCAATCCAGATGCTCTGAAGAGGTTCGCAGAGAATGGCGGGACTGTGTCGACATCGGTGTCCGAAGCAGGCAAAAGCAGCAAGGTCTTTTTCGTCATGGTCGCGACTCCTGGACAGGTCGACTCTGTAGTGTTTTCTGAAGATGGTCTGCTATGCTCTCTACCGGAAAACGCTATACTATGTCTCTTGAGTACGCTGCCGCCAAATTATATCTTAGACCTGCCTGCGAGGATGGCCAAAAGCGGCAGGACGGATATACGCCTATTGGACTGTCCGGTATCTGGAGGCGTTGTTGGAGCAGAATCTGGTACACTCAGTGTAAGTAAAATATTCTACTACGATCTACAAATTTCTATGCTGGACAAGAGAGTTCGTTCAGTTATAACTTTCCTCACACATGTGCCGCAAACAGATTATGATCGGGTCGGACACGACAGTCTACCAGGAATTGAAACCATATCTACTTCCTATGGCAGCAAATAATCGATTGTTTTGCTGCGGCCCATTGGGTTCCGCCAGTACAATCAAGATGTAGGTTACGGCGCCCGCAGAGGGAGTAAAAAGGTACTGACCAGTCCCTAGGCTGAACCAGCTCTTAGCTGGTACTCACATTGTGGCAGCAGCCGAGATGCTTTCATTTGCGAAGCTATTAGGACTTTCCGTGCGCGAAACGCATCGTATCGTCATGAAGAGCATTGCAGGCAGCTGGATCTTTGGCGATCGGGGGGTGACAATGCTCAAGGCAGACTGGACCCCGAGATCTGCCGTATCTATCTTTATCAAGGATCTCGTATGTTCTTGAACGTCTCCCATAACAAGCGGTTTTCTTGCTGACCAGGATATCATTGACAGGGAATTGTCAAGCAGGCGGCAGACAAGACATCATTTCCCTCTCCAGTTACATTAGCCGCACTTCAGGCCTTTCTCGCCCGAGATGCCGCAGGCCATGGTCGGGATGACGATGCAAGTGTTGTCTGCAACTACGAAGAGATCATCGGCAGTCGGGTTTGCGACGAGATAAGCCATAAGCCACTCCCTACACCACCCAATGAAGAAACACTATCCGCGAAAGCTTTGCCTGGTGTGTCGATGGCAGAGAGTGTCACGGGACAGCTTCGAGCCGTCTTTACTTCTGAGGTTCCTCGGAGTAGCGGTCCGTCATTATTGATCATCTCTGAAGAGGCCGATGAGAAGTCTCTCGAAGAGCTTCCTGAGGGGAGTGTGGTGGCGATAACGAAGCTACACCATCCACAAAAGGTGAAGAGTTATGCGGACGAACTAGCCTGCAAGTTCCCACATCTGAGGGTTACGGATTGCCATGTTCTCCCCTCACAAGATCTCTCCCATCTAGAGGTAAGTTCATTCAAGACACCAAACGAGAACTGAGCATATCGTGCTAATTGCCAAATCAGCTCCTGTTCAGTGCAGAAAGCAATGAGATGTCAACTCAGATTAGAGACGTATTGCCGGAAACCATCGTTGGGGTCCCCGTGCATGGTCGTCCGGGCACCGCTACTGCCACGTGGCTTGTTATTCAACACGGAGCTCTAGTCCATGCAGCAGCGGCGGCAGAGTGCTACAGTCTCGCCCGGTCTGAAAACGTCTCTCCCCAACTTGTTTACGACCTGATTGCTGGTGCCGCGGGGTCCAGCGCTCAGTTCAACGTCTACTTTCCTAACATGGTAACGCAATCTTTCAGCTCGAAAGTAGCGACTCGATCTGATACGCTGAATGCAGCCCTTAACACTCTTGTAAGATCAACCTATCCTTACCTCGTCGAGAGGTACTCGTGTTAAGTCTTCTAACAAACAACTAGGACATATTGAATAAAGTTATCACAGAGCAGAATTTCCCTGCAAACATGCTAGATGCGGCGGAGAAGGTTATTCGGGGAGCAACAAACGATAACAGGGTAGATGATCGTTCTGTTGCAGCGCTTACTGCATTTTGGGCTTAGATTTAGATAGACAAGAATCACATTGAAACAAGGTCCAATGTCTGAAATTGATGGTCCAACACATGGTGTTCAGTCCGGTTTCTAGCTTAGTCGGCTCTCATCAATATTAAGCTCCATTCTACCCGTCCACTCTGTTACTGCTTCATCGAGACTCTCTCTACATCATTGACTTGAGGTATCAATTTGTCACAGAAATCCTCTTCTCTGTCTCATAGTTCTCGATTACTTCCACCTTCGCGGCGGATGCCGATGTCTAAACCATGCAATGTCAGCAACACAGTCTCAAGAAAAGTACGGGAACACGCGGCTGAACCTACAGGATCGAAATGATAGCCCAGCCACTCCTTGACAAGCCTCCGAGCAAGCTCAATACCAACGACTCTTTGGCCCAGACACAAGATCTGGGCGTTGTTGCTCAAAACAGAACGCTCTACTGAAAAGCTGTCATGTGCCGTGACGGCGCGGACGCCCTCGACCTTGTTGGCAGCGATGGCGACGCCCAATCCGGTACCGCATATCAGAAGCGCACGGTCGACCTCGCCGCTGGCCACTTTTTCCGCCGCCGCAATGGCATTGCTAGAGTATGCAGTCTTGTCTTCTTGTCCATGGGGCCCGACGTCCACGACCTCGCTCACTCGCTCGTTGGCAGCGAGGTCCTTGGCGATGATGGACTTGTATGAGAACCCTGCATCGTCACCACCGATGGCTATGCGCATTTGAGACATTGAAAAAGCCCTGTCTGTTCGAGTTGAAGTAATACCGAGCTGTTATGATCAAAATGATTAGCAATGGTCCCCGGTGTAATCATTGATAATTACAAAGATGCAATTGAATGGGGACTCAACAGGTCACATGCATGCTTGCCCACCCTTCACTACGCTCAATTGAAGAAAAATCATCGACTCTCACAGTCCAATGTCCTTGTAAGTCGGCCATGCCAACAAGAGTGATGTTCCATGTGATCACTACGCACTTGGCAACGGATCCACAAACTCGGCACGAGGTGAGAAATTGGTGGAGATGAATGGATCCGCACTTGCTCTCGGGAGCGATACCGCAGCAAGAAACCTGTATCGCAAGCTATTGTTGGCCTGTATGTAAGTAATTTTTCCTTTGTCGGCACAAATCATCCCCATGTTACTCGAACCGAAAAACAAGAACTTGCCCGATAGTGGCTTGACGGCCACTAAAAAATCGAAAGATCATGGCCAACATTGGTACGATTTTACTCCTGCTATTCTACAGAAGAACAACACAAACTGTAGCTACTCAGATAGGTTCATGCCTTGCCAGTCGAGCCAATTACGTCCATTTGCCACTCCATCAGCTTCTGGGCCTCCTTGACCCCCTGTTCTAGCAAGGTTGTCAGACCCAACTTGGGGGCATTCTCCTTGAGATGGAGCAGGTAGTCGTCAAGGACCAGCTTATTCACGTTGATCTTTGATACTCCTCCACTGATGCATTTCTGCATGACGTCCTCGGGGAAGTCATTTGTGCCGTGAAGAACAATCCGCACTCTTCCAGCAACAGCTTCGCGAATTCTGTCTAGCCTAAATAAGTTGTTAGCTTTGATCTGGAGATGCTTGACGGTTGTCTTTATCTTGATGGACTTACCTATCATACTCCAACACCGGACCTCTCGAGCCATATTCGCCATGAACATTCCCGAAAGCAGGCGCGAGGAAATCGATACCAGTTGCAATGAAGTCCTCGACTTGCTCCGGCGTTGTCAATGCGCCCTCCATATCGACCGTGTCAGCAATACCATCTTCGCCGCCTTCGATTCTGCCAGGCTCCGCCTCGGTAGCAATACCCCTCTCTTGACAGTAAGCCACGAGAACTTTAGTTTTTACGAGATTCTCGTCCATCTCGTAGTGACTCATATCAACCATGATACTGTCGAACGGAAGCTTATCCGCTGCCTCGCGGATCAATGCCTCGTCCTGAGCATGATCGAGATGAATGGCTACAGGCACAGAAGCATTCTGAGCTGCAATCGCTGCTGCGCGTACTAGCAAGCCATTGGAGAAAGTAATAGCCCAAGGGAAAACTTGAATGATGAGTGGTGATCTTTTCGTCTCTGCAGCGGCTACGGCTGCAAGGATATGCTCTATATTGTAGGCAATAGGCGCAAGGACACCATAACCACCTTCTTCTGCTGCCTTCAAAATCTGGTAGGTCTTGTTCTTTGTCGGATCCCAGGGTGCCATGGTGAGTTGGGAAGTTGTGCAGCTACAGATCACATCAAGGCGTACTTCAGCTGCTGTTGTAGAGTAGATAACATCTCACCTAGGAACTCAACTGCCTGAGTAGTCCTTGAAGCTTCAGAAGCATGTCAGTATCGAATGATGACTTAGCTGGAGCTAGTCTCTGCGTGCGTGACTCGGGGTCCGCCCATTGTGTCTGTTAGCGTTGGTAGATGCGGGGCGCTTTCTCGTGCCGAGAAAGCTCGGGAATGTGGTAAGTAGCCTAGCTCTGTGGACTCATCGGGCATGTGTTGTTAGTGATGCAAAACGAAGCATATTGTCATGAACCGTGACGGTATCTCTTGATAAATCACCCGAAATGATGAGTGACTTCGAGTCCCAGATCCGCCAGGCGATAGCTCAACGCCCGGTAACACATATGTATGCGACAACGGATTATAGACACAATGTCCACTAAGCACTACTTCCCCTCGACTGCAGCAAACACTTTGGTGCCTTGTTTCCTTCATGCTCTCGTCGCTGCGAATCCTCATCTTGCACTAAACGAGCCAGAGCGCGCTGTGGCGGATGCATATCACGATGCCAACACTGTGAGCATCATCGGAGGCGGAGGGTCCGGCCACGAACCGGCCTGGAGCGGCTTCGTCGGAGAGGGATTGCTGGCTGCAGCAGCTTGTGGCGACCTCTTTGCCTCACCAAGCACGAAACAAGTCCTCGCTGCGATGCGCATGGCCCCGTCGCGCGAAGGTGTCATCTTTCTGATCACCAACTACACGGGTGACAGACTGCATTTTGGCCTTGCAGCAGAGAGGGCGAAAGCCGAAGGTTTGGAGAACGTTGCAGTGCTGGCTCTCACGGATGATGTCTCAATTGGAAGAAATAAGAGCAGCAGAGTGGGTAGGAGAGGTATGCCAGGTCACGTATTCAGTAAGTATGACTTCTGAAATCTAGACAACTGCACGCAGCTGGAGGCTATGTCTGGAAACTCGATGGGGGAACTTTTATGGATATTCGCTGACTGTCATTTCGCTGTAGCTATGAAGATTCTTGGAGCAGCAGCCGCTGAAAAGCAGCCGTTTCAAGAATGCTTGGAGTTGGGGAGGGCTGTCAATGACCAGACCGTGTCTATCGGCACGGCGTTGGATCATTGCCACGTCCCAGGCCGACAAATGCAGTCAGTTGGCGACGATGTCTGTGTTTTGGGAGCCGGTATTCACAACGAACCTGGGCAAGAGTTGATCCAGCCGTTCCCATCTGTGGACGACCTGGTTGACCGATGCTTGAAACGACTGTGTGATCCTTCCGACGCAGAGAGGGCTTTCGTTCCATTCGAAGGCGAGGACCGCGTGATGCTTTGTGTCAACAATTACGGTGGTCTGTCACCATTGGAGCTTGGCGCCATCACGAGCGTGGTTCTACAGCAGCTAGAGGCGAACTGGAACATCAAGCCTTGCCGAACACTGTCAGGCACTTATGAGACATCTCTGAATGCCCCAGGTTTCTCTATATCTCTCTGCAACATTTCTGCCGCTGCGAGACAGGCTAAAGTCGCCGTCGACCAGTTAGTACGTTGGTTCGACAGAGCCACCACTGCGGTTGCTTGGCCAAACACTTCTCGCCCTCCTCCCAGTGCACCAAGGTCGGAGACTACAGTGCCTGAACCGCAGGTCTCGGAAACCACCGCGGGTGCTAACAGCCTCAGCGTCGACCCGGTGCTACTCGATAGTGGCATTCGATCCGCCTGCAAATTCGCAATTGACGCTGAACCGAAGCTCACTGAGTGGGACATGGTAATGGGTGATGGCGACTGTGGCGAAGCCGTCAAGGGACTCGCAGAGGCAGTCATTCGCAGCTTGGACGAAGGTGTAGCGTCTACTGGATCTGTGACGAGCTTTCTGGCTTCTTTGATAGACGCCCTAGATGACATGGGCGGCACACTCGGCGCCATTCTCGGGATCCTGATATCGGCATTCGCTGCCGCACTTGAACGAAGGCTTCGCGAAGATCCTTCCGTTGACGCGAAATCGTCGGTGGTGTACGCAGCGGCTCTGTCGTCGGCAATCGATGCCCTCAAGTCACACACGGCTGCGCGAGAGGGTGACCGGACAGTCATGGACGTGTTGCTCCCCTTTGTAGCAGAGTTCGGTCAACATGGAGATTTTGCATCAGCTGTGAAGGTAGCTGCGGACAAGGCAGAGGCCTCACGATACTTGAAGGCGCGCTTTGGCCGCGCCACATATGTCGGTGACGCCAAGGGGCAGGAATTGCCGGACCCGGGCGCTTGGGCAGTGTACGAAATACTGGCTGGCCTTGCAAAGGGGCTTGATATTATCTTTCAATGAAAGTTTTGTAGTTGTAGTAATAAGCCTCATCGCAGATTAGGTTCAGCGATCTACAAGTTGTGCAGTGAGGGTGTCAAGTCTTGTCCGCTTCACCGTTAACCCCCAGGTAAAAGTGTCCTGTTATTCGGCGAATTTGAATGGCCACTATGTAATTGGCAATCATCGTGAAAAATCTGAAATTCCAGCGGGAAGATGTGTAAGCAAGTCACACAAGGCAGGCATGGGGCGAGTATGTCGTCAAGTTGCGATTGATACCCGACTGGATGCTACCTAAGCACCATTACAGCAGAAAGCAACTCAATCGTGAAAGATAGTATATATATGACGAGGTCACTCCTAAGAACAAGCGTTCTTAGACTTCACGACCAAGACCCAATCATGGTCAACACCGCCGCTTGTTGGGGGAGCAAACAGCTTTTTGCCAGCAGCGTTGCACCCGGCGATTTCCTCGATATCGGTTCGATCCGCAGTTCGTGGATCAAACCACCAGGCACTGATCTCAACTCCAGGCTCCCCCCAACGCTCCGACATTGCGCCCAAATCAAGCTGAAAAGCGTCACCATAGCCCGCATATGCCCAGTAGTGACCCTTGGTGATGATACCCGAGACGTATCGGTTCTGCTCGTAGGCCAAAATATCGTCGGCCACACCGTATGGTGACGAGAGGAGCTCTCGAGCAGGATCCAGCGCGTCAAAGACCTCGCGAGAGAGAGATGAGAAGAGCTTCCAGACGTAGCCAGTCTGCTTCGCTCCCGGCCAGTGGAGACCCTCGTGCCAGCTGGCGTTAGGTGACAGCGAGAGCTGTGGCTCGATCCAATGACCGGGCGATGCAATGAGAGACGTGTTCTCGTAGCTCTGTTGAACAGGCAGGCCTCCATAAGTGTACCCACATGCACCGCTAAACACAGCACTGTAGAACCCATGGCGCACATCCGACGCGTTCCAGAAGGGCCTGGAGGTATTGAAGTCGTAGTTGGCACCCTCGTAGTGATTCTCAACATCCATGACTGGACCTGGAAACTCCTCACGCATCTGGATAATGTTTTCGTAGTTCCTGGTCGAGTCCCATGATGTAAGAGGGCTGAAATCGTCACCGTCGTTGGCACCCGGAAGTTCATGGCCAGACTGAACGGCATCCATGGATAAACGACCTAAAGAACCATTGATGTACTACAGTCGTTCGGATTAGTATTCTAGTCGCATTGAGTATCTTGAAATGAGGAGGTGTCTCACATTGTGGCCATAGGGGAGAGGTGTTGGTGGGTCTGAGATATAAGGGCTGGTAGGTTGGAAGGCTACGAATGCATCATAGCCGTGTTCTTCCTCGCCCTTCTTGAAGCCCTTCATCATGGCAGCCCAGACATTCCTGGTGTCGGTTATGGGTCCCAGGAAAGATGTTGGGTCTGCAGTCGTATTCTTTCTCCATGCTTCGCGGGCTTGAGGGACGTTGTCGGCCCAGAACCCGTTGGTGTCTCCTCCCATGAGCTTGGGCACGCCAGGATAGCGCTTGCCCATGAAGTAGCCGAATGTTTTCGCGTTTGATTCGTTGAAAAGGATGGGTCCGACTGTGCCATACCAGCCATGGTTCACATACCTGCCCCAGGTAGGCACAAGGCACATGACCAGACCGTACTCCGCAGCTCTTGCTGTGACCCAGTCGACGTGAGAGAAATAGTTCTCATTGGGCGTGGTAGGATCACCATTATCGAAGACAAGATCCCCATAGAAGTTGGGTAATGTGGTTGCATTGTACTTGGACACGACAACCGCCTGGATCACTGTGAACCCCTTGGCGGCCCGGTCGGCAAGGTACAGGTCGACATCGGTGCGGTTGAGGCGGTGGAAAAGCTCCCAGTTTGTATCGGCCACCCACATGAAAGGTTCGCCGGTCTTTGTGCGATGTAAATACCGTCCCTCCAAGGGCGCTGTTATGGCCACATTTGCCCAGGGAAAGTCAGTTTTAGGCACAGCAGACGATAACGCAGACTCAATGAGCGCCGTGGCGGCAAGTAGGCTCAAAGAACGAAACTTCATGGCTAACAAAGGTTGGTCACAATACGATTGACAAACTGTGATGATCGTCTACTTCGAACGACTCTTTCTGAGTACTGCTACTTATATAGCTGAACGACTTGAAGCCGGAAGCAGCTTGCGGTTACACATCAAGGGTTGATGTGATGCTGTCACCGTAGTTGTGCATCGCAACTAGCAAATGACGATCATCACGCGACCTCGTGCCGAAGGAAAAATAAATATCGGTAAGTGTTGTGATTCGACACTAGGCGTTACCCCGGCCAAGCTTGCCTTGAATCGACGTGTGGGGGACTGGGGGGCGTGGGGACTGGTGCGGAGATCGTGATGCCGGCACTTTTGTTGAATGGTCTTTATGGTGACCGGATTTTTATGCCCGCATAACCTTTCGGAACCAATGTTTTTTGGCGGGATCACTTTCGAGCTACTGGTGCGCGCTGGCGAGCGGCTGTTCCAGCATGGCATGCTTGCATGCCAACCCTGGTCTGGGAACACAGTGTCTCTGAAACTCAGTCAAAATCGGCAACAGATGCTTTTATTTCTCTGTCTGATGTTGCTATTCTTTCCATTCAAATCAACTCCATTTCTGTGTAGGAGATCCGCACTGGCTATACAGCAGGATGAATGTCATGACCGTGGCCCAAGGGCACTATGATAGTTACCAGGCACTAGTAAACAGATATTGTATGGAGCTTCACTAAACTTGTCCCAAGATGCTGCGAAGATCTGACTTCTGACAGCACTTATCATGGCGGCCACTGACCAAGTCCTCATCCCCTAAAGCTCTTTGTTTCCTTACTCAGTTAGAATAGTCATAGCGACCGATGACGAACTGCTGTAGCAACACGACGCCACCACCAAATACGATCATGAGTGCGCTGCTGAGACCTGCAGTGCCGTACAGGCCAATCGAGCTAAACATGGTCGGAAACCAGAAAGGACCGATCTGTGTAAGAAGCTGGATTAGTGATCTGGAGTCTTTAAATTCAAGGCATCCTTGCAGAAGAATACTTACGAAACCCCAAACCTGTCTACAGAGAATGATGGCAACTCCGACCTGGTCCGAGTGGGCAAGATTCTTGTCGCAGGCATCTGCAAGATAAGATGTCAGCCAGCCGATCTGATTATGCAGCGCCCCCAGGGATTTTCAATGATCACTTACAAGTTATGAGAGGTGTTGTGTTCATCTGATTGCCAATGGCCGCGAACAAGAGTCCAATACAAGGACGAACGTTCCACTTGCCAGGGGCAGACTGTTCTATGGTGACGAGAAAAACGCAGAGTCCCGTAACGCTTATGGCCAGAGCCGGGTAGAACAGCCAAAGCCTGCGCTCCGGGTGGACTTGGATGCCTCGCTTGGCCCCGTAGGCCATCCACCAGTCGCTCAACGGACCAGCCAGCAGTTCGCCAATGAGGGTACTGGGATGTGAAAGAGGTATCAGTACGAATGTTCCATAAGGTAAAGGCCGGAGGATATGATAATACCCAAAGATGACAGGGATAAAGTTGAGCCCGATCTCCTCGTAGTTGAGATTGAATTTGCCTCCGATAAGGGCGGGAACCTCGACGATACAGAGGACGCTCACGTAGGAGAACAGGACGGTGTGAGCGAGCGCGGGAATAGAAACGCTATATCTCTTAAGGATGGCGAGAGGAGACCAAAAGTCAAAGGCCTTTAGAGGCTTGGAGCCATAAATCTTGCCAAACCTGAGGTAACGTCCAATGAACGTGGTATCCGGGGCGGGACGTTGTCCTTCGTCGGATCGAACATATCTGGTCTCAGGTGAGAAGAAGAAGTACATGATGAACTGGCCGAGATTTATCTGTATTTGCTCAAGGATCAACGTTTGAACTTCAAGGGCACAACGAATGAAAGACGAGAGTGTACTGGCATACCGCGGCTAGTATCCTAAAGATCCATCTCCAACCAAGTCGTGTTGACACGAAGCCAAAGCACATCGGGCCAAGCGGATTTCTAAAGGTCGTTAGTTCGCCTGTGGGAAGCAATCAAATGATCGCCTTAAGCATCTGTCAGAAAGACATACCCAATCATGACCATAAGTCTTTTTCCAAATTGTTAGCTTGAAGGATTAAATACTAGGAAACTCTAGGAGCGACTCACGTCCAAACACCCTAGTTTAGTAGCCCAGCTTAGTACTCGTAAAGTAAACACGCTTCTATGGGGGGGTCAACTCACAATCTTCTGGCCTCTTTCGTGAGCGAAAAACATCTCGACCACAACAGCGGCTCCGATAGCTCCAGCTGGTGCATTGAAGAAGGCCTGGAAGATACGGGCTACGAGCAACTCACCATAACTCTTCGAAAAGGCGCATCCAGCGTTGCAGGCACCAGAAAGCAGTGTCGAGACAAGCCAAACAGGTCTGCGGCCGCACCTCCTTGAGAGGGGTTGCCATAGAAGTGGAGCGGCGCCGAGGACAAGAATCTGGCAGGCGGATAGAAATGTCAATAACTGTGCTCCCTAATACAGACTTGATAAGGGTTTTGTTTGGAGCTCATGTTAAAATTACCTGAATGGAAACAATGTAGGATGCCTGGTCGAGAGTAACGCCAAACTCCTCCGCGAGAGCTCCAAAAGACGCAATGGGACTGCCCGTCATGAATCCGATCATGAGGGCGTGGAACGAGAGGAGTGCGAGATTTACGTTGGTCTATATGCCCCAATAATTAGAGACCACGCAGGCTCTGTCTATTGCGATACATGAAATTACCTTCCAGCGAGGCCAGTTATACGGCTCGTTAGGATCGGAGGATGGAATACGGTCAAGGTCGAGTCTGCCATGGCGTTCGAGCAGATATTGCTTGTGCGACTCGCTTAAGCTGTCGAGGGTGTAAGCATGCTCGACTTGCTCATCCTTCTCGTAGTCTTCGGCGTGTTCTCCAAGTACGTGACCAATACCGTGACCATGGCCATGGTGATGAGCGGCCTTTGCGGACTCCAGTTCAGCGACCTGAACAGCGTTCTCCTCTTCGTGGGCCATGGAGTGCTTGGGCTCTAGCGCTTCCACGCTGGACTTGGTCATTTTGGCGACAGGTGTGATGGTAATGCCCAGTTCTGAAGTTTATGAAGTAGAAAGATGGAAGCATGAAGGATAAGGCGGGAATCTAGGTACTGCGGGGTGGAATCCGGGGTCGAAGATATTCACCTTTATAATCATTTGTTGAGAGAAACAACAGAGTTGCAAAATGGTGCTCTGCTCCGACTTTTCCGCGGCCTGGCCGGGTTCGTGAAAGAGTGGCAGGGGTTGAACTTGTCTCTCGAATAGTTCGCAATGAAGCCTCGTCTCCCCATGCCTTCAGGCCGGCATTCTAGGCTTGACTAGGCAAACCCTGGAAGATCACAACATTCGCCAATGAGTCTTTCCACGAGAAACTTCGTAACCACAAAATCTGGGAAGCAAGTAGGTACCGACAATGCATGTTATGTCCTGAAGGCTGTGTCTTACTCTAGTGTCGCCCGTCCTAATGAGAGAGTCTAAGCTTCATAGAGTCAAGCCCAGCTCCATTGCCAAACCCCAACGCTCGATAAGGAATAGGATCAACACTTTAGCTCCATGTACCCCGCGTCGACTTTAAACCCAACTTCCCCCGGATCTGTATCCCCGCGGCTCAGTTCCCGACCATTTTCTACCTTCTATATACTGCGTCGGACCACAGTGTTTTGCTTGTCGGGCATTCGTTCCTCGGCTTGACTCCTAGAATCCGATATCTCTCTGATCCATCTCCGCGCCTTAGCTTCCTATTCGCGAGCTAACAAGGTGTCTACCGCCCGACAATTGTCGGCTAGAGTCGGGATCATGTCCCGTGATAGTGGCCCTATGAGCAATGCTTCGCAAACCGACTCAGGGGTGGCGCCTAGCCGAAAGCGACGACGAGTTGGCATGGCATGCATATCCTGTAGGAACAGGAAGTCACGGGTACGTAAGGTCCATGCACGGATTCAGGAGAGCATAGTATGTTGTTTGCCTCTACCCAAGCTGACAGCTCATCAACCACCATGTAGTGTAGCGGCCAAAGGCCAAGATGTAGCACTTGCACGGAACTAGACCTGAAGTGCGAGTACGTTTCGATAGACGTCCGATCCAACCAGATCCCAGGTGTCGGGAAGGAGTGCGTCTTTCTCCCCACTGGTCAGTTTCAGACGCCATATGGAGCCCGAGGCTGACATTATGCTGCCTGGTGGACAGCCATCTGCAGCGCATCGAGGCCCGTCTATGGCACCTCGAGCAAGTGGTTGGCAAACATATGGACACTTTGCCAGACTCTTGCCGCGGGAATACTAATGATGATGATGACTTCGACTCCTTTGATCTGCACAATGGCGGCGAAGACGACGAAACCATCTCTCGTCCCTTGCCTACGAACCACAACATCCATGATGACCTCGATGATGATGATGACAGTGGTGAAGGGCAGCAGCAGAACGATCCCACAGATGGCATGGGTCACTTCGTGTTTGCTGACGAAGAGGATCGTGCTTTTTTCGGTTTGTCAATAACAAGTTCTTCTCTTACGTTTGCTAGGCTGACCGAAAACGTACGTGGGACAGGTCCATCATCGAGCATCGCTTTCACTTCTGAGGTCTCTGTCGTCATGTCTCGACTTTATCTTGCGCAATCGGAACGTGATCAGGCTTCGGGTAACCATAACTTGCAGCAAACACAAGAGAGGCCGATTCACCCAGGCTACAGGATCGCTAGGATCCCGAGGCGGAAGTCTGTCGATACGAGTACCGGAACACCAAGCCAGCAAAAGAGCAAGCCCAGCGGCGGTGGCGCTTCTACTTCTTCCCAGTTCTATCTGCCTCCTGAGGAGGAAACGTCTGCTTTGATTGACAGATTCTTCAGCAACACGGCTCTTCTGTTCCCGTACATTGACGAAGCCGCCTTCAGAGAGACCTACTCCAAACTAAAACAAGGAAACTACACTTCAATAGGACGCACCTGGCTCGGTCTATTGAACATGGTTCTCGCAATGGCCTTGTACACATCTGCAGCACCGGACGAGCAGGCAACTAACCGTCAAAGTCACTCTGAGGCCTTCTACCGACGTGCTCATCGGCTATGTGACGGCCACATAATGAACACCGCAAGCCTAGAGATGGGTAAGGCTTTCAATGCACTGTTATCCTAACTATCATGAGAAGAGTTCCCCAAGCTAAGAGCTTCTTTACATAGTGCAGTACCTTCTCCTGGTCAGCCAGTATATGCAGGGCAACAAATCTTCGATACAGACATCCGCTACGCATGGACTAGCAGTCAAGATCGCGATGCAGTTGGGGCTACATTCTACAGAAGCGTCCAAGAAGTTTCCACCTTTGGAACGAGAGATGCGGAAGAGAGTATGGTTCGGGTGCATCGTGCTCGATCGGTAAGCTCGGGAGTGGCGGGATCATAAGCGAGTTTAATCTACAGGGTATGGCTAACCGTCTCGTCTTTCAGGAGTCTCAGCATGAGCTTTGGCCGCCCAGCCTCGATTCCACAAGCATATTGCCGTCTCGACCTTCCCGTTTATCTTGACTTGATCGAAGGAACGAATCCTCAGCCTCAGGACCTGACCGTCAGTCATGGGAGTACAGATTTCTTCACCGCCACCATGTAAGTCCTTGGGCTGCAACCGCAAGCCTTGTCTTTCTATTCCCCAATTGCAATTCGACTGACACCAACTAGCCAACTCTATTGTGTCATGGGAAACGTTATCGACCTCCTCTACGGCGGGAATCTTGGGTGCGGCGAGAAGCTGCCGAACTGCGATCTCACTATATCAATCATGAAGGTTAGGCGGCTATTAGACGAATGGGTGCGACAACTACCGCCGCAGATGAACCTGTTACAAAGCCAGAAGCTTCCAGACGAGCTCGTGTCCGACCTCATTATCTCCCGGTTTCGCATGATTCTCACCCTGAGATTCAACAACCTTCGCATATTGGCTCACCGGATTGTACTTGTCAGAATCTGTGAGCTCGTAGCAGACAGTGATGTCACACAGGCAGTCGACTTGATGGAGCTGAGTGACGTCGCAAGCAGTGCAGTAGAGGCTTGCATTCGCTCCTCTACTGATATCATCAACCTAGTCAGCTACGCCGTGCAAAATGAGAGGATCGCTGGCCATCAGCTTCTGGGTGCTTGGTGGTTTACTTTGTATTACGGTAAGAATGACCTGCCCCTAGAAGTCATGAGTTTTGGCTAACATCGATTCTCTTCTCTTCACCTTCAACAGTCTTTGACGCAGCCATGGTGCTTTTCACAATACTGCTTCTCTTGAGATGGAGTAATAGTATCGTCTTACCTCCATCGATCTCCATTGGAGCAATAGAAGAGACTTTCTTCAAAGCCATCGAAACGCTCGGACATATTGATAAAGGCAACCTAACGGTCGAGCGTTGCTACTGGTGCTTGAAAAAGCTGGGTTCAATGCTGAACACATCTGGTAATGTTGCCATTCCAATTCCTTTCAAAGGAAACGCCTCAAGAACGCCGATTCGCTGACAGTGATCTCTCTTCCCTCTGTGAAGGCCTTAATGACCAGGATGTAACGACACGGCCGGTACTCAATCCTACCTTCACGACATACGCCGAAGTACCAAGTTTATTCCAGCCAGACTTCATGGACGAGGGATTCACGTTTATGGACTTTGACTTCATGGGTAACGAAAGGCTTGATTTCATGGGAGATTACGGGGCAAGCCAGCACGCGCTCTGAACACCCCATTTGATGGACATCCAAACTAAGTTGCACATGTAAATTCTCAGTGTCGACCTAATTTCAAAAGCAACGTAATAGCCCTTCAAGGAGAAGTCATACAGAGGACTCACAGATCCAAATGGACTCTATTTGGAATTGTGTAGCCACGATCAATGAGCATACCAGCTAATAATTTCTAAACAAACCTCACACCATTCTTCAGAGTCCCAATATTGGTAATGTGCACCTGCATATCCGTTCCTGGTGTAAGCCAGCGAGGAGGCTGCATATCACCCCCGACTCCTAGAGTAATCGATTTATTAGTGCTTTGTCACAAGAGAATCGAGATTCGCGCCTGTACTTACCTCCTGGAGTGCCCGTCATGATGACGCTGCCTTTCTGCAGAGTTGTACCCTGCGAGAGGTACGATATAATGGCTTGGCAGTCGAAGAGCAGGTCCGACACAGATTCGTCTTGGCGTGTTTCGCCGTTGATCGTGGTACGGAGATGCAGCTCGCGCGGATCATTCACCAGACGCTTGGCTACCAAGCAGGGACCCATAGGCGCAAAGGTGTCGAAGCCTTTGGAGAACCCCCATTGCGGCACGCGACCAGCAAGAGCTGGATCTCTCTGCAGCTTGCGCGAGGAGATGTCATTGCCGACGGTGTAGGCGGCGACATAGTTGAGGGCGTCTTCTCTAGAGACGTCTTTTGCGTCCTTTCCGATGACGAGGACCTGCAACAGGATTAGTGTCCGTGAGACCCACGAAAGGTCATGTCCGGAGGTTCGCACCAATTCGCCTTCGTAGTCAGCTTGATCGTTTTGACAGATCTTGGGAATGACCACATCATCTCCATGATCCAGGATAGTTGTAGATGGCTTGAAGAATATGAAGGGGTTTGGTGGCGGCGTCCTCTTGGCTTGTTGGACTGCAGGTTGCCAATTAGAAGATTGCTATAGACAACATAAGAGGTTGCGATACGTACTATGCTTTGCATAATTGAGACCCACGCATCGCAAGATCGGGACCTCAGATGCTGCCAAGGGGCAAAGTATCCTCTTCACCGTGACGACCTCATCTGAAACAATCGTGGCCCCAGTTGTATCGAGGGAATCATCGCCTGTGATTACTTTGGCCTGAAGGTTATCTCTCGCGGTGATAAGACCCAAGTCAATATCCCCCCTTGTTAAGATGAGCTCGCCGCGCAGGATCCGGCCATCCGTGGCTACGAATCTGATAAGTCTCTCCCAACACACAGACATGGTACAACAAAGAGACAGTATTAAGGTGCTCCGACTTGAAGAGATGCTTTGATTTGCCTTTCAATCAGCATTAACATTTATGCTGGCATCGATGTACATCGAAATGCTGAGTCACCTAGCATGGAAACTCCGGACTGGCTGCTCCGGGACCGTGCCGCGGGTTCTATCCCGGACAGCCGATGCCTGTTCCCACCAGCGATCCATTACGATGTGTTCGGCAATTTGCAAGGACCAATACACTCGGCAATACCGGACCTGTCATGCAGCTTAATGCTGTTAAATAACGTGTTTGTTCTTGTCAGTATCCATCAGCGGACTGCAAAGACACGCAGCCATTACCAAAAACAATACGAAAAACAATGGCCCCTGGCAAGATTGAGGTACTCGACAATGGCGCGGACAGCCAGGCTGCCGCCAAACAGCTGGCCAATACGATGCGCAAGCTACACGCCATGCCCCTGTGGGAGCAGATGACCAAGCTAAACCCGCCATTGCCCAATCCCCAGGCAGTGCCACACATCTGGCGGTACAAAGATATTCGCCCTAGTCTGGGGCAGGCTGGAGAGTTGATCACAGAGGCTCAGGCCGAACGCCGCGTTCTTATGCTGGTCAATCCGGCTAGAGGTGCAGTTCCTTGGACTTGAATAAAAGAAAAGTGCTCAAGGTTGCTAACGGTTCTCTCATCTTCCAGATGCTCCCTACACTACCGATACCCTATACGCGGGCTTGCAGCTTGTCATGCCCAATGAGGTCGCAAGGGCCCATCGTCACACCGCTTTCGCCATGCGGTTCATAATCGAGGGGCAGGGTGGCTTCACTGCTGTGCATGGCCGACGAATCAAAATGCAGCGGGGCGATGTTATCCTTACCCCGAGCTGGAATTGGCATGATCATGGCAAAGATGGTTCTGGGCCTATGATCTGGCTTGATGGCCTGGACTTGCCCAACTTCCGGCACTTCCCGGTCCACTTTGTTGAGCATTACGAAGCGCCCCGTTACCCAGCCGAGGATGTCGACACAAACAACTCTCCTATCGTCTTCCCATGGGCCCAGATGAAAGCCCGACTGGACACTGGCGAAAGTTGGGTACAAAAGGACTACCTCAAGGCCGATGGTAGGACGGTTTCCAAGGTCTTGGGTGGTTCCGCCGAGCGAGTGGCCGCTGGTGGCTCGTCCCCACCAATCCGAGAGACGGCTTCGTCTGTCTATCATATCGTATCTGGTAAAGGGCAATCCAAGGTCGGCGACGAAGTGATTCAGTGGGAGGCTGGCGATACCTTTTGCATTCCAGCCTGGTACACATACAAGCACTTGGCCGATGCTCAAGAAGACGCGTATCTTTACCGCTTCCACGATAAGCCAATGTTAACGGCTCTGGGCTTTTACCGTGTCGAGGGTGTTGATGTTGAGACCCTGGTTACGGACTAGTAATTAGGCCTCACCTAGATGAAATCTCACATGCCAATTATTTCATTCCATCTTGTGTTTCAATGTGCGCGTGGTAGTTACAGCTCCTATTCTGAGCAGACTAAGAGACCTTTTCTCAAGTGTAGTTTCAGGCAGAACTGCCGTTCTTGCAACTGGAGACGCCAGGGACAAGCCTTCAATCTTTTGAAAATGCTGAAGCACTGTTCATAGGACACCAAGGCCCTCGCGAGTGACATGATCCATCTCACTGATCGTCAAACTTGGACAACGCCCTTCTTGAGCCTCCCTATCCCCGCGGCTATAACACCCGAGCCGTCCAAACCGAGGATAAACAACCGACCAGGCTAGGGCCACTCAGGCAAGCTACAGGGGCATTGACCGGGGAGACATAGTGCACCTTAGCAAGCAGTGCTTGCCAAGCACTGCTCCACATTACCTTTGCGGGGTAGAGCAAGGGCGGACAAGGGTAGCGTTGGAAATTCGCAATGTTGGGGAACTCGAAAGTTGGGCTCAAGCTTGTGCAAGAGCGCAAGCTGATCGTAGCCTAATTGGACGAGTATAAGAAGAGGAAGATCTTCTTGGGCTCTATGATGGCTACTTCTCTGGAAAACATCATCGCTGTTGTCGTCTTATTTCTCAACTCAAGGGATTAGAGCCAATAGCTTTGACGAACCAGTACTGCAACTGAGACTCACTGGCCGTCTACAAACAAACAAAATGGAGGTCAATGGCTATGCTGTGTGTCTCATCTGTTCCCCGTTATCCCTCTCCAACACTGACAATGAACAGCTTGTCACCGGTGCAGGATCCGGTATCGGACGAGCAACCGCGGTAGCTTTTGCTCGAGAAGGATGTCTCGGAATAGCTTTAGCTGACCTGAGCGCGTCCGCCCTCGAAAAAGTTACCGATGAAGTCACTCAGGTCGTGCCGGAGGCTAGGCGGCAATCCTTCACGGTCCTTCTGTTGTCGATGTTTCCAACGAGCAACAGGTAGAGGACATGGTAGAGAAGACTGTGCAAAAGTTCGGACGGCTCGACTTTGCCGTCAACAGCGCCGGCATCGTTCTGTATGGTGGGAGGTTTGCGAACATGACCACCGCAGGATGGAGTCGGACCATGCGCGTCGACCTCGACGGCGTCTTCTTTTGCAGCAGGGCTCAAGCACGCGCCATGTTGAAGCAAGAACCACGAACTGTTTCCGAGAGGTTAGTGACAACCCATCATAAAGCATACGTAACAGCCCTGCCTGATGATTCAGTGCTAACATGAGCTTCTGTTTGTTATCATTAGAACATCTCGGCAAGAGCGTGGCAGTATTGTCAACCTCGCATCCACCCAGGGACACGTTGCGAACCCAGAGAACTCAGCCTACTGCGCTGCGAAGCACGGGGTGGTCGGCTTGACCAAGGCCGCGTCGGAGGACCATTCTGGACAAGGTATTCGTGTCAATTGTGTTTCCCCGGGCTGGACAGCCACGCCGATAAACTTTGACGCCAAGTATCAAGAGGAACAGCTACCTTATCTCAAGACAAAGCTAGCTATGCACCGGTGGGGTGCTCCAGAAGAGATTGCAGATGCTATCCTGTTTCTGGCAGGTGGAAGAAGCACATATGTCACTGGCGCTGCTCTGAATGTTGATGGAGGGCACCTGCAAACGTAAATAATAGCTTGTCATTTTCCTTGAGATGGCCGGGTCAGTCTGGCGTCCTGTGCAGCACGATCAAAGAGATAGTGTCAAGAACTCGCCTAGGATTATCCCACTACCTAAGCGCATATGAATCATTCAGCTTGTTAGTGATTTGGGTAGAGATCGATCCCAACCCGTCAACCTTTCTTACACCCACTTGGGCCTTTACGGACCCGCGCCGGAGCTCTCAAGTCAGGAAAGGCTCTCCAGATGCTAGTATCACACTTAAAGATCATTGACTTATTTTTAAAATGGGGACCAGAGATCATTCCTTGACTCCAATGTTCTCTCCTGACAAGTCAATGAATGATGACGGATCGGGCATTTGTCATCATTCGCGGATGAGTTTATTTGCCGGTACGGGTTCCTGTGCAGATCCCTGCCCTATTTACGTGGTGCCATTACTTCGTCTTCTCGTTTCCAGTGTACATAAAATGTAGCTTAACAAGTTCCCAGGCATTTGTAGTGTTGTTTTACGATTCTCAAAGTTGCTAATACCTCATTTGATCTTGCTTTTGTCCATCCCTATAGCCATCTACAACGCCAATACGCCAATATGTCATACGGGGTGTTCTTGTAGGTTCTGATAGCAACATGTTGTGAGCCAACACTAACTGAAGAAACATTAGAACTGGTGCAACGGGTACGGATCCCTGATTTCATTAAGTTTTCCGAGATATTTACTAATCTTGGTCCCCCTACAAAGGTTATGTCGGCGGCACAGCCCATGCCTACCTGGTTAATGCTCATCCCGACTGGGAGTTCAATCTGCTCGTGAGTAGCGAAGAGCGCGCTAGGCCGATCAAGGACAGATATCCCAACACCAGATTCACCTATGGAAGACTTGAAGACGAAAGCCTAGTGCGACAGGCAGCTGCCGAGGCTGATATAGTCGTGCGTGCGTGAATGCTCCTGACAAAAAATGAGAGTGATCGTGTACGAGACTGATACATGATCAGATACTGCTGATTCTGCCGACAATGAGACCGCTACCAAGAACATAGCTGAGGGTCTCGCGGCTGGCCATTCAGCAGAGAAGCCCGGCTACTGGATTCACACTTCTGGCACGGGTATCTTGCTGTGGCACGACACCGACAATGAACGTTATGGAGAAGCACCATTGCCCGATCAGACATACCACGACATCCGTGACATCGACCGACTCTTGACGCTGTCAGACTCAGCCGACCATCGCAAGGTGGATAAGATTGTGCAGGCGGCAAACTCTGACGCGGTTAGAGTCGCCATACTGTGCCCGCCAACTATCTACGGTGTCGGGTCCGGTGAAGTAAACCGTCGCAGCATCCAGGTACCTGACATGGCCAGGGCCGCACTTGCTCACGGCTTTGCCAGTTTTGTGGGTGCGGGAAAGGCAGAGGCAGACAACGCGCACATTGACGACCTGGGGAAGCTGTTTGTACTACTGGCAGACGCGACTACAGATCCATCCAAGGCCAACAACCCGGAGATCTTTGGGCCGCACGGATACTTCTTTTCGGAAAATGCAGTACACCGGTGGTCAGATGTGGCAACCTGGATTGCCGAGGCGGCGTGTCGACAGGGGCTTATTCCTCAACCATTGACAAAGAGCGTATCACAGGCAGAGGTGGTAGCCATAGATGGGGTATCAACGCATTCCTACGGCAAGAACTCAAAGGGTATTGGGGAGCGCGCGAGAAAGTACCTAGGCTGGGAGCCGAGTGGGGTGCGTCTTGAAGAGACTATCGACGAGACTGTAGCTGCAGAAGCAAAGACACTTGCGATGTCTCCGCTGTTACAAGCAAAGACTGCCCATTAGACATATTGTCGGTCATACCCATGAATAATATTAAAAGAATGATGAATATACCACGTTTCCCAGGCATCCAAAACGGAGGTTCCGAATACTGGAGGCTTGAATCTCTAGGCTTCAAACCTGGGCAAATTGGTCATGTCTCCCAGGTATACCACAATTAATGTTTTGTGACTAATCTGACGGCATTGTTCGTCAAAATGCCTCGATCCCGCGGATTGCGTGGCTGAAACACGGACGAAGTAAGATCTACTTCGAAGTGCGCGCCATCATTTGGTGGTGAAAAGACGTCGGCGGGACAGAACCCGATATACCGCGGCTCGTTACCCGAAGCCTCGTCGCAGGACTAACACCGATGGACGCCTCGTAATTGAGATGACAAAGCAGAAGCTCGATATTCAATACTTAGTAGGGAGAGGCCATATGTCTGACTCTGTTGGTCATTCGTACTGGTCACAGTGTCACAGTAGCGCAATCCGAAGCCGAGCCAAAGCCTACATCATGACTACCTTTACAATCGACTCTCCAGTGCCATTGTGGCTCAATGGCCAGCAAACGCAGACTCAGAAATCGTTCACAGTCTTCTCGCCAGCCACTCATAAAGAGCTATGGAATGCATCTGCAGCTGGGCCAGAGGACGTCCTCGCCGCTGTTGAATCCGCCGAGCAGGCGTTCAAGTCGTGGCGGCTGACGAAGCCCTGGCAGCGTCGAGACATCTTCCTTCGTGCATACCAGCTGCTGAAGGAGCGCCGCAACGAGAGTATGAAATACAGTACGACAGAGACCGGGGTGCCCGAGGTCATGTTTGGCTTTGAGTACAACGGGGCCATCGATATCTGCTTTCAACTGGCGTCCATCGCCGGCACCGAGAAGGGGACGTTTGTCGACCCAGAGGCGGCGGATACAAGCGCCCTAGTTCTGAGAGAGCCCTACGGTGTTGTTTTGGGGATATCGCCCTGGAATGCTCCTCACGCACTCGGAATCAGGGCCTGCCTGTTTCCCCTCGCTGCGGGCAACACTGTTGTCCTGAAGGGACCGGAGCTCGCTCCCGCGACGCTATGGCACCTTGTAGACATACTCCATGAAGCAGGACTTCCTGCTGGATGCCTCAACACCATCTACCATCGGCCTGAAGATGCCGTTCAGATCACGAAACAGCTCATCGAGCACCCGGCTATCCGCAAGGTCAACTTTACGGGCAGCACGGTCGTGGGTGCCAGTATCGGAAGCCTCTGCGGGCAAAACATCAAGCCCTGCGTCCTAGAGCTGGGAGGCAAAGCGCCAGCTATTGTGTGTGAGGATGCCGATATGGATCTTGCAGCAGAACAGTGTGCACTTGCGGCTTTCAGCCACGCGGGTCAGGTCTGCATGAGCACAGAGCGCATTATCGTATTGCGAAAGGCTTACGAGCCGTTCAGGGAAGCGTTCAAGGCGACTGTGGAACAGATCTTTGCAAGAGACAAGCCTTTGCCAACACTAATCAATGAGAAAAGCGCGGACAAGAACCGAGCCTTGGTAAGGGATGCACTGGCGAAGGGGGCCAAGGCCTTGTATGGCGATACCAGAGCCATCACTCAAGAGAACGGTCCTAGCAACCACATGGCACCAGTCGCGCTCGAGGGTGTTGACAAGAGCATGGGGATATTCTACGAAGAGTCTTTCGGTCCTTTAGTTTCGATATATGTCGTGGACACTGATGAGGAGGCCCTCGCCCTGGCTAATGATACCCGGTATGGCCTCACATCAGCCATTTTCACAAACGACCTCAGGCGGGGCTTGAAATTAGCGAAGCAGATTGATGCTGGTGCAGTCCATATCAACAATATGACGATACATGACGAGTCCGGGCTGCCGCACGGCGGATCGAAAGATAGTGGGTATGGCCGGTTCAACGGGACCGATGGACTCAAGGAATGGATGAAGGTGAAGTCGGTTACATGGCGAGACTAAGATGATATCGCGAGGCGAAAGATGATGATTACATGCACTCGAATACTTTACGCAAAGGCCTTCTGACATATCCATACATACTGAAAAGAATAGAGAGTCAACCAGCTAGAATAAACACGTTACCCGTCCGCGTAAATTTGACCACGACAGTCTATGAGTTTTCAGTTCGAGAGTTGACTAGTCTTTTGAAATTCTCCGCGACTGCTTCCATTGTATCCTAGCAATCAATATAATAATTGACTTGCAACAGTCAGCATGAACCCCTTTGACCTCTGAATTAGGGGTTCTGATCTGCAATAGCAACGCTTGGGAGGTGCACCATAAGCTGAGTGACGGAACAGTCTGACTGTCGTGGAGTGACACAGCGAGTAGCGTCGATGTATCAGCATCCTCACGCAGCGGGAACGTCTTGCGAATATGAACACTTATTTGTCTGATGCCATGCAAAGTTGAGTATTACATCACACACGAATCATCAGCAGCGTCTTTCTATCTTAAGACTCCTCTACGGGATTCGTAGTACAGCTCGCCCCGAGATCTCAGCCCTCTCCAGCTTGCCCATGACCTCTTCTACCTGTTCAAAATCATACATCCGTACCCTCGGCTTCAACTTCCCTTGCACCAACATCTCCATCAGCTCCTGCATCTGGACCCGGGTGCCAACCGTTGCCCCAATGACCTGCAAACCTTTGACCAGCATCTCAAAGGGGCTAACCTTGAGGTAGTAGTCAGGGGGCGGAATCCCCACGCAAAGAAGTCTTCCACAATTCCGCAGCATCGGGATCGCACTATCGTACGCCGACGGCGCACCTGCTATGCACAGCACGGCGTGAGCGCCAAGCCCCGATGTCAAGGCGCGTACGTCGGCGACCAGATCAGAGCTTTTGCGGAAGTCGATGAAGTGTGTGGCGCCGGACTCGTTGCAGATAGTCTCCTTATTCGCTGCGTCAATCGCGATGACGCGGTACCCAAGGGAGGAGGCGATCTGAACACCGAGGTGGCCGAGGCCACCGCCGGCACCTGGGAGGACGACAAAGTCGCCTTCTTGCAGTTTGGCTTTGCAGAGAGCACTGTAGACGGCGATGCCGCCACATAGGACCGGAGCCGCCAGCTCAGGCTTTACATGATCGGGGATCTTGGTGACGAAGGCTGCGTCAGCAGTACAGTATTCTTCATCAGAGTCAGCAGTAATTGTTAACAAGGGCATCGTGTGAGAACGCACGTTGGAAGGTCCCTGGGACATTCTGTTTACAGGGTCAGCTTTTCGTCATCCCGGGCCTGAAAGTTCATCATGAAAAGCTCTCCAAACTTACCCTGCCAGAATTGTCCTGTTTTGGGCAGTGCGTGTAGTCGGTCTTGCAAATTTCACAAGTCCCGCACGCCCTGTGAAGCCAACTACAGACAAGTCAACTGAAAGGAGCTCTCAGAGCAGTGTCGAGGCCGATACTCACGAGACACCTACTCGGCTATTCATCATATCTTCCGATACCCCAGGGCCAACTTGGTGCTTATGATCAGTACATAAGATGGACCGGTCAGCTAAGGTTTGTACGAACTAGCGATGACTTCACCCACGCCCTCATGACCAGCAATGTGAGCGCTCATAGGAGTTGTGCCATAGATAGAGTGGTGATCGGAGTGACTTGATGGAGGAGTGACCCCGGTCAGTTAGACATCTAGTGCGCAACACAGTTCTAGAAGGGGAGTTGCGGTGGAAAAGACATACCAAACGCCTGTCACTTCAAGTCGCACGAGTACTTCGCCTGCCTTTGGTTGTGGTATATCGATCTCACGGAGCTCAATCTTGGCGTCTTTACCGGGAGTTTCAACCCATGCACAGGTTTGATTTTGCACGGTGGCCATATCGTTTGAATCGAGACTGCAAATGTTAAGTGCTTGCTGTGGTTTTGTAAAGCTTCACATAGAATCAGGACAGCCCGTATTTGGAATGTGGCTCGTAAGAAGGTTATGGTTTCGGGAGCCGAGATGGATGATCGAGGACAAAGTACACTCGCTCTCATAATCTGATGATAGTGTGTCAACCAAATGCTGTTATCCTGTAGCTGTCTGTCATGAGGTCTCGCATTTGAGCACAGTTGAAGCGTTCTGCGCTGTCAGGCGTCCTCGCGCTAGACGTTGGCGCTACTGGCCGGGGAGCCGGAACGGGAGTTGTCTCCCGAAGAGCCCGCGGAAGCACTCCCGGACTGGAAGATCGATTTCTCCAAACCACCTGCAAAGCAACCATTAACAATCATTGATAGTTCGACATTGACACTGCGTACCCGGGCCGGATCGCCCGGCGGTTCGTGATGTTAGGCATTCGTTTGATCAATCATCTGGGAAGCAATTGGGCCGACGGTTCGAGCAGCTAATTAATCATCCCTAGATCCATATGGGGCGGCGGGGTGAAGTGCATTGCTGACCAAGTCTTTTAATCAGCACTTGTTGTCCTGCCTTTCATTTGCTATCGTAACTTCCAGCTCCCAAGCTTGATGTTCTTTCTATTTGCTTTCCACTCCACATTCACACAGTCTCTTGACGCAAGCCAGCCTGTCACATCACAACTTGTGTACCCCAAAGACACACGCAACAGCAATGGCAACATCGACCGACAACTCTCCCACTGCGGTACTGCTCCGTTTCTATGAAGCAGAGCGCCAATACATAAGCGCTGGAGGCAGAGCCGGCGGCGCATCTTTCGACGGCTTCGCTGCGACCATGGCCGACGACGTCGTCCTCCATCAGAGTCCCGACCTCCCCTGGGGAGGCGAGTATCATGGCATCGAGCGCTACGCGGAGTGGGGTGCTAGGATGAGCGAGTGTTTCGAGGAGCTCGACGTCCAGGATGCAAGGTTCTTTGAGCAGGGAAACCAGGTGGTCGTTGTCAACACGTTGGTCACCAAGGCAAGGAAGACGGGCGAAGTCATGCGGCGACCCATGGTGCATGTCGTGACCGTTGTGGACGGGAAGATCAAGGAGTTCAGGCCTTTCTACTGGCATGTGCCTGACTATGTTGCGGCTCAGAATGGTAAGCCCTGCAACCCGGAGGCGGCCAAATGATTAGTGGCGTTGTAAAGTACATGAGAAGTTTCAGGCAGCCAAAATAGTGACACTTGGATCCGCGACGAACGTCAATGTGTAGCACTTCACCCCTGCCAAGCCATTCTGTAATTCACATCATACATATCTCGCTATCTATAAACATCGTCCTAATACGTCTCACTACATTACAACAGCTCCGTCCTTTTCACGCGCTTCTTCCAACGTCTTCCCTGGAGACAAGGTCGAGTGATGTCTCGTCTTCCGTTTGGGTGCTCCGGTCCTCGCGAATACTCGTTGAACGGTATATACGTATGCCATCCTCATTCGCAAGCCGGGAATCAGGTCTCGGTTCTCCGGACCGTGGCCGTGCGGCAGTGGCAACGTGATCCGACCGCGTGATAGCTAAAATGACCATGGCGACAATGACAACTACGGGCGAGGGGATGTCATTAGTAATGGCAAACGGAAAGTTTCATGGACTTAAACATACTATCGAGTCGACAGGACAAGAGGCACAACCAGACTGGTTCGCCGTCCAGGCACATCAGTGCTGTCAAGTTGCTATGCCCTCGTCAGTGGCCGTCTTCATGCCGTGATTCACCCTGGGTGGCCTCACGTTATAGTAACCAGACTCGTGACCACAGAGCCAAGAAATGTGCGAATGGCAAGCTTGCGAAGCTTGTTGTCTATCGGCGTGTTCTGGGCGCTGCTGATGTGGAACAAATGACGATCACCGCCTTTGCTCCAATACCGTCGATTAAAGGAATATGATCCTGATGGCTGTGTTCAGAGATGCTCTACTCCAACACGTAATCAGCATTGACGACTATGACTTACTAACGAGTTGAATGAGGAAGAAGAGTGTCAAGTAGATCTGGTCCCAGTTGTCAGCAAAAGGACTTGAAAAGATAGACCAGTTGAGTGTTGTTGAATGTACATTAGCGGCCACATCAAAAGATATCTCTGGTATCATGTACGTCGGTTCGATTCCAATGAGGCACATTCCTCTCTCTATTATCGCGATTCGACTGGAGAGAGATGAGTAGAAGATTAGTGAGTCTTGGGAGTTGGACAACCTACTAGATGAAGAATATCACGTCGAGGGCAACATATACACCTATAATTGCATTAGCCGAACACTAGCATACATCAAGGTAGCAGGTGCTCGAAGTACCTATGACAGCAACGAGATTGAAAACATAGAGCTTGGACTTGAACCGTGGGTGGATGTCGCCTCGAATAATATGCTGTATTGAAGTGAGCCATGCTTGTCAAAGTTCTCGATTGATAGGTATTTACTCACAATCCGGTCAATGAGGAATAAAAAGTAAAACTTGGACATGTCAGCCTCAGTGGTCAGTTGAGATTTCAAACCAGAACCTTACAATCTAAGCTCGGATTAGCATCGTGCTTTTGTTAGTCTGTACGAGAAACAGAGGGCAAGGGCAGACCTTGACAACAAAGTATGCACTCAGGCACAGTATCGCTGTGGCATCACAAGCAAGAGGATCCTGGTTGATCTCGTAGTTATACTCGATGATGCTGGATGCCAAGACGAACGCGAATGCGGTGGCATAGATGCACAGAACGACTTGCTCGAAACCATATCAGCAGATGATGTATGTAAGATGTGGTGACTGGACTTACGCCAAACAATGTAAGGAACTTTTCTCCAATTGACAACCGCTGATACTCGATGAGCTGGATGGAAGGGTATTAGCTACGGACCAGGAAAGCTGAACAACCCAACACGGGTGAACCTACATAGTGCAGCAAAGCATATGCTGCTGGTGAATACCACAATAATCAGACTAAACACGCCGAGCCCTCGTGATTTCTCGACATAGTGACCTCGAATGTGCAGTTGGCCTGTTTCTTGCCGATTGATGTCGTCGGCCGGGTCAACCGGGTGGGTGGCGACCTCACTGAGCAGCGCCAGTATCGCCAATCCGACTTGCTTCGTTAGAACCATCGAGTGTGGGGATTCGTATTCTGTAGATTCTGCACTGGGTCACAGCCCATCATGGCTTTCGTATTCGAAGGACTGAGTGATTGTCCCTGGACATTGAGAAGGGAGAAATGCTCTGATTGCATTTGTGTGTGGTGATGCCCAGTACAAAGAGCGGTCAGATGTAGTAAGCTCTATCAAAATGCTAATCGCCACTACATCATTGATTAGTCCGTCTATGATGTGTGCGAGATGCAGGCTCATGATGTAGTGTACGAGGCCACTCACTCCATGCCTTGCTTAGCTGCATCGTTAGCCAAACCTTGCCATCAATTGACCAACCGCTGTTCACCGTCCCAAGCCTCAAATAGCACCTTACTTCGTACAACTTGACCTTTGACAAATCACTAGATTACACTTAGCTCGCATGTATAACGCCCAACGGCCAATGACCTGGGGTTATCACACATCTTTCCCTTTCCGTGCTTCAGGTCTGGGCTCCCCCCCCTTTAGGGATGCGGCCAAGATCTAAATGTGTGCTTACTACAGGATCTTCGAAAGCTCTGGAGCAGCGGCAATCAGCTGTGCAGTCCGTCGGCTCAATCGTCTTGCATAGCCGCTGACTCGAAGCGTAGTGCATATCTCTCTCCTCGGCGGCGATAGAAAGAGGCCCGATGCGCGCCGCCCCGAGATCGCGCCCAGCGTAGGCACGCCAAGTTGCAACGCGGAAGCCACACACGTCATGAACACCTGCAGGATCTTCACGCAACCTAGAATGGTACTATTATGCCATGCCGAAGGTGGCTTTAGCCGTAGTGATAGGCAGCCATTGTTTCAAAACAACGAAGGAAGTCAGTGTTAGAAGGCTGAGGTGCCCGAACAGAGAAACAATACCACTACTCGAAGATAGTTTGTGATACTGATATGAGGTGGATAGTTAGCATGATCTGTAGCCTGCCAACCTGTCCCTGTGCGGAGACACTAAAGACTTGATTGATCGTTTTCAAACACGCGAGTCTATCCAACGGTTCCAACGACACAGGAGACTTGAACAGAAAGGGGCTAAAGCACGTGTGCAGAGGACAGAGTACGAGCAAAGATATAAGCTCGGCATATGCAACTCTACGACTCTGTTATTGCAGTCTTGTCTCAGGCTTCGCAGGAAGTCGGGTGGAAGCTTTGGCTGTAATACCTCAATCAAAGTGAATGAGGTTTATTTATCCTTGGTGTGATTGTCGCGGTTGCCATCAAAAGCGTTAGGCCTGTATATTTTGCCAGAGATAGTGAATTACTTATTGAATCGAGTGATACAGATAATGCCCAAGACAGTAGTAGACTCAGCCTTGTCGGACATCCGACCAGCACGTCGTGCTATCTCCATCCTGGAACTGCCAACGTGCTGCAAACAAGTCCAATGGTCAGCTTTATAAAAGTTGTCTCCCGATCTTCCGTTGAGCCACAATCATTGAATAATCTCACTGGCCAAGACTTCATGAAAGTCGTAAAGACTTGCACAAGTGTTGTGTGAAGTAATGACATCGAGGGGCAAGTGTAGGGGAAAGGTGCACAATCTTTTGGCTGTTTCTTTCTTGTCAATTGAACTAGTCTCTGCTTACGATTCGAATTGTTGGCAGTGTGGTCGAATGTCAAGTCAGCACCTTTTGTGTGCGCAATGGTTAGATATAAAATCACTCGGAAAGGACCGACTGGCTGCAAGATCATGCACTTCGAAAGCGTGGGTGGACCATTGGCCCAGACTTGCTCCGCAAAGAGACCGCGGCATGGCTAAAAGCGAAGGCAGGCCGGTGGCATGGGTTGCAGCAACAGTGGAGAAACTGCACGACTTCATGCTCGCTGTCCGGGGAATCTCTTCAATGGATCTGGCGAGGCTGGTTATATCTGATGGACATCCGACACGACCAGAGAAGGTCAGGCAACAATCGTGTTGTACCAGAGATCACTTCTGTTTGCCAAGGCAGCCCAGACAGCGACAAGAGACAACGAGGGCCGAATTGGCATGGCGATGAACCGAATGTGTGCCAAGGTTGGGTCGCAAAGGACTGTCAGCCAGGGCGGCCTTATCCAAGACGCAAGACAAAAGGTCTAGACTGGGCTCGATATTGAGAACAATGATCTAAGTCTTGGTAGTGCTGTTTGACGGTGTCGATCTCAAGCAAACCACGATGTCCCGAGAGATGCCCCAGCTGCCAAGGTCTAGCGGAGTGGATCGCGCCAGCTTGGTGCCAAGGAAGAAACATCAAAACTTACAAAATGAGAACATGGCTGTTGCTTCGGGAACATTCTGCATGTCGCGGTCCAACCACCAAACAGCTGGTCAAGGAGTGCGAAAATATCGCAATGTCGATATCGAGAGAATTAGAGAGGGATTTTTACATGCTCCATGCAGCCGGAACATTATCGTCACCCAATTTCACTGGCGGGCGATGGGAAGGGAAGCACTGGAAGCAGAAGCAGGGGGGGGTGTTACCCGACCACCCTGTTATAAGCATATTTGGCTCAACAAGAGGGGAATCTGGAATCTCACTAACACCACGACGCCTGTTTATGCTGAGCTACGTCATGTTGACCAGGGAAGCTCGACCAGCACTGAGAAAGACTGTCACGGGTATCTTTGCACCTCCCAATAAATCTCAACCAAGTCTCTTGAAAAAAAGGGTAGAGAAGAATGCGATAGTTACCAAGCAAATAGACAGTAATGAGCGCATATAGGAGACTGTCATAAAAAGAAGGGAGGAGCTCTGCATCCGTGCCTGCAAATCATGAGGGTGTTTGTTCATGAATGTTGCACTTTGTGTCACATCACACAGATCACACACCCTGTCTGGCCAGTTAGGCTAGTTGGTTAGAGCTTTCAGCGATCGATCGCGCTGTGAGCTCACTGTAACTTGGCCCGTCTAGGCAAGGCGGGGGACCCCGGTAGACGAATATTGGCAAGTCGGAGCTTCAGGCCCGGCCGCCAGGACCCCACCTTACGACAATGAGACCAGTTCCCGTCACCAGATCGTCTGGTGGTGCTGGCTCTGGCTCCCTTCATTACCTCTTCACCTTGCTCGTCGTATTCCTGGTCTTTACTGATGTAGCCGAAAGCTGCGGTTGGAAGTTTGGCGCTGAATTCCTCCCCAAGACCATCGACAAGGTCCACAAAGAGAACCAGAAGAAGAAGGAGAAAGCGCAGAAAGCCGCCGACGAAGCTCGAGAAGACATCAAAGAAGACGAGCCCAACAACGGCACCGAGCCCGACTCCAGCGACCTCGAAATCGAATCCGACCTCACAAGTGAAGGCGAAAGCACAGACGAAGACGACTCTGAAGACTCCGACAGTCAGGTATCTGACGAGGAGGAACCCAGCAAGCTCGGGAAACGAAGCCTCCCCCACTTTCTCAACCACAACCACGGATACTACGACATCATCACCATGCCCGGCCTCGTCGAGTCTGCCGGCGAAGGCAAGCAGCGCGTCGCCCTCGTCTCCAACCGTCTGCCCCTGACGATTAAGCGCAGTGAGGATGGCAACTACAACTTCGCCATGAGCTCTGGCGGCCTGGTCACAGGCATCTCGGGTGCTGCCAAGGACGTTAACTTCCGCTGGTATGGCTGGCCTGGCCTCGAGGTCCCAGAGGCCGAGCGGGGGCCCATGATCGAGAACCTACAAAAGAAGTACTCTGCCGACCCCGTCTTTGTCGACGACGACCTCATGGACAAGCACTACAACGGCTTTTGCAGTATGTAGCCCTCCCCCACCACCAGTCAATTACTCTTCAACACTGATAGCTGACTCTGACCCTTTGCGCAGACTCCGAGCTCTGGCCGCTGATGCACTATCACCCCGCCGATGTCATCTACTCGGAAGTCGACTGGAACGCCTACGTCGAGGTCAACAGGCGGTTCGCCAAGACCATGGCCCGCGATGTCCAGGACAACGACGTCATCTGGGTGCACGACTACCACCACTTCATTCTGCCGCAGATGCTGCGCGAGGAGATTGGTACCTCTGCCAAGGGTGTCAAGATCGGCTTCTTCCTTCACACACCGTTCCCGTCCTCTGAGATCATCCGGGTCATGCCCGTCCACGTCCGCGAGAGCATCCTCAAGAGCTTGCTGTCCTGCGACCTTGTCGGTTTCCACACGTACGACTATGCCAGGCATTTCCTGAGCAGTTGCTCGCGACTACTGTAAGTCATATCAATGATTAACATGCTGGAACATGAGTCTGACAAGATTCTTTCTGCAGGGGAGTTAACACCTCACCAAACGGCGCCGAGTACGAGGGCCGCTTTGTCACCGTCGGCGCCTTCCCCATCGGCATCGACGTGACCAAGTTCGACGACGCCTTCAAGAACCCCAAGGTCCTCGAGCGCATCGAGGAGCTGCAAAAGAAGTTTGCCGGCGCCAAGGTCATCGTCGGCGTCGACCGCCTCGACTACATCAAGGGCATGCCGCAGAAGCTGCACTCGTTCGAGCTCTTCCTCAACGAGCACCCGGAGTGGGTCGGCAAGATCGTCCTTATCCAGGTCGCCGTGCCCTCGCGCGAGGGCGTCGACGAGTACCAGGCCCTCTGGCGCGAGACCAACGAGCTCGTCGGCCGCATCAACGGCAAGTTCGGCACCGCCGAGTACATGCCCATCCACTGGCTCTACCACTCGGTCACGTTCGAGGAGATGACGAGCCTCTACGCCATCGCCGACGCCTGCCTCGTCACCTCGACGCGCGACGGCATGAACCTCGTCTCGTACGAGTACGTCGCCGCCCAGCGCGACCGCCACGGCGTCCTCATCCTGTCCGAGTTCGCCGGCGCCGCACAGAGCCTCATGGGCGCCGTCATCATCAACCCCTGGAACACCGAGGACGTCGCCAAGGCCATCGAGACCGCCCTGACCATGCCCGCCGAGCAGCGCGAGGCAAACTACAAGAAGCTCCAGCGCTACGTCTACCAGTACACCAGCCAGTGGTGGGGCAAGAGCTTTGTCAACGAGCTCAACGCCACCAAGCCGTCCATGTGATGCGCTGAAAGGAGGAAGATCTCTTCCTTTGAGGGAATGCAAGGATCGTGAGCGCAAGGAGGGGTGAAAAGCAAAACACTTCACACCACACAACACAAAAAATCGGCTGCAGCCATATTGCATTTTCTAGAAAAGGCCGTGGATGATCAATCGCACGCGAACACGGGCTTTTTTACGTCGGGACTTTGCAGCACAATGGAGTAATCGGTATCATGCACACGCAAATTGGGAGCTACAGGAAAGGGTGCTTTTTTCTTATTCGCATGATTTTTGTATCCTTTGTAATTTTCCTGCCTGTCCTTGCTCTAGGTAGTCATCGTCACGGAAGAAACTAATTGCATGGAAGTTCTCTGATCTTGTTCTCTGTCGTGATTCGTCACCAGACGCAATTTTCCGTGAACCTCTACCCTCAATTCTCTAGTACAAAAATATGAACAAGTCACGATGGGAAAGACAATGTTCTGGATCCGTGTCCATTCTGAGCTATCTAACTACCTGGGGCTAAAGACCAGAAGCGAACTCCCGACGACGCAAAAGCCAAGGGGGCAAATCAGGGTTGCAACTAAACAATCCTGGAGGTATCTCAAATCGAGGCCATCAAAACACCTAAAGCAGTGCAATAACAAAAACAAGGGGGAACGTATTCCAACGCCGTATTGAGACCGCTTCATGTGTCCCTCCCATTCCCAATATAGAGGCAAAGAAATAGAAGAAAGACTATTCGTACGACCGCGCCTCTACCAAAGCATCAATGACCTCTAGTATGGCGAGTTGACAACATCGTCCTTGCCCAGCTTATACCGGCCACTGCCCCGGCCGCTGATGCGACCCGAGCTTCGTCGTCCACTACCGCCAGCCAGCAGGGTACCTGCGATGCTCTCTCGTGTGGGGCGCTTGAGAGCCTTGTTGTCAACCATGTTGACCTCGTGAGGCAGAGCCATGATGATGTTCTTGTCTGAGCCGTACTTGAAATCATCTGCTTTGACTTCGTCGGTGTAGCGCTTGATCATATACGGTGCCTTGACGCCCTTGAGGACCTTCTTGAGGTTCCATTCGATGACGTACGGTCCGGTGGCGGTGATGATCCCTGACTCCTCCGAGCCTTCACCAGTATTGAACTTGGCCGGGGTGAAAGAGACGCCCTTGCCTGTCTCGTAGGCAAACTGGGCGACATGCTCAGGCGTGAGAGCAAGACGCCGCGGCTGGGGCTTGGAGTCCGCGGCGAAGGACTTCTCGAAGCCCAGCTTTCCCTCGTTCTTGCCTGCCTTTTGCATGGCGTCGATGAGGAGTAGATACGTGCGGCAGGTGGCCAGAACCCAGTGCCCATCTGCCGAGACGTCAAGACCGATGATGGGCTCGCCGAGGGCGGGGATATGCGTCTTCGCATTGATGCCGAGACGGTCAAAGAGACGAATGTCACCCTTGTTGGATGCGACAGCAATGTAACCCTTCTCCGTCGTCGCCATGGCCGAGAAGTCGTTCTTGGAGGCGTATTGCTTCAATTGAGAATCGACCAGCTTGGTGCCCGCTAAGCGGGGATCGATGCGGTAGAGCGCATTGTTCGAGATACCGAGGAAGGTTGGTTCGTGCGTCATCTGTGCGAACTTGTTCTCTGGAGCAAAGGTGACCACAGGAATGTCATCGTGGACATTCCACTCATCGACGACCTTGCCGTATTCGAGATCCATTCGGTAAAGCTTGTTGGGATCGGTTTCATGCTGCAGAATCATATTGCGATCCTCATTATGCAGCATAACCTTCTTGGGACTGAACAGCTTGCCCTTGGGAGTCTCGATCTTGGAAATATTGGTGGAGAACTGAAGCTTATTGTTGTTCGTGTGCTTAAAGACGCCGATTTGCGAGCCTCGAACAACGAAAGACCGATCATGCTTGTAACCGACAGCAAGTGACTTGTTGGTCGAAGTGTCCTTGGGTTTCGTATCAACATCGTCTTCGTCCTCGTCGCTATCGTAATGCTCGCTTTGGTCACGATCATCGTCAATTTCCTCTTCTTCCTCCTCTTCTTCGACCTCGGGCTCAACCTCATCAGCTTCCTCCATTGTAAGGTCATTGAAGGCGTCGGCGACGTAATCCCTGTCCTGCTCTTTGACCTTCGTCCACTTGATCTCATTCAGCTGCTCCCAGAGAGCTCGGAGTAGACCCTCTTGAAACCTCTCTAGGGTGGCCTGGTCCTTAAAGCGAAGCAGCCAGGAGTAGGCGGAACCATCGTCTGAGAATTGGTTGAATATGAACGACAAGAACTCAAAGTTGAAGACAGGATTGATGTCTGCAATGACAGGGATGCCAAGCCAGTCGCGATCACTGCTTCCGACCTGCAGCCAATATTGCCATTTTCCAACTTCTGTGACGGTAGCTGTGACGGATGGGTCCTGTAGAACAAAGGAACCCGACGGAAAGTCGAAGAAGTGCAGCTCTGCAACTTCGGCTGTGAGCATCTCTGTAGCCTCTGGCTGGGCAGCAGCCTTGGGTGGGACCATGCTCTTCTCGGGCTTGGTGGGCATGACCTGTTGTGCTTGCACTAGGGTGTGATCCTCACGCTTCACGCCAGTGTTGGCGGCGTGCTTGCTGGAAAACATGGAGTCGGAAGATTCGATTGATCGAGTGAGAGTCGGGCTGTGAAGGGGGCTCGCGGGCGGAATAGGCTGGCCGTCAAACTCGAATTGCTCAAAGTCTTCGTCGGCAGCAGTGGTGAAGGGCTTGCGGTACTTGCGTTCGTACTGGCACTGTCGAGCGACAAGCAGGAATTGGTCGACCTGGGCGGGCGAGACGGATGTATCGCAGACGAACTCGTACACGTCGCCAGCGTCACCGCTCAGATCCCTCCAGCACAAGACTCTCTCTGATCCTTCTCGGTTTTCGACACGGAAGTGCAGGGCCTCGTCGAGAAGGAAGGTCTTTTCGTCTCGTTCGGCAGTCAGAGCATCGACCTCGGCGTCCTCACCTTCTTCTTCGGCCAATAACTCGGCCTCGCCTTCCTCATAGACGCGCTGCACGACCAGTTGAAATTGGAAGTCTTGAGCGGTCCGACGGATTCGAGCCGCGGAATCTTTGAAGATGAGTTCGGAGTAACCTTTGGGAGAGAGGGGTCGGACTAGGTACAGCTGGCCCTGGGGCAGCTCAATCATTGACTCTTGGTTTGCTGAGCCGAAAAGCAGTTTGGCCGCTATGTGTTGGAAACGTCAGCAGATATTCGTATACTTTATATACCAGAAGACAGAACAAAGAGCCAGCATGCGATGCGCTGCCCTGTGCTACACGTTGCTGGTGCAGTGGCGGGCCTTGGCCGAGGGGTCATTCGTCTTGATGGTGGGGTTGTTTTATTTACTTACCATTTCGCAGAACAAACATCTTGGGCTGTGTTTGTATGAGGAAGTAGTGATGTTGTTGAATATGGGAAAATCAGTTGCAGTGGAAATGTCTGAAGGAATGACGAGAAATTCAAGTTCGCATCACAGCCTGCGGCCAGGATATTTGGAAGGTGGCCACGAGCAAGTAATGATGGATGGTTTGTACTCGCGCAAGCCAGATTTATTACTTAGGCGACAAAAAATAAGAGACAAAGAGTTGGGGGAGCCTGCGTCATAACAACCTGAGCAGGGCCTCTTGTGTTGCCAGCTCTGAGTCGCCACGGCCGGGTGTGTGTTTACTTAGCGCGTCTCCAGAACAACTGATTCCAGTATTTTTATTGGTCAGACTGTCGCCACCCAAGTCTGCACTCACCCCGTGTCTCTGCTGTCACATGGCGCACCCTGCAGCCACCCATGACTCTTGTCTTTGTGCACTAATTTGCCTAGGTAGAGCGACAGGCACCAAAGAGATACCTAATTTCAGAAGCTGCCCAGAGCCAATGAAATAGCATGGAAAGGGTTGACTTACAACAACGGTTCACGGGCAACAATGCGATAGTGAAAGAAGTGAAAGACTCCATTGTCTATGAGCAGTAATAACACGAGTGGTGTTCCTTTCCCGGCTCCTTCAGCTGGCCTGAAAAGCCTGAAGATGCTTCATTGATCAAAATCCATTGATCACAGTTCCTCCACAACGTGAGGGTCAACGGTTGGTCTGGTGTTGTAACCCTTCGAGACAACCTTTTGTCCACCACCATCTTCAGGCCCAAAGCCTGCCTTTCCATTCTCTTCGTTGATTTTCTTTGCGCCAAGCTCGTCATCCACAATCAATCTGGCCACGTTCATGCCCATCAACGCACTCGTCTCCATCGTGGAGATGAAGCTCTCGATACCTGACGTGTAGTACAAGCCGGGTCCCAGTACGGGGTCCTGAAATGTTACACGGGGCAACTCTTTCGGGTATGAGTAGAAGACGTGCGGATAGTACCACGATATCGGCTGCACAGAGTCTGCGACGCTGCTCGCGACAGTTTCGACAAACGTCCCGGGCACTTCAATCCCGAGCAAGGAGCTCAAGAACTCTGAAGTGACTTTCTCGGGCGAAAATATCTTATACAGATATTCTTGCTTCCCCGTCTTTGGGTTGGTGACGCTTTTCAGCGTGCTGATCGAGTAGAATCCGGCCTTGCCAGCTCCCTGAACTCCTGAATTCGGACTGTCCTCATCGCCGAGGGTCGTGAGAACTGAAGTGGGCGCTTGGCTACCAGGCTCAAGGTTGAAGAAGGCTGCACTGAGACGGAACGGCGACGTGAACAGAGTCACATGCAGCTTGATGTACGGGATCTCGTCGATGGCATCTGTCAACACACCCTCGCCCGTCTTGATGCCGCTAAATTGAAAAGGTGTGGCAATGACGACGTTGTCAAAGACAGCATGATCCTCAGGATATGGACTGGATTCTGATCCGGTGGGAGAGGTCTTGAGTAGGTATTTTGCAGCCTGATCATCCTTGAGCAGCTCGATGGCCGACACTGAGATGTTGGGGAGGATGTACGCGCCACTCTCGGCAACCATATGGCTGAAGATTTGCCAGTTGCCCCCCGAGACTTGCGAGGCGCCTTCGGGAGCCATAGACACCTGACATGTTTAGCTATCGTCAAGCAGAATGCAAGGCGAAATGCACGTACCATTGTTTCCAGGCCGTGGATGTGGGCCAGATTGGAAGCATAGTTGACCCTCGTGCTGGCTTGGATGATATCGTGAGAGAACAGCTCCGAGATCTATCCTAGTAAGTAAGACAACTGTCTTTGATGCGACGCGGGCCGACCGACCTTGTTCTGTGCCAAAAATTGTGTACCGGTCTGGCCGGTGATGTAGGTGAGCTCCAGTTCTTCAGCTCGTAGCGAGAGCGAAGGGAACGGGAAGTATGGTTCTTCATAGAGCTTCAGGAACTTCGCAATGACGCCCTGCATCAGCTTTTGGGTTCTGTATGGCGCAGTTCCATACTTCCAGAACAGCTTGGCGATGTTCCACCAGTACCAGGAGCCATCATCCTGTTGATAGACAAACTTGTCACCGTCCCAGATGGCAAGCACGCCATCTCCGCCGAGCTCTGGCTCTCGAAGACCCAGACCGAATCTTTCTGTGGCATTCCAGAGAATGTGGTTGAGCTTGATGAAGATGGATGCGCCTAGCTCTGCTGGCTGAGCTCGGTCTTCATACACATCGACCGTGAGGGTCCGACCACCAATTCGATCACTTTTCTCGAAGATAGTGATGTTGATTGGTATGCCGCGTTCATCAGCAAATTGTCGCAGATGGAACGAGGTTGATGCTCCAGCAGCACCAGCACCTGGAGGTGAATCAGCATGGTCTCTCCTAAAACGGGTGTCGCCTGACAAAAGCACTACATGAGTGTCTGTATGCAGGGCATGGAACTGATCTCAAATGGAGAAAAGGAGGCGCAATGCAAGAGGCAGTAAAACATAGATATCGAAATGAGACACATCAAGAAAATGTTCCGAGTAGGTGATCACGGACCTATAATGGCTATCTGACGGACAGCATGCTGCCCATTGCCCGTCACCTCTGTCGCAGCAAAGGCGCTGTGGAGTGCGGCAGCTACAGCTACCAGTTTCGTAATGAATCTCATCTTTCAGGGCTGGAAGAATAACCAATATTTACGTGAACTTGCGGTCAACCGTCAAAGCCACGGCTGAGATGGCAAAAATGACATAGCTTTGCGCATGCGTGATGACTGTGGGAAATATCAACGGTTTCGCATGGAATGACTGGAAGAGGATGCTTCGATTCGTATTACACGTAACCTGGGAAATGGTAGTAGATACCTGTAAATGGCCAGCCTGGGAGCATCCCATGCTGCTGAGCAATCCACTGTTTAGGTACCCCGCATCAGCCATTTCTATTGGCCAAAGCTCCACCTCACCCTGGGCGAATCTTGCAGCCTTGCTCCTCCATACCACAAAAAAAGTTCACGTATTCAACAGAGCTAACCAAGACCCCCATCAAGACTAATCTTCGACCTGACGGAGCATCTTGCAGCCAACAATCAACGTCAGATACTTTGCACATAGTCGAGCATGTCTGCAGCACAGCTCCTCAACCCCAAGGCCGAGTCGAGAGTTTGTTTCCCGAAATAACCCCTTTTCTCGATTTTCCAGCACTAACCAGGCGGTAGCGGCGGGGTGAAGCTCTCCGGGTCAACATCACTGCTGGCGAGGGTCTGCAGGATGTCCTCAAGTCAAACCTTGGTCCACTGGGGACGATCAAGATGTAAGCTCGCTCTACTTGTCATGCGATTACAGGACTGATACTAACCCATCGACAGGTTGGTAGACGGTGCTGGACAGGTATGCCGCCTCCGAATCGCCCAAAAACTCCCACCCTTGCTGACTTGACCGACCTCCTTCTGAAGATCAAATTGACCAAAGATGGCAACGTCCTCCTGCGCGAGATGCAAATCCAGAACCCGACAGCCGTCATGATTGCGCGAGCAGCAACAGCTCAGGACGATATCTGCGGTGATGGTACAACTTCGGTGGTGCTGCTGGTCGGCGAACTGCTGAAGCAGGCAGACCGCTACATCTCCGAGGGTCTGCACCCCCGTATCATCACTGACGGCTTTGAGATTGCAAAGAACGAGTCTCTTAAGGTGAATACCAAGTTCCGACATCGACAACCATACGAGTGTATTCTGACATTTTGGTAGTTCCTGGACAAGTTCAAGCTGCCCAAGGAAGTCGATCGCGAGCTCCTCCTTTCCGTCGCACGGACATCCCTCGCCACGAAGTTGAACGCCACTCTCGCAGAGAGACTTACTCCTGACATCGTGGACGCTGTCCTGGCCATCTACCAAGCGCCGGCCAAGCCCGACCTGCACATGGTGGAGATCATGAAGATGCAGCACCGTACTGCTTCAGATACCCAGCTGATCCGCGGTCTTGCCCTCGACCACGGCGCCAGGCATCCTGACATGCCCAAGCGAGTTGAGAATGCTTACATCCTCACCATGAACGTCGGCCTAGAGTATGAGAAGTCCGAGATCAACTCCAGCTTTTTCTACTCGAGCGCAGAGCAGCGTGACAAGCTGGTCGAGAGCGAGCGGAGGTTCGTGGACGCCAAGTTGAAGAAAATTGTCGAGTTGAAGAAGGAAGTCTGCGGCAACGACCCCAAGAAGAACTTCGTCATCATCAACCAGAAGGGTATCGACCCGCTGTCCCTGGACGTTCTGGCCAAGAATGGAATTCTTGCGCTCCGTCGGGCCAAGAGGCGAAACATGGAGCGGTTGCAGTTGATCTGCGGTGGTATTGCTCAGAACAGTGTTGAGGACCTCTCGCCCGATATCCTGGGCTGGGCTGGTCTTGTATACGAGCAGCAACTCGGCGAGGAGAAGTTCACATTCGTTGAGGATGTCAAAGACCCCAAGTCTGTGACCCTCATGATCAAGGGCCCCAACCAGCACACCATCACTCAGATCACCGATGCCGTTCGGGACGGCCTTCGCAGTGTCTACAACATGATTGTCGACAAGAGCGTTGTCCCCGGCGCTGGTGCTTTCCAGGTCGCCTGCGCTGCTCACCTCAAGAGCGACGAGTTCGCAAAGACGGTCAAGGGCAAGGCCAAGTGGGGTGTGGAGGCTTTCGCCGATGCCCTCCTGATCATTCCCAAGACCCTGGCGGCCAATGCCGGCCACGACATCCAGGATTCTCGTAAGTGCTATTCAACTCATTTCCCACACGGTAGTGTACTAATACAACCACTATAGTCGCCAGCCTACAAGACGAGCTTCACGAGGGCAATGTTGTCGGCCTGGACCTAACGTCAGGAGAGCCCATGGATCCTACTCTGGAGGGCGTCTACGACTCCTTCCGTGTGCTGAGGAACTGCGTCGCGTCGAGCGCGGGCATCGCATCGAACCTGCTGCTGTGTGACGAGTTGTTGAAGGCACGCCAGATGGGCAGGCAGGGTCCGCCCGGTGGGGAAGAGGGAGCGGAGTAAGGACTTTGCATGATACCAATGTACGAATAGATTCGCAAAAAAAGGCATTCTATAGAGATCAATGGGATTAGGTGGAAATGAAGTACATGCACGTTGCTTCCTACTTGTCTGTCCAAAGGTATTCCCGGTATGATACACTGGCATATGCTTGAACGTCAGAATGATTCTCCAGTATGGAAGTCCAAGTATCTATCTCATTTCAGAACAAAATACTGAAAAGAAGAGCTCCATGAATAGACAGGCGTAGGCTTCGTTATGCTTGAGCCATTGAAACGCTGGGCGCGCGCCTTATCAACACCCCACCAAGTTACATCAACACTGATAAAGGGGAAAAAAGTTCGACCCCACCATCAACTTTCCGTGCTTGAATTGGGTGCGATCGCTGCTTTGCGCCTACACATATTCCACAATGGTACCGTACGATAGCGACTCGTCCGGCGACGAAGGGCAAGACTTCACCGAGACTGATGTCCTGCTCGGTTATGCAGACAAGGACTCGAAAGGCGAGGTAGTAAGCCGCCTCGGTGGCCGCCCAGTAAGTGCCCAAACTCTTTTATCGGAATCTCCCATGATTGCATTGCTGATAATTCTCGACTACAGGAATGGCTCGAGCACGACAAGGCCCCCTCAGCTGCACTGGCTAGGTGCAAGGTCTGCAAGGACCTTATGGCCCTACTTCTGCAACTCAACGGCGAGCTACCGGACCGCTTCCCCGGCCACGAGCGGAGGATATATGTATTTGCCTGTCGGCGCAAGAGCTGTAGGAGGAAAGAGGGCAGCATCCGCGCCATGAGAGGCGTGAGGATATCGGCGCAGGCTGCGGCGGCTGCGCAGGGCAAGGAGGAGAAGAAGGCGCCCGTTCAGCCGGAGAAGAAGCCCGCCGGCCCCGGGCTTGGAGACGCGCTCTTCGGCGCAAAGTCCTTTGGCAGCGGGTCCGGCTCGGCAAACCCGTTTTCTTCCCCAGGCTTGGGCGGCAACCCTTTCTCGAAGCCGTCGGCGGCGCCGGCCAACCCTTTCAGCAAGCCGGCCCCGGCCAGCGAGGAGGCTCAGCCGGAATCCAAGCCCGTCGAGGATGTCGCAAAGGACCTCCCCAAGACCTTTGCTGAGACGCTCAACCTCAACAACCCACAGCAGCAGGCCGCGGGCCCACCCCCGACGCCAGAGCCCTGGCCGGCGGAGGACGCGCAGCCGAAGCCGTACCCGGTCCTCTGGATCTCCGAGGCAGAGTACGAGACGCTGGACCCGACGCCCATGCCCGGCGTGCCCACGACCGCGACCATGGACATCGACGACCCGGCCGGCTCGTCGTCGGGCGGGGGCAAGGAGGACAAGGAGGTCTTCGAGTCGAGCATGGACGCCACTTTCCAAAAGTTCGCCGACAGGGTCGGCCAGAACCCGGAGCAGGTCATCCGGTACGAGTTCGCGGGCCAGCCGCTGCTGTACAGCAAAGAGGACGCAGTGGGCAAGGCGCTGGGTGGCAGTGGCAGCGGCATTTCTGGTGTCATCGTGAGCAAGGGCATCCCGCGGTGCGCGGCGTGCGGCGCCGGCAGGCTGTTCGAGGTGCAGCTCGCGCCCAACGCGATCGCCGAGCTGGAGGCTGATGAGGAAGGGCTGGAGGGCATGGACTGGGGCACGATCGTTGTTGGCGTTTGCGAGCGGGACTGCCAGGCACGGGGCGTCGGGGAGGGCGAGGCAGGATACTTGGAGGAATGGGCTGGTGTGCAGTGGGAGGAGCTCTCTGCCAGGAGATGATCAAAAGCATATCGATGCCACGAACTTAGACGCGACATAGCATGGGGTTTCTTGTACGGAAGAGATATCAAAAGATGACTTGGTCCTAAAAAATTTATAGAAGGGGTGTTCATGACAAAACGAAGCCTGGCGGACTCAATAGCTGGATTTCTTGGATTTTCCTACCGGCCGAGGCATTGTGCTCATATAAGTGCTAAGTTACTGATACGCGATACCAGTCCTTTAAATGGCATACACAACGTATGTATGGGCTCCGCAGCTGCGCGAGGCCAAGAGCTGGCACAAACAGCGGAATACGGCATGGTGATCCCGCCATTTCTGCATTCACATGCCTGATTTTGGACTGCGTGTGTCGCGATGATGACAGGGGAAGCATGCAATTCTTTTCATGACTTCTAAACCATCCTAAACGCCGAGCTTTTGCCCTATGATGCAGCCGCAACATGCCCAATTGCCCAAATCTTCCATCGTCTTACGCCGCCTCCTCCCATGCCCTCCGGACTACCCTCGAGAACATCTCAACACCGACATCCTCCCTAATCTCGGCCTTCTTCGCCTCGTTCTCGGGGTTCTTGGGAATGAGCACGTTGGCGCCGTCCACCTTCCAGCCGCACGTCTCGGTGACGAACTTGCGCACGGCGTCGTCCGACATGCCGAGCCACTGCTCCAGGAGGCCGACCTGAATCTCCCTGAATGCCTGGCTGACGAGCTGGGCGATGCGCAGGCGGACGAGCTCCTCGAAGCCGCTGATGTCGGTGGTCAGGTCGGCGTAGAGGTCGTCGGAGTCGAGGGTGGCCCAGAAGCGCGCGTACTGCGCGCCCTCGAGCTGGTTGTTGAGCTCGCGCAGCTTGGCGACGGCCTCGGACAGCTCAGAGTTGGAGGTCTGGGAGGAGGGGTTGATGAGGTGCATGGCCTGGTTGAACTGGGAGGAGGGGAACTGCGTCATGGCCTTGACGAGGATGTTGGTGATGACCTCATCCTTGATGCGGTCGGGGTTCAGTTGGTACCTAGAGGCGGTGCAAGACGCTTGCTGTCAGCCAGAGTTCCTGACAAGAAAGACTTTTCCAACATGTGCCAGTTGGGGGGGCCAGAGTTGTATCAGATAACACTAAAAGTTGACTTCATTGCGCCATGGGCCGTGTTGGCCATGGGGCAGTCAGGTAATAGGAAACGTTTACTTGATCGTCATTCTGGCCCCGCTTGTGATCCGAATGGAAGAAATTCCAACACCTACAGCTTAAGCAGCGTCCTGTTCGCGTTGCAGTCGCAATATCTCTCCTCGCACTGCTGGCTGAGGTACCCCTCCAGGCTGCCGACCGCCTCGGGGTTGTAGCGCTCTAGGCCATTGATGATGCTCGTGATGTAGTCGGGCCGCTCTTGGGGGTCTTCGCCGCTCATGTTGGGCACGCTGGATTCGAGATCGATCTGCTGTGTCCGGTACAAAGGTGCGTCTTTGGTCGAGGGGCTCACGAAGTTCTCGATGGTGGGGCTCTGGAGGTTTTGCTCAAAAAGTCGTGGTTTGTGTGCAGTGGCAGTTTTCTCAATTAGGATTAGCGCATAATTGCTGGCGCTCACACTATTCTCCGACTCCCGAGTTGTCAGTGCAGGACAGGCACGACTGGCAACGAGTGGAGCAGCACTTGCCGTCACATGAACTCGCGAGAGGGTGGTGCTTGCCTTCAACGCGTCACGCTTACATAATCTCATCCAGCATCATGACTTCAGCAGCAGCATCATGACTTGAGCAGCAGCATCAAGCTTGTTCTTCCCGCAGCTTCGAGTGGCCTAGACTCGCTGTGATCACTGGTCCAACCCCTTTCGAAAACGCTAGACTGATAAATATTGCCCATACAATACCGGAACCTGATGCAGGACCACAAGGACAGGTAGTTGAGATCGGATCTCATCACGGGCGTACAATGGCAAGCCCTGCCAAGAAGCGCAAGCTGAATGCGGACACTCAAAAGTCACCAGGACGTGGATTGGAGTATTTCTTCGCCAAACAGAAAACCCAAGCGCCAAAGGGCGATGCAGCCACTCTCGTACCGGATGAGACCATCCAGGATACGCAGACCTTGACTGATGAGGAACTCGCCAGGAAGCTGCAGGCCGAATGGGATAACGAAGCAAAGGCGGCAGAGAATGGTGTTTCGAATGATGCTAGGGATTCAGCCAATGGTGAAAGCCAGGTACCTTCGGAGCCAACAACTGGAAGCTCAACACCTGCCGCAAAACCTACGACGGTCCTTGCGAACGGGCCAAGCAAGAAGACGCTGTCTTTGCAGTCGGTAGCCGCCGCTGAGGATCATGTATCCTCCTCGATCCCCTTGGATGAGAGCCCTTTGACCTTTGAACCAGGTCCGTATGTTGCCCAGTTGCAGGAGCACTGGAAGGGAGAAGGCGGCGATGCTTCATATGCGTTGCTCACAAGGTGTTTCGTGCTCGTGAGTGCGACGCAAAGTCGGATCAAGATTGTAGATACGCTGGTCAACTGTTTGAGAGTGTTGATCGAAGGCGATCCCTCGAGCCTCCTGCCCGCTGTACGTTGGAAGAGACGAATATGTGTAGTGGGAAGAATGCTGATCCATGTAACTTCAGGTATGGCTGGCAACAAACTCCATCAGTCCTCCTTACATATCGATGGAGCTTGGTCTGGGCGGTTCGGCCATCTCAAAAGCCTTGAAACAGGTCTGTGGCCTAGACAATCGTGGTCTCAAGTCAATCTACGACAAGTATGGTGATCCGGGGGACGTAGCATTTGAGGCCAAGAAGAAGCAGAGCTTCACATTGCGAAAACCAAAGCCGTTGACGATCAAGAACGTCTTCCAGTCCCTGGTGAAGATTGCAAATAGTCAAGGCCAGGGCAGCGTTGAGGCCAAGCAAAGGCTCGTGGATAGGTTGTTACAGGATGCCAGAGGTGGAGAGGAAAGCCGTTTCATCGTTCGAACCTTGTGCCAGCATGTAAGTGTATTGAGTCACGCAACATTTAACGCATGCTAACCCCAGCCAGCTTCGGATCGGAGCAGTCAAGACGACGATGCTGATTGCATTGTCTCGTGCGTTCTTGCTATCGAGACCGCCTGGTACCGACTTTGCAGTCCGAAACGCCAAGGACCTTTCTGCTCTAAAGAAAGAAGAACTTGCAGAGATCTACAGCAAGGCAGAAGAGATCGTAAAGGCCTGTTTTGCTCGAAGGCCGAACTACAACGATCTTGTACCCGTGCTGCTGGAGATTGGGGTCTGCGAAGAGCTCCTCGTTCGCTGCGGTCTGACCATGCATATTCCTCTCCGGCCCATGTTGGGCAGTATAACCCGCGACATGGGTGAAATGCTCACGAAACTGCAAGGTCGTGATTTTGCTTGTGAATTCAAATACGATGGACAACGTGCGCAGGTGCACTGCGACGAGAAGGGCAAGGTCTCAATCTTCTCAAGACATCTTGAAGTGATGACGGACAAATATCCCGACCTGGTCGCGTTGGTGCCGAAAATCCGTGGCGAGGGTGTCGGAAGCTTCATCCTAGAGGGCGAGGTGGTGGCAGTCGATCGAGAAACAGGGGAGCTGAAGAATTTTCAGACCTTGACAAACCGGGCGAGGAAAGACGTGGCGATCGGCAGCATCACCATCGATGTTTGCCTCTTCGCCTTCGATCTTATGTATCTCAATGGTCAGCCTCTACTCGACAGGGCTTTCCGGGAACGGCGAGAGTTGCTGCGATCACTTTTTGTCGAAATTCCGCACCATTTCACCTGGGTGAAGAGCCTGGATGCGACGTCTGAAGACTCCGAGGCTGTATCGGACTTTTTCAAATCCGCGACGGACATCAAATGCGAGGGCATAATGGTCAAGATTCTCGATAACCTGCCGGACCTAGTCTATCAGGGAGACGAGCCTGAGGTAGCCGCAGAAGAGACTGAGAAGCTGGAAATCCCGAAATCAAAGGCCAAGTCGAAGAGCAAAGCCAAACAACCGACTGAAAAGGAGGGCAGGATCCGAAAAGGGGGTCGCAGAAAGGCTCTTCTGGCCACCTACGAACCTGACAAGCGACTCGACTCGTGGCTCAAAGTCAAAAAGGATTACAATTCCACTTTCGATACTCTCGACCTAATTCCGATTGCAGCCTGGCACGGACAAGGGCGCAAGGCGAAATGGTGGTCACCGGTCCTCTTGGCAGTGCGCAATGAGGAGACGGGTTCTCTCGAAGCTGTGACTAAATGTATCTCCGGCTTCACGGACGCTTTCTACAAGGCCAATAAGGAATTTTACGACGATGGAGATGGCGACGACAGCGAAAGGAAGAATACGAGAGCACAGAAGCCGAGCTTCATTGAGTATTATGGGCCGACACCCGACGTCTGGTTTGAGCCGCAAGAAGTGTGGGAGATGGCGTTTGCGGATATCACGCTTAGTCCCACTTACACAGCTGCCATTGGTTTGGTGAGCGAGGATAGAGGTCTAAGCACGCGGTTTCCGAGGTTTCTCAAGAAGAGAGAAGACAAAGGCATTGATGAAGCTAGCTCTAGCGATTTTCTGGCGAGTTTGTTCAGGAAGCAAGATGCCAAAGCGCCCACGCCTGGGGCGGCACAGGAAGCTCAGGGGGATTTCATGGATGAAGACGAGCTTTGAGAAGTTTAGTCAATTGCACATAAGGCTGACACTATCTGCCTGCAATAAACCCTTTTTCTTTTCAAGTGCGGCACAGGCGTCCTCCCTACTCCTGCCAGACCCGGTAAACGGTGCGGCAACCGTACTTCTCGCCCTTCTTCAGGAGTGCCTGGTTCTTCCACTCGGGCACATTGATGGCGTTGACATAACGGCCAGGCTCGACACAGAAACCACTGCGGTTGATGCGAGCGGGAACACCAGCGACGGCGGGCACATCAATGTGCTTGCCAGTGTAGAATTGGAAGGCAGGCTCGGTGCTGAAGACCTCGAGGTGGACTCCGTGCTTGGGGTGGCTGGCGGCAGCGAGCCTCGTCAGGGGCTCCGATCGGGTGTCGACGGGGATGGTCTCGGACTTGACGTTGACAACGAAGCAGTCGTCGATGTTGGGCTCGGTGGCGGTCAGCGTGAAGGGCGCGTTGACCTTAGTGCCGGGGAAGGGTGCCTCGGGGCCCCTGAGGGGAATGCCGCCATCGTCCAGGGGGAGGTGCTGGTCAGTGACGAGCTCGACGGTGGTGCCCTCAATCGTGGGCTCGCCGCTCAGGTTGAAGTAGCTGTTGAGGATGTCAATAAATTTGCACAAGTACCCTCAAGCGTACAATGGCAACTTACGAGTGATTGGTCATGTTGATGACGGTCTCATCGGCGCCGCCCACCAGCTCGGCCTCGTACTCGATGCCAAGGACGTAGGCAGTCTTGCCATTGACCTTTTGCGTGGCGGTCGTGTAGATGACCTTGACGTCGACGGTACCGGGGAATCCCTCCTCGCCATCCTCGCTCCTCAGGGTAAACTCGACGCTCTCGCCGCCCTCCAGCCCGTCGAGGCCAGGGATGTCACGGATGCCAACCGGCTTGGGGCCGTTCCAGATCTTCTTGCCCCAGCCGACGTTGCCACCGTGTAGGTTGTTTGCGCCGTTGTTCGGGGCCAGGGGGTACGACTTGCCGCCGTTGAGGGAGTTGATCTTGGCGCCGCCGATACGGTTCGCAACACGGCCAATGGTCTCGCCAAAGTAGGGGCTGTTGTGGCTCTGGTACTCGGCGGCCGAGGGGAAGCCCTGGACGATGTTGATGCCACCGACCTTGATGGACTGGATGATGGCGCCAAGGGGCAGGAACTCAAAGGGGGCGTCAGCAGCCATGTTTATGATTTACTATGCGAGCTTGTGAATAAACTGTTCAATGTGAATCTACGATGATCGTGGAGTCTGGTGAGGGGTTTGGAGATGGTCTGGGGAAGGGCGAATGAGGGGTTCAAGACAAGTGGTGGTGTTGCGGTTTTATGTAGATTCACAGTAACACCAGCAACCGCTTCGGGAAGGCAGCACAGAGAGCAGGCATGCGACTTATATGGCAAGCTTGTAGATTACTACGGGACGAAACGACTCCATCACGAACTAATGAATTCAGCCTATTCGCGCGGGTAAGAGTGAGAGAGAAAAGCTGGGCCAGTGGGCCGGGACACAGCGCCGCGTTTTTAGATCTGGATTGGGCAATAGAGTCAAAGAGTCGGCCAAGAAACTCGCCATAGTGGGGTAGCTCTTTGACGGCGGGGTAGAAAATTGGGGGCATGTTAGCGGTTGCCAGAGAGCTCGCTCCCCGAACCCGTCGGACCTCGCTTCTCGCCTCGACCTCTTTGGGTTCTTGTAAATGTGTAAGCGCTGAATTGTCTGATATCTCGTGGTGGCGTCTGATGATTTATACCTCAAACCATGATCATGGTCAAGATTTCCTAGCGCAAAGCATGTGCGTTCCTCCTTAGGACGAGGCGGTTCGCGAGCTTTTGGACATGGCTCTTCCCCCTCGACGGCGGGTGGGGTCCAGGGGTCACCTAGGTCTGGGCGACCTGTCAAATCAACACGCCTCGCTTTGTTCAGGGCTGAAAGTGCAAATGTGAATGATACGTTGGGCAAAACTTCAACGTCAGGGCCATCTTAGACCTATCATCACCTTCCAGCCCTGCAATTGCCGAGCCATCGATTGCCTGGAGAGGTGAAAAGGAATGGAATTAAGACGACATGTTTCTGTCCTCTGTTATTGGTACTAATGGCTATTGTCTTGTGCCACGCATCTCACTTACAACAACGACTTGCTCAAATGTCAAGTATCGAATCCTTGGACCAGGATTAGCCCACTGCCTACGTACAGGGACTTTCCGGGCAGGCGGTCACCCTTGCCACGTTCGTACACCAGCGTTCATCTCTACATCATCCGCCCTGCTCCGCGATTGGGCCCAAAGGCACCGCTTGAAAGATTTCGATTTACCTACTGCAGCTCAAAATCATCTCTCGGTTCGCATCAAGCTGGGCACGCAGCAAGGATCCTGCATCAAGGCCATCTGCGCTCGGGACGCGGCCATCACAGGGCGACAGCTTGAGCTGAAGCATATCCAACCGATGCCTCTCATAATGTATTTCCTTTTTTGTCAATCTCATCGTCTAAGGCCATTGGCCAGCATGTCCCCAGCCGTTCATCAGCGTTTGGTTTGACCGCCTCATGGTCCAGTGGCTGTTGGCGTTGATCTACTCGGACAAACTATGGTAAACCCAAGGGATTAAAGACACCTCTTTCCCCTCGGAGTCTTGGAGAGGTTGCTACGATATGAATTTTCCATCAAGCCGAGGACATTCGGTAGCGGCTACGGTTTTGTGGTGGATTACTATCAAGTCAACCCAGAGGGCAGGTATGTTGCTTTTCCCTTGTTCGCTTGCCTTTTGTTCTGCGTCTTTGGTTGTCACAGTTTGGCCATACAGGCATGCCAAGTGGCATCACAAACATCAATAGGACCTTACCACATGGATCAGGAGTTACGGAGCACGGATCATTACCAGTACCCACGGATTGGAATGGACATGGAATGGACATGGATCGGAATGGACTCAGGACAGGACATCTACAAGACTTATGCCTCTCACGCCGGAACGAGACATGGCATTGAAATGAACTCCCCTCACGAGTGTACTGGGTCTGAGTACCCAACTCCCGGTAAGAACTTACGGAGGCCACCAAAGATCAGGTTTCGACCCATTATCAAGGAAGGCCATGGAAATGAACATCATCACTCAGCAAATAGGGGGGCAAAAAGGGCATTTCCGGAAATGACACGGTCTACAATCGGGACGTAGTGCCTCCCAGGCTTGTTGACAACAGCAACTTCTCGGCAGATGGACGACTGCCTTGAAACGTGCTTTGCCACTGTACGAACCTGTACAATTCTGCGGCATTCATGGAGTCAAACCGATCTACTCCATGATGTTTGGGCAAGAGATGTAGCAGATTGTGCTCCAAAGTTGGAGATGAGTTGTTTTTTTTTTTTTTGCAAGTTATTCCGCTGGGATACTGACTGTTTCCTTTTTGCAAAAAGTACGACCCATGGCGGATTTGATTCGACCCTTGGCGAGGAATGGAACTTGAACACCCTTCCCGAATCTCAGGAGCTCGACATTGCTGCATTCAACAATACTTCTTTGCTATTTGGCATCGATGAAAGATCGGGCGCACGCTCCACCAGCAAGTCGAGTGGAAGCTTGAATGCAAGATCAACTGTCTTTCATCACAATGAGAGCCTCAAGACACCGAGCATATCCTACTCAACTCCTCTTCCGATTGCTAACCCAATCTTCCATAGGGCACTGCCCGAAGAGTACGTTTTCATCCTCTTATAGATCATTGCCCCCCAGCTTCCCCTCTCCCAGCTTCTACTGCGCAGCACGAGACTAAGATACTCTTCGACCCCAAGGCAGTCGGAGGGATCATCACAGCCGAAATGCCCAGAGTGTGATTACTCGGCAAAGACACAACGTGACGTAAATCGTCATTACAGCAGCATTCATGCGAGACTCCCGGTGTACTTTTGCGACGAGCCAGACTGCCCCCGCTCTCGGGACGGGTGGGCAAGGAAGGATCTTCGAGACAGCCACATCAAGAGGAAGCATCACAGAATGGCACATGAAGATGCAGATGGCTCCTCCGTCGCCATAAACAACCCGCCTATTGACCCTTCTCTTGTCAAGAGTCCTGCGAGTGAAGAACGGACATCGGGCCTCTCGCGCGACGAGCAAGTCGATTACGAGTTGCTCAAGATACGCCTCGCGAAAGAGCACAAAAGACGATTGCAAGCAGAGGGCAAGTTGAAGGCGCTGAAGAGGATGTATGTCAAAATTCTTCTGCAATGAACTAAACAAAACAAAGTACAATGTGATCGGAGCGGGAAACACATTGGTCACAGCTTTGGGTCGGAGTTTGGGGAAGAAATGGCGAGATTCAATTCATCGCACTTACTGGCTGGCGGCCTTATTCTTTCTATCTCTCTCTTGTCTGGCTGACGGAACTGGGATACTCTCCTGCAGGGTCAAAAACTGTACCTGAGGAGGTTCGTGTCTAGACTTTTCATACGTTTTGCAAGGGGCGGTTTGGCTTTATCATCTAGTTTCGAAACTTACATTACAGATATCTACTGGATGAGACAGTTGCATTACTCAAAACTTTTTTTTCCTTTTGCAAGTAGAACTTACTAGGCTTGGAAGGTCGCAAGTGTTTTCAGAAAATACAGCAATTCGACTGTTCAAAAACGTTGTCTACTGGTCTGCTGGTCTACAAGCTCATTACCCTTTTGGAGAGCTCCCTGGTTTAAAGTGCGCTAAAAGGTAAGCTTAATATGAGCTCGAGATTACACTCTGCCAACCATTGTTCTCGCATCGCCATGATGTGCTCAAGTCTAGTCTTTTGCCATCAGCGCACGAGCACAGCCTAAGCATTCCTGCGTCTGTCATCCACGCGATAGCTTTCTTCTTCATAACCCTGGCGCGGTAGCAATGGCCGATCCGTCACCACTCTCAACGCCGAAGCGCAAGCACAGCCAGTTCTCGGGCGACAGCACCTCTATAAATCCCCACGCAGCCAAGTTCTCATTCGAAGTTCCCGGCGACGAAGTCGACGATGACAAGGGGAGTCCGCGTACCAAGGTCGCGCAGAAATTCAAGGGCCTGGCGCTCGAGGGTGGGGGCGGGGTAAACAGTGATCTGGCCCGGTACGGCTCGCCATCGCCCGCACCCGACGCCGAGGCCGATAGTAAAGCAAACGCCGATGCCGACGCTATGGACGTCGACACGGCAGTGCGAAAGCGCATACGACTTCCCGACGAGGGCGAAGGCGCTCCAACAAACTCCAAGGAGTTCCCGATCGCAGCTGCTTCCGAGCCCGCAGCTGCTGAAGCGGCCAAGGGCGAGTGGGCGACGAGCCTGCAGGCTGACGTCGACCCCGCGATTGTACGACCGCTCAAGAATATCAGCAGACTACAGAAGTCCTACCCTTCCATAAACAGACTTTCGGAGTCCAAATCCCGACGGAAGCGTGCAGGCACTCCGCCGCTGGTGGGGACAACGACAAAGGCGGGCGGTCTGGCCGACCAAGATGGGGATCCGGAGGCCGAGATCGTTGAGCCGGTACGGGCCTCGCTCACATGGCACGAGGACGAGATCACCGTTTACGACCCTGACGATGAGGACGATGACGGCACTGGCATCAATGGCATCGGATTTAAGCCTACGGCCGCCATCGCTTACGCGAGGACCATGAAGCGGAAGCAACAGCTCGCAGAGTACAAGAAGCGCGAGGAGAGGGAGGCCCGGGCCAAGAGAAGCCAGCGGAGGAGAGGCAGCCCAGAACCAGCGCCACCACCACAGAAGGATGAGCCTGGATCGCCGCGAAAGGTCCGATTTACGGAATTTGAGCCTCCCTCGGTTACGACATGAAGCAGCCGTCTGCCTTATGAGGGGGATCTGCCGCGAGGGATCCGGCTGCTATACTTGCTCTGCTTTCATGGATACACTCGAATCAGGACTGGAGACCGGATATTGGCGTTTGGAGTATGATGACAGCTTGCATAACGAACTTGGGAACGGCATACCCACTGATACGTAGTTTTTTGTTGTTCGAGAACCTGGCACGAGGTTCTACTCAGGTAGCGAACTCTTTTGAGATGAGATATACACGCCGGAACACCGATGCTTGGTGTACATATGCCAAAATGCTTCCTTATATGCCGCCCTTACAATGTTTTCACAGGCCGAAGTCGAGGGCTGTTTGCCCCCATGCAGCAGCGATATCATACATCACCAGAATTTGTACCACCTCTTTTGCGCCGCTAACCTTGCAGCCTCCTCCTCCTGCTCTTGCTTTTTCTTCAGTCGCTTCTTCTCTTCATCCTTTGCCTTCCACTCTGCCTGCTTCTTGTCGTACACTTCCACAACTCTCTTCATCTTCTCCATCTCTGCTCTCCTTTGACTTTGGCAGAACTCGTATGAAATGATGCTGCCAATGGCAAACGCACCGGCCGCCCAATTGGTCGCCTTTGGTATCGGAGCTATGGATAAAAGCCATCGGTAAGTTATATGCTTGCTTGAGGACTGTAGAGGGTGACAAGCTGGTAGGTGGGTGACCCCAATTTCAACTGACCTCCAAGGATGTATCGTAGTACGCCCAGCGCCGCACCGCCGCCAATTCCGGTGAGGAGTCCCTGCCGCGCGCAGGGTAATTGGTGAACTTTGAGGAAGTCATCGCGCTTGATCGTCTTTGCAGCATCGACGACAGATAACCGCTGCTGTGGCGCTGCCGTCTGGGCCTTCTGCGCGGCTTCGTCGTCCTGGATCGTCTTCAATTGCTCAGGCGATGGAGCTGTGTCGAACTGCTGCGTCCCCCATGTCGCCGCGCTGCCGTCCTTGCCGTCGCGAGACATCTCGAATCACACCAGACGCTGGATTGGTCTGGGACTAACTTGAATGTCACTGTTTCGGAGTGGCCTGAGCCTCGAATTGGTGATTGAAGCCGCATCAATCCGGTACGATGGATCACTAAATTTCCGACAGGGGTCCGGATTTGTTAGTGGGCCCCTCTAGAGCTTCGAGATCGAATGGTGATGTAGGTGGCCCGTGCTGATCTGATGAAGGAGGAAACCAATTTATTACGGCGGGTCAGTCGCGCCAGACGCGCAATTCGCGGTCCAGTAGACGCGTTTTCTTTTCCAATGAATCCCTGCCGTGGTGACCATGCTCGTGGCCTGGACAGGGCAAGACAACACGTCCGAGAGACACAACTACAACTCACACTGATCCAATTCAGTTACTACAGTCTTGTTTATTTGCCGGCAGACATACCTTCCTGCCTTCATGAGCGGCGCAACCCATATACAGCGGGCATAATTGTTTCTTCAGCATAACCTCGCGTGCATTAGAACACCAACCATACGCAACACAGTACGGCCATTGCGAGCAAAGGAACAGACCACACGAACCCTCCCCCGCTCCCTCAAAGGGCGTCAAGATGCCCAACACATCCCTCCGCCGGCAGCCACAGAAGGGCTTCCGCCGCGGCGGGAAAGCCGCCTACCATGGCGCCTCGCGGACGCGGACCTTTGCCGCCGCGTCGGGGCGCAACGAGGCCACATCCAACGACGAGAAGTGGGAGCGCACCAAGCTGGCGCACAGCATCGACGAGAACATGGGCTTCGCGCGCTACGACGCCGGCCGCAAGCGCGAGGGCTGGCTCGTCAACATCCAGCCCACCTCCATAGAGGACGACCGCGTCCCCGGCGGCGGCGGCCGGGCCGCCGTCGACTGCTACTTCATCGAGGAGGACGGCGCCACGTTCAAGGCGACGGTCGAGTACGAGCCCTACTTCCTCATCGCCGTCCGGAAGGGCCACGAGGGCGAGGTCGAGGAGTGGTGCAAGCGTGCGCCGGGCGAGGGCGTGGTAAAGAACGTCAAGAGGGTAGACAAGGAGGACCTACAGATGCCGAACCACCTTCTCGGATACCGGAGGACGTTCTTAGAGCTGAGGTTCGCCAATGTGCAGAACCTCATGGCCGCGAGGAGAGACATCATGCCGATTGCCGAGAGGAATAAGAAGAGCATGAATGCGATGGATACATATGCCGAGGTCGCCACGTGAGTGATCCTGAGTGCCTGGGGACATGGACGGGCTAGCTGACGAATGAGATGCAGATCGAATGGCGATTTCGACCTTTTTGACGATTTACGAGATGACGAGAAACGACTTAATGCTTCCTTTGCTGATGCCAGCGACTTTATTGTCGACATCAGAGAGTACGACGTTCCATACCACGTTAGAGTAATGATAGACATGAGTAAGTCTTGGACCAGGTTCAGGCCCCCAGCTTGGACGGTGCTGACAGGAAATAAGATATCCGGGTGGGCAAGTGGTATCATGTGGAGGCCAAACATGGTGTTACTAGCATCATTTGCAACGAGGAGCGTCTAGCCATGGCCGATCCCGTTGTAATGGCTTTCGATATCGAGACCACCAAACTACCCCTGAAATTCCCGGACGCCGCTATCGACCAAGTTATGATGATATCATACATGATCGACGGCCAAGGTTTCCTCATCACGAACCGGGAGGTTGTGTCAGAAGACATCGCCGACTTCGAGTACACACCTCGGCCGGAGTATCCCGGCCCTTTCATGATTTTCAACGAGCCGGATGAGAAGGCCGTCCTGGAGAGGTTCTTTCTTCACATCAAAGAGGCCAGACCGACAGTCATCGCAACTTACAACGGTGACTTCTTCGATTGGCCTTTTGTAGAAGCCCGAGCGAGCGTCAACGGCATCGACATGTACCACGAGATCGGCTGGAAGAAGGACGGCGAGGACCAGTACCAATGCAACTACTCCATTCACATGGACTGTTTTCACTGGGTAAACCGAGATAGTTACCTTCCCCAAGGTAGCAGAGGTCTGAAAGCTGTCACAGTCGCCAAGCTGGGCTACGATCCAGACGAACTCGATCCCGAGTTGATGACGCCCTATGCCGCTGAGCGCCCGCAAACACTCGCAGAGTACTCCGTGTCCGATGCAGTGGCCACATACTACCTGTACATGAAATACGTCCACCCCTTCATCTTCTCGCTATGTACTATTCTTCCTCTCCGCGGCGACGAGACTTTGCGCAAAGGTACTGGAACACTCTGCGAGATGCTATTGATGGTGCAAGCTTATTGGAAAGAGATCGTTCTGCCCAATAAGCATCAATCACCAAAGGAATCTTTCTGGGAGGGTCACCTGCTGGACTCGGAGACGTACGTGGGCGGCCACGTCGAGAGTATCGAGGCTGGTGTGTTCCGCTCAGATATTCCCGTCAACTTTGCTGTGGATCCAGCCGCTTGCGAAGAGCTCATCAAGGACCTGGATGCTGCCCTGACTTTCAGTATCACCGTGGAGGAAAAGAAGTCGATGGACGACGTCGACAACTACGAGGAAGTCAAGCAGCAGATCATCGCAAAGCTGCTGAATCTCAAAGAGACGCCGAACCGGAATGAGCGGCCCCTCATCTACCATTTGGATGTCGCATCCATGTACCCGAACATCATGACGACGAATCGTTTGCAACCGGACTCCATGATTCAAGAGTCGGACTGTGCCGCCTGCGACTTCAACAGGCCCGGCAAGACGTGTGATCGGAGGATGCCTTGGGCTTGGCGTGGTGAATACTTGCCAGCCAAGCGAGACGAGTACAACATGATCAGGAACGCACTGGAGAGTGAGAAATTCCCAGGCAAGTGGCCCAACTCGCCCGCACGGACTTTCCACGACCTCTCTCCTGATGAGCAAGCGGGTTTGATCCGGAAACGACTCCAACTCTATTCGCAAAAGGTCTACCACAAGATCCACGACTCGACCACGATCGTCCGCGAGGCCATCATCTGCCAGCGCGAGAACCCTTTCTATATCGACACCGTGCGAGACTTCCGAGACCGCAGATATGACTACAAGGGAAAGGCCAAGGTCTGGAAGGGGAAGACGGAAGGCCTGAAGTCCTCAGGCGCCACAGCAACCGAGATCGATGCTGCCAAGAAGATGATTGTCTTGTTCGACTCCCTCCAGCTTGCCCACAAGGTCATCTTGAACTCCTTCTACGGTTATGTCATGCGAAAGGGCTCTCGGTGGTACTCTATGGAGATGGCAGGTGTTACTTGCTTGACTGGCGCGCACATCATCCAGATGGCTCGGCAACTTGTCGAGCGGCTTGGACGCCCCCTGGAACTGGATACCGATGGTATTTGGTGTATGCTTCCGGCCACCTTCCCCGAGAACTTCGCTTTCAAGCTGAAGAACGGCAAGAAGCTGCCAATTTCATATCCTTGCGTCATGTTGAATCACTTGGTCCACGCAAAATTCACGAATCACCAGTACCAGACCTTGACGGACCTCAAAACCTTCAAATACGAGACTCACAGCGACAACTCAATCTTCTTCGAGGTCGACGGTCCTTACAAGGCCATGGTCCTGCCCACCTCGAAGGAGGAGGACAAGAACTTGAAGAAGCGATATGCCGTCTTCAATGATGACGGCAGTCTGGCGGAACTGAAAGGTTTCGAAGTGAAGCGCAGAGGAGAGCTGAAGCTTATCAAGATCTTCCAACAACAAATCTTCAAGTTCTTCCTGGAGGGTACCACGCTTGCGGAGTGCTATGGCGCCGTGGCAAAAGTCGCAAACAGGTGGCTTGATGTGCTTCACAGCAAAGGCTCCACGCTCGCGGACGAGGAGCTGATGGAGCTCATTTCCGAGAATCGAAGCATGTCAAAGACGCTCGAGGAATACGGCTCTCAAAAGTCTACTTCCATCACAACAGCACGGCGTCTGGCAGACTTCCTCGGCGAGCAGATGGTCAAGGACAAGGGTTTGAACTGCAAGTTCATTATCTGCTCCAGGCCTAGGAACGCCCCTGTCACCGAGCGTGCTGTTCCCGTCGCCATTTTCTCGGCCGAGGAGGAGACCAAGAGGTTGTACCTAAAGAAGTGGCTCAAGGAGGAGCCGGCCGACACGGATCCTAGAGCACTTCTCGACTGGGACTACTACCTCGAGCGTTTGGGCTCCGTTATCCAGAAACTTATCACCATTCCTGCTGCCCTCCAGAAGGTCCGGAACCCTGTTCCACGAGTTGCTCACCCCGACTGGCTGCAGCGCCGGATCAATATCAAGGATGATAAGATGAAGCAGAGGAAGCTTACCGATCTGTTCACAAAGGGCCCTCTGGAGGATATCACGAATTTCAGCAATGGAAGAGTTGGTGACCTGGAAGATTTTGGATCCAAGCTGCTCAAGCCCAAGACCGTCACCGAGGCGATCACGGCAACCCAGAAGGATGCCAAAAACCAAAAAAGGAAATCGCCTGAACCGGAAGCTGCCCCTGAGAACAATGATCCCTTTGCTAGCTTGCCTAAGGTCATGCCGAACCCGTCTGAAGACTACCCGGCATTCTTGGAGTATCAGAAGAAGAAGTGGAAGCTCCAAAAAGCAGCAAGGATCAGGAGGCGACACCTCTTCGGCGACCGACGCGGCAATTTGGCGAATAACATTCAACACACCTTCCGCAACCAGGCAGAGATCACGTACAGGAACACCTGGCAATTGCTCCAGCTCAAGACTACGGACAATCCTGGTGTTGTGACTGCGTACGTCCTGATCGACGCCAAGATCCACTCCCTCAAGATCAAGGTGCCGAGACAAGTCTATCTCAACCTGAAGAGCAAGGACCTCCCGGACATCGAAGTCGAAGGTTGTGATGTAGAGCAGGTCAATCACACGCTCCCCAACGGCCACTCCTCGGTGCATCTATTCAAACTTACCGTGCCTGAGGACATCTACTTTGCCGAAGCCGAGAAGTTCAGCTTGTTGTTCAATCATCCCAGTGTGGAAGGCGTCTACGAGAAACAGGTGCCATTGAGTGTGCGGGCCATGCTTCAGCTGGGTAACCTTTGCACGATCGATGAGAGTCAGCCCGGTGTACTCGGCAAGGGTCTAGATCAAGGCTTTGATCTTCCAAGCCTCATGAGACCACTGAAGCCCAAGCTGTATCTCGACTCAGCTCCCATGGCATACATCTATATCTCACACATCAGTGCCGGCGAGCGTCAAATTTTCGGCATCTTCTCCACAACAAGCGACCAAGCACACGTGGTCATCCTGCACAAGAACAAGGACAGCGGTCAAGATCTGCCCAACATCACCAAAATGTACTCGGATCTTCTCGCCAAGCGGACCGGGGAAGCCGAGGGCACCAACTGGAGAGATTGCTTCCCGTACCAAGAAAAAGTCAACTTCAAGATCACTCAGGTGACGACACGCCGGAAAGCTTTCCTCGAGATTGGCGATGTGGTCAAGAAGATGCGCAAGGACGAGGCACGACCACAAATGATGGTCATCCAGTCCTCCCAGCGCAACCTGCTGGTGCATGAGATTCCCATCCTTGGCGAGTTCCCTGTCTTGCCCCTGAAATATGACCCCGCCGACAGCTCGCTGCCACCGCTAGGCTGGCAGTCTGTGATTGCAAGGCGACTCGTTAACCATTACCTCGGCCTCGGATCATGGATCCTTCATTTGACCGCACTGGCGAGGTACGGTGACGTGCCGCTATGTAACCTTGAGCGAGACGATCCACGATTTTTGATCGATGTTGCATACGCCCGACGCTTGCAGGCGAACAACGTTGTGCTGTGGTGGTCTGCGGGCCCTCGTCCGGACCATGCTGGATATGAGCGAGATGACGTGGTTGGACCTCTGGACACTGTGCAGATGCCTGCCATCAACAATCCCGGCACATTCTCGTCTGTTTGCATCGATCTGGAGGTTCGAAATCTTGCAATCAACACGATTCTGACCTCGTCCCTGATCAATGAACTCGAGGGGGCTGATTCGATCTCGTTCAACCCTGCCTCCGACGGAGCACAGGAGGGGTCAGAGATGCTGTTCTCAGAGAATGCATTTGCCAATGCCGGCGTCCAAGTTCTTCGCGAGATGGTGAAGAGCTGGTGGGCTGAAGCGTGCAAGGGCAACACCATGGCCGATGTCATGGTGCAGCACCTGGTCCGCTGGGTCGAGAATCCCGGATCCTTCCTCTATGATCGTGCTCTGCACTACTACGTGCAAATGATGTCTCGAAAGGCCTTCCAGCAGCTCATGGCTGACTTCCGGAGGGTCGGCTCGCAGGTCATCTTCGCCAATGCCAATCGTCTACTGCTGCAGACTACCAAAGCAGAGGTTGGAAACGCGTACGCCTACAGCCAGTACATCTTGAAGTCCATTAAAAGCAAGCCACTCTTCCATTTCATCGACCTTGAGATCAAGGAGTATTGGGACTACCTCGTCTGGTACGACGAGTTCAACTACGGTGGCAAAGCTTGCCAGGAGGTCATTGAGACAGACCAACAGCCATTGGAGACTGTCATGCACTGGCAGATGTCAACGTTCTTGCCTGTCCGCCTGCAGCCTACGTTTTCCGACTGGGTCATCGAGTTCGTCCAGCTCATGCACGGATTGAAGAGGCCTGCAGATGGCTCAGACCCCTCCGCTACGCCTCGCCTTACCCAGATTCCACAGCGCAGCCTAGCAGAAGGCGGCGAAGGACAGATCATTCTCGGCAAAGCCTTCGAGAAGCCACTCAAGAAAGACATCGCCGGTCTGGTCGCCACCCAAAAGCGCGAGTTACTCCATCCAGAGTTGGCCGTAGACTACATCTTCCCCACGCTCCCCGGCTCGCACCTCTCGGACCTCAACTCCCGCAATGCAGTCCTCGAGCTGGTCAAGATGCTCATGCAGGTGCTCTCCCTCGACAAGAACATCACCATGGAGGCGCGCCTGCTGCGCAAGGAGCTGCTGGCCATGTTCGAGGTCCGCGAGTTCAGCAAGGAGGGCGCCTTCCAGAACCCGTCCGAGAGCCTGCGCATGTGCCAGCTCAGCTGCGACAGCTGCACCATGGCGCGCGACCTCGACCTGTGCCGCGACGAGGACCTGCTGCCCGAGCTCGGGCCGGACGGCAAGCGCGCCGCCGCCGCCGCCGCCGGCGAGGCCAAGCCCTGGCTGTGCCCGTTCTGCGGCGTCGAGTACGACCGCAACGAGCTCGAGGAGAGGCTCGTCGGCGCCGTCGAGACGTTTGTGGTCGAGTGGACGACGCAGGACCTGAAATGCGGCAAGTGCGGCGCGCTCCGGGTTAACGACTTTATGGAGCACTGTACTTGTTCCGGGGAGTGGGGCCCCTCGGTCAAGAGGGACGAGGTGGTCAGGAGATTGAAGGTGTACAGGAATGTGGCCAAGTTTTATGGCTTGAGGATGTTGGGGGATGTGGTTGAGAGTGTCTTTGAAGGGCTGTGAGTGAGTACTGGGTGTGTCTCAGGACAAAGGGGCATCTGTCGTGGTGTGGACCCGGATTGGGTTTGGTTAAAGGGGCTTTGCATTGTTCGCACTGGCGTTTAGGGAGCACATGCACAAAAGAATTAATTATGAGGATGCATCATGATGGAGTTGTATCAGCGGCAATAATATTCAATCTTTAATCCACTGTCTAATAAGTCTTGCCCCTGAAGGGAGAGCCATGACATTTCATTCCATGTCCTCCTGGATACTTGATCCTAGCGCAACCGGCAGATCGCTACTTGCTCAGAAACACAACCCTACTCCTGAAGCTTGCGCTGACCGACGTTCAGAACAGTGCTCGAAGCCTTGCGCAGCTTCTGGAATATCGCCGACGGCTCCGGCTTCTGTCGCAGGGCTCTGGCAAGACGAGCACGCTTCTGAAGATTCTCGACGTCGAGTACTATCTTGTCGAGAACAGTGGCGTTTCTCAATCCCATGTAACAGATGTCAAGAAATGCTGCCATGGTTATTTCAGGCATCGTTCGGGGGTCGGGGATCAAGCCACCGCGAAGCTGTTTCGGGATCTTGCTCCAGATCTCGTAAGCCAGTGCCGTGTTATCTTCGGGAGCCTCGGGGTACTTGAAGGTACCTAACTTGTTCTTGATGATGTGGGAGAGGCCCATGTCGGCCGCGAAGTAGAACAGGTCGGCATGACCGACCCTGTTCATGGTCATCTCCTCTCGGGAGAAGGGCGCCTCACGCTCGCTCGCGTTGAGGGTATGGTCTAGCATGACCCGCGTGCGCAGATCGACACTGAGAAGGAGCTCTCGCAAGCAGGTGCGGATTTTGAGATCCTCTGAGCCATCGCTGGCGCGGTTGACGATTTTGACAGCGAGGTAGTCCACCTCGATTGAACAGCTTACAGCGGCGGCCATGCGGCAGCCGTTCCGGAGCTCGAGCTCCTTCAGATGCTGTGAAATTGAGTCGAGTCGGGCGAAGAGCTCCATGACCGACGTTTCGGGGCCGGTGATGTCAAAGCAATCCAACTTGTAGGGGGTAATAGACTCGGCCATGATCGCTATGGCGTATCTGGTATTTGAAGGGAATGGGATTGACGGATCACGGAAGTGATGAATGTTAATAGAGTTGTTGTCTTCTTTAAGGCGTATTTATAAGATCTTGAAAAGGTCTTGCAGGTGGTTGTGTTGGTTTGGAAAGGTTATGATGAGTTGTGGTGATCATGGAAAGATTCTCATGGCTAGGAATCGGGATCCTTTTTATATGATCTCTGAACTTCGAACAAGACATCTCAAAATTGAAGCATTCAACACAGTGAGAGCAACCTCTTTGTATATTGTCGTCTCTCTTCTCTCTGTCGCCTTGTCTGGGTTCAACAGCTGTTGAACAGTCACTAGGCGGTTCACACCGCACTGGGCAGGGCTAGCAGGTAATGATCTGTGATAAAGTATTGTTCTTGTACTTTCATTGTTGCTCTTTGTAATCTGAAAATCAACCATTTTCCTTTGTTTGGGATAGTTGGTTTGTGCGAAGTGAACCCATAGCCTTGGCTAGGGTGATCCGGTAGAGGGCCAAGAGTGCCACCGGCAACACATGGTACACTACAATATCACATAATTCGCCCTACACCTTGTCATTAAGGCAAACAAATCTATGGGCAGAGCGAAAGAAAGAGCTGGATTTTCTGTATTTGCATTTGCGTTGAAAAGAAGCTTGGCCAATGTGCGGATATGATGAGTAGGGGACAGATTTACCCCCTGAATCCGAGAACAGACACAATCATCTTGCCTCCAAAGAACCTGATTATATCATAATAATACTTAGGATACAAGAAAATTCCAAGAAGGTGGATGATCCATCCACGTAGCCAGTCTACTCAGCTAGTAAGGCTGCCTTATGCTGCGGGCAGCCCGTCACTCTCCGCTGTAGAGCAGCATCCTGTCGCTCCTTGAGCATACCGACCAACATATTTGTTACTCCAGCGCTCTGAAGCACCATGTACGTGCCAAAGAGGACTTTGTCCGCCGTGTCAACGTCCATTTTGCAGTAGGACTCGAGGCGGTCGTTGACGTAGGTGGGCACGGCCGAGGATCGCATGGCTTCAGCTTTTGCCATTGATTCTTCCGCATCTTTGGGGTGGTCCAACGTCAATCCTTTGCTCTCCATTGTTCGCGACAGGCTTTGGTGCAATGCGAAGTTTGACATGTCCAGCGTGTAGGGATCACCTTGGAGAGGTAGTTCAGCACTGCAAAAAGGGGCAGCCATGCACGAGTCTCTCTCCGCCACGAGGACTTTCTCGATGCTTGCCTTGATCAACTCCATCTGTCCTAGGATATGACTGACGTGCTCCTGGGCTGGGGTGACCTGATCATTTTCGATGTTGTAGGCTTCTATGCGAAGCCTGTCAAGGGTATTCTCGCGCCGGACGGCGTTCAGGGGATCCATGCCGTGACGAAGCTCGAGCTCTTTGACCTGAGTTGACATCTCGTGGATGCAGTCGACGAGTCTTCTCCACTCGTCGGCTTGTAAAAAGACTGTGTGGCTCATTTTGACTCCTTATGAAAGTCTCACTGTAGGCTTAGATGGTTCAAACCCTTTGCCGGAGACCGATGCGGCGACTTGGCATACACTCCTCTATATAGAAATACTACAGCAGTGATTCGAAACATCAAGAATGAACATGGAGAGGCCGGCGATGCGTTGTCCTGTTGTTGCTCATGTAGGTGTCATTGCTTGTTGCCCCTGAAGGCTCGCGGGCAGGATGAGTTCTTCACATGATGGCTCTACATATGCAATCCAGTAAGACCCTCCTCATACAAGTGAGAGGTGATCCGTTTGCATTCGTCACATCAATCCGGCTTCCGTAATGTGCACAATGCCAGGCTTGCTTGCCTCACCATCTGAATTGTGTCATCGGCGTCTTCACCAAGGGTAGAAAAAGGGGGGAAGGGGGCTCCACTGAAGACCTGAGGTTTAGTGGATTACCTAAGCCCCGCCCACCGCTTTGGCGGGGAGCGACAGACCAAAATGGTCCGTGCCCCAATTTTGGTGCCTCGAAGCTGCGTATTGGCTTTTGCTGAAGGCTTCGATAATTTTCTGGAGCTCCCCTACGATTTTGTCCAAAGGTAGCTCTCCTCCAACTTTGCGACTCCCTACTTCCCTTTCGCCATTCGCCAGGAGGTTGTGACTGCACCTTTCACCCCGAGGATATAATACGAAACAACACAAATATCCACCCAACATGTCTTTCGGCGGGCAGACCCCGACGATTATCGTCCTGAAAGAGGGTTGGTGAACCCCTCCATGCTCATGGAGCCCACGTCCAGAGCTCTCACTGACCGCGCAACCACAGGCACCGACACTTCCCAGGGCAAGGGTCAGATCATCTCCAACATCAACGCCTGCTTGGCCGTCCAGAACACGATCAAGTCGACGCTAGGACCCTATGGCGGTGACCTGCTCATGGTCGACGAGAATGGCAGGCAGACGATTACCAACGACGGTGCCACCGTCATGAAGGTAGGCACCCATCCCAGGAGAACATGGCCTCTTTGTCAGCCAGGCGCTAATAGCCAGCATAGCTTCTCGACATTGTCCACCCTTCCGCGCGAATCCTCGTCGATATTGCACGATCACAAGATGCCGAGGTGGGCGATGGAACCACGTCAGTTGTCGTCCTCGCCGGTGAGATCTTGAAGGAGGTCAAGGAGCACGTCGAGCAGGGCGTCAGCTCCCAGGTCATCATCAAGGGCCTGCGGAGAGCCTCGACGATGGCAGTAAACAAGATCAAGGAGATCGCAGTCAACACAAACGAGGCCAACAGGAGAGAAACGCTCGGCAAGCTTGCTGCCACCGCCATGACCAGCAAGCTGATCAAGCGGAACACTACCTTCTTCACTAAGAGTACGTCGACGTTCTGACTATGTTGGGGACGAAAGATATACTAACAAACTCGCAGTGGTTGTCGATGCCGTGCTCTCCCTAGACCAGGACGACCTCAACGAGAAACTTATTGGCATCAAGAAAATTCCCGGCGGCTCCCTCACCGACTCTCTGTTCGTCAACGGTGTTGCGTTCAAGAAGACTTTCTCCTACGCCGGTTTTGAGCAACAACCAAAGTCCTTCAAGAAGCCCAAGATTGTCTGCCTAAACGTCGAGCTCGAGCTGAAGGCTGAGAAGGATAATGCTGAGGTCAGGGTCGAGCAGGTCTCGGAATACCAGGCTGTCGTCGATGCTGAGTGGCAGATTATCTACAAGAAGCTGGAGGCGTGCTACAAGACGGGCGCCAAGGTCGTCCTGAGCAAGCTGCCCATTGGTGACCTGGCCACTCAATATTTCGCGGATCGCGATATCTTCTGTGCGGGTCGTGTGGCCACCGAGGACATGGAACGCGTGGTCCAGGCCACCGGCGCCACCGTTCAGTCGACCTGCTCCGACATCCAGGCGGAGCACCTCGGCACCTGCGGCTCCTTTGAGGAGCGCCAGATCGGCGGCGAGCGCTTCAACTTCTTCGAGGACTGCCCCGAGGCCAAGACGTGCACGCTCGTGCTGCGCGGCGGCGCCGAGCAGTTCATCGCCGAGGTCGAGCGCTCCCTGCACGACGCCATCATGATCGTCAAGCGCGCCATTCGCAACCGCACCATTGTCGGCGGCGGCGGCGCCTGCGAGATGGAGGTCTCGGCCTACCTGCACCGCTTCGCCGACAAGAACGTGCCGCACAAGCAGCAAGCCATCATCAAGAGCTTCGCCAAGGCCCTCGAGATCATCCCGCGCCAGCTGTGCGACAACGCCGGCTTCGACGCCACCGACATCCTCAACAAGCTGCGCGTCGAGCACCGCAAGGGCAACACGTGGGCCGGCGTCGACTTCCAGAACGAGGGCGTCGCCGACATGATGGAGCGCTTCGTCTGGGAGCCCGCTCTCGTCAAGGTCAACGCCCTGCAGGCCGCCACCGAGGCCAGCTGCCTCATCCTGTCGGTCGACGAGACCATCCGCAACGAGGAGAGCGCGCAGCCCCAGGCTCCCGGCAGGGGTTTGCCGCCTGGTGCCGCGCAGAGGGCGCTCCGCGGCAGGGGCAGGGGCATGCCTAGGCGGTAAAATGGTATTGAAGATGGGTGGTGCTTATGAGTGGTGTGCTGTATGATACCTACCTTTACCTGGTGATATGGCGTCCTGATAGAGAAATGAAAAAAGAGAACTTTTGATGATCTGCCTGGACAGGGCACGGTCTTGATTACAGTGCTACGCACCTTGCAATATCCCACTGCCCATGATTGATGAATGTGACTTGAATGTCTATTTGATTATCTGTGTATTGCCCTAGCAGGCGTCCAGCTGTATATGATAAAGAAAACATAGAAAAGAAAACGTATAGTGTCCATTTTTGGACCAATGCATGCTTTGTACGCCGCTCCAATGCAGGGCTGTCGCTCGCTCATGATGAATCTCAAAGAATAAGGGAGGAAATCTCGGAACCAAATCTCTCCTAAATGGAGAGACGCTTTCACCCAGGCCCGCCGAATCCGACATCGTACAACGTCTGGTCCTTGCCCGGCAGAGAGCGCCCGTCACCACTGTCCTCCGAAATGCCTTTACTGCCGTCGCCGTCTACTTCCATACTGCTACTTCCACCATCCGCGTGATGATCTTGTGCATGCCCCTGTCCGTGTCGATGCGGCCCACCGCCGCCTCCGTTGCCAGTACCACCGGGGTCGACGTCGTCGTCATCATCCTGCGTCTCGATCAACATGTCCAGCTCGCGATCCATAGCGGCCTGCTCGTCCACGTCCGGACTGCGGTGGTGATGCTCGCCGACGCCTACACCCACGCCCACGCCATCAACGTCGACGACAACATCGTCGTCGCCTGTGGCGTTGAGCAGCGCTTGGAAAGTGTTCGTGTCGGCGTCGGCATCACCAGCCGCATCATGGGCGTGTGCAAATGTGCCGAAGGGATCGTGGTGAACGTGCGATGAAGGGTCGCTGATGATTTGTGGGTCGATGGGTTGATAGACGTGATGATGGTGGTGGCGGTGCATGGCGTGGTGGGAGGAGTCTTGTAGCATGAGGGCATGGTGGCCCGGTAAGGTAGCATGCTGGGGCAGCGGTGACTCGGTCGGGGTGTGTAGGGTCTGGCCGGGGGACATTACGGTCATGTCACCGGGGTCTGCGTAGGTTGTCGAGGACACGGAAAACGCTGGCAGCGGGTGGTGGTCCCTGAGCTCCAGCCGCCTACCTGCGGCACTCACACCACGGGGCACGGTATTCACAGAAGGGGGCGGGGCAGGCGACGGGGTAGATCCAGTAGCAGTCACAGGAGTGCCGTTGGCACGGCGGGAGGACACGACGGTGTTGGGGGCAGGGGCCGGGGTCTTGCCGAGCTCCTTGCACTCGGTGCAGTTCCGGATGACGTCGCTGACGGTCTCCTTGATCCGGCTCCAGTGGTACTTTTCGGCGATGGTGGCCGTGGTCTTGTTGATGCCGCCGTGCTGCAGGACGTGGACCTCGCGGGCGATGTCGTACTGGCGCCTGGGGTCCGAGATGACCTCCTTATCCTTGAGCATGAGCTTGTCGCCCTCAAGGAGCTTGTAGTGGGTCGCGGCGCTGCGGAGCCTGCTTTTCTCGGCGCGGTCAGCCCCGTTGGGATACCTGCTGTACTTGAGGTAGAACCGGATCTTGTCAAACCGCTCTTCACTCACAAGTTCCTCGCCGTCGGCGCCGCCCTCCCCGGGGGGCGCGAGGTCGCGGCCGTAGATGATGGCGTCGATGAGCCGGCCCGGGTAGCTCTTGAGGTTGCCGCAGCCCTTGACGCGGCCGATGCGCTTGAAGCCCAGGCCGTCCCAAATCTTGCACGAGGCGACGTTGGTCTCGTAGACGAGGTTGAAGACGGAGTAGGTGTAGCCCAGCTTGGGCGCCCAGTCGAGGTACGTCTCGCCCATGAGCCGGCCGACGCCGCGGTTCCGCGCGGCGTCCGTAACCAAAAACCCGGCGTTGCAGACGTGGCTGCTGCGGCCCGGGTAGTTGGGCTTGATGTAGAAGCTGCCGAGGCACTCCTGGCTCCAGTCCTTGCCCTCGACGACCTCGGCCGGGTCGTCGATGCTGCCGAGCAGCATGATGGCGCCAAAGTTCTGGAACCAGTAGTTGGCAAACTTCTCGAAGGGCATGGGCTCGATCATGGGGTAGGTGTCGCCGCCCTCGACCTCCTTCTTGAACTGGTCGCTGAGGTAGAGCAGCAGGGACATGGGGACCTGGGCGCGGGACGCAAAGGGCACGAGGGTGGCGACGGTCTGCCGGTCCCGGAGCGTCACCTGACGCGGGAGGATCGTCGGGGGCAGGGATGGGTTGGCCGGGTCCGGAAACGGGGGCTCGCCGGACACCCGGTAGATGGTGGGAGCCTCCGGGTCATCCATTATGGCCGGCATGATGGCCGTCTAAGCCAAACGGCGGACCGACTTGGGGTGCAACCAACCAAAAATGAAAGAAACCAGCAACGCACGCCGGCCTTGAATCTACGTCAGGGTATGTTAGCCATTATTACATCACATAGGCCCAGACACCCGAGAACCAAAACTGCTTGAGCACAAGACAGCCGTTTACCAGCGTGCCGGCCCCTTGGAGACTAGTGCCTGCAGCTGCAGCAGGGGATATCATAGGCAGGCGATCGCTCGGTCTATCTGCAGGATACCGTACCTAGAAGACAGTCCCGTTTTAGGAGGTTGAGTGACAAGATGCACTCCCGGTTCGGGAACTCTCGTGTGTAAGTCAGCACCAATGAAAGCGCTGTTTCAGGGGTTGTGCTTAGAGCGGGCCGAAGAAGGGTGTTTCCGTTGACCGGACTGGGCTGGGCTGTGGTGTGCTCTGCTGTACTGAAAAGTGCGTCGTGATAACTTTTGTGTCCTTGGTGAGGGGAAATTCGCAGAGCGAACTTTTCGGGCCAGCTGGTAATGAGGGTGGGTTCTGGGTTCCAGTCGACACACTAGCATTTGACTTTCTTAGATAAGCACTCAACCCAACCAAATGAACATCACCGTCTCGAAAGCGCGTGTTCGTGCGCGCGCGCTCTCGCTTCGTGACTGAGTGATAAACCACCGTGAGATTAAATTAATATATCAAAGCCCAGAAATTGTCAGATTCTACGACGACATCGAACAAGAGCGTAGATAACACAATCGCGTATTAAGTAGGGCTGCTCGTAGTATTATGTACATGGGATACAAGTATGCACTCTTGCATGTCATTCGTAACATCGCCATAATGGTATCAAAAAACGTTCGCCTGCTCGTGCCGTCACCATCATCGGCTGGACATCCTCGAGATGGTGAAGACACCGATGATTGCGACCGCAAGAGTGACAATAGCACCGGGCAGAATAAGCTCGTTGGGTACACCGGCGATCAGCTGCTCCTGCTGGTGCAGCATTTCGCCTCCGCGTTGGCGGCGCGAGCGGCGAACGGGAGACTCGTCCTCGTCATCATCCTCCTCCTCATCCGACTCATCGGAAGCCTTGCGGCGCTCGCGAAGCACCGAGGAGGCAGGAGGAGTAAGAACGGACTCAGGAGGGGGTGGTGGTGGAGCAGTGACGGGGGGCTTCTCCGGGTCGTGAACGAAGAGATCAACCTTGTCACTGTGGAGCTGTCGCGCAAGCAGGATCGCCTCCAGCAGGTCTTGGTCCGTCGTAATAGAGACCGTGTCACCCTCGTTATCCAGGTAGCTCAGGGCGTATCCACCAGCGCCGAGCTGTCCGTCCTCAACAACAGGCGTACCGCCGATGGTATCGATCTCGGACCCTAGCTTGGAAGAAACATTCGCAACGAATGCCTCGATACCGTGAGCTGCGATGACCTGGAGTCTGTGTACGCGGCCGCTAGGAGCCTTGAACTTGAAGGGGAACGGGATCTCGCTGGGCGGGAGTTCGGGGCTAGCAGCTAGTGCCGAGTGAGGAGGGGACTCGACACCAGCATGCGAGGCTGAGTCACCGGGCGCAACGCTGTCTAGAGTACGTTCACGCGTGGGATCGGGTGACATCAGAGACCGGGCACCGAGGTTGGTGTGGTGATGAGATCCGTCGCCCGAGACCATGGACTCGGTTTCGTGGTCCAGTGACAGCCAGAACTTGTTCCACGCGGGACCCTCGCTGTCGCCTGTCGACATGGTGTTGATCTGCTCGAGGGTGGCATAGGTGAGCTTCAGCACATCGACCATGCCGACAATCTCGCCATTGTCATTCATGACGGGGAGGTTCAGGTAGTGACCGTCTGGATTCATTTCTATTAGTACGTGCTACCACCAACACAAAAGTCCATTGGCGTTGGGGGCGACATACCGTGCATCTTGCGGAGAGCAGCCTGGATGCTCATATCCATGGGAGCAAAGTCGGGATGGGGAGTCATGACCCGGACGACGCTGCAAGTGGCGGGGTCTAGGCCAGGCGCAATGACACGCAGGACGACATCTTTGCTGGTGAAGATGCCAGTGATAGCGCCCTGGTCCTGCACAAGGACGGCGGTGGTGTGGTTCTCCTTCATCAGCTGCGCCGCCTCCTTGACCGGCGTTCGCACGCTGACAGTCGTTGGTGGCCGGCCGTCCAGAACGGACTCGAGGGTGGGACCGGACATCTTGGATCGGAGAGCCTCGACATACTGGATGATCTGCTGCGGCTGACTGGTGCCGAGCTCCGACTGGACACCCTCCAACGCGTCGTAAAGCTTCCTCGACGACGAGTATGCCCGCTCCAACTTCTCCATGGCATCGTAGAAGCACTTTGTGATATCTAGGATACCAGAAATGTCCTGGTTCTCGTCCATAACAGGAAGATGCCTGAAGCCCTTGCGAACCATGAGATCGAGTGCGTCGGTGGCGCTCGTGTCGGTGCGTGCACAGAGAGGGTTCTTGGTCATGATCTCGGCGATGGTGACGCTGCTCGGCTTCTGGCCGGCTCCAACCACGCGGAAGGCCAGATCCTTCGCCGTGAAGATACCGGCAATTCTGTCATCGTCATCGGTAACCAATACGCAATCCTCCCGCTTGGCGGCCATCAACTGTGCGGCTTCGGCAACCGTGGTCTGTGGCTTGATCTGGAGGGCAGCACTCGGCTTGAGGGCAAGAACGGTCCCGGGAGGGGCCTTGCGGGATTGACGGGCGCGGCCTTGAAGGTGCTTCTTCTTGGAGAGATCGCTCTCCAGCTTTCGGCGGATGGCCTGAGGATTGACGTTAGCAGCCATCTTGGGCGCCGAAACGAGAGGCAGGAGAGGCGTAGGCTGTGAATGATACGGTCGCGACAGAGTGACGTGACGATGTCGGAGGGGGCTCGAGTGACACTGTACATACCTCATCTCTCTTGCTCTGCTTCTGCCGGCTGGCACTGACGGTCGAGCCACCGGCTTCGCTCGCAGGGCCAGGATGGCTGCTGCTATGGGTGCTCTCGAGGACTGGTCGAGGGATGCCGGAACCAGGGGCAGGGCTATTGGTGAAGGGGATTCCGCCACGTCCCTGACCGCGGTTGGGCGTGCCCCTTAGGGTTCCTGGGTTGGCCGACATTGCATAAACAACGCAATCTGGTGGGCTAGGGGTGACCTGCAGGCAATTCGCTGGACAACAAAGCTCCTCTTGGATGGTTCGAGGTGGAAGTGAGCCAGCTCAGAGGCAAAGTGTAAAAAAGAGGACAAGGAGATGGCAGCCCCGTCCAATAGGATGCTCGAGATAGTCTCAGGCCAGAAGCAGAGGAAGGACGCAGAGAAGAAGAAATCTCGGGACCAGTGCTTTTGGAGTGAGCCGACAATCGCTCGCGCACGCGAAATTCCCTTGGGACAGGCTCAGCACAGGCCGCACCCCCAATTTGGTCTGCTGTTTGGTGCCAAGTTCTGGTTGTCTTGGTGACCTGCACGGACCACGGCAATTAATCAACCACGCTGGCGGGAAGGGGGGGGAAAGCGCGCCACCAATCTCGCCCGCCGGGAGCCACTGAAAGGGTCCAAGTGGGGTCATTCCAGTGTTCTCGTGGGCGGCGGCCTTCCCCACCAAAAACAATCCCATTGTTTGGCAAACAACCGTCAAATCAAAGGTACATCTCTCTCATAGAAACATATACCGGCCTCTTGCACAATATATAGCCTAAACGATGTGCCTGGGCTTGGCATCGTGATTCCTCTGGGTGGACGACTTTTGCAACTCTCAATCCGAGCTACTTAGTACCCAAGCAAGCCAGGAAGGTAACTTAAGGCGCTTAATGCACTTTCACAAACAGCTAGCCACCACGATATATCAAACATAGCCACATATATGTACAAAATCAAGACAAATCATTCTAGCCACAAGCCAATATTGCTATCTATATTGTTGCGGAAAGCGAGATCTTGAAATTCACCCCATTAAGGCGAACAACTCAAATTGTAATCTACTTCTGTCCAGCCAGAACTATTGAGCAAACTCAGTAGATCAGATCTCTATTTGAGACAACACAGCCAAGTAAATATCGAATATATTTGCTTATCATTATCTTGTTTTGTAGTCGAGGCATGACAGCGAAACTGAGTAAGAGCCTACCTTTTCCAACTCAAGAGCTGCAGGGAGCATCGGTGGCTTCCTGATGATTCTGGCAGTATTATCAAGGTAGGTTGTCTTATTGATATGCGCAACATGTTTCCTGTAACAGTAGTTGAGTGGGGTTTCGTCCTCCTCCCCACCATGAATTGGAGCAGCTTCTCAAACCAATACTCATCAATGTTGGACTTATGCCTCAATACTTGACTAATATTCTGTAGAACTGCGTAACCTTGTGTCAACTAAGTATATCCCACACGACTGTTTTCATACTCGCAACTCTCTAGGAGAGGCCAGTTTCATGTTCTTCCACTTGAGCTTGGTCATTGAATCCTTCGGGCCGGACCTTAACGATAAGTCCGAGTTGATCCTTGGCGTCACATACATATATGTTTGCCATCGATGCGGCATCCACAACTTCACCTGTCTTCATCATATTCGAGTCAATGATAATAACAACATATTGCCCATAGACGCTGATTTCACAATGCGAACAAGATCTACCATCACAACGCCTAAGAATGGTATCACCTGGTACTACGAACAGGAAGGCTCGGGGCCGGACATCGTCCTGATCACAGATGGCTTTGGGGAGTGCCACATGTTCGATCAATGTATCAGCAAGATTGCCCAGCACGGCTTCAGAGTCACGACCTTTGATGGCCCCGGCATGTCGAGATCATGCAACGCCCCGACCGACTCATACAACAACATCACGGCCCAGAAGCTGGCGGGATACGTGATCGATGTGATGGACGCTCTAGGCATCCGAGACGCGGCATTTTGGGGTTCCAGCTCTGGCGGCGCCACCGTTCTCGCCCTGGCTGCCGACTACCCAGATTGTATGCGCAATGGTATGGTCCACGAGGTGCCCCTTACCCAACCTGGAGCCCATAGAGGACCGCTGGCAGAAGCAGAGAAATGGGACGACGAGACTGTGTCCCAGAAGATGGGTCCTCTCTTCCTCAGTATGGGTATGGTCGATGCAGAAGCTTGGGCGAGCCTTGGCGATGCGGTGCACGAGCGCCTAGCCACGAACTACGTGCGGTGGATCAGGGGTTTCAAGCCCTTGCTGCCTTCGATTCCGACCACAGAAGAGGCTCTCAAGAAGCGTCCTCTGGACTGGAGCGTTGGGTTCTCGACGCCCGCAGGAATATTCTTGGGGAACGTTGTCCTTGCTACTAAGATGGGCATTCCAGTGCAGCCTATACCTGGAAGGCATTTCCCGTATCTGTGTCAGCCAAACGAGTTCTCTCAATACGTAGTGACAATCTGTCAGAAGTATGTAGCGTGATGAACCTCCTTTGATGTGGGGACGTGGTTCGTTACTCTGCATTGGATCTAAGTTATCACACTTTGAATTATGATGATATCATGTTGGCATAGGGAGAAAGTTTCAAAAAAGAAGAAACTGACAAAAAAGAAACCCCCCAAATGCGCGGTTCGATCAGATGACCCCTTATCAAGGACCCAGAGTTGGCTTTCGTAGGCTCAGGCATCGGACCACCCACCCAATTTCGCCGCTAGGCCATTTGGCCTTTGCTTTGAGTTATTGAAACTGACTTTATCATCAATTATAAACCTAATTCATGGGTGCTCGGGGCACTGCTGCCCATTCCGCCCACAAAATCGAGGCTCTTCCGGGCGCGAACCGTCTTCTGAAATGGGCACCTACTCTGCACCGACTTGGTCACTCCTTCGCGGGGGGGGGTCCCAACACACAACAACTCAACGAATCCCTGCATGTACGAGCACACCTATCAAGTCTCTCAGAAGGGATCACACGATCGAACTGATAATGGCCTCTCTGACATTGAATATGATTTCCATCTACTATACTAGGACGGGTCTTAGACCTTGTCACGAAAACAATTAGGAGTTGGTGCTCCACCCCCATTCCCACGCAGCCATCCTACCCTGGCAGGATTGGGAGGCTTGACCAGCGAGTTGAGGATTAGACTATTGCCTCATTCGGTCAACCGAAGGCTTTGCTGGCCTTGGCAATGCAGTCAGACGATTGTGCTTATTTTCTATCCGGGACCTCTTAATTAGACTCCACTTTCCATTAAATGTTCTCTGGGAGCTACCCCAACCTCCACAGCCACGGAGTCATATGTCCCCCTCGACGGGAAGGCACTCTTGCTGCGTCAAGATGCAGCAAGTGGGTGATGATCATGTTGAGGACCACGTGTCGATCGCTTGCAGTAAGCCCCAAGACTAGAAACCTTACACCAAACTTTAATCGCACCTCCTCAGGCTTGACTGATTGGAAGCAACGCTGATACGAAATATACGCCGCTCGTCAGTCAACGGGCTCGGCCCTCGGTTGTTGATTCGAAGCGTGAAGATATAGAGACGGCTTTGTGGTACCACTTCAGTATGAATACTTGGCATCTGTGATGCATCTCCTTGCCAATGTGTTGCTTGCGTGGCATCTGCTGTCAAACGAATACACCGAGCTCCCAAAGCATCTCGGTGTATGAATTGGACTTTCCTTCTACTTACCTCCCAGTCCTACTCGGTAGGGGTTGTGATGTGTCGCGTGCGTGAGATGAAGGCAATGGTAGCTATGCATAGACTTAGTCCAGACCAGTCTGGCAGGTCAATGGTAAATGGCAATCCATCGTCCCAACTAAGGCTAGGCATAAGCACTCAAGATCAGAAAGGATCCCGGACCTTGCATGACTGGCACAGACCACGCCACTTTAGCCCCGGACCAAGAGCCTGGAGGACCCTGGATCGTGAGATCCCCCAATAGCCTTGGCGTAAGGCTAGGTCTGATAAGTGCAATGCTCAGATGACCGAATCATCAAGTTCTCAACTCAAACGGCCAATCTGACCTCCCTCCGCCTTGGTAAATGCTACCCTGTGAGTGGAGTAAAGGAGTGAGTTACCCGCCAGACGCCCTTAGACGACAAGGATACCATTCCCCGACAAAGATTGCAAGATTAAACTTCGATCCCCAGCTTGGTTATCCCGCTAACTAAGCGTGAACAGATAAGTGCCCCTACTATAGGTGCCTAATTTACCCAGATCGTTATACTTGGATGAGGAACATCACAGTTGTAGAAAGGGAGAGACTCCTGATTTCAAAGCAGGACTCAATGAGACTGTTCCACCGGAAGTTCAAGAGTGCCAAGGATTTTCCAAGTATATAAAACGCAATGATCCCGAGCGAGCCACCATGTGTCCTTGCTGTAGCACAGTCATTGCATCCAAGACAAAGTCTTGGGTATTGACCTGAGCCCGCAGCAGTCATGTTGTTACTGCAAAGCTTTGTGTCTGTTGCATCCCTTCTGGGGTTGACGTCGTTCGTGACTGCGTTGCCACACAGCTTCGATTCTCCTTACACTCCTGACTACAGCAACCTTACTCGTTGGAAAGATGAACTTGAACCATCTGGTCCATCGCAGTTTGGGAAACGTCAGTCAAAGGGTGAACTGCGTATCATGCCCTTGGGTGCCTCGACAGTCTTTGGTGTAGGATCTGGAGATGGCAACGGGTGCGTTGTAGATCCTGTCTCCTATAGGAAGTCTCTCACGGTCAACACGTACTGATTAACGTGTTTCAACAGTTTCCGGAAGCTTCTACGAGATATGGCTCGCTTTTCAGGATATGATGTCAACATGGTTGGAACTAAGAACGGCGGCAGCATGAAAGATAACGTGAGTCTTGGATGTGTGAATGAGAAAACTAAACCCATCTAATATTCAAACAGGATGTCGAGGCTGTTTCAGGCTACATCATTGACCAGATCCATGATGAGTCCAAGAAGTCGTACAAGTACAAGCCCAATGTGGTCGTCATCAACGCTGGCACCAACGACTGTATCCGCTTAGTTGACAACGGAAACCAACACAATAGACTCAGGTCTATGATCGAGGATCTCTGGAGAAACATCTCGCCAGACACGGTCGTCATCGTCTCAACTCTACTGCCGCTCAATGGCGATGCCGGCGCTGTATGCAACACGGTCAACAACAACTACCGATCCATGGTCCGGGAATTAGCCAGCCAGGGCAGGTCCATCTACATTGCCGACATGTCTTCCATCACTCCCGGAGAGGTCCCTGATGGCATCCACCCGGGCGATGCAGGCTATAGGAAGATGGCTGCATCTTTCTGGGCGGGCATCCGTGCTGCCGAGAGAGATGCGCGGATCAAGCCACCTGGGCCCATGCAGGACGTCAATCAAGACAAGAACTGCCGTAAGACGGCCGGTGACGGCGTCTGGGCGGGTGGCCTCACGCAACGAGGCAGCGGAGAGCACGACGGCATTTACCGCCACAACAGTCAGGATATGGGGACTATCCTCACAATCACTAGCGACTGGGACCGCGATCAGTGGTTCTTTGCGCGTCTGTTCAGACAGGACCGTGACGACCTGGTCGGGTGGTTCGAACAGGGTGACTCGGTTCGGTATGGTGTCTGGAGGAACGACGGTGGCGGCAAGTTCACCAAGATCAACGACCTTAACGTTGCCGACAACTGCATCCCTCGTGGCGTCGTTTTCATTGATGTGAATGGCGACGGTCTGGACGATTTCGCCTGTATCGCACCAAATGGTGACGTGTTCGCAAGCATTAATCTCCGGAATGGGAATGGCAATAATCCTCCCTCATTCAACAATATTGGTCTTTGGAAGCAAGCTGAGCCAGGTTATCCTCAAGCTCAGGTCCGCCTCGCCGATATCGACGGCGACGGTAGGGCCGACTACTGCGCTCTGGCGTCCAACGGCGACATCCGGGTCTGGCGCAACGGCTGGATCAACGACAAGCCGGAGTACTGGCAGGCCTTGGGTTTGAGGTTCACCGGAAAAGGGATGGGTGACCTCCGTGGCGTTCGATTCGAGGATATCAACGGCGACGGTCGAGACGACTGGCTCTGGGTGTCTGATAACGGCCAGACCACCACCTGGACGAATGCCCGTAGCTGTGCTCGTGGACGCGAAGGCGACGGTCTCAACGTTGCCTGGCGCCAGGGTTTCAACGGCAACTCGAATAGCGGTCCTACCCACATGGGAGGCTTCGGTGATGGTGTCCGGGACCGCATCCACTTTGCACGCATCTACGGCGAGCCCCAGGATTTCGGTCTTCTCGGCAAGCAAGACTATGTCTTCATGGAACACGAAAAGGATGGCGACAAGCACAAGTTCAAGATGCGCGTCTACAAGAACGTTGGGTCTGGCGGCACAAAGCTGGTGGCGGACGGCAACAAGTACTGCGATATGACGGGCAATGGTCGCGATGATTACGTATGGGTTCTATCCAAAGGAAGCATGACCATCTACCCCAACGCGGGCAAGACTTTTATCTCGGGCACGGAGAGCTTCTGGGGCCCATCCGCCAAAATCTTCAACCCTAGAGACTTTGTCGGCAAGGACTTGGACCGCCGAGATCTGCATCTCGCGGACTGGGATGGTGATGGCAAGTGCGACATCATCTGGGTGAATCCCGACAACCAAAACCGCGTGTCTGTCTTCAAGAATCTCTACAGCCCCGGCGGTGGGTGGCGTTGGGAGTACCAAGCCAACCCAGCTCCGTCCCTGTATTGTCCCGAGAAGCGCGGCTTGGGAATCCACGATCTCCCCGTACGTTTTGCCGACATCACCGGCAGTGGACGGACGGACTATCTCTGCATCGAGAAGGACGGCCGTACTTGGGGATGGACCCAGGGCGGCAATGGCGGTTGGACGTTCATTGACCAGTTCAAGAGCGCCAAGGGCCACGATCGGGCCAACCTCCGCTGGGCTGATGTAGACGGCGATGGCAAGGCGGACACCATCTGGGTCGACAAATTCAATGGTGACGGCAAGGTCTACTACAATCTTGGCCGCCGGGATATCGGTGGCTCGAGATTCGAGTGGGAACAGCAGCCCGGCGGCGGTCCGTTCCCTGCCTATGCCGGCTCCCAGGCTGGCACCTGCGAGTTCTACCCCGACTTGGATGGCAACGGTAGGGCAGACCAACACAGTATCAAGGGCACGTGGACGAATGAAGCCGAAACATGGTACAATATGTGCGAGGGAGATCGTACCGGCGATGACGGCGGTGTCGTGAATCCCAACTTACCACCCGTTGATCTCCCGCCGCCGCCTGGTCCCGGCAACGGAGGCGGTGACGGCGGCGGCGGTGGCGGAGATGGCGGCGGCGGCGGTGACACTTGGACCCCAGAGATCAAGCGCCCTGGATGGGAGACCGACCTGCCGCCTGGTCATGGGCTCATCCAATACCCGCCCGAGATCAACAACTGTCAATGGAGCCCTAGCAACCCTCTGCCGGATTTCTTCGCTCCCCTATCCATCGTCGGCAATCAGAATGGTGGGAAACGGCAGTGTTTTGCCAAGTGGAACAGAGGCGTCTTCCCCAAACAGATCTACGCCAAGTCTGGACGGGTGATCGTCAGCGAGTTCAAAGTCGTGTTCACAGACAACTCGGAGATGGAGGTCGGCATTGGCGATGTGATCTCCCCGGGCAACGGCATCATCAAATACGACCCCTTGTATCACCCGTTCGAACGGTTTTCTCTCTGGGACGGTGGTTGGGACAACGCTGTGGCTCGCATTGTGATGAGTGTCCCGCAAGTATGTCCAAGTGACGGGAGCCGGGTGGGCTGCTGGGTTGACGCCGGTGCCGCCGACGGCCACTCGCCCAACGAGATTCGTGTCAATCGTGGAGGCGACGGTGATGGAATGCTCCTTGGATTTGACGTTAGAGCAGGCGACGGCGTGGACATGCTGATTCCCTTCTTTTCCGACTCACGAACGGAGCATGTCACCATCGATCAAGTGACGTTCGAGCCGACATTCGACCAGCTAAACAAGCTGCCCTTCTCCGAACGTATGATGGTGGCAGTCGAGTCGATCTACGACGTCTTCAACGAGTTTGACGATAGAGACTTGAGGATCAGACACCGTGTGTCCCTCGCCGTCAGAAAAGGAACGACGCTCACTGGCGGGTGGGAGACTGGCAAGGAGCTCGGCGGCGAGATCTCACACACAATCGGCACTACGCTCAAAGCTAAGGCAGGCGTTCCGTTCATTGGGTCCTTTGATCCCGAGTTCAAGTACGAAGAGTCGGCCAAGTTTATCGGCAAAGCTATCACCAAGGAATTCTCCAACCGCGCGGACTCGGAAACGCGCACAGTGACGCTGACCAACGACGTGAATGTGGACGTCAAACCAAAGGAGCACGTCAGGTGCCGCTCCGTCGCTCTGAACAGCAAGGTCGACCTGGCGTACCAGGCCACGCTAGAGCACAAGTTCAAGAGCGGCAAGTCGTTCAAGTACCCGATCTCGGGCATGTTCAAGCAGAGCGAGTCTAGCCAGGTCATCACCTCCTGTGGGCTGCGTAAGAAGGAAGATCCCGAACCAGACTTTACCATCACCAGCGAGGGGACGTACTGCCCTGACGGCAAGCGTGCTGGAGGTCTTGATCTCTCTGACGCTGACTTTTTGAGAGCTTGTGGGTTGCCAAGGGAGGATTACTACGCAGCCTGATGCGGGAGCATCTTCTTGGTCTAGTTTCAGAAGCAAAGGGCTGAGGAGCTTTGATAACAGTTCAATCAGAGAAATCAGTCTGCATAAAAGTGCGTTGCACAACCAATACATTTCATTGTCTGATGCAATATGTATATGTTGCCAACTTGTATGCGTTCCTATATGGAGACTATAGATTTGAAGGCGTTTGCTTGCAACACATTACCTACTGTGATACACCGATCCCATGGTCCTTCCTAATGTCGTGGGCATCAGGAAGCTCGACAATTACTGAGGTGCTTACGACTACCAGGCTGTCAAAATGGGCGGTAAGTGGTCTTCAGAGCCCTCCGCCCGCATTCCTGACCTCAGGGCGCACATTCCAATGCTCTCTTCAAACACACACCGTTGCCCCAGCAGTGAGAGCGTCTGATCCTAAATTTGTCTCTCAGCATTCCAATGGCGTCACCTGCGCAGTCTTTTGCTCTGGGCAAGCAGACTTTGCCGCCTCTATCGGGGCTGTGTAAGCCCATCGCTCAGGCCCTGATGAGTGTCCGGATGCGCGGATAACAAGTCAATGTTTCGAGATGAAACATAATCTCAAGGAATAACACGAGGACAGTGAGGCACAAGTCTGCAACGAGCGGAACGATTCCTTCCCACTGGGTAGATGTGAGCGGCGTGCAATCATCCCGTGTGCAGGTTCATACAGAGGTGAATTGCAGCATGAGTGCTAACGAAGGAATATACTCATACTCATGATAGTCCGCACGATTGCTGACAGGTCTGGGTACCAAAGTGCATACAGAAGCCATTGATGCTTCACTTATAGCTTCATATCAGTCGTGCTGCAAACTTAGCATGGCCCGTGAGCCTCTCGTTGCCTCACTGGAAATCATGGATGATGAACCTTCTTTCCCGCACGACGAGAGGAGGGAGGAGAGTGACCGGAAACAGTGAATACGAATAAATGAGCCAGCCAGAATCCTACAGGTCCAAATACATCTCCTCGGCTTAGCAGGAAGAATTGAGCAGAAGTGAGTGGGCTATCGTCTGGGTGTGTTTTGTTTATGGCGTGCCTAGCAATACGAAAAGTACTGGGGAGAATTGTGAACCATGGCGAGAAAAGGTTCGGTTCCATAGCAACAACATCGAGGCTCGGTGCGGGAGTTGCTGGAAAAGCTATACCGAGGGCTAATATTGAACGATAAAAGTCAGATGTAATATAGCGGACAAGAAGCAAACTCTCGAAGACGAGATTCGACTGTCTCAGAATAAAGTGTAGCTTGCTTGGGATGAAGCAAATTGGCCACAAAGAGGCAAATTGGGAGACCCGCCAAAAGCTGTATTGTGGATATCAGTAAGTCTTGACGGCATAATGTCGGGTTACTCGACTATATATGCTATTCAATGAGAGAGCCGAGCTGAATCAACAAGACGGCATCATCGAGGTACGATTAGATTGAATTAAATGCACTCCATCGAGGTAGACAAGGCGGGTATTCCCTGTCTGTCGAATGCAGGGTGGCAGGTTAAAATCTTGACAGGGTGGGTGGCGGCCGGGACGGGCGCTGCAAGGTTTCAGTTGGCACGGGCCTCGGCGCCCCCAGCTGGTCTCTCGCAGGCCGTGACGCACTATGGCGGGTCCAATTGGGCGGATTCCGTCAGCGCCTATCGAGACACTACAGGGGGGTGCCTGAAGGTGGGCAGATCTCCACTGATCAACTTGACTCGCTGGAATTTGAGAGGCGTTGCCCGGCAACGACCATCAACATTCGCATCGATCGCCTGGGGGAACTGCGACCATGCCATAAACTGCTATCACATCTCCACCATCACCAACCGCGTCCTAAAGTTCTACTCTGTCAAAACTTGTACAACACATACACTTTTGCACAGACAAATCTCCAAAGAAACCAAGAAGCAAGAGAAAACCAAAAACAAGAACAACCTCTCTCTCTCGAGATCCTCCTTGGGAAGCCGCAACTGAAGTAGCTCTCTCAACCTTATCCCCGCCTGAACAAGGCGTATAAACATCAATATCCATCTGGGTCTTACAAAGTCGCTCGCCGACTGAGTACGACCACGAGATCCCATTTGCCCGGCCTACTGGCTTGCGCTGCGTGAGGTGAGTACTCGGAGAGCTTCGAAGAGGAAAAGGACAACAAGTTCTGACATCGTCGACTCCAGTCTCGGAACCAATTGATAGGTACGCTTAACTGCGAACACTTTGAAACGACAAACGACATTTCCGAACTCGACTTGCATTCCCAATGCTGTCCAATCCGACCAATCTTCATCCGCGCCAGCGGCAACACCGACGACAAAACTCGACGCCCACGGCATTCGAAGCGGTGAAGATGCCCAACCTGCCGAATGTACCCCGACAACACGTGTCCCACCGAAGAGGCATGAGCCTGGACACCCGACGACAACAACATATTCGACGACAATCGACTTCGCCACCAACGCCTAGTCGGCAGGAATTCACAACAGTAAGTATTACTACTAACCAAGGATTATCAACGACACCACAGCATGTTTTGCGAGAAACGCAGCAGCAACGCATAGTGCGCCCGGGCCAAGGCCAGCCCTACCCCAACGCGGCCCACGGCGAGACCTTCTTGATCTCGCCGCAGGGTACGCCTCAACAACTTCAACACCGATTTGACACCGCCTGCTTTGATCGTGTCCCTGGCGGACAGCAGCAGGACTGCATCAACGTGCCCTACCAGCAGATGTATGGCGGACCCGTCAATGTCATGATTAAGAGGAACCAGGTCAATTTCCCCAACGAGATGGCCGGTCCCCAAGATTTTGAGCTGTTCGCTCCCGAGAGCACCCTGTCCTCGCCGACGTTTATCACGTTCCCAGACGCTTCCCCAAACTCCCAGGGTTGGATCTCAGAGGGAGACACGTCGAGCAGCAGGCGGAACTCGCGGAGAATCAGCAACGGCATCATGGACCGCGTCAGCAAGTTTGAGGGTATGACCATGGAAGGTCCTCACAGACCCGTCACGCCTCCCAACCAGAATGCCACACGTGAGTTGCGCCCGTACGCTCAGTCAGTTTCACTTGGTCGCTAACAGTCCTATAGACTACTTCCCCCCAACACCAATGGATACACCTCATGATAGGATGGTGAAGCAGGAGGCAAGACTGTCGAGATTTGCGGATGACTACGACGAGTCAATGGAGGAGACTCTCAAGCCAAACAGGAGAGGATCCAACAGGGCGTCGGCAATCTTCCAGGAGATGCGCAAGCAAGCCGAGGCCGGCATGAGACCTCCCATCAACATGAACAACATGCAAATGTCCATGTCGGCACAAGACTTCATGAACATGAACAATGTCAACACCGAGTTCCTGAAGATCAACAATGGTGGTTACGACGGCCTGCCCAGTGCGATCGACACCTTTACGATGTCGCCCGCGACCACGCACCCGTCGAACCCAACCACTCCCGACATGCAGATTGGCAGCGGAGGTTTTGACAACAGGACCGGTCTGCGTGCTGTCGATTACGACCAAGTTGCGGTTATGTCACCACATCACCAGAGCAACGCATCGTCAGTCGATGGCGGGTCGCCTCCTTACCACGGCTCTGGGCATCGTCGAACCGAGTCCATGGCCAGTGCAGCCAGTGCCGCAAGCATTGCCAGCATCAACATCGAGGAGACCAAGACGGATACCGGTGTGACCACCGAAGACATCGCTCAGTTCATTGAGGGACCTGACCCCGTGGATGGCAAGTGGCTTTGCAAGTACGAGGACTGTGGCAAGAAGTTTGGCCGCAAGGAGAACATCAAGTCTCACGTCCAGACCCATCTGAACGACCGCCAGTACCAATGCCCTACCTGCCAAAAGTGCTTCGTTCGGCAGCATGACCTCAAGAGACACGCAAAGATCCACACCGGCATCAAGCCGTATCCTTGCGAGTGCGGCAACAGCTTCGCTCGTCACGACGCTCTGACTCGCCATCGCCAACGCGGCATGTGCATCGGCGCGTTTGACGGTATTGTGCGCAAGGTCGTAAAGCGCGGACGCCCGCGCAAGCACAGACCCGACATGGACACCCGGCTCGACAAGTCGGCTCGCACCCGAAACAGGATCAGAGCTGCTGGGTCATCTCCTTCGGCAACGTCTCAATCTGGCTGTTCAGACTGCTCTGCGGCCACTTCGCCCAACAGTGTCTTTGACAACGTCCTCGACGAGCAGCCTTTCGACGATGTGATGGATGTGGCAATGACAATTCCCGACAGCGGGTCATCTTTAGCGGCCACCGTCACGATGAATTCCAACTCGCTTGCCGTCTCTTCGGCACCAATGCCTGGCCTCGGCCTTGCAGCCGTCGACCTCGGCGAGGCGCTCTCTTCCCTGTCACCAGAGCACATCACGTCTCCCTCCAACATGAGCCACTACTCGCATGTCTCGCACCTTTCGCTCGTCGGGGAGGACCCCATCATGGATGGTCTGCCCTCGCACCCGCACTCCCCGGCGAAGAGCGTAGCAAGTCACTTTTCTCACCACCCCGGTACCCCGCCCGAACTTTCAGCGTCGAGCTCACCACCGCCTTCTTCTGGCAACACGCGGTTCTTTGAGTTGGATCCCAACTCGAGCTGCACAGATGATTCGCTCGGTTTGAGTGCTCCGTTGATGTCGGCATGTGCTAGCGGTGGTGTGGATATTGGCAACTGCTCGGGCGTGTCGCTCGATGAGGATCTGCTCAAGGCGTTTACCAACGAGGACGGCATGGTCCCCCTTGACACTTCAGGGATGATGCTGAGCAGCAAGTTCGAAGACGAGTACGGTATGTACACGAGCGGAGACGATGTCTTCTTCGGCACCAGCTGAGGGAAAGCCGATGAATCGCTCCCGTTTTTTCTTCTTCGGCATGTACAATTTTTTCTCGTGGCAGGATTCTTAATGTCGGCTCCTACAGTGGTCGAAGCGCACCAATGGGTCCTTGCTGGAGTGGTCCTTTTCTGCTCCTGTATTATTGGAAGCCATTGTCTTTGGCCACTGTCCTATCATGAAAGCGTATTTGGTTTTGTTTTGCTTTATGTTAGGGCTAGCTTCAGCGCAGGGTCGTCATCCCTCGTGTATCTATCGTGTCAGCAGCATCTCCGGGCCCCTCTTGTACAGTAGGGAGAAATGAATTGGGAAGGCATTGGGATTATCAGGCGAACGGTTGGATTAGGAGGGGTGGCTTGATTTCATTTAGAAGGCGAAAGCCCGGGTCTGTTTCTGGGTTGAGCGCTTTTTTTTCGACGTGGGGTGGGCAGATGATGCCGGTGCGGTTTTGTCCTTTTCTCCCTCTGGGGCTGACACGATGTTCCCTTCATTTGACAAAGACAGTTAGATGGTAACTAAGTACCTACCTATATAAATACAAAGCAACCATAGTTGCGGGGGAATATTTTCGCTCCGTTCAATTTGACTGATTTCCATTCCGTCCGAGGTGATTGAGACATGTCAGAGTGTATCCTGCTTCTATGAAGAATGTCACGATCATGAATGTGAATGAGACGGGAAAGCGGGTGTTGTTGCGAGTGGAGCCGAGCCAGAAGATGGACATGGAGTGGATCGCCAAAGCGCACGGGCCACATTGACCAATCGGCTAGGAAATTCTTGTCGTCCGTTCCTTTTTTTGGGGATCGAACGTGAAGCTAAGATTGATAGATATCTGCAAAAGTTCCCCGAGGTCCACGGTGCTGTTCGATCATCAGATTGAATCTCGTGGTGTCTCAAGGACAATGATACTCAGAAACGCTGCTGTCCGGCATGGTAAGTACACAATTGCTTGCTGTCGCCCGTTACAAAGGCTGCAATGGCTGACACAATGTTCAGGCCGGAGAGCGTTGGCATCTCCTGTCAACAGGTCATGTCTGCGATGTCTCTCGACCGAGTCGACAACGCCCTCAAAATCGACGCCTCCTCCCCAGACCGAGCCAGTCTCGCCCCCTCAGACCTCCTCCGCGACGACAGCCGCACCTTACCACAATAGCGCGATCCCGCCGAGATGGGGTGCACGTGCTGCTGCCGGCCCCGACACGATAGCACAAGACTACCTCGCGATGACGAAGCTGCAAAAGAAGACATCCAAGCTTGGGTCCGTAGTCGAGCATCGCTACAGGCCAGGCGACATCCTCAAGGACCCTCCGGCGCCCAAGGACATCACCCTCGAGCTCCTGATGGCGTCGCAAACACACATGGGTCACAACACCTCGCTGTGGAATCCAGGCAACTCTCGCTACATCTACGGTGTGCGCGAGGGCATCCACATCATCAGCCTCGAGCAGACCGCCGCCTACCTGCGCCGGGCGGCGAGGGTGGTGGAGGAGGTGGCCTACCACGGTGGTCTGACCCTTTTCGTGGGCACGCGCAAGGGCCAGATGGAGATTGTCGTCAGGGCGGCCGAGCTCGCCGGTGCCTGCCATCTCTTCACCAAGTGGACGCCGGGGACCATTACGAACCGCGACCAGATCCTGGCCAGCGGCGCCCTGAGGGTCGTGGACGAGCAGGACCGCGAGCTGCAGGGCTTCGACAGCCACCTGCAGGAGAGGCGGCCGCTGGTGCCGGACCTGGTGGTGGTGCTGAACCCACTAGAGAACTTTGTGCTGCTGCACGAGTGTGCTGCGGCCAACATCCCTACGATTGGCATCATTGACACGGATGCCGACCCGACGAGGGTAACCTATACCATCCCGGCCAACGACGACAGGTAAGCACGATTTACAAGGACTTGCATGTACTCTTCAGAAACTAACAATTTGTAGTTTGCGGTCGGTTGCTGTTATTGCTGGTGTCTTGGGACGGGCTGGCGAGCTTGGACAGAAGAGGAGAGTGCAGGACGCCAAGAACGGGGTCGTAAGCTGGCAGACCCCCGCCGACGTGGCTCGATACATGGAGATTGAGACCTCCCGGAAGAAGGCGGAGGAGAACCGCGCACGCGAGGATGCTGCGGTGCAGAGCAGGCGGGAGGAGGACCGATTACAAGCTCAGGAGGCGCTCAAGATGGCGTGAGCCAAGATGTACATTATGTAACCATAACCCATCACGGCGGCTGCAGGAACCTCGTGTTCCGCCTTGTAGAACCATTTACCTATGTAAAAATAACCCCATACACTTATTTTCCCAGTGCATTAGTCCTGGTCTGGGGTGCCAATTGAGAGGAACCGGTGCTAGGTAGTAGGATTCTCCAGCCAGCCAAGGCCGATCCCCGCAACAAGTCGGTGTGCCTGATTTTGGTGCACTGCAGCTGCTGCCCCACATTCTCTTCCTTCATTGAACACAGCATCAGCAGCACTCTGCAGTCAAGCAAACTTTCAAGCACAAGAAAAAAAGCAAAGGTCATTGTAGCCCTTTGTCTCCCAGGCATCCTCGAAGATCAATCTCCCTTCTGTTCGACTCCTCCTGTTGGATTCTGGTCTCTAGATGAAGCAAATCTTATCCAATTGCACCCGAATCCTCCAGGACAACCTGACATCAATGCCCTGAGCGACAAAAATATAAGTCCGAGCACTTATACCCGGAGTCATCATGCTCACACCGACGGTTGCAAATGCCATCTCATTCTTCTACCCGATAGGCAACACGCCGGCTGTCGATCTACTCCGGTATCTGCCCCAGGGCGTCGACGCTGATGTCCTCCTACTGGGCTGCGGAGATGTGCGCAACGTTCTGTCCAGCATTTACGCAGAGAAGGGCCTACCACCAAGGAGGCTGGACTTCACATGCTGCGATGTTGTAGAAGATATTATAGCACGCAACGCTGTCTTCTTCTCGTTCCTTGTCGATGGTGGTCATGGTGATGTTGACGAGCTCTGGACCATCTATTACCATCTCTATTTGGATGACAATGCGATAAGTGCCTTCCGAAAACAGATCAAGAAGCTGTTGAGTGCAGCCTCTTCGTTTGAGAAGTGGCACAGCAGCCCTTACGGCGGTCTCATTCAGTTCTGTGATCAGGCCACCTTCGACGACTTCTGGACTATATTGCAGAAGTATAGCAACGAAGACGAGGCAGCACAGAAGGCTGATATCGAGTCTAGCCTTCGAGTTGCACAGAACTTGTTCAAGAAAAAGTATGACGGGAACGCTCGGAATGTGACGAGCATGCGCTCCGCTGCACCACTAGGCCTCAAGACCGGGGACCATCTCGGCCAGGTCTATGAACACTACTGGAATACTGGTCTGACAGGGCGACCCGTTACCGGTGTGGCACATCCCAACCCCCTGTTTGCCTCGTCAGTTACGAAAGAGATATCGCTGCACTATGGCACGGATCCTGTGCTTGGGTACCAGCTAGCGACGGCCTTCGCAACGCTTGCAGAGCGCTCACCTCTGCGACCGGACAGCCTGAAAACAACCGAGCAGTTCAAGACTGTTCAAGCGGCAAAGGTCCAGTTCAACGAGTGGATCAGGACTTTCCGAGAGCGTATCTCAAAAGAGGATGTCACCATTCGCTTTGTCACTTCAGATGCACTAGCATTCTGCAACACACTGGCCCATCGAACGGCATTTCCTGACGAGGGTGGGAGCGGCTGGCCTAGACGACAGCTTGATGCGAAGAAGCTGGAGCTCCATGGATCGATATACGGCAAGCAGGCCAAGACTTCCGCACCCTTGACTTTTGATGCTATCGACACATCAAATCTAGCTGATCACCTCGGCACACTCAACATTCTGGTTGCAGCCTCTCCTCTGCTCAAAGAGTTGCCTTGGGCTACCCTTTCGACTGAGTTCCTTCTGAAGGGAGAATCTGGGGACCGCAGAACCATCGATGAGTTGCTCTGCGGAGACGGAAGGACTGTCTCTATGCTTTTAGGCCTGGTACCCATGGAATACTGGACCAACGCTACTGCAGTGTCGAGTGTTGATGAGTTTTTCTCTTCCATCATTCAGAGCAAAGTCAGCGAAGGGGAGGACACACAGGTTCATCACCGTATCTGCCGGAAACTGGTCAACCAGGTACTGGGCCTGCAGCACTCCCAGGCGAGGCTGACCATCAGCCCATCAGATCTCGCCAGCGTGGTCTTGGGCATATACAAGGAGGTCTTCAGTTTCGAAGACCCGAGCAGGATGATGGGTATCTCCCAGGCGCAACTGGCGCAGAAGCTTCGCACTATGGCATATCCCCATTTCCATCGCGGGAGCTTGGCAGCACTGCTGGGCTGCATGAGGCGCCATGTCAATACAGACTGGACAGAGTTCTGCGAGACCGTCGTCCAGCTGATCTACTCGGAATCGACTATAATGATGAGTCCTCAGCACGCTCAAGACTTCGCCGCACATCTTCATATGTGGGGTCTATATTCAGAGCCCTGGCTTCAAGAGGATATCGACAAGAGTAAGGCGGCACTCGGCGGCTTCAATGCGTGGAAAGACATCCCTGAGCTCATAGCTGTCACCCTTGTCGTACCCAGAAACGCACTCAATAAGCTCTTTGGCCTTCAGGGTCAGGGCATGGTCTCGCCTACGCTGCAGATATCACTGGAATCCGCAACCGGTGACCAGCCGGAGTGGCAAAATCTTTACACGGACGTCCATCTCAGCTTCGGCAAGGTACAGCGCATTGGCTCGCCGGAAGACGACTCCTTCGCAATCGAAGTTGAAGAGGACACTAGAAAGTGGTCTGGCGACGCTTCCGTGATTGCATCATTCTACATACCCGCTTCCGCGGCCCAGACTGGTGGACCCAAAGCTCGGCTCTCGCTCATGTTGCTTCATACAGCTCAGAACATCATGGTGTATGCCAAGAAGTTCGGCCAAGAGTTGAAAGTCTTCCAAACGACTCTAGGAGATGACTCTAGTGTATACTTCACAAAGTATCTCCCGGGTCAGACGCGCTACCCATTCATCAGTGCCGCAATGCCTGACGTTGATGATGGTTCCGAAACCAAGAGTCCCAATCCGACCTCTTTGGTCGTGTCAGATGTTAGCAAGTCAGGAACAATGGCAACTATCACTGGTCGTGTTGATATAGACACAAAGAAGGGAAAGGCCCTTTTAGAAGACAAGGTGCCCATCTCTTTAAGACAGACCTCTCCTTTCATCATTGATGTCGTCTTCGGGGAAGAAGACCTGGTTTGTCCGCTACACTTTACGACTCCCGTCGCTCAAGATGGCGCGAAGACGCGCATTGCTCGCAAGTCATCCTACGTCGAAGTCGTAGCTCCGTTTGCAGAGCCAATCGCTGCCGATGTTCTAGCAGATTATATCTTCCCGACGACTCTCGGGCCAAAGGGCTTGCCGGTCACACACGACGTTCCCCATATCAACCTCGACAACTTGCCGATCCTCGAGCTCTCCCAGAAGGCCCCGCTCGGCTGGCTCACGACCCTCGCGTCCTTCATGTTCAGCACCCGCGAGAAGAACCTCCGCGAAGACGCGCAAAAGGCCGCGACCGGCCTCGCCGCCAACAACGCCAGGCTCAACTTCAAGGAGTCGCTCTTCTCGCTCTTCATGCTCGCCTCGGGCCTGCAGGGCGGGCAGACGGGCCTCTTCGCCATCGACCACCCGGACCGCGGCGGCTTCCACGCCCTCATCCTCGTCTCGGCCCTGCGCATCGACGCCGCCAACGCCTCGGTCGCCGCCGACGCCGCCGTCCTGCCTTTTACGCTCGACATGCTCCAGGACCAGTCCATGTCGGGCTTCCTCGCCTACCTGCGCCTGCTCGAGATCTGCACCCTGACGGTCGACGACGCGGAGCTCGCGCTCTGGAAAAAGGTCCTGCCCGCGCTGGCGGAGCGGTGTCGCACGTGGGAGCACAAGTCTGATTGCGAGTACAAGGCCCCAGGGGCGAGCGTACCGCTCAGCCTCGAGCAGGGCGGGCCCGTGCTGTGCTCGTGCGGCAACGGCAAGTTTCCGGACGACTTCCTCGCCATTCCCGAGTGGAGCAGCGCCAGCGCTTTCGCGACGAGGGTGGCTATTAGTCCTGTGTTTGCGGTGGAGGATCTGGAGGAGGTCATGGACAAGAAGTCGGCGGCCGCGGCGATCATGGGGACCGGTGGCGGCGCTGCGGCTGCTGGTGGCGGCAGTGTCGAGCTGCCGTACATGGCGGAGACGTGCTGGACGTGCCGTGCGAAGGAGAGCAAAGGGGGAGGGAATCTGAAAAAGTGCCAGCGGTGCCTCAAGGCCCGGTACTGCTCTGCTGAGTGCCAGAAGAAGGACTGGAAGAGGCATCGGATGGGGTGTGAGCCAGCGGCGTGAGGGTGTGACCCATGAGCTTCGGTGATGCCAAACTCGGCTCTATTAAACTAGGTGTAGAGATACTTTAAGTCATCAGACCTCAACCTGAGGATGAAACGTCTCCGATATTGACCTCCGGTCGTTGTCTAAGTAAAGTCTTGTTGAGAATTGTACTAGACCTTTTGGGGTTGAACCTTTCGCCGCTCTCAGTGATTTCCAGTCCATGCTTGATAACTGCAAGTTCACCTTGCTTAAAAACTAGTACGTCACCATCCGTTCCGCCTATGCACATCACTGGCCTCTGTGCTACCCCTAGCCAGTCACTGGGTATAAAAAAGTGCTGGACGGAGGGTACGGCACCACCTGCCGAAGGATGCAAGTCGGTCGAGCAGATCCAGTAGTCCGAGTTGCATAGGACAAATCGTCTCCCAAAGGCCCCAACGACCGTATTTGAAGATTTCGTCGTCGTTGTGATGCTTTGAACAGGTGTAATAGATTCTGCTTCCGAATTTATACCAGCCATATCCCAAACTTGTATGGTCTCTGATGAGTCACCATCAGTGCAGGACGTTCTTGCAACGGTGGCGAAATACCGTGACTTCTGCGCATTAGGTAGTGGGATGGTCTGCTCGATGACCAGCAATGGATTCCCAGTATCAAGTCGGATAGATCCCAGACATTCTAGCTTGTTCCAGCTGTATAGACTCACTTCGTGAGTGGTCACCAAAATCAAGCAGTCAACCCTTGGATGGGAAAGCCAGCTTTGCGAGGTTCGACCCGGCCATTGCACCAGCCAGTTGCCATCTTGAGGCCCCGGGAGAGACCACAGAGTATCAGACTCTTGCGACGAGACGAAAAGCCTGTTTCCTTCTCGGGAACACAATATCTGCCTCACCATACATGTTGTGGTCAGCACCTGATTGAGTAGAGGCTCGCTGGCTGGCCAGAGTGCTCTAGAACCGATGCCGATTAGTGTAAGTCGTCTTGCAGTCACCCGTCCGCCGCGGTCCGCACAGCTGAGGATGCCCGCACTGCTATCGAAATGAAGCAAATGTATGGCGCATGTTCTTGTTTGGACGAACAACGGCTCTGATTTGGGCTCGTCTCCAGAGATATTGTAGATGTGCACTGACCCATCATCCTTCCCGCAGAACACCCATGGAGTGTCGATGACACTGAACATTGCTGTGATCTCGGCTGTGTCCTTGCCTGCGTAGTCTGTGGCCTCCGGCTCTGGACAATTCATGGTGGCATTGCTAACATCCTCGGCCACACTGTGCCGCAAGAGGCCCGTTGGCTCCCATACTCTGCATTGAGTGGCTCTCATTTCTACCAGCCTCTGGCCGTCGTTTGTGAAGGTTAAGGACTTGATGGGCTGTCTGTTGCCGGGTGATGCAAGGCAAAATAAGAAACGCAGAGTCTGGAAGTCAAAGACTTTTATGTTGCCATTACCATCCGCTGCAGCCAATGTTCGTCCGTCTTGTGATGCCGCAAGGCGGCTCACATTCGCGTGCTCGATCAGCTGGAGAAGTCTACCATCACCGGTGTTGTACACTGCCAGATCCCCATCTGAATAAGCTACTGCAAGTAGATCTGTCCCCGAAGACGAACCAAAGACGGCAGCTAGTACCGATGTGGTCCCTCCGGCCATTTTGATGGATGGATATCTTTTTGAACCGGTCTCTTTCTCATAAACATCGTGCACTCTCCTGTCGACGTAGTCCCACAAGATCAAATCAAGACCTCGGTATAGGATGCATATCAGGTTGACACTCGATCCGATCTCCGCCATCTGTGGAGCCCGGAAGTTGACGTCGGCATTGTCTTCGTCTTGACAGTCTTGGGTCCAATCTTCCGAGTCCTCGAGAAGTTCTCCGCTTTCTGCGACCCATTCAAGCAGTCGATTGCGCTTAGTCACAGCTCGAAGTATAGTATTCCCATCGGTGAAAGCCAGCGCAATGCAGAATGAGTTGATGGCAACTTTGTAAAGCTCTGAGCCGGAACTCAGATCCCAGACGCGAACAGACTTGCTGCCAGCCGAGGCGAGGATCTTGCTGTTGCCACATGCCAGAGTTGCCTCACTAAAGGCTAGTCGCCAAACCGGCTCACCATGGTTGATGACATGGAGCTCTTGGCAGATCTCTCCTCCATAGATGACTACCAGGCCCTTCATCATGCCCACTGCAAAATAGCCTGCTCCACTTGCAACCACCGTTGGCCTGAGGTTGGTCTCATAGTTAATGGTTGTGATACATTCGTTCCATGTCTTATCTGAGGGGTAATAAACGCTGAGGCCTCTGTATGCTGGGAACTGTCGGCGAATGATGGAGAGCCGGGGACAGAATGGCGCTATGAGGTGGTGTATGCAATGAGGTTGAGCTAGTAATCGTTGTGAGAACTTTGTGCTCAGGAACGCCAAGTCCGCAGCCCAGTCAGCTACGACAGAGATACCCGGATGCATGTTTTGGGATATGAGATCCGACGTAGGGTGGATGCCTTGTGTCTGGCGTGCCAGCAAACTTCTTAGCGTCCTGCTGGCTTGTGGGAGAAGATGCAGACTTCTTGTAGTGGAAATAGCTTCGATCCATTGGAGGACACTGGGAGTTCGGAGAAATTCGACTATCAAAGCAAAGAGCCGATCATTAGTCGGCTGGGCGAGCTGGATATGTTGGAAGACGTGTGCTGAAGCATAGTCCCTCAGTCCCTCTGAGTTTGTTACAGAGAGGTTAGAGTGATGTGTTTGTGTTGTTAGTGTTTGCTGTACCTGCCGTCGCTGACTAGGTATCAGACACCTCAGACATAACGATGCAAGTCGACGATGGGCCTCGGCACTGTCCACAGCAAACTCGGAACTCAATTCCTTCTTTGTAAGGAACTCTTTGGCGGTTAGGTGAATGAGATGTACTATGTCGTCTTTGAGATATACGAGATTACCACAGTTACCAGTGACAACTCGTTCGACATCGTCTATTGTATCTCCGATATCCGCTTCGACGCAGGCCTTGATTTCGGCCGTAGTCAGGGGTCCGCAAGCGTACGTGGTACACATAAGCAAAGACTTTGCCAACGGTTTACCAAACTTCGCACTGGACATGTTATGGAGAGTATTGGCATAGAACGCATCCATGTCGGTAGGGCTGCTCTCAAGAACTTTGCGAATCTCATCCTGTGTATGGACTTGACGCAAGTCCTTCAAAACCAGATGAGCCCAAAGGAAACAACCTCTGGCATTGCGTACTATATGATCCGTGAGGTCATCGGGCGTAGTCCACATTGCCGATAGCCGAGACCAAGGCAGCTGATCGATGTTTGCACGAAGGAACAGCATGATGTCCTGGTTGCTGTCCTCATCAGTCATCGTCTCCTTGCGAATACTGAGGAGTGGGTTTGAGCTGATTGGCGTGTGTAAGTCGTACACGTCTCTTGACAACACCAAGATCGATAATGGCCAATACTGCTGAGCGCGGGCCAAAAAGCCTAACAGATCCGAGCTTGCTTTGCATTCGTCCAGGGCATCAATGACCCAGTACTGTGGCCGATTGAGCTTCACACTCAAGATGCCCGAAGCATAAATGCGACGCCAGACCAGTTCGTGGTCGACTTGATCTATGGGGGCATCATTCCAATCGGAAGATAACTCTGCCATCTTCTTAAGAAGATCTTGATGTAGCCTCGACATCTGCCACACCATGGATCGTAGGAATGTGTTTACAGACGACTTGACGGTTTCTTTGTGTGAAAAGAAGAAGAAGCAGCAGTCTACTCCTTCGCCTCGAAGCTGGTTGACGACGTGGCCAGCTAGCACCGACTTCCCTGCACCTGGTCGGCCGTGTAACCAAAGAAAGCGTGTATCAAGGCCTTGGCGCCACGAGATGTATGACTCTTTTCTTTGCAACCACTCGCAAGAGCCAGCCACACGAGCCGAGTCATGGGCCATAACATCATCCTCAGGAGCCTCGGTGATACCTACGAATCGATCCAACTTCAACTGCATGTCTCTTTCAAGCTCTTGTCTCGACAATTCGTCTGCAAGGCTTTGACGCTCTAGGACCATCATCAATGCATTCCTCACGGAGATATATGAAGGATCGCTGGGTGATGAGTATCGTGCAATGCTACGATGGTCGGCGTCGAGGGGCGTTTTCCTCTCGTTTGGCACGTTTATAATAGCCGCATGTTTCTCGACAATCAGACCCTTTTTGATTCCGTAGTTCATCGGCTTCGTCTCATAGAATGAGAACAGTTGTAAGCCTCCACTCACACGCGGGAACTCGTCATTGATCTTCTGGAGAGCTGGCGAAGAAGGAAACAAGTCTTGCACAAAAGACAACGTCCCAACCCCGGGTACAATTGCCAAAAGTCGATGAAGTGTTTGCGCGATATTGGCACCCTGATGAGGCGTGGCTAGAAAGAACATGGCATGAATCCGAGCAACGAGAGCCTGGAACTCGGGGATCTGGCTCCCGAGGATATAAGCCTGTTTGATCACAAGACCTCCCATGCTGTGGCCGACCAAGATCAGACGCGGCTGTCTTCACATTAGTATAGCATTGTTACCAAGTGAACCATCACGGGGATGGTTGAAGCACTTACAGCATTTTCTCGGTTGATCACAGGAGAATCCTGAATAGCCGCTAGGAGCCCACGCGCGAAGTCATGAATGTTGGAGACAGACTCTTGGTTGATTCCAGATGAGTAGCCATACGTGTGAACCCGCACATGCTCAAAAGCTGGATCCTCGGGCAACCATTCACGAGGCCAGAAGAAAGCAAGGTCCCCTCCCTTGCTCCAGGTACTGCGTGATCCGCCGTTGAGGCCATGGACGAAGATGATGTCTGCTACTGGGCGCTGGGGCTCGTACAATGCTGTAAGGCCGAGAGGACCTTTTGACGAGCTGCCTTCTTTTCGATCCGGAGGCTTGGCACCGCGGCGTGCGATGATCGTTCTGAGAGAGAAACCCTTCGCTGTTGTGACTGGAGATTGCTCTGTCGACCCACAATGCTGTTGACTTGATTGCAAGGGGTTCATAGTGATCGTACAGGGCTGCCCTTAGCAATAGTCAATACTTACCTGCAAGATCTTATTATATCATCACAAACCATTTTTGATGGTGATCAAAGTTGTGTTTAATAATTGAGCCGCCGCCAGACAGATCCGCACTTTGTGCTGTTGGTCCGACGTCCCCTGTTACATTGTGACTTGCTCTGTCACCCAATGGTTAAGCGCCGACCACCACGCAACAGTGGGGGAAACTTGCATGGAGCATCGATTTGATTGTGCTAAATACACAGCTTACACACAGATCACGACAATGTATGGGAGAGGTCCGACTTACAGTACCACTAAATGAAAAGAACTATCTTCGCTTGACATAACACTGTCTCATAATATTCGAGCAAGGGTATCATCACGAAGGAGCGCATAGTCTCGCTTCCATATCCGCCAAAAGCTTCGCCTACCATCCTGTATGACCTCCATCAATAACCAAGTTATTGCCGGTCATGAAGCTGCTCGCCCTGCTCAACAAGAACAGAGCTGCGCCCTTGAACTCGCTCGTCTCGGCCAGCCGGCCCATCATGTTCTCCGCCTCCCACTTCTCCTTCAGTCCCGGCACCTCCTCAAAGTTCTTGAGCACCATGGGCGTCATGATGTGGCCTGGGCTCAGGCAGTTGACCCTGATGCCGCCAGTGCCGTCCTTCCTGATCGGGCTCCATTCCATGGCTAGGTTGCGCGCCAGCTGGATGACAGCGGCTTTGGACGAATTATAGACGGGCGAGATGAGACCCTTGTTGGCCACGAGCCCGGACATGCTGGCGATCATGCATATGCTGCCGCGGCACTTGTAGCGAAACATCTGTCGGGCGGCCGATTGGGCGGTCATGAGCACGCCCGTATAGTTGATGGCGAGCATCCGCTCGACGTCTTCAACCTTGTACTCGAGAGCCGGTGTGATCTGCTGAACCCCGGCAGCGGCGACGACGCCATCGAGTCGCTCGTTCTCCTCAGCGATGTGCTTGATCAGGCCATCCAGATGTTTAGTGTCTTGCACGTCCATCTGGTGGTAGTGGAGGGAGCCGCCCCACTCCTTGACGACTCGGCTCTCGGCCTCGTGCCATTCCTCTTCTGGTTCCGGGGCACGATCGAGGCAATACACTGTTGAGTCTTGTCAGTCTCGCTAGATCTCGAGGTCCTTCGGGATTGTAGTACTGACCTTTTCCTCCGGCTTCGACGAGAGCTTCTGCCAACGCCAATCCCAATCCGCGAGCACCCCCGGTCACGATGAAAACGCCGCCGGCCACCTCAAAGTCGGCAAAGCGTTTGGCGCCGACATTCTCGTCCTTGGGAAGCTTGAGTTCGTGGGCTGGGTTCTCCCTGGGCTCCGGGTTGGTTGGTTTGGCCAGCTGATTTGGGGGCAGACTGTAAAAAGGTCGTATGTAATTGGCGTTAATGACTGGTCTTGTTGTGGCCCCTTGCAGGTGGTGCAGAGAAAAGGGCTGTCGTATCCTGCATAATCGCGTAGCGACGAACCTTGAGCTTATCGACATTTTTTGTTTTTCGTATTCTGCAAATCCTCCTATGTGGAATCCGGATGGGTACCTGGTCAGTCGAGCGTGATGTTGTTGGTTGCCGGTCCTTGGTCAGGTCGGCGCTGGAGATATATATGTATCACACTATCCAGGGGTCACGGTATCTATGACTTTAATTTGAAGTCATTGTTGTACATGATGTAAATGAGGTTCCACCAGCTACACGAGATGTTATGGTTTTTGCCTTTCCCATGTCTGAGAGAGAGATCCACCCGACAGCTTCAGTGGAGAAGCTATCAACGCAAGCGGATCTACGTCATGTAGGCATAATTCTGCGGATGAAAAGGTCCGAAACAGGTTATATTGCAACAATCCTGCAATCTTGGCCATACGAAAAGCCACAACAAGGGTGCTCGTACAAGGACTTGTTAGTTACCGGATCTCGAATGGCTTTCCAGAAGGAGTGACGTGGCGTCAGCTCTGCGGGGAGAGGGGGCGGCTTGGCTTTTATTTGACGCGTTTCGGGAAACTACCTACTGTCACCATTCGCCCACTTAATCCTTTACCACTTAATTACAGACAAAGTCAACGAACTTTACTTGTATCATTGTTCAACCCAACTTACAGCGAGACCGGTACCAAAACAGCCAGCTGAGCAAGCTTTGTCATCCCAACAACCGCCCTATGCTTTCCACGAGCAGCAGGGCGAATGCCAGCTGATAATCCAGGGTCCAAGGAAATACGGGCCACGAGATCGACACTAAGCCCCTTAGAGCATTCAAGTGCCTCTTAAAACCTGTTCTAAACCACCCTTGGCGGCTGTATCACGCAAAGATCGACACCCCCCACGATGCCCTTCATACACCAACCCGCTTAGAACACCTACCCAGCTGGCCGGACTCGAACGTCCGGCAGCTTGTCAAAGCGTCACATCGTCCACCTTAGCTCCAGGTACCCGGTGATCCCGTCGGTGCCTGGTCAAGGGTTGCTGCTACCAGATGTTTGAAACGGAGCATTGTTTCCTCCTTCCAACCCTTCCAAGAAGAAGGCTCGAAAATATTATGAGCCACTGTCTTGTCACAGTCAAATATGACCGTGATGGTATCCTGTTGCTCACACGCATTGAGTCACAATTTCACCATCTCAATGTGCAAATGTTCTAAACCGCAAAAACGCCTCTATTACCAAACGCCACTAAAATGCAAACCCAGTCTATCCCAAAAGAAGGCACACACGCTTATCTTATTGCTGCAGAGCAAACAGCTGATCCATGACGCTCTTCGTCTGCTCCCGGATCGCGTCGTGATACATACCCTGCGGATGCACCACCTTGACGTTGCCGATCTTACTCGCAGTCTCGCGGGAGAGATCGTAGTCGACGTACATGTCGAGCTCGTATACCGCCGCGTACACGGGCACGGTGTTACGGCGCAACTGTGCCTCGTCGTACAAGGGCTCCCAGTCCGACTTCTTGGCAAGTTCATCAGCCGCTCCTGCCAGGAACCGCAGGCCCGGGTATACATCGAACAGGAATGGGTAGACCATCTCGCCCGAAAAGTATAAGGGGGCCTCCAGGCCGCGTCCCTGCGCAGCTTCATCGACAAAGTCGCTCTTCAACCAGCGGTACTCCTCCAGCTGACGTCCGATCCTATAAGCTGCCCAAAAGGCTTCGACTCCCGGTCCACTGCAGTAGATGGGCTCGTGCATGATTGCATATAGCGGGCGGCTATCATACTTGATCCAGTTCGCGAGTTTCTCACCAGTGACGCGTGACAAGCCCGTTGGCTGGTCCAGCTCTATGGAGATCTTACGAAGCATGTCGTGGATCTCTTTTGGGCCATTTCTCGATCCCAAGGAGCGTCCAAGACTCATCAGCCGTTGAACTGTGAGCAAGCCCCCGTTTGGCAAATGGACGTTGCCCTTATAACGGCCGCTCATCTTACTGATCAGAGACTTGAGCAATGCTTCATCCTCAGGATACTCCTGGAAGTACTTTCTGTTGCACTCGCTTACCTTTTTGTAGGTGGCACAGTACACTTGTCCTGGAGTCTTTCCAATGGGGGCCATTCCACCCGTGAGAAAGACCTGGTGGAGGCTCTCTGGGTAGAACGATAGATATGTCAATGCAACCCATCCGCCAAAGGATTGGCCCCAGAGCGACCATTTCTCAACGCCCAGGAATAGGCGAACAGCCTCAAGATCCCGGACAATGTTATCCTGGCGGAAGTACTCGAGGTGCTTCGCCTTTGAAGCACTGACCATCAACGACCTGAGGGTACCGCAGCCACTACTGTGCCCTGTGCCCCGGTAGTCGAGAAAGAGTACCTGGTATCCCTTGGCCAACAGGTATTGGCTCAAAGAATCCATGCGTTCTGCATCGTTCTCGGATCCAGGGCCTCCCACCAGGTAGACAAAATAGGGGTCAGTCTCGTTCCTGAAACGCTTTTCAGCCGCGATTGTGATGACCCCATAGGTGTAATCCTCGTGGTTCAAAGGCACCTCGAACCTGAGCTTGTGAATATGGCACCATGTCGTGCTTGGCGGAGCTTGTAGCGAGACAAGGTAGGCCGGTTCAATTTTGATTTTTGCTGGACTCATTGCCAGTTTTGAGTAGGCCTTTTCTCTGCTGCTGCGCTGATCTACGTACTGAGGAACTCAGTCTAGTGTTGCTGAAAGATGTCGAAGACGATAACTCACAAGGAAGTCTTGAGCTTTATCCCAGAATTCCAAGGCGAAGTCTGCCACGGCTATGCAGAAATCGTCCCATGATGCCAGAGCATCCTGCCACTGTCTCTTATACATCTTCGAAAGGCTCAATTCACTCGTGTCCATGATGATGTGTGCACGAAGGAGTGCAGTCGGAAGAAAGAAGCGGTTCTCGAAGCTCTTGGTTGAACAGTCGATATCAAAGAAGGAGAGCGTCAACATCTGACGGGACAGGCTGACAAGAAAGGAGGACGGGCCAGTAACAATCCTTTTGTAAAGCTGACAATGGGCAGCACCGTTTCCGGACAGCCGCCACGAACCGAACAAAGGGTCATATCATGACCTCGGTCCTCACCGCCACTGCCAGTCCTTTTTTTGCCTCGGTGAGCAATTGTACCTCACATCCCTTGGCCACCGTTGTACAGCATTCTGTTCAACCGCCATCCAAGTAAGCAGGTGAAAGAGCACACAGTATGTGAACAAGGGTCACGAGTGAGACTGACTCGAGGCTAGACTTGTGCATGGCAAGTACAATTTTATGGTCTGGCCTGCGCCGGTTGCATCGCCAACGCCTCGATGCAAGGAAATCGGCCTGTATGCTGGCGACAGGTCAGATGGAGGCGGCTGAAGCCAGACCAATCAGAATCGGCGAATAGCACGCCGACTGTATGGCCGAATCATGAACACAAGCTGTCATGACTCGTTGGGGAGCGTCCCTTGGCCAATACAGGAATAATAGACAAGTTTACTGAAAATAGCTTTTCCTCGGGATAGGGGTAACACTGAATTCTTTGCCAATTTTCAAGCTTTATTTGGTGGGCTTCGACCGCGGCAATAACACCCTCTATAGTTGCACACCCGCTTGAAAATATCTCTAGTGAAGGCCGCATCTTCATCGCTACTTTATAAAGTTGATATACCAATATCAAGGTAGGGAAGGTCGTTTCTTCACGATATCAAGCAGGTGAGCACACGATTTCCGTCGGCTGCAGCCATATGGAATTGGTAGGACGCAGATGGTGCGTGCAAGCGTATAAGGCATGCGGTTCAACAGTTTCACGCAAACAACCCCACGCATCACAAATACACCATCCCAAGTTTGAGATTGTTTCGCGTCTCGATGTCAGCGACATTTCCGAGGGCAAGTTCCAGATGACGTGTCGAGCGCACACGTACAAATCCCAAGAGCTTTGAATACCTGTATCGAAACTGACATATGTGCTCTGGATCTGATAGCGAGGAAGATGAGGGGCAAATGTCCTATCTAATGATCAACACAACTACCAGGACCTCGGGCCAGCCGTGTCGCGAAGATTTTATTGTACACAGATATGGCTGAGTAGAGCATAGACGTCAACGACGGTACAAATTCGAAAGGGATTCATTACACAGCTCGAGCATGCACTTGTGGACCATTGTATATCTCCTATCTTGCTGCATCAATATTCTCGGGCCATGTGACTGCGGCAGCATGATCGACGTTCTGCGGGACAGATGTGCGGGGGACGGCCAGTGGATGTTGATCCGCCTCCAGATTGACCAGTCACAAGCCCAGCGCAAAAGAGTCCCAGCAGGGCCAAACATCTCGAAGCCTTTAGATTACAAGGAGATGTAACCTTAGTATTGTAGCAAGCGACCTGTGGCACATCGTGGGGGCTGTTGGAAGGGAACGGGCTACATCGGCATGTGACAAGGGTTGGCGGGCGCACGCAGCGATGCCGACTTAGCCATGGCGATGGGACATCCCTGTCGTACCAGACAGACCTCCTTGCACATGGTCGAATTTAGCACGCCTCTCCCCCGCATGCTCATTGTGGCACGAGGGCGGTCAGCTGGCCTCGGCGACATCCAGCCACAAGAGAAGAAGAAGCAAGCACCGGCGGTCTGGATCCATGCAATTTGTTCTCCCGGACGCGATTGAGGCTCTTATTTCCGACCGGGCAATCACCCAGGATCCTTTCGAGACTGCTTCTATGACGCCACAGGCTGGAGCTGGTGTTTCTTAGACTCGTGAAAGTCTTAGCCGCCGGGAGGCGGTGAGCTACGAGAGGTGAGCCTAGAATTCATCGCATCAGAAAGACAGTCATTGGACGAGGCAGAGATTGGGAATAACGGCAATGGGTGGTTAATTCCCGTGAGTATCCGAGTTATTCCTGCTTGTCGCGGCAAGGAAAGGTACAAAGATCTTTCTTCCTTCCGCTGCTGTTCCTGTGCCGTTCAGTAGCGTCTTACAAGTAGAAGTACTGGTCTGTACGGCCTTGGCAGATGCTGAAAATGCGCCGGTATCCGGGGAGTTAATTCATTCGAGATTGGACTGTCTGGGAAAACTTGGCTTTCCTCCAGCGGTGTTGGCCAAAACAATAAACGGTGGCCCGGCGCTGGAGAGCCGAAGTGGGGACAAAACCGGGGATAAGCGGGGGCCTATGACGGAAGGCGTGTCCGGGTCTGCGGGTCCGATTTGCCCAGATCTGGAGATTTGGCTTGCGGATCGCCCAGGGCTGTCATTTCTTGCATGTATTAACTGTCAGACCGTCCATTCCTGACTCTGCCTTTCTCAGGCACAAGGGGAGCTAAACTGGGGCCGGGCAAGGCCACGCGAGCCGTGACAGGTGAAGACAGGTCAGACGGCGCGGACTGGCGAATCCACATTATGGGCTGGAGAATTGCTGATTCGGACAAGGTCAGTGGAGTTCGGCCGAATAGTCAAGGTGAATGAAGAGAGAGGCATGGAGAGGATACGGGTCTGGGGCAGTAACGAAGTGTACCTCCCTTCTATGTGGAATTGCACTCTGCCCCCATGACATCGGGTGAACCTCCGCGTACATAGTGATAGTCATGCATCCTATACGGATCACTTACATATCCACCTCCAAACACTCGATCCATAGATCCGCACGACAAGTACAAGGCAGGCCTATGAGACACCTGTATCGACTCGCGCGGTCTGGGGGAAATATGGATACCTCCTCGACCGGCACTCGGGTCAGCCTGGCATCTTGAGGCATTACCTTGGTCCTTCAACGGCGAGAATAGGAAGTCGGGTCGGAGCTTTGCCGACGGGAAGAAAGATGAATCCCACGGCGCAGTTCAGAGATGTTCATAAACAAGGTCTCGCCCGTGCCCTGTCGATCTTCCCAACGATCTGGTTCCTCACATCTCATTACCGAGTCCGTCTCTTGTTGTTCTCATCCTAGACCCTTATTGCGTGCTTGACACCATTGTCTAGATCCCGTTCCTTGGCTGTCCATCCCTTTCAGCCCTAACCGCTTCTGTTTACTTGGCTACTGTGGAACGTTAGAAGTTGCTCTCCAACCACCATGGCGACTAAGCAGGACGCCGAGCTCGCCAAGGCGATGCTCCTCGGCGGCAGCGCCGACGCGCCCGCGGCTCGCGACCCGGCCTTCATCACCAACCTGTCGGCGCAGCACGCGCGGGAGCACGGCCTCGGCGAGTACGAGGGCCTGCTTCGTCGCGGAGCGCTGCTGGCCAACTTTGGGACCGAGGCCGCCGAGGTCACTGCCGAGGAGGCGCGCGTGCTCGACGAAGAGCGCACGCACCGCTTCAAGCAGAGGTTTGTACTAGCACTGGCAAATAGATGACTGGCATGAGCTAATGACACTTTGACAGTGCTTCTATGATTTCACTCGCTGCGCTCGTGGCGCTGTGCGCTTGCGTTCAGGGCATGGACGAGAGTGTCATCTCCGGTGGTGGTCTGTTCTACCCGGACGCCCTGAAGCTGGAGGACTACACGGCGATTCCGCTAGCCACGCTCGAGGGCCTGATCAGCAGTTCGCCGTATCTTGCTGCTGGCGCAGTCGGATGTAAGTTTCCTGCTCTGAACTTTCACTGTCATTGACTCAACATGCTGACCTCGCAACAACAGGCTGGGTTGCCGTCCCCATGAAGTAAGCAAACACCTCATGCCAACACCTATCGAACCCAAGTGATGCAGCAGACGATAACTAACGGTAATAAAAACAGTGAATGGTTCGGTCGCCGCATCACCATCTTCTTCTGGGAGGTCATCAACATCGGCTCCGTCCTCTGGCAGGGCTTCTCCCCGACCTGGCAGTCTCTGCTCGCCTCGCGAATTCTCATGGGCCTTGCCATCGGCGCCAAGAGCGCCACTGCTCCCGTCTACACCTCCGAGTCAGCGCCGGCCATCCTGCGCGGTGGCCTGGTCATGCTGTGGCAGACGTTTACTGCCTTTGGCGTTATGATGGGTACTGTCATGTAAGTGAACCTCCCACTAAGTGCTACCGATGAGGGACTCACCTACTGACCATGCGACAAATACACAGGGGAATTGCATTCTACAACGTTGCCGGAAACTGGCGATACATGCTTGGAAGCCCCGTGGTGCCGCCCATCATTGTGGCCAGCTGCATCTTCCTTCTTCCGGAGTCGCCTCGATGGTGAGTAGCCAATACAACAAACACAAAAGCATGGCAAAGCAGGACTGACACGCATTGTTACCCAGGCTTATTTCTAAGGGCAAGCACGAAAAGGCTCTCAAGGCCCTGATGAGGTTGCGTCGCACCGACGTTGCCGCTGCCCGCGACTACTTCTACATCATTGAAGGTCTCCAGCAGACCAAGACACTCGGCATGTTTGAGGGCCTAAAGGCAATGGTAAGTTCTTTCTATGCCTTCGCAAACCTCTGTTCACTCCAGACTTGCTCATCCTTGCCCCGCTAGGTCACCATCCCACGCAACCGCTTCGCTGCCGTTGCTGCCTTCACCGTCATGGTCCTACAAGTAAGTCGAATCTACCACCCTTGCTCCCAGACAAGATCACATGGACTTAATTACTAACACTGAAATTTAGCAACTCTGCGGCATCAACATCCTCACCTTCTACATCGGCCAGATCCTCGTCTCGGGCGGCTTCACCCAGACCGCCGCCCTCGCCGGCTCCGTCGGCTTCGGCGCCCTCGCCTGGCTCGGCAACTGCGCCGTCATCCCCCTCATCGACCGCGTCGGCCGCCGCACCCTGCTGCTCTGGACCTTCCCCGCCATGGCCGTCACCCTCCTCGCCGCGGGGCTCTCCTTCTTCGTCGCGGACGAGCACGCCCGTATCGCCCCCGTCCTGCTCTTCATCTACCTCTACACCCTCATGTACGCCTTCGGCGAAGGCCCCGTGCCCTTCACCTACTCGGCCGAGGTCTTCCCGCTGGAGATCCGCGCCCTGGGCATGGCCTTCGGCACCAGCACGACCTGGCTCTTCTCGTGGGCTCTGGGCTTCTCCCTGCCCTCGTGCCTCGTGAGCCTGGGGAACACGGGCACCTTCGGCCTCTATGCCGCGTTCTGCTTCCTCGGCTACTTCATGGTCTTCTTCCTCGTGCCCGAGAGCAAGCAGTACACGCTCGAGGAGCTCGACACCGTCTTCAACGTCGGCGTCGTCAACCACGTGCGCTTCGTGACCCTGCGCGCCGCGCAGCGCTTCGGACTGCGCCGCCGCGGCGAGAGGAAGCTCACCCTGCTCGAGTGGGCGAGCGAGCAGCAGCAGGTGAGCCAGCGGGGCCCGATGAGAGAGGTCTCAGGTGGTCATGCCGTCGGCAGCGATGGCGCGAGCGCCAGCGCGTCAAGCTTGGAGAAGGGCAGGGAAGGTCACGGGGGCCACGGTGTCAAGACCGGACATCATGAGCATGCGGCAGCATCGTCTGCGGCTGCGACTGGTGCTGGCGCCGGAAGCTCTGGACCTGCGTGATTGGTGAGGATGATAGGAGCAAAAGCACATGGGGAAACTTAGGAGGGGGGGTTCAACACGGCTGGTGGCCAAACGAGTGGGCACCCTGAGGCAGCAAACGGCGTCGAAAGAAAGAGGTGCCAAGGGTGAATAGCACAACCGTTCAAGCTACGGAATAGTCTTTTCAAAAGCCGGGCTTCGAATTTTACGCTCGATCTTCGTTTAGTACAGTACATACATCACTTGGGATACCCTTTGCTAGAATAGCTGGTTCGATTCGCTTCGTTGAGACAAGAGGCACGCGAGAGCGGGATTGGCAGCTAGAGAATTACATACAGCTTTTGTGTAGAATTTGATCTCTTGTTGAGATACCTTCTCCCTGCTTGAGAGCTTGAAAAATGCGGATGCTTGGTATCGTAACAGCCCTCCTTAAACGCCGAAAATGTTGATATGACCCCCTCCCAATCTAATGGCCCACAATGATCATCGTGGGCAGCGTCAACTCCATCTCGCCATGACAGTAGAGACAACCGAAAACAAATCAAAGTAGTGGGTTGAGCGTCTCGAACGTTGGCATTATGCCGAGACGAATTACAAATCGATGACCATACCAGCCGAGAAGGACTGGTTCGCTCCAGACAACATGTTGAGACCGCTACCGCCAGTTTTGGACGTCATCTGTGCGAGCTTTTCACGCTCGGCCTTCTCACGATCGCGCTCGGCCTTCTCCAGCTTGGTGATTCGCGGCTTACGCGTCACTGAGCCTCCGCGTGTGCCCGAAACGCCGCCGCCACGGCTACCACGCCCTGATGCTCCTCGGGTAGAGCCTCCTCGACCACGGCCACCGCGGCCACGCTTAGGAGGACCTTCGCTACTAAAAGAGAGGTTAGGCATCACATTCAACAGATGGGTGACAGGGTTGACGTTGACATACGCAGCAGGCTTCTCTTCCTCCTGGATGAGAGGGCCTGAGTACACGAAGAAACCATCCCGGCTAGCAGCAGCCTGCTCCTCCCACAGCATCTCCGAGTCGTCGACAAAGTCGTCATCCTTATCGTATTCATCCTCCTTGAAGTTCCGCTTCTTGCGCGCTGGTTTTGCAGGTGCTCCGTCAGGGCCGCTGGTGCCTCCGTTCGGGCCCTCAACGTTGCTACCCTCGTCGCCCGACTGAAGGTCGACGGACATCTCGTCTCCGGATTCTCGACCGGAGCCCTGCTTCTCCAGCGCGGCTGAGGCTGCGGCAATTCGTGCCTTGCGATCGCGGTGTGCCGCAAGGCGGGGGTGGAGCGCATCCCAGCCGTACTGCTCTTCGGCCATGCGCATAAAGTTGACGTACTTATTCGTCTCGCCGTTGAGAGGGACATGTAAAATTATGGCAGGCGCAGAAGCTTCGTCGCTCGGGTTAGCCTTGCCGAAGTCCAGAATAGATCGCTCCGGTAGGTCGGGAACAGGCGGCATCAAATCCTTGAGGATCTTTGGGGACGAAGCCCGGCTCGAACCCTTGGGCTGCTTGCGCTCCTGCTGGGAAACTGATGCGACCTTCTTGCTGGGGACTGAGGTGGTGCCTGACATGGTGACATCCTTAATGGTAGTTCCCAGAGCTGCAGCCTTGGCCTCTTCGGCCTTCTTAATCGTGGTGGGCGCAGACGGCAGAGGGGGGATCTTCTTAGTCTCGGCAGCAGCAGCCTTTGGCGCCGAAGTTGCAGTAGCGGAGACGCTTCGGACAGCATTGGAGGGTGATGGAGGGTGCGATCCCGACTCTGGGAATCGAGAAGCACTGGTGGTGGAGTTGTAGCTCTGGCCAGGAGACCTCATGCTGGAGATGGGCGGGTCGACCAGAGTGGCAATAGAAGGAGAGGCACTAGCACGGCTGGGAACCTGGGCGGGGGCGCGAGGAGAGCCGAGCGGGCCAGTGCCGTAAGGGTCGCGGGAGTACATAGTCTCTCGGACAGGGTCATAGGTGGAGGAGCGGATGGGATCGTAGTTCGTACCACGGCTAGACTGGGTAGGGGGCGAGCGTTGGATATGTGAGGGTGGGTCGGCATTCAAGATGCTCTGCATGGAAGTAGGAATATTCTCACGCTTGACCACCTTCTCGGGGGGCGGCTGGGAAGGAGCGGCTGACTGGGCGCGGGAGTCAATGTCCATGCGCATAGAAGTGAGTTCGGTGATCTTGGGCTGGCGACCTGAGGCCGAAGTGAAGGCGGTGGTAGGCTCAGCAGGAGCTGGCGTCTCTGACGCAGCGGGCGCACTCTTCCTCTTGCGCTGAATCGGAGGTGCATTGGGGTCGCGAGGCTTCCTCGGCCGCCTCTGCTTAGGAGCTTCAGTATTGGTGGAGCTGCCATCAGCGGCAGTCTTTGGCTTGACCGTGGAGCCGGGTTTGCGACCTGGCTTCTTTCGGGGAACACCATGGACAGTCAGGCGCACGCCTTCTGGGTACTGTTGTTGCTGCTGGGCTTGTTGGGACTGCGCCTGGGTCTGCGACACATTAAGCCTGCTACCCGTGGCCAGGTCAACAATGATCTCGTCCATTTCGTCTGTGGCGATGTTTGCCCGGCCTGCGTTGAGCCGCGAAGGCGAACCAGGCTCTGAAAGGGAACCAGATGGGGGTGAGGATAGCGAGGTGGGGGAAGAGCTATAATTCCTCATCTCGACATCCTGCCCAGGCATGCCAACCATGATCTAGAGTCGCTCGCCGCGAATAGAGATCGTTTATTGGAGAGAGGGCCAACGAGCCTCGCATCCGTGCCAAAAACAGGCCAAAGCCTGTGCGGAAAGTCAAATAACCCGGTAGAGTCGATGCGCTTGATTGCAGGCGATAAAATGCAGTAATTTTGGCGATGTGGTGGATGGGCAAAAGGTTGCGGATTGATGAAATGCGTTGAAAACACCAAAAGTGGGTGGTGATGTTGAGGGTGAAAAGATGAGAAAAGAGGAGAGGAAATTGCGAGCTTTGGGAAATTGGGGATGGCTGCACTTTTGGGAAACAGTTTAGTTTTTTGGGAAAGGACGGGGAGGGAAAACCGGGGCCATGCGTGGTGTCAAGCATGACGTGAAAAGAATCAACCGAATTTATTATCTTCAAGAGGCGAATTAGAAACACCAAAAAGTGGTGACTAGACAAGAGCTAGCTGCTTGAGCTGGGAGGCAGGGGAAGAAGGGAAGGGGGGTGGTGGGCGTTGGATTAGAATGGGGATGGGGGATAAAAGACACATGGATGGGATGGGATGGGATACGATGGATGGGGCGGGGCGGAAAGGGAAGGGCAATTCAAAGAACAAGGGACCAGGAGACGAGACGAGACATCCACCAAATCATCAAGCAGGAGACAACACGACACGAAGAGACCAAGACACACAGACCAGGTGACGAGAGCACCAGATGGGCGGGTGGGCTTGCCTCAATGGAGGCAACCGGGGGGGTGAGTGAATGAGGAAGAAAGGGAAGATGGGTAAGAAAGAGTAGGGCAAGGGGGGGACCACATCCATGGATTGTTCGGGAATGGGAGATGGGAATGGAGACAAGACAATGGCTTGACAAAGCGAACAATACACCAGACAGACATCGAGGGTGAAAGGAATACCTAGTAGTGTGGTAAAGTGGTAAAGTCAGGTCAGCCAGGGCGGCGGCGCGGCGGGGAGACGTGATACACCAAGAAGGGAGACGTGCATGGGCACGGAATTGAAATGACTGGGTTTTCCCAATTTTGGACCAGTCGAACCCCATCCCCGAAAGAAGGAACAAACCCAAAGGGCGGGCAAGGGGAGGGGCGAGGAAGCATCAATCCGACGGGGAAAGACAGGCATGACATGCATGAAGGCCCATGGAAAATGGGCAACGGAGGGGCAGACCGACAAGACGCACGTACGCACGCACCAGGCAATCCAAGCCAAGATTCGTTTGAAAGCGTGTGCATGTGGGTTTGAGCCTTGACCACGCTGAAGGTGGGCTCGTCCCCTATGAGCCAATGACCACACCCCCTCGAGTGGGTGACAGATCCGTAGGCGTTTCTCCTTTGAAATGTACCTCGAATCTGGAGTTGATCATTTCACAGCGGTAGCAATCTTGCAAAAATTCAAGAGAATTACTGCACTATCCAGAATATGAAAATACTACCAGTGAGTCTTTCTGGACTGGTAGTAGCAGTCTTGGATGAAGCAGCCAGACGTTGGGGAGACGTTGATCTGAAGCCGGCTACTTTTTCTGACACCCACTTGCCCCTGTAACGCTTGTTTCCCCAGGAGCCGGAGCTGTTCATAGGCGCTGGAGCACGTTAATAACCGCGCCGAGCCACAGATAAGCGGCAACCCTAGTCCGGAAATGGACTAGCGTTCCCTTGCTTGCCGCAGTCCTAAACTTCCAGAAGTCTTAATTTGGATTTCTTCAATGGAAAGTAAAACAATTGAATAAAACATTCCCTGCAGCGCAAAATCGAAAATTTTGTATTTGATGCTTGCCAATAAACAGTTGGCAGAAGTTGCGCGAAGTCTGGGTCAGGCTCTTTCTTGTTCTCGTTATGAGGTCGCTTCAAAGCGAAAATTAATTGTCCTTCTGACCAAATTTTTGCGGGTGCTGAAGCCTGGAAATGGCGTAAAATTGGTGCTTCAGAGCCACATCATCAGCCACCAACTCGCACAATAGTTAGCACTGCACTCAAAAGACAGACCCTGGGAAGCCAAACAACAAAATTGTTTCGTTGGTACGGACAATATTCGGTGGGTTTTCATTCTTCTGGGGGTTTGATTAATTTACTCGATAATAAAATGCATTTGTCCTCCGCAATCTGACAGAATTCATTCCCGTTTTGTATCTTCTGCAAATCTGCGGTGCCGATCGACGCTAATGCAGGGTGGGGGTGTGCCTCGAACCTGCCGGGGGCAGCCACAACCTTAAACCCGGAAGCGTACAAACTCGCCAAAGAAGCTGAGGCTCCTCCTTCCTGCAGAAAATAGCCCGGCTCGCCCGCCTAGGAGATCTTTGCCGCACGCACCCAAAAAAAAAAGTACAGCCAGTCACCCAGCGGCCATTCCCCCCACCCAACTGTAACCACCATTTTGATAATCGTCACTCGTGCTTCTTTTACTCTTTCGGGGTCGATTTGTACGACTCGAGACTTTTGAGCTGCTTACAATACCGTTCTTCTTTTTCTCGAGGGCTATCAGTCCATCACAATCATGGATCCCACCCTACTGATCCACGACGTGCAAGAAAAGGAAGTCGGGGGCGTCAAGCCACCCAGCTTTCCGCTTCCCAAGACCGGCGTCACCGGCTTCCCCGAACACAAGAAGCGCACGCGCATCTCGGCCTTCAAGCAAAAGAAACAAGCACAGGCCCAACAAGAACAAGACCTAGAGAATGCCGCAGCATCCACGCAAGCGTCCGGTGCAGATGCCCTGTCTTCCCGAACCCCGCCATCTGCGACAGACGAGAAGAACAAGATCGACCTCGAGAACAAGGAGAGGATAAAGAACATGTCGCCTACCGAGATAGCAGAGGCACGGGAGGAACTTCTGAGCGGCCTCGATCCCGCCTTGATACAAATGCTGCTCAAGCGCGCCAACCTTGATGATTCGGCCGCAAAGTCGCCCTTCCCTGAGCCAGACCAACCGTCTAAGCCGGCCCGCGACGCACCGATGATCGAAGTTGAAGACGCCGATCTCCCAAATAAAGCTACAAAATCGAAAACAAAGAAGACAGTGTCCTTCGCCGCAGACCCCGAAACCAAGCCGCCCTCCACAACGAAAGCTCCCGCGCCATCCTTCGACGAAGATGCGCCCCCAGCTGTCCCTCCCTCAGACCTCTTCCCCATAGACTCCCGGCAAGACCAAGCCACCGAACACGACCAAACCCACAGCCACCACGTCGACGGCCACACGACACACTTCCCCTCCGCGCCGCAGCTCCCGGACCTCGACCCGTCGGACCCAGACTTCCTCCAGCACCTGCACGACAAGTACTTCCCGAGCCTGCCCGCCGACCCGACCAAGCTGGCCTGGATGTCCCCGATCCCGACCGAGCACTCCCCCGCCGACCGCGACAGCCCTTACTACCCGCGCCAGGAGTCCCTGCCCGTCTCGCAGCTGCGCTTCGACTTCCGCGGCACCCTGCTGCCGCCCCGCGTCTCGCGCGCCATCCCGACCTCCAAGGGCCTGCACCACCACGGCGAGGCCCCCGAGGCCGCCGGCTACACGGTCCTCGAGCTCGCGCGCCTCGCCCGCAGCTCCGTGCCCGCCCAGCGCTGCATCGCCTTCCAGACGCTCGGCCGCATCCTCTTCCGTCTCGGCAAGGGCGAGTGGGGCGCCGGGGACGACGAGCTGGCCATGGGCCTCTGGCGGTGCTTCCAGGAGGGCCACGTGCTCGAGACGCTCAACGAGGCCGCCGCCGTCGAGGAGGGCAGGGGCCACCAGGGCGTGCGGGCGTATGCGATCGAGGCGGTGTGGCTGTACGAGAAGGGCGGCTGGAGAGAACGGTGGAGGGGGCGGTGAAAGACGGTTGTAAAGATGGGCGGTGGTAATTACGACGATATCAATGATAGGAAATACCCACAAGATTTTGCATTTACGAATTCTCGAGCAATTAATCAAGCATATGTTCTGACACCAGTGAAAGTTGCTTGATTCGCTTTCGATTGACATTGGCCATACGTTTTCTCTATAGCATCTCTCATTTAACCACGCCTTGACAATTATCCTTCTAAACACACTTCTTCCTAAAACAGGCCCAGCAAATCGTCCCCGCCGCTGCTGGGCTTGTTCTGCTGCTCGCTGCCGCCCTGCTGCTGGAGCTGCACACCGGGCGGCGGCGGCGCGCTCGTGCCCGACAAGTCCATGCCCGCGAAGCCGCTCATGATGTCGTTCATCCCGCTGCCGCCCATCATCATGCCGCCGCCGTTCTGGCTGCCCCCCGTCGCCTGCTGCTGCTGCGCCGGCGCAGGCGGCGCGTCGAACAGGCCCATCATGTCCGCCATGCCGCCGCCCGCCGCCGCACCGCCCGCCGGCGACGCCACCCTGTCCGGCGTGCCGGTAGGGTTCTGCTCTGCGCTGGCGGGTGCCGCGCCGTCAAAGTCGATGTCGAGCAGGTTCTCGATGTTGTTCTGCGATGACCCGCCCGCTGCGGCGCCCGAGTTGGCAGCCGCGACCGAGGCCGCGATGGGGTTCTCGGCGGCATTTTGGCGCTGCTCCTGGATGGCGGCGCGCTGGATCTCATCGGCGCCGAAGCGGCCCTTGCCGACGAAGGACTCGGGCGGCTTGTGGTAGACCGAGGCGAGTGTGGAGAGCTCAGTTAGAAGCTGCTCCAGTAGGGCTGGAGGCAAGGAGGTCATGGTGGTAGAGATGGCAGGTTTTTGGGAGAGTACGATGTTCTGTGATTATGTGTTAGTAATCTAGCTTTCGAAATGGTAAAAGAAGGATTCAAGTGGTGCATACCTTGGCGACATCGAGGTCACCCGAGAGTAGACGCCAATAGACGTAAGCGCGGTCCCTGATATCTGGGTTGTCGTTCTCTGCTGTGGCCTCTTGAAGTACTTTCTGCACCAAGTTTTGCGTGTTGCTGGGCTTCTTGAGGAACAGTTTGACGACTGCCGTCAGGATCTGCAATTGAGTCTGTGAAGGATGTTAGTGTCATTATCGGATTTCTCATGGAATAAATTTGCCCGCGTACCTGAGTGAACTCCTCCATGAAGCCGTCCACAAATGTTGACAGGATCTCGTCGGCGTTCGTGATCTTCTCCGCATACTCGCCCACGATCCAAATGAGGGAGCCCCGCGCATCGGGCTCGTCCAGCTCGTCAATATACTTGCAGAGTGTCGGAATGACGCCCTCGTATCCAGGGTACTTGCGCAGGATGTCCTTGATGACCACAATGACCTCTTGCACTACGTAGTTGACCTTGGTGGAGATCAGGTCGAGCAGTGCGTTGACACACTTCTCACTGGCATTCTCGATCTTGATCGCAACCTGGCCAATAGCCTTGATTGCCCTCCGGACAAAGTCCATGTCGACTTCCAAAGCATACTCCTTGAGTTCGGCCAATAGCTGTTCAAAGTTCTTGTCGTTTGCTATCCGGACCATGATCTCGAGCTTCTGAAGTTTGACATATGGTGGGTCGTTGTACTTGCAGAAGAAGACTCGGAGTTCCTTGCTAAGAATGTCGGGCTTTGCTTGCAGCAGAAGGTCAATGTTCCTCAGCGCCACATATTGGACCTCGGGGGCCGATGATACAAGAGTAACTGCAACAGGTCAGAATACAGTCCGGGTGTCAAGAGCAGACGACAAAACTCACCTAGTGGAGGCGCCATCTTCTTAAGATACGACCTCACATTCTCTTGCCCAATAATCCTCATGTGAATAAAGACAACCTTGACCGCAGCCAGCACCACACTAGGATTGACGTGCTGGAATTGCGGTGCGACCCTTTCGCAGATATGCTCCGACTCCTTGACGTCGACCGGCTGGTAATTGGCAAGGGTTGTTAAAATAGTGACCCTTCCCCACTCTGTGCACTCGTTGAGCGCCATAAGCAGCTTCTTCAGCGTCGCGGCAGTGACAACCAATGCGGCCGTCTCGGGCGCTGTTTCTGTGATCTCCGAGAGAGCCTGGACTGAATTCGCAACGACCATTGGGTTCGGATCACCAATCAGCTCTTGCAGGGTCTCCAGAAAGCCGTTCTCTATGCACATGGTAGGATTCAGGTCGAAGAGCTTCGCGACACAGATGGCTGCGGTCTTTCGGACATAGGGCGACTCGTCTCGCAGCGTTTTCCGTAGGGGCTCCTCCATGTAATCCACCATCTTGTCGACGCGAATACAGCCCATCGTCCGGACCGCCAGTGCCCTGATAAGAGGATTGGGGTCTTCTGAGTCTTGTACGAAGGTGTTGACGGCCAGAATGCACAGGTCGGGATGTGATTTGGCATAATTCCTTCATGCGAGAGCGTCAGCACCACTCACTCTTTCCATCAAACAACCGACACACCAGCTTCCGTAGCAACGGTGCAACAACTTACATGAGATATAAGTACACCAGTTTCTTCTGGTCTAGGTCGCCCGTAGCAATGTTCTTGAGAACATCCGGGAAAAGCGCTGAAACATCCTTGCCCAACGTCATGGCCATGATCGTCTTCTGAATAGCTTCCTTTCGCTCGTACGCGTACTGCGAGACCAGGCCGGCGCGAAGCTCAAAGGTCTCGCCCTTCCGCGGCACCGCAAAGGCACCGCGGATTCGGTTTACCGCCGACATCTTGCGGGTGGACTAGGCGTGGAGGGTACGGAGGGGTTGAGGTGGGACGCCCTTTGGGCGGTGGGAGATTGAATCGCGGATCGAGGACGGTTGTGTCCAGGTCGAGTCAGGACGGGCGCATTTGCTGGTGTTTGCTCGTCGTTGAATGTGTATATGTACAGGGTCACTCTTCCACCGGGCCTGGCTTGTGAAGAGCTCGGATTGATGCAGATGGAGGCTCACGACTTGGCCAGATTTGATGAAAGGTGGAGGTGGGTGGTGATGGCCAGGCCGCCGCTTCTGATGCTAAGGCTAGCGTCAATCTGTACTGGTCTGTGGCCCCTGGCCCCTCCAGAATTTTGGCCTTGTCTAAGCTTTGTGCTTGCGACACGGTGCTTCGTTAGCTGCAACCAAACAGGTGTGAGGAATAAACTGGGTCTAGAGTGACGGCCGCCTTCTCGTCTCAACAGCAAACAGATCATTCATGTTCATCCACACTCAGAAAGAAACTCTTCAAATGTGTCATATCAAATGTGAAAAGAACCACATCGAATTCTAAAGGAAAACTCATCCTACTGAACCCCAGATCAGCACTCAAGAAACCTCCTGCGCATCCGGATTGCACTCAGCGCCATCCCCTATGGTATGTGATCATGTTATTACATATCATGAATGCTAGATTGGAGATGAGATCTGATTTGTTGTATCAAAACCTGGACTGACAGCTATTCAGGCCAACTTCCCCAATCTTCGACGACTCTTCATCGAAGCACGTTCAGACAACGAGGAGAGAGAGGTCTCGCGGAAGGCTGTAAGCAATTGCCCCTTGCTCATGGTGATCCGATTCGAATATAGCTAACTATCAACTAGTTTTACAATGCCGTCCTTTTCATGGGCTCTGTAGCTGTGTTCAGTTTGATAGCCCAGAGAATGAACGCCTCCAAATAATCCCATGCAGCTCCCATACTTGTACACGTATATCATGTTACAGGATAAAAGTGAATGTGATGCAAGCCAAGCGCCGATCGCTCAACGTGACGCGAGCCCTTCAATCCGAATCGCTCTCGCTATCGTCGCCTAAGAAGGCCAGGTCTGCCTTGTACTTGGCAGAGCCTCTCGACTTTGCCACAGTCTTCGCTTCGACATCTTCGTCATCCGAAGCCTCATCCTTGTTGCCACCGTCCTCATCTTCATTGCTCTCCTCACCTGAGCTGGGCTCTTTGAGCGACTGCTTCGCTCGACTTCGTGACGCGCGACGGCCGCCGTCCAGGCCCCAATTCTTGTTCATCTCTTGGACCGCCTCCAGGTCTGCCTCGAGCTCCCTCCGCTCCTTGATCTCACGCGCTTTGGCCTCAGAGAATCGGCCGTCCATGCCAACGTCTTTCAGCATACCCCGAAGGTGCCTAATCTTAGCCTTGGCATTGTCGCCGTATTCCTTGAGTTCGAACCCCCAAATCTTCCGGATACCGCACTTGACAAGGTGGCCCTGCAGCTTTTTGATCTCGGCATCATCTGGCGATAAGTCGCTGCTGGCCTTGCTAGTAGCTTTCGCCTTAGATGCCTTTGCCGGAGCTTGTGATTTGCCCTTGCGCTTGGGAGGTTCGTCGAGTACTGAAGACAGCGAACTGTCGGAATCATCCTCCGTCTTTGCTTTCGACTTGGAGGCCTTGGCCTTTTTGCGTTTCGGCGGCTCGTCCAATACCTCCGAGAGCTCGCTCTCGTCATCATCCGGCAGCGGCTTGTCTTCTTCGTCTTCGTCCTTCAACTCACTAAGTGATGACGAATCATCCGACTCGTCCTTCTTGATAGCACTTGTTGCCTTTTTCTTCGGCGCCGGCTTCTCGTCCTCACTTGACTCCACCTTGGCCTTCTTTCTTGGCTTCTCCTCTTCCGAGTCACTCTCGTCCTTGAACTTGGATGCCTCGGACGAAGATTCACTCTTGAAGTCATCATCACCATCATCATCTTCGTCGTCAGACTCTGCAACGCGTCTCTTCTTTGCAAGCTTCCGCTTCTTGGCTGGCTTCTCCTCCTCGCTATCGGATTCGGATTTCTTTACCGGTTTGGCGACTTTCTCGGGTCGCTCAATCTTGGCTCGCTTCTTGACTGGTGTGCCCTCTTCAGTGGATTCGCGCTTGACGCCGTTCTTGGTCTCCTCCTGCTCGACCTTGGGTTGGACCGGGGCAGTGTCGGCATCAGCTTCAGACAGCTCAGTCTAGCAATCATGAATTAGTTTGCGGAAGACAGGCCATGATTGGGAGTCTAGAGTTTTACTCACGACCGTAGAGGTAATAATTTCTTTACTGCGGTTCTTCCATTTGTCCGACTTGAAGAAGCCCGAGTCGAGATCGAGCTTGTCTTCAACCGCCTTTCGGACGGCATTGACAGTAAGCGCATCCCTGTCAGCACCCTCAAACAAGTCCTTTGTGCTTGATTTGAGGGCTGCCTCGAGAGTGGCATCTCTAGGAGCCATGGTCAAGTGATTATGTCGCGCGGCGCAAAACGGTTGCGTGGGCTTTCAGTTAGGTCCGGGCAGTCGCAACGGCGGCAGTACAGAGGTGATGAGGCCGCAAAACAACTTTGCAAGGACCAAATAATGACCAAATATATGTGATAATTTGATTACTGACCACTGGAGCGGTTTGAACCCGATGAATTATGATTTGCGGGTTATAGGAGCATGCCAAAGATTCGGGATCGTCAGTGTCTGGCACAATCGCGTCGCATTGTTTGAGACGCGAAAGGATCGCAGGTTGCGGGGAAGTTTACCAGGATTTATTAGTGGGTGTGCAGGTGCTACCCCGTCACACCTCCAGCTGGTCCGAGCTCAAGCTGGGCTGGATGGGACTAAGTAAATTTCCAACCAAATGCTGGATATCATCCCCATTGCCTACTTAGGTACTTTTATCAGACAGTCGAACAGCCCACTTAATGATGTCTGGTACTTAGGCTGGGTTCTTTCTTCACGCTGGACACTTTCATCTATCGTCAAATCAATACTTAATTCTTTTTCACAAGAAAAGGACTCCTGGCATCTGAAAATCGATTTCCCTGATTCAGCGCGCCGGGGTAGTGATTAGGCGCTTTCATTCGCCATGATAATCACCTTGAAATCCAAACATCTTGCTTTGCATCTATGTTCTCAGCTTCTTCTACAACATCTCCCTATGCATTGCATCTCTGAAATTCCATGTCATGCTTCTTCTGTCTGAACAATGGCACCCTTGATGCCGTCTCAATTGACGATTCAGTCACCACCCTCCGGGCCCATTGACTTCTATCAGCTCCCCGAAGACATTCGACATGCTATCTATACCCTGGCGCTAGTTCATCCTCCCAAAGGCGAGAGACGACATACACAGTCATGTTCACAGGCAGGAAATGAAAGTGATCTGCTGAACAGTCCACCTTCAACCCCGATCCGTTGTGCCGCTGTCTTTGCAGCCCCTTCCTGCAAATGCTTCAGGCGGCAAGGGCTTCAACTGCTCTGTGTCAGCCGCCAAATCCATCAAGAAGCTGCACCAATATTCTGGTCTCAAAATGCATTCTCCGTCGACAGGCGGCAATTGCTAGCCGACGATATTGGCAAGATCAGGCCCGAGTACCAGAGGCTTCTCCAGCATATCTGCCTCACTCACGTAGGCTACTGGATGGAGCCAGACAGGGTCCAGGACGGAGCATATTCGTATGAGCCATTCGACACTACCATAGCTCTATTTTTGCGTATCGCCTCCCACTTTACAGCACTTCGCACCCTAGAGATTAGGCATGGCTCGTACTACTTCGATCAGGCTTTATACGAGATTCTCGAGAGCCTTCCGCAACTGGAAACACTCAATATTGTCAACTTTCTCGCCTACCGTGTTCAAGATGCGTCGGCACGTGGCAAACAGCGGGCAGCAAGGAATAAGCCGAGAAAGCTCGGGTTTAGGGTGTGCCAGGAGATCAGCGTTGCCAAGATCCAACATGTCGACGCCTTGGAACGGGCCGTCTACAATTTCACGTATGACTTTCTCGTGCTTGCACGCCGAGCGATCGAGTCCGACCTCCTAGGTCGACCCGACGATCTGTTCGGCTCATCTCCCACTGAAAAAGATCCGTTCTTTATGCCCCAAGTAGACAATGGGAAGTCGAAACAAACAATTCAGCTTGCAGATGGCTCGTGGACGATGGTGCACATTTTCGGCCTTCCACTTCCCAAAGAAGAGAGGATACACGGCGTCCAAAAACGCAAGGTGGCCGAAAAAGCGTCCCGCCAACTCGGTTTACCAACCCCAAGAGAGTCTACAATGCTGAAGCAAAGAGACCGTATCCGTGCCGCCAGAAAGGAGGGACGGTTGCACGAAGAGGCGGAAGAAGCGGCCGCGCAACTTCGGATCGAGCAGGCCGAGAAACGGCAGCGACAGAAAGAGGCCATGGCAGAGGAAATCAAACGGAAGGAAATTATATCGAGGAGGCATGAGCATGCTTTGCAGGAAGCGCTCGAGATGAGGGCGCAGGAGAGAAAAAGGGCTGCACGTTGAGCAAGCTGACCCAGTGCCGTGCAAGTCCGGCCGGCCTTGGCATCGGCCCTGGACCTGGAGACCGATTTACCGCACCGGATGGACGGTCTGTTCAGCACTCAACACCCGGGGTAGTGTTCTCAATAACAAGATTGCGGGCTGCTTCCCCGTGCTACCCCAGGTCCATCACGTCATGCCGCCCAATTCCATGCAAACTGCAAACCGTGGGTACCGGCCCAGTGCCCAGCTAGGCGCATGCTGACCACCCAAACACTCCTCCGTATGCAGGCTGGTCGCTCGGGTCACAAAATTGCCACTTTGAACCGAAACGCTTTCCGTTTGGTGCGTTCTCGGCCACATGGCGAGTTGGCATCATAGCCACTTCAATTCCAGGCCAGAAACAAAAGTACCGCCCTTCGCACGAGGCATCATGGCATTGGAACCTCCTGCAACCACTACAGCTTACTGTCCTTGTGCCGGGGCCGGAAGAGGCCCCGCTCTGCCCCGTGTACCACCACCGGAAGACGATGTCAGCATTGCGGAGCACCACCCGTCTCATGAAAAGGTGGGGGTTTCTTTATTCCTACGGGCACAAGTCTCCAGCTTGGAAGCCATGTGGAATTCAGGGTCGCCTCTGCACAGCAGACTCCACTACGAACCCCCGTAACGGCCTGTCGTATTAGTGATCACTAGCGATCGGCAATGCCACCATTCGCACTACACCCGAACTTGCGGCGGCACTCAAAAGTACTAGATCTCTCTTATCACCTACCTAACCCAGTCATGTTTGTGCTATGCACCCCCCCGGGCTTCAACCCTTCCGGACATTCTTAGTGAAAATGCTGATTCCCTGCAGTGGCGTCAAATGGCACCAGTTTGGTCAACTGCCGCCCTCTCACCCCTTTGTCTTTGATGACGGCTAGCTCTCCCGATCAAGTGGACAGCCTCGGTCCTGATGATACTGATGGGAGGCTCTTAAGCAGAGACCAGTCAAGTCACTGCATTGAGGTAGCAGTGCTAACATTTGTTGCATGCTGCAATACGCAGGCAGGACAATGATGGAGGGAGTGGAATGCTTCCGTTTTGCGATCCCATGGCCTGAGCCCGACACCCTCGCAGTTAATCCCGGTGAGAGACTGAAAGAGAACCCCGGCTAAGTGACCCGCTTCCGAGGGATCGCGTCCTTTTTCAGTGTGATATGGGTGGATGGGGGGTGGGTCGGCCTCTGACTCTTGGAATGGCCGCTTTAGCTCGCCCAAGCCGCCATCCGACTGTTTAATTTTCTGGGATATTTATTTTTTTCCTCCTCCCCTTGAGTGAGCCAGACGTCCAAGCGAAGAGGGAATCCGTGAGATGAGCGCATAATATTGATGTCTGAGTAACGGCGATCGTCATCTATCAAAACCTCGGCAGCTGTCATTATTGACAATAACTCATCGGACAAGAACCCGGCATCGGGGTCTTTCCCTCTGATTTACAGCTCCGAGTTTCGGCCGATATTCAAAATGGCTGGAGAGAGTGAGGCTCCTCTAGAGAAGGAGGTTCTTGGCGGCGATGGTCACTCAGCATCGGTCAATGACAAGGCCTCCTCATCGGCCGACGATGATTCGCAACCCAGATTGGAGCCGATCAGGGTCACACAGAGCCGAATAAGTCGCCGTTCCCGCCGAAGCCGTCGCTCCCGGTCCCGCTCAGCGCATTCCGACGATTCGGATCCATATGAACTCTTGGCACGGGCGCTTACTCCGGACATCGAGACGGAAGCTGAGCATGCCGCCCGCGAACCTATCTCTCACACCAGGACCGGCACCAGTGTCGGCAGCACTGCTTCACGCCATCCTGGATTTGAAGTCTACTTTGACGGTGATGACCCGGAGAACCCCAAAAACTGGTCGCTCGCGTACCAGGGCTGGACCATGTTCGTCGTCTCCTACTCGACCTGGGTCTGCGTGCTGTACAGTACAAGTTACACCGCGTCGACGCCAGGTTTGATGGAGGAGTATAATGTCAACAGTCCTACCATTGTCACTCTCGGCGTCACCACCTACCTGCTCGGCCTCGCTGCTGGAAGCCCCATCATTGCGCCCATGAGCGAGCTCTACGGCCGTCGCCCGGTCTATCTCGTCTGCATGTTCCTCTTCACCGTCTTGGTCATCCCTTGCGCGCTGGCCACATCTCTTGCGGAGATTCTCGTTGTGCGGTTCATCGGGTATGTTAACTTCTTCCCCCAGCTTCTCGTCTAGTCTCCGCGTCCTAACTGTGCCTCCTAGTGCGTTCTTTGCTTCTGCTCTGATCGCCAACAGCCCCGGTACGATAGTAGACATCTCGGACGACGAGTACCGAGCTCTGTACATGTCGCTATGGAGTATAGCGCCTTTGAATGGACCAGTAACAGGTAAAAATCGCCTCTAACCCTAACCCTGCATCTTCATGCTCACTCCCACATAGGGCCTCTGATTGGTGGTTTCGTCTTCCAGTATCTCGGATGGCGATGGGATAACTGGCTGGTGGTCATCATGGCAGGCGCAGCTTGGTTGCTATTGTTCACCGTCAAAGAGACGTACGCGCCAACGATCCTGCAGAAGAAGGCGGCGCGGATCCGCAAGGAGACCGATGACGACCGGTGGTGGTGTCGCTACGACCAGAAGATCTCCACGAAGCATCTGCTCAAACTCAACCTCAGCCGGCCGTTCATTCTGGCCTGGTCTGAGCCCATTCTATGGTGCTTCAATATCTGGTAAGTTGATGCCTCAGTACCCGTGAAAGCTCGTGAGTGACTGACACACCTAGGCTCTCCATCATCTACGGCATCCTGTACCTCTGCTTCGTCGCCTACCCCATCATCTTCAGCCAGCACCGTGGCTGGGGCCCCGGCATCACGGGCCTGTCCTTTGTCGGCATCGGCATCGGCACCATCCTCGTCCTCGCCTCGGAGCCCCTCTGCCGCCGCATGATCAACTCGCACCCCAAGGACCCGGAGACGGGCCGCGTGTCCCCCGAGGCCACGGCGAGCGTCATCTGCATCGGCTCCATCCTCACGCCCATCGGCCAGCTCGTCTTCTCTTGGACCAGCCTGCCCACCTCGATCCACTGGGCCATCCCCATCGCCTTCGGCATCCCGTTCGGCGCCGGCAACACCCTCGCCTTCATCTACGCGAGCAACTACCTCGCCGGCGCCTACGGCGTCTACGCCGCCTCGGCCCTCGCCAGCAACGCCGTCATGCGCTCCGTCTTCGGCGCCGTCCTTCCGCTCGCGGGTCCGGCCATGTACACCAAGCTGACGCCGCAGTGGGCCGGCACGCTGCTGGGCCTGCTCGAGGTACTGCTGATCCCGATCCCGTTCGCCTTCTACAAGTACGGCGACCGCATCCGGGCCAAGAGCAAGGTGATCCGGCAGATGCGCGAGGACCAGCAGAAGAACGAGAGCAGGCGGGCCAAGCACCAGGCCAAGATGCAGCGCAGGGCAGAGAGGCAGGCCCAGGAGGCCGCACAGCGCGAGGAGGGCGTGTTGGGCGAGGAGATGGACGTGGAGGACCGGGAGCGGGCGAGCGTCGAGGAGGCTCCGAACGCGGACCGAGATGTGGAGAAGGAGGCGGGGGTGTCGGCGCCGACGCAGTCGAGTGCAGCGGCCCTGCAGCACGAGAAGGACGAGACTGCTGCTTGAAAACGGAAAGAGAAAAAAGAGCTGGAATGTTTGTGCGATATGTTTGAAGCATTGTGATAGCGCACTGCGTATTTTATTTGGATTAGGCATTGTAGGCGTACTTATGGTCTTCGAGCAATGTTTTTTTTGGGTAGAAACGAGATTGGATAGATAAATCAAGGTGCCAAGGTACTACACAAAGAATCAGTAGCGACATCTTCTTGCTAATGTTTCCTGTACCGTTCCGAGCCTGGTCCGATGTGCATAATGTTGTCCATCACCTACACAGAATCACCCGGATGCTGGAAAAGAAGGATTGTAGAACGCGGATGCCGGGTAAATACAAACATCGTGCTGTGCCTGGCCATCCCACTAACCGGGATTCGTGGAGTCTGTAGATCCGATCTGATGCACACCCATTAATGAAATAAGTCCGGTAATTGTCCCATGCCCCGGAGACGGCATCAATTCTAGGTATCTCAACCCGGCTGATATACCCATGCTCACTTACTCCGCGCCCGATGCAGACCCCCGCATGGGGTTTTGTATTAATATGACGATGGAGAACTGGGGAATCTGGGGTTGGATGTCGTGTCTCCAAGCTCGGTGGCTGTAGACAAGTGGTCCAGAAAGCAAAGCGTCTGATCACCTTCAACATGCTCTTCAACCTCCCCCAGCTGGGCAGCCTTGTGTTGCTGGCTGCTTCAACCGTTCAAGCATCTCTGCAGATCGTCCCAGGTGGTTCCTGGACCGCGGTAAGGACACTCTTCTTCCTAAGTCAGGCCTATCACCTCGATACTGACACAGAGGATCCCGACTACAGTCCAACCATGAGCACATGCAAGCCCACGGCGGCGGCGTCATCACTGTGAACGGGGTGCACTACCTCATCGGCGAGGACAAGACGGACGGTTCGGCCTTCCAAAACATCAATTGCTACTCAAGCACCGACCTCGTGCGGTGGAAGTACGAAGGCGCGCTGCTGAGCCGACAGGGCAGCGGCGACCTGGGCCCGAACCGCGTGGTTGAGCGGCCCAAGGTGATCTACAATGACAAGACGCGCAAGTACGTCCTGTGGATGCACATCGACAGCAGCAACTACGGCGATGCCAAGGTCGGAGTTGCGACGGGCGACACTGTCTGTGGGAAGTACAGTAGGTGATCTCTCGTGTACGCCAGGAAAGAGGCCTGATTACTGAACTTCATGGTTCCTAGACTACCTCAAGAGCTTCCGACCTCTGGGCTTCGAGAGTCGCGACATGGGCCTGTTCAAGGATGATGATGGAACCGCCTATCTCCTGACTGAAGACGTACGTTATCTCGGGTCTAGGGTTCTCTCCTGAGCTAACAATGCTTGAACACATTAGCGCAAGAACGGCCTCCGCATCAACAAGCTGACGGCCGACTACCTCGACGTGTCCGGCAGCACCTCGACCTACCTGTGGAAGGAGGCCATCGAGGCCCCCGCCATGGTCAAGGTCGCCGGGCGCTACTACATGTTCGGCAGCCACCTGACGGGCTGGGACGCCAACGACAACGTCTACAGCACGTCGACGTCGCTGACGGGCGGGTGGTCCGCCTGGGCCACCTTCGCCGACAAGGGGTCCAAGACGTACACGAGCCAGACGACCTACATCCTCGACTACGGCGGCGGCAACGTCATGTACATGGGCGACCGGTGGCAGTCCAAGAACCTGCGCAGCAGCACGTACGTGTGGCTGCCGCTGACCATCTCGGGCGCCAGCGTCAGCATGAAGAACTACGTGTCGTGGGTGCCCAACGCGGGCACGGCGGGGGGCAAGTGGGCCGGCCCGCCGGGCGAGAACAGCTACGAGGGCGAGAAGGGCCAGTACGCCGGCGCGGCCAAGGACGTCAGCTGCGGCGCGTGCTCGGGCGGCAAGGCGGCCGGGTATGTGGGCGGGCCAGATAACGGCAAGGTGACGATCAGCGGGATCCACAGCGACGCCGACGCGCTGACTTCCGTGCGCATCAAGTACACCAACGGCGACAGCGGGACGCGGTACGCCGGGGTGAGCGTCAACGGCGGGTCGGCGGAGAGGCTGGCCTTTGTGCAGGCCGGCGGCGACCCGCTGAGCGGGGTGCTTAATGCGCAGCTCCGGGCCGGCAACGACAACACGATCGTGATCTCGGGGCTGGACGGCGGGTGGGGTCCGGATGTGGACCGGCTCATGGTGCCGGTCCGGTAAGAGGAGCGCCGTACGGAGTAAGAGCATGTGGAGATCCAAGTCGACATGAAATGCTGGGATCAGAGCCGAAGCGTTATCAAGGTGTCACTCGAGACTAGACATTAGGTGTCGGCTGTGTTTGATTCGTCTGTCGGCTACTAGGCACTAGCGTATATGCAGGATGCATCCTGTGCATGGAATCTGCAGTTGTGATAGCTTCTAGTCAAAAAGTAAACATTGCTTCTTAATTTGCTATCGGTTCCCGCTATATCCATCGCAAAAGTCAAATTTTTGACGAGACGGGGTGCAGATCCGAAGGATAATGTGATGAAATGACGCGGCGCAGGTGGCGTGTGAGCAGCAGGCACTCAAAATGCAGTTTTGTAGGCTCTTGGATGGAAGAAAAAGCAATGTGCACTCCATTCGAATGCCATCTCTGGCTTGGCTAGCTGCCCACCATGCCCGAATGCGGCACCGCCCAGGCTACACCATTGACGCCAGAAGCAGCTCAGAAACGGCTAATGATCCGGGGATGACGATACGGAAGTAGTTTTCTTTTCACCAGGAGGAGGGACGAGGCATGTTGGAAGGAGAGGGTGTGAAACCCCTGCGTTAGCTTGGTGTCTTATTGCAGACTCGCAACCAAGATTATGCTTTGTTTGTCATTCGGGACTTGGATGTCCAGGGCTCTCCACGATCCGCTGGTAGCCACGTTGGAGCATTGCGATCGTGACAGGACAGGGGCGACTTCATACGATGGAGTCGCTACGAGGAAGGTAGTAAGTCACACGCGAGAGAGAAGCTCAAGTTGACATTTGCCAGTGCCTGTCTTGTGTGTTTGTATCCGGCTCGGCGTGGGAGCGAGGAATTGTGCATGAGATCTCTGAACTTTGACATACAGGCGTCGATCACGCTCGGGCCCAATGAGGCTTGACTGTGATCATCGCAACACTGTCGAGGATGGAGAAGATGTGCGCTTGCACATGCACACGTACAGTAGGCAGTACATGCACGTGGGTATGCAGAAGATAACAAATATGGTACATGAACACCGAGAACACATGGATTGGGTCGCCTCAGCAATCTCCATTGGGTAGTCTTTGGGCAGGCTGTACGTATGAGGGATGTTGTGTTGGACCTGTTCGACAATCCTGTTGGGGTAGTATTCACCTCAAGACACTCATTTCGATTCATCAATGAACGGCCTAGACGGCGTCGCCATTGAATCGACGGACGTACGTACCTTTGTGCGTGTCCATACTCCGTAAATTGTGAGTCAGAGAGAAGCCTGTACATGGGTAGCAAGATCATCCCCATGTGTTGCAATCGGTGATGCTCGAATGGCAGACAAGGGATGTCCATCATCACTTTAACTACCCAATGCTCAGCCTCGGAGTAAAAGTCCAAGGTGAGGGCACTGGTGGATCGCCGGCATGGGTGGCAGGGACCCTCATCCAGGTCGATAAGCACCAGGACCTGGGCGATATAAGGCAAGCGCTAGCTGGGCTGTTGCATGTTTTTCGACATGGATGCGAGCCTGCTCATCAGGTTGAATACGGAACAGAACATCGCTGATCAACGACCACAGAGATGGCGCGATTCCACCAGCCGGTCACTTCGGACCTGTCGATGAGGTGCGCGCTGAAACATAAAAGGTGAGTGAGAGAAAGAGCATGTGCTGGTATGAATGCATTGCAGGCCAGTGGGTGTTCACATTGGACTCCACGTCTGATGTTTCCGTCGACGTCTTTGGTGTGTGTTGATATGTGTTGTCAAGGTCAGTGGTGGTGTGCACCATATTCTGGCCTGGCCACGGCTGTGACGAGTCGGGAATGGAAAACATCAGCTCCTCTTGTTTCAGCGTCATCAGCGCCAGATCAGGTCTGGCTCGGCTGGCTGACCGCCAAAACTGGGGACTTTTTTCGTCGGGCACGTGTGATTTAAATTGCTTCGGCTGCGGAGACCACCAGAACAGGCTTAACCTGGCCCCAGCCACTAAAGCCGGCAGGGTTGACAGCAGCACCAGGCCTGTGCGGGGATGAATGGTGGTCCCAGAAGATGGGACGAAAACGCGGTAGGATCAGAGACAGGAATCTACCTACTGAACTCAGATTTGTCATACCTCGAGCACAAGCAATGTTTCAAGTGGAGGAACAAAAGGAGATGAGTTAAGAGAGCCGACAAGTCGAGGATTGACAGTCGTCAATGATCAAAACGGTGGCGGCGGCACCTGGGACAAGAACCAGTCACCCGATTGGCATACGGATATCTTCCGCGCCTGGATAAAGTCTTGCATCCCCTCGACATGCTCAGCCTGATAGTAAGGCGTCCATCGATGGACAATGGCTTGTTGATGGATTGACCTCAGGCGCGCTAATGTGCCCCTCTTGGCCATCGCAATTGGAATTTTCTTTTTGAAAGTCACTGTATGGACGGAACGTCACTCGGCCGCTCCCTTACTGCAAGTAGCTTGAGATAGAACGACGATAAGGAAATTGGCAAGTGCTTGGCAGGCTTTTCCGCATGTATGTACGTATATCAGAGATACTTGTCACAATATATCATTCTGGTATTGGTATGATGCTAAGAAGAGGGTTTTTGGTCGGGACGCGCGGGAACAGCCGCTCGTCTGCGGTCGCAAAAGGTCTCCGAGGACACTTTCGTGCCGTAATGAAGGGTCGGCGGGCTCATACATTTGTGACGCGCGGCTGGAATGAATGCGGACGGAAGGTAACTGGATATACACTCCGCGGCAAAAAGGTCTGACTCTGCAAAGCGTGAAACATCGAGATGCTGTTTGTTTGCGTCGAGACAAGGACGCCAAATTCGAAGCCGCCGTGGTCTTTCGCAATCGCAAGGTTCCTCCCGCACCAGCACCGGCGAGCCAGCCCACTTGTACCTGAAATGCGGGTGCCCGCGGTGTGGGCTCCAGGGGTTGAGAAGAGAGGACCCGCTCTTGGTGGTCATGTCTGGGCAAAAAAGGAGCGAAAACGGTGGCAAACGAGTCTCTGGGTGGTCCCCTGTGGTGTCCGGTCAGGTTAGTGTGTCTCTTTTGCCCACTGTCGGCCCTTCAGGTACCACTCTTAGCGTCTTTTACCCCTGAGCTGGTCTGCCCATCCTTCACCCCCAAAGGCAGGAGCCCCGCCCGACCATGAGGGCAACGATGGGCCAGTGACATGGAGAGACGCTTCACCCCTGCAGATTTCTCAAACATGCTCCTCCGTTCCGACTCATCCATCAATCAGTCTCACCCACCCCCAGCCCGTTCTGCAACAACCTGGCTGGCTTTTTGTGTTTCGGCCTGCTCGCAAGACGATGGGACAACGAAATAACCAAGGAACGGTGCTGCGGGCGACCCGGCGAGAATGCTACCATGCCAATAAACAAGCTGTTTTATGCCACCACAGATAGCAAATAACAAGGAGATAACTACAAGTACTTGTATACGTACGATGGAGAGAGAGAGGGAGCACCAGACCAGGCTGCATGATAATCCACCAGACGACGATACGGAGCCGCCATTTCTCATATGATTATTATTAGGTATCTATATGCGAGCAGATATATGGAAATGGGCGATACACTGGTGAAGCAAAGCTCCTACCAGCTCTAATAATGTAATCTAATCATGATAGACTTTCACCGTTGAAAGGTCCGTATTTGCATACACATCAACACCATCCCGAAACATCACAAGTGACCTCGACCCCACCACTACCTAGCTGTACATCTACCTATCTACGTACTTCTGTAGGGACATCTGTAGACCTGAGCGAGATCCAGCCCATGCACCACCAGCATCACAATACACCGGCTACTACACAACTCAAGCTCAATCCACCCAGGTAGGTACTTGGCACCCTTTTTCACTTATCACATGGTTGTGTAAGCCACTGCCGCTATTGTGTCTGTTCCGTGTTATGTCAAGGTCGGGGTTGCACTGGGCAGGTTCTTGGATGGATGTCTCTTTGTCCTTCTCCTCCTCTTCTGCGCTGCCCAACCAACCAGAGCACAGCCAGCAGACCCCTGCATCCGGTCTCTGGAGCCACTTTCGAAGGTTGACCAACTATTAACCCGCCAGGTTATCTGCATCCATTTGCACGAATCAATCTTTCTTTGTTCAAGGGAAGTGAGGGGACTGTCGAGCAAGAGAAGAAGGGAAAAAACCACTGCAGACTTTTCACTGCCTCTGCTCATCTTAAACCATCCATCCCTTCGCCGCCCTCACACAAGCCCGGGCGCCTCTTGCAAGAGCTGAACAAACAAGCAGCGTGCAACCGGACCGGATTGCGGAGTCGCCCTCCCACACAGACAGCGACGGCGTGGCCGGCCTAAAGAGACAGGGCCCAGCAAAAAGGCACTGGTATTTCCCCCCACCCACAGACACTTTGCGCTCGGTCGCACCAACTTCAGAGACCACCATACCATCCATCCTATCCTCCTCCTCAACCCTCATTTCACTCCTCCCGACACTCTCTTCTGGTGACAGCTCAGGTACGCTGTTGCTGACTCCTTGTCTTGCCACACAAAGACTCCTCTTTCTCTCTTGCGCGCGCACACGAATACCGCCTTGTATACTATAGTCAAGTCTTGCTCATAACAGGCTCTGACGCTACTACAACTGCCGCATTTGAAATTGGCAGGGGAAATTCAACGACCCCGTTAATACGACGACACGAACGCTTCCTCTCTTCCCTTCCTCAATAACGGCAGAATCGCGTCACAGACCAGACCACGCTCGCCAGGATCGAGAGCTTTTGATTCAATCGACCCTCTTGGACGACACGTTTGCGATTCATCCAGATAGAGCAAGAGCGACACAGCCAGCTCCATCCTCCTCACACCAGACACCAACAGCCCCTCCCACGGCTGCCCCATTCTTGGGGTCACCTTACCGGCCGCATATGTTTGGTTTGAGAGGGCATCTGCATAGACAAACTCTCACTCCATTCACAACTAGAGGCCTCGAGGCCTAGCAAGACTTGAATCCGCTCTAGCAACCGCAACGAGCATCATGTCTGTCATGCTGCAAACACCCTCCCGAGCCTCTACCGCCTCCTCCTCCTCCTTCCAACCCATCTCGCGCCAGAACACTATGTCCTCCTACGATGGATCGCGGTCCGCCCGCCAGTCCAAGCGGTACTCCATGTCCGCGCTGTACATGTCCATGTCAGCGAACGAGTCCGAGCTGGAAATCGAGGATGACCTCGCCAAAGGTGCGCCGCAAGAACCTCCATTCAGTCATTCGCCGGATCTACCTATGGCAAATCAATTCGTGCTGACCTACCCACAGCCCAGAAAATTCTGAGAGATCTCAAGTCCAAAATCTCGTCGCAGTCTAAGAAGAACTTCGTGCTCGAGAAAGATGTTAGATACCTTGACTCTCGAATTGCTTTGCTGATTCAGAACCGCATGGCGTTGGAAGAGGTGAGTTGCTGTCCAGGTCTTCTCTCATCTCGGGATCCTCACTAACACGTCCGTCCCCCTTGCAGCAAAACGAAGTTGCCAATCACCTTGAGGACGCCACTGAGATGCAGGAAGGCGCATTCCCCAACGATGAAAAGACCCAGAAATACGGCAATCTGCTCTTCCTGCTGCAATCCGAACCTCGCCACATCGCACACCTTTGTCGTCTTGTGTCCATGGCCGAGATCGACTCTCTCCTGCAAACGGTCATGTTCACCATCTACGGTAATCAGTACGAGAGTCGCGAGGAGCACTTACTGCTCACTATGTTTCAGGTATGAGCCTGCAGCCCTAATTGGATATTTGCGAATAGAGGCACTAACTTCGGTATAAAGTCTGTCTTGACGTACCAATTCGACAACACTCCCGAATATTCGTCGCTCCTTCGTGCTAACACCCCGGTCTCTCGAATGATGACGACTTATACCAGAAGAGGTCCTGGTCAGAGCTTCCTAAAGTCTGTTCTTGCAGACAGGATCAATAGTTTGATCGAGCTCAAGGACCTCGATCTGGAGATCAATCCGTTGAAAGTTTACGAGCGCATGATTGAGCAGATCGAGGCGGATACTGGCTCCCTACCCGCGTCACTCCCCAAGGGTGTCACGGGCGAGCAAGCCGCCGAGAATCCTCAGGTCCAAGCCATCATTGAGCCTCGACTAGCTATGCTGACTGAGATCGCCAACGGCTTCCTGACGACCATCATCGACGGGCTTGAAGAGGCGCCCTACGGTATCAGATGGATCTGCAAGCAGATCCGTAGCTTGACCAAGCGCAAATACCCAGATGCCAACGATCAGATCATCTGCACTTTGATAGGAGGGTTCTTCTTCCTGCGTTTCATCAACCCGGCCATTGTCACCCCCAAGTCGTATATGCTCATCGACGGACAGCCCGCAGACCGACCTAGGAAAACCCTCACCTACATCGCCAAGATGCTTCAAAACCTCGCCAATAAGCCTTCTTATGCGAAGGAGCCGTTCATGGCCAAGCTACAGCCGTTCATTGAGAAGAACAAGGATCGCATCAATAAGTTTATGCTTGATCTTTGTGACGTGCAAGACTTTTACGAAAGCCTTGAAATGGACCGATACGTCGCCTTATCCAAGAAGGATCTGGAGCTCTCTATCACGTTGAATGAGATCTACGCCATGCACGGTCTCCTCGAGAAGCATGCTATGGAGCTCTGCAAAGACGACAATTCGCACCTTGCCGTCTTGATGGGAGAGCTTGGCGTAGCCCCAGGGCAGGTACCGCGCAAGGAGAACAGAGTCATCAACCTTCCCCTTTTCAGCCGATGGGAGACGGCTATTGATGATCTCACTGCTGCTCTCGACATCACACAAGAGGAGGTCTTCTTTATGGAGGCAAAGACGATCTTTGTGCAAATCATGCGATCACTGCCTCAGAACACGTCAATTGCGCGCCGGCCACTGCGTCTGGAAAGGATAGCAGACGCCGCTGCAACGTCGCGGAATGATGCTGTCATGGTGCGCAAGGGCATCCGCGCCATGGAGCTCCTTAGTCAGCTCCAAGAGCTGAAAGTCATCGACAAGTCTGACGGATTCAGTCTCTTGCGGGACGAGGTGGAGCAAGAGCTGCAACACCTCGGCTCGCTCAAGGAAGGAGTGATTGCCGAGACTCAGAAGCTGGGCGAGGTTTACAAGACCATCAGAGACCACAACACGTATCTGGTCGGTCAGCTCGAGACATACAAGAGCTATCTTCATAACGTGCGAAGCCAGAGCGAGGGCACCAAGAGAAAGCAGCAGAAGCAGCAGGTTCTCGGCCCGTACAAGTTTACGCACCAGCAATTGGAGAAGGAGGGCGTCATCCAAAAGAGCAATGTCCCCGACAACAGGAGGGCCAACATCTACTTCAACTTTACGAGCCCTCTACCCGGCACCTTTGTCATCTCATTGCATTACAAGGGTAAGCATACGCCTGGCTCTCTATCTGAAGTTCTACTTGCTAATTCATCGTACAGGACGTAACCGTGGTCTGTTGGAGCTCGACCTGAAGCTCGATGATCTGCTGGAAATGCAGAAGGACAACCAAGAAGAGCTCGACCTCGAGTATGTCCAGTTCAACGTGCCCAAAGTCCTCGCCCTCCTCAACAAGCGGTTCGCCAGAAAGAAGGGCTGGTAGAGACAGTATTCCTTATTTTCGATATATCAACTGTATATGGTTTGGCTCGGCAAGTTGGGTCCGGGAGTTTAGGAGACATGATACCACTATTGCAAATTCTTTACGCGGCGACAGAAGTTGCATTTCCCCATTCTCACCCCACTTCTCGCCCTCTTTTCGATACCTTTCTCCGTTTAGCGCTTTCGATCTGACCGGGCGGCACTGATCGTATGCATTTCCCATGGCTTCGATGCCGAGGACTGTTGGGGCCCAAGAAGTTCGAATCATCCTGGCGAGGCACACGTGTCGAGACACGTCATTACTTGCGCTTCTCTTCGACCAGCACTAGTCCGGTATCAGCCTTGTGCGAGTCCCGCCCCGGCTTCCGGAGACATGAGGGAACTAGTACATACTTAATATCGGGGATGGAGGTCCCCCTAAAGCACGAGATGCGATTGAGGAGGGGCACAATGGCTGTATTGGCCACAGATGCGCAGAGTCCGGTCGACCTCTGATGAGAATGCAGATGATGGTTCAGTGCAAAATGGCGAAGGGTAAGGGAGATGATGGAGGCATCATCAGGAGGTTGTTGAGCACCAGGCTCGTTCTTCGGCTGGACCGGTGGCGCCATTTTGTTTGATGATTTCCCCAACCGCCCTACCACATCTCCTAGGTTCTTTTGCGTTTATTTGCTCTTGGCATCCCGTTGCAGGATGTTTGTTATGTGTGATACGATATGATAGGAAGGGAGATGATGGTTATTGCTTTTTATGGTAGCAGCTTGTCGACTCAAATCATGTAAAGGCTCAGAACAGTTCAAAGTAGTGAAACTTTTTGTGATTACACACTGGCATGTGCCTGCGTCCATATGGTGACATGCATACCGTGTGACATGATACCCGAATGCCACCTGGGTCATCACAGTTTCGAACAATGTCTGCTGTGGTGAAGCATATTCCACATTGGCTTTTGCCCATGTCTATATTTAGTGGTATCACAGAACAAAAACTATGCACTACTTCAACTTCGTAGCCAAATCACCTGAGCAACTTTACGAAGACCCCTTGGTCTCGATCCTCTCAATGACATCTCCGCCCACCCTCGCAATCTCGGCCAGGATACCCTCGCGATCCACCTCCATGACATCTTCCTCGTCCTCGCCGCCGTTGCCCGCAGGCCGGAACGAGCAAGGCATGTTCACCCGGAACGACCGGCGGTGCACCTGCGGGTTCCAGATGCCGCCGATGACGGCGTCGTCCGGCCCGCCGTGGAAGAAGACGAGCGCCGACCCGTACGCCGCCTCGAGCTGCCGCAGGAGCGTGGCGACGGTGTGCGCGGGGACGGGCGACAGGGGCGCGCCGACGCGCTCGTCGAGGTTCTTGAAGTGCGAGCGTTTCGTGGCGGGGTCGTCGCCGCGCAGGACGGCCCTGACGGCCTTGGCGTCGAGGTGGAGCAGGACGTCGTAGTCGCGCAGGGACGGCTGGCACAGCTGGCGGGGATCCAGTGCGCTGGGGCCAGAATCTTTGACGAGGCGGCAGGCGGAGCGGGCGAGCGTGGTCATGCGCGTGGCGGCGACGCGGGACGGGGTGGGCTGCCCGTCGCGGGTGGTGTAGGCCGTGCCGGAGGCGTCGTGCGGCGTCGCGGCGAAGAGCACCGTGTGGTGCATGTTGGGGTCGATCTTGCGCCAGGCCTCGAGGCGCGTGGCGGCGGCGGCGCGGTCGGCGGGAGAGAAGTCGTCGATCCCTGCAGAGGCGTCCACGACGAGTGGTTCCGTGCGCCAGTCCCAGCGGGAGAGGAAGAGGAGAGTGCGGAGGAAGCCTGTGGCCGCGCTGGAGGGCGCCTGCCAGGGGTAGGGCTCGACGAAGACGCGCAGCACGGCCAGCTCAATGAGGTCCTCGTTGAAGTGGTGGGAGAGCTTGTGCGAGTTGAACCAGGACTTGACGAGCCTGATTGTAGGGGAGAGTGCAGGGTAGCGCGTGGCGGCGGTGGAAATCATTTGGTTGTGAAGAGGGAGGGTGGAGTAGAGGCGTTTGAATGTCCCCAAGAGGTGAGCCGCTTCCGTACGGACATTCTGCTCTAGAGTCTTGTCCTTTGTTCGTCTCTCGAGAAGAGACTCTTCCAAATCACTGTGGATGCGGAGGCGAAATGCTGCACCCTCGGGGTATATGATATCGAGGAAAGCCAGGTTTTGGATATCTGACTGAATATCCTCCATGCCGATGTGGGTGCCAACGCCGGGGCGAGCTTCCTCGAGAGACTCGCCAATCTTGAGCAAGAATGCAATCTTGGCCCTCTGGATGGCTACAAGGTTATCCGGCCACTTCCCCGACGCCTCGAAGAATATGACAATGTCCATAGGAGACAGTGCTGCTTTGGCGGAGCCCAAGACCGGAGGCTTCACTGATGCCGACCTGAGTTCAGGCGCGATCGGTGCCAGTTGCCGTACATGCAGCGGGAGATCCTCAAGGGCCCGAATATCCTGCTCGACCTGGCTGAAAGCTTCCCGTGCACCCGTGAAGAGGGCAGCATCTGTCTGTTTCAGGGGCACCAGGCCCGCAAAATCTCCGCCGAAAAACTCGAGATCGTCATCATCGAGTCGCAGATGGATGCCCATGATATATCGGATGATTTCTTCGCAAAGCTCGGCAGGAGTGGTTCCCTGCCAGATCAAAGTCTCGAGAATGCTACCATCCTTGAACTTTCTCAGCTCTGCTCTGTCTCCCCAGAACTGTCTAAACTTCTTCGCCTCCTTCTTCTCCTCGACAGAAGGACCATGGTCTACTTGCCGGGACACGTTTCCTGGATCATAGAGCAGCCCGACGGAGAGGGTGGAAGTGCTGTCCGACGGCAATTTCTTGTCCAAAGACCATCCGTCCTTGGTTGGCAATTGCACATCTACCAACTTCACCCTGTCCCCGAGAGCCCTTTTCAAAATCCTGAACACCCTGTCCGCCACATTCCAAGTATGTCCCCGACGATCAACAACAGCTGCCGAGCTGACGGATTTTGGTAGCTTGATCTCGAACAGCTGATCAAAGCTTTGCAAAGGGGTGTCAGCCTTGACGATAAAGGTTGGGCTAAACTGGTCGACCCCTGTATTGCTAAGCAGGTCCAGGGTCCATTTGGCATGTTGTCGCAGGGTTGTGGCGGACCATGGGCTCATTTTATAGGCGATGTTAAGGCTTCGCTGGGCATCATAGATGACAGGCCCAAGTTCGCGAACACTGTCGGCTCCTTCGGGCAACGAGCCGAGGACACACGGCTTTTTGGAAGGATCTGTGGTCGCGAGAAACTGGATCGTGGCCTTGAACAACTGCGTACTACTTAGAGAAGGCGAGAGAGCTCCTTTTTTGTTACCGCTCTGCAGAAGAAGGGCAACCAGGACTGTCCACTCAAAATTGCCGAAACCTCCTTCAGAAACTGATCCACCGAAGCCCCTCTGCTGAAGGAACGTCCGCCCGAGTAGAGAAACATCCTTGAAAGCGGCGCATGACTTCTCGGCAGTTCGTATGAGGCGGAGGTACGCGAGATAACTGCTGTCGGCCTTCAAGGTCGAGTTGTAGAATGGTGTTGGGGTCTGCGCGGTCTTCTCGTCCTCATTTGAGGCCTGTCGCAGGCAGTTGTTGGACGCCGATAACTTGGACTTTCCGAAGACACTGTCTGGCAAAAACGGAATGACGCGCACACTATACGTGGGCCCGGGCTTTGCTTTTGAAGCACTGCTATCTTCCGTCGTCTTCTTGCTCTTCTTGGTCGGAGCACTGGTCTCGAGGCGTAATACTGGGAGAAGAGGATTTTCGCCTAACAGGTCGAACGACAGCTTTGCAGGCTGTGTCAGCCCCTTGGCAGCCACTGCAATATTCGCCAGGAAGTATGCCCTTTTGTAAAAGTACCTCATGTTGAGGTAGTCCTTCTCTTGAAACAACTCTTTGGGCATCTCCACGATCATGTCGACACACAAGCCTTGGTGGGACTTGACCATGGTCTTGGAGACATAGCTTCCAACAACATTGAATTGAGATGGCTTTTCGCTCAGCAGTTTGTAAGGTGCATCTTTCGCTGGTTTCGGTTCAGGGTAGGGAATGGTGACCTTGTGTGTCTTTTCGAACTTGGCGGTGGCTTCGCCGATCTACAAATTGGTCTGGTCAGCCAACGTCTTCGGCAAAGTGTGTTCAGTCAGTGTTGGGCATATGCATACCGGAACAGGCCCATGACTTTCGATGTTGCTTTCGATGGCATTCTTTAGGTCATGTAGCAAACCATCAACCCCGCTCAAGGCTCGATCGTAATCGACTCGGATCTCCTTGAGCAATTCCTCTGTCTCCAAGATGAAGGTGCTGGGACGATAAAGCCCAGCAGACGCCGCTGCATCATATGTCTGGGATGTGCTGGAGGAGTGCTCAAGCTTCCTTCTCTTGGGCGACGTTTCCTCCATACCGGGCAATCGTCACCGTACTTATTGCGCGGCAAGTAGGTCCGATATATGAAGCGAAATCTGTTTGCGACTTGAATCAATGCCACTGGTAGCACTTCAAATCCATTCCATGAACTTTTTGTCTTATCGACAAAAATTCTGGACAAGGGTCCTTGCGATAAGAGCTGGGTCAATAGATCATCCATTCCGGCGGGACCGATAAGAACTTTAGTGGGGTTGGACGCTGACGTTTGGCGTATTTGGGTCTGCCAAGGTGCCTGAATCCACGGATCCAATGCCGCGCTACAGCTCTCACTCAAGCACTCTTTGGTGGGGCTCAGCATCATTGAACCATGGAAACCAGCTGTGCACTTACTTTCACTGACTGACTGAAAGTGCCATATGGTCAATGCCAGGTTTCCTTTCTCAACAGCCTGTCACTTGATTCCTTCAACACAATATTTGATCTATCGCGCACAGCAAGGCGACGGATACTTGGCCATTCTTTCATGGCTTAAAGCGCCCATTTCAAGCTCACCCATCTCTCCGCTCATACCTCACAGGCCAACTCGCATGCAGTGATCAGCAACACCGCCCAGCATGTCGAGCGTCAAGGCCCAGCTCAAGGCCGTTGCTGAGGCCGTCAAACAGCAGAAATTTGATGAGGCCATCCAGCAAGCCGAACCCATTCTACAAAAAGAGCCCAAGAACTATCAAGCGTAAGTGCTTGTTTGTTGTATGTAGTACTCTACATGAACTAACCTAGATCTAGTCACATTCTCCTCGCATTTGCACTGGACAAGAAGAACCAAGCTGATGAGGCTGAGAAAATCTACCTGGCAGCGACAAGGCTGCGCCCTGCGGAGGGTCAAGCATGGCAGGGTCTCATCAAAGTCTACGAGCGGCAAGCCACAAAGAAGCTGCCCGAGTACCAATCGGCAGTTGTCAAGTTGGCTGAGATTTACCGCGATGCGGATGAGATGTTCAAATGCCAGGACTTGGTTGACAAGTTTATCGACTTTGTGAGAGCCAAAGGAGATCGACTGCAATATGTTGCTGCACTGGAAGTCATTCTTCCAGGGAGCCCCATCTACCCGGCACTCGAAGGTCGTGTTCCTCACCCCTCGAAGACCTACGACACCATGGCTCAGATCGTTGAGACCGAGGACAAGAAGCTCATCAACACTCTCATCGGCGAACGCAGGACAAGGATTGGCGCAAGACTTAGTCAGGTGACACTGGACGTCAAACGAGAGGTCTATACGGGCAGTAAGCTCGGACATATATACCGCCAGTTGATTGACTGGACTACCGATGATGAGGTGCGACGGAACTACGAAGAGAAGTTGATACAGTACTGCTACGAACGTCTTCTGGTATTTCAAGGGAAAGAGAAGAGTGAGGAGCTCAAGACTGTCATCAAACTTGCCAACGATATGGTAATCATCAAGCATCCATTCAAGCTCGCTTGGGACATCACGATCGATTGGCAAGACCACAAGGAGGTCAAGGACTGGGATGCTACTGTCTTGGCTGACTATTGCACATTCTTCCCTGACAGCGACTTGTGCCGTGTCCTGACCGGGTACCTCTCGAGCGACATTTCACCATTTCCGAAGCAGGTTCTTGAATCCAAAGATGCGGCTGCCGCACCACAGAATGGTACCGAGGATGAGAGCGAAGATGACGAGGACGGAGGAGTGCCATCGACCTTCATACCACCGACCGACGAGGAGCGTCTCTTCATCATGACTGAGGGCATCAGCGGCGCCAATTCCCTCTTGGCCTACCGAATGATGGGCGAGTACTACGAATTTTTGGAAGAGTACGAGAGCAATGTGGAACTGATGCGCAAAGCGCAAAGCCACGTGAAAGACCAGAGGCTCAAGAGTGGCTTGCCTCTTCAGAACACCGAAGACGCATATTTGCTGCATCTCGGAACTGCTCTGGTGTTCTACCAGTCGCCAAGGAATCATCAGGAAGCCAAGAAGCTCTTTGACCTCGTCCTTGAGCACGACCCAGCTTCCACACCAGCCATGATCGGTGTCGGATTGATCTACAAAGAGGAGGAAGAGTATGATGAAGCCATAGACTTTCTCGAACGGGCTCTGCAACGAGCCCCAGACAGTATCCGTGTCATGGCCGAGGCTGCCTGGGTTAAGGCACTCAGTGGCGACTACTCGACTGCTAAAGCCGGGCTGGAACATGCAATCTCTCTACTCGAGGACAAGAAAGGCTCCTCCAAAGAGCTCCTCGCGCAGACTCACTACAGGCTCGGAGTTTGTATCTGGAACTTGGACACATCCAGGACGGCAAGAAAGGACCGCAAGGGAGCATATGCCCATTTTATGGCTGCATTGCGGATCAACCTGAGCTACGCACCTACCTACACAAGTCTAGGTATATTCTATGCCGACTATAGCAACGACAAGAAGCGTGCAAGGGCTTGTTTCCTCAAAGCTGTGGAGCTATCTTCGTCGGAAGTCGAATCGGCAGAGAGACTAGCGCGATCATTTGCAGATGATGGCGACTGGGATCGGGTTGAGCTGGTCGCGCAACGAGTTGTCGACTCTGGCAAAGTGCGACCTCCGCCGGGTTCCAAGAGGAAAGGCATCAGCTGGCCCTTAGCCGCCCTTGGCGTGGCGCAGCTCAACAAGCAAGACTTTCCGAAGGCCATCATATCGTTTCAGGCTGCACTTAGGATTGCGCCAAACGACTATCATTCATGGGTGGGACTTGGCGAGAGTTATCATAGCTCGGGTCGTCATGTTGCTGCCACAAAGGCCATACAACAGGCACAGAGCCTAGAGGAGTCGGGAGGAGCCGAGAGACTAGGCGACACGTGGTTCACAAAGTTCATGCTCGCTAATATCAAGCGTGAACTTGCAGACTTCGATGCATCGATCGCGCTGTACCAGGAGGTCATCGCTGGTCGGGCAGAGGAGGAAGGGGTTGCCATTGCGCTTATGCAGACCCTCGTCGATAACGCGCTGGACTGCATAGAAAAGGGGCAGTACGGAAAGGCGGTCAAAATGGCGGTTGACACCTTGACCTTTGCCAATACAGCTCCCGAGGCTATCTCCAACACCTTCAACTTTTGGAAAGCCGTCGCCGATTCCTGTTCCATCTTCTCCAGCGTACAGGGCCACACGGCAGACTTTCCCCTCGAAGCAGCACAAAAGCTCTTTAGCACTCTTGAGCCAGCAGACTACGAGATGTTGAAGGACATCGACCACGTGGGCCCAGAAGTTATACTTGCCAAAGGATTGTTCTCAGATGATGAAAAGGTCGGAGTTGAGCTGACCCGCTGCATCCACGCGACACTCCTTGCTCACAAGAGAGCTATCCACGTCTCGGCCCAGGACATCCATGCGCAAGCGGTAGCGCACTACAACCTGGGTTGGGCAGAGCACCGCGCACATCTGTGCCTGCCTGAGAGTCTACGAAAGAAGGCAAGTCGGTATCAGAAGGCCGCCATCCGCTGCTTCAAGCGGGCCATCGAGCTTGAGGCTGGCAACCCTGAATTCTGGAATGCCCTCGGCGTCGCTACGAGCGAGTTGAACCCGTCCGTCTCCCAGCATGCTTTTGTTCGCAGTTTGTTCTTGAACGAGAGAAGCGCGCATGCTTGGACGAACCTTGGGACGCTGGCACTCCTGCAGAACGATGTGCAGTTCGCCAACGAGGTCTTTTCGAGGGCTCAGTCGAACGATCACGACTACGCCCATGCCTGGGTCGGGCAAGGCTTCGTTGCCCTGCTGCTAGGCGACATCAAGGAAGCTCGTGCGCTCTTCACGCACGCCATGGAGATATCTGAGTCGTCGTCTCTGGTGTCAAGGCAGCAGTTCGCTGTGGCTGTCTTTGACCACATCATGACTGCACCCCCTGATCTGCGCATTATGTCCCTATTGCAGCCTCTGTTTGCTTTAACGCAGATCCAGGCATTGAAACCACAGGATCTGGAATACGGCCACCTGCTCTCCATGTTTCAGGAACGGATTGAATCATCTGCCGACTCTGTCAAGGTCCTGGAGCAGCTGTGCGCAAAGCTCGAGGCTGACTACGAGGTCTCCGAGTCGCCCGAATCACTCAAGCGTTTCGCCCTTGCCAAGACAGATCTGGCACGGGCGTACTTGGCATCAGGAGTCTATGACAAGGCTGTTGAGTGTGGCGAAACGGCGCTGGAACTCAGTGGCGTCGAATCAGACAGCGAATTGTCAGCGGAGGAGCGGATCAAGGCCAGATTATCGGCACATCTGACAGTTGGCCTGGCGCACTATTACGAGAAAGACGTGAATGAAGCGGTCACATACTTTGAGACCGCCCTTGAGGAATCGAATCACAACCCGGATGCAGTATGCGTTCTTGCCCAGGTTCTCTGGGCCACTGGCACGGAGAAAGCGAGAGAGAAGGCGCGAAACTTGCTGTTTGAGGTCATCGAACAGCAACCAGACCATGTACAGTCTGTGATCCTGCTGGGCATCGTTGCGCTCCTTGACGACGACAGCGAGAGCCTCGAGGCTGTCGTCGCTGAGCTCTTGGCTATGCGGACGAGTGATAAGATTACGGCCGTAGAGCAGTCACAGGTCGGCGACGTCCTCCAGGCCATCGCCGCGCTCTCCAAGGATGCCGATGCGGTTGGTGTCGACGTTCTCACTCAGGCCCAGACCGACATCATGCTGCACCCTAACCTGCCACATGGCTGGTCGAACCTTGCCGATATTAGCGACGACACGGACTACCCGTCCGACATGGCATTGAGAGTCGCGTTGAAGGGCATTCCACCTCGGGGAGAGTTGGGCGCCGAGGAACTGGCCACTGCACATGCTGGTACGAGGAAGGCGGCGGATGCGCAGAGAGCGCTTATGATCGCGCCCTGGTTGTCGGCGGGATGGGAGACGATGGGAGATGCCGTTTCTGGACATTAGGATCCAGCTATGAACTGGTTATGAACAGGTTATGTGTGCAAATATCTCGTTCAGGTGTGTCACTGTTACGATACATGTGAATCGAATTAGACAAAAGGAAGAATTGAATGTAATAATGCAAATGGGTATCATTGATGCTATTTCCCACGAGTCCATGTCCCAAACATTAACGCCATACCGTGATCGACCATGCTCAGTTCAGTACAAATTGCTATATCACCGACGATCCGCGCCGACAGCTTCACGCAGCCGCGCGAGCCGTCCTTCGACCCAGCTCTTCTGCCATGCCTCCACTTTGCCACCTAGAAGCTTGCAGGTAGTGGGCTCAAGCAGCATCATGCCCCTGGCCACCACGGTGCCGGCCTTGAGCACGATCTTCTCCCCAATGACCGTCTCGCCGATGCCAAACCGGGGTATGCGCTTGAGCTCCAGCCCAAACACCTTTTGCCCCTTGCAGTCCTGGAGCACGACCTTGTGCGTTGCATTCTTGCCCGCGGTCTTGGCCGCGCCTGCGGTAGATGAGCCGCGCTGCTGCTGCTGAGGGTTTGGTCTGGCCTCGGGCGGAGCAGCAGCCGCCTGGGAGCCGTCCTCGTCATCATCCTCGGCGCTGCCCGAGGGCGGCAGGCGCACAACCTCGCGCCCGCGAGTCTGCTCGCCGCGCTCGATGGCCTCGAGCTCCTCGACCTGGTCCCAGCGGCTGCGGCTCAGGTTCTCCACATCGAGGACCTGCACGACGACGTCGCGCGGGAGGCGCGCCTCGGCGACGTTTGCGGCGGCGGCGCCCAGGACGTTGGCGGGCAGGGCCGAGACGCCGGCACCAGGGTCAAGCAAGCCTGGCGTCGTGAGGTCTGCGGCCAGGAGGCGGGCCTTGCAGGTGGCGACGAGGGTGGGCAGGGGAGGGGGCGGCTGGCGCTGGGAGGAGAGGATGGACTGCAGCCAGGGGGTGGAGGGGGGAGGGAGGGAGTGGGTTGTTGTCAGGGCTGTGCGGATCTGGGAGGGGAGGTCCATCTTTTGTGTGATGAGTGGGAGGATATGTGAGAAGTGAAGATAATCGGCTTCAGCAGCTCCCACTAGGGTGTGTTATTGAGAGTACATGAATGGTGGTAATCAAGCTTCTAATATGGTGTTGTGGTTCCGTCGATATGCAGCCCAGAGTATGGTATGGATTTTCAGGTACCGGGTGCTCCTGAAGGCTGGATGGCCCACTGAGACAACCCCGGAACTTGGGAACCGGCCCGCTAGCGGGGGTGCTGTCCAGTTAGCGCTGCAGCCTCAAAGGTCGGTGCTGCATTAGCTTCCAACCACATGTCATCTCGTCTGGTTGTCTTCCAACATTCAGCTCCAATCGAGATGACAGCTTCATGCTCTTGACCTCCTTCACTTCTCCTGCCCCCGCCAGGTCAGCTCTGCGTTAGTGTCAATCAAGTGCCAGTATCCCAGTATATTTCCATCGTTGCATTCCCGAAGGAGGGGAAAGGAGAGCCTAGCACCGACTAAGCGTTCGACCATCACAAGAGGGGACGGCATCCTCCTCCAACCCATCACGATGTCCACGATCGCCTCACCGCGCGAACCCTCGGTGGCCGGACACCCACGCCGCGTCCCCTCCTCGCAAAACATCCTCACAACACCCACGTCCTCCACCAGGCCCAGCCTCGACACGCCCCGCGGCTCGCCCAACCCCAACAATGCGTCGTCCTCCTCTTCCGCCCCGGCCCCGGGCCAGCAGCGCCGCAATCGCGCCGCCCTACGCGAGTATTACAACCTAAAGAAGGCGGCCAACGCCGAGACGCCGACCGTCGAGATCACGGAGGACCCGCTAGGCATCAGCTACGGCGACGCGGGCCCACCCTCTGCGAGTCTGACCTCGACGTCCGAGATGGACCGCCCAGACTTTGATGCCGATGCGTTCGTGAAGAGGGCGCTCGAAGGCTGCGGGCTGGAGGAGCTGCTGCGGCGGTACGCGAGGGTGCTGGGTGAGATACGGGCGCTGGATGCGGAGAAGAAGGCGCTCGTGTACGATAATTACAGCAAGTTGATCACGGCGACGGAAACGATCAAGAAGGTAAGACCGAGAAGAACCTTGTTATTCCTAGTTCCCCTTTTACGGCGAAATAGATACTAACATCAGCCGCCCTGGAACAGATGAGGGAGAACATGGACCCCCTAAACCCCATGGCGTCGACGCTTGACCCGGCGATAGCTCAGATCTACAGCCAAGCATCGTCCATCAGGGAAGAGCTGCGCAAGGCGGTGCCGCCGCCGGACGACGAGACCGCAGCGCGGCGCAAGAGGACACGGGAACTAGCGGTGCATGTGCTCGGCGCACCCGAGAGGATACGACGGCTCATGAAGGAGGGACGAGAAGACGAGGCACGAGAAGCGTGGGAGATGCCGCGGAAGCTTCTAGAGACGTGGAAGGAGAAAGGTCTTGGCGGGGAGGACGTGGAGGTCTGCCTGAGGGAAGGAGACGCAGCGTTGAAGGGGGAGAGTGTCGCCACGAGCTGACATATCTTGACGCAGCCGAGGCATACGTACATAGACTTTGACGAACGAAATGAAAGCCTGGATTTTCATTCATAAGAATCTCAAATGCATCATTGACCTGTTTTCTTCTCCAAACTCCCCGCCATGATCCTTTAACGATCGCATATACCACCCTCAACAATCAAGGCATGTCATTCACATCCCAAATCTCGAACGGATCCGCATCCGCCTCAGACACAAGCACGCTGCACTCGACGCCCTTGCCACGCAGATGCTCCTGCAGCTGGCCCTGCAGCCGCTGCTTCAGGAACAACCGCTCAGAATTGCTGTGGAACACCATAATAACGCGCTTGCCGAGCATCACCGCCCGCAACGCATTGTGGTGGCTCGTCTCCCCCGTAATGAAAACGTCCGTGTCGCAATCCTTGAGGATATCCCACCCAGAACCGGCGCACACCGCAATAGACGACACCTCATCCGCGCTCGCCTTGGCACCTCCCTGCCTCCGCGGGGCGGCCACCATGACATGCTTCATGCCGCCCACGCCGGCCGCCACGGCGCGCACCACGGACCCAAAAGGCACGGCCTTGCCGAAGCGCACGAACCGGCCGTATCCGGTGCCCTCGAAGCCCGGCAACGGCTGGGCAATGGGCTGAACGACGGTGCGGTCGGCCTCGGTCGCGGAGGCTGCGCTGCCATCGCTGGGCTTGACGACCATGTCGGCGAGCCAGTCGTTGATGCCGCCCTTTGCGGCGTCGAGGGCGGTGTGCGGGCTGTAGACGGCCACGTTGGCCTGGGCGAGTCGGATGAGGATCTTTTGCTGCGGGTCGCGCAGGGTGACGGACTTGAGCCCGCGGAAGATGAAGGGGTCTGATCACACAATCAGTGGGAGGATCCTGTGGTTGTGATGAGTTGCTTACGGTAGGTGACGATCACGGAGGCGCCCTTTGCGATGGACTCCTCTGCAACCTCGGGGGTGAGATCATTGGTTAGAAGGACGGTGCATGCGGTCTTAGAGGCCTGCTCTGAGTTCTCGAGGAGGAGGCCGACGTTGTCCCAGGCTCGGTCTGCAAGCTCCTCGGGGTATCTTTAGAGTTTGAATTAGCTTTGAGCTTGATACAAGCGAGAGTCGTCAGAACTCACAGTGATCTCATAGCATTGACCACATGCTGAGTGAAGGATGAGCTCTGGATATCCACCATCTTGCTGGTCGTGGAAAAGAGCCGGCCGGTTGGTGGAGGTAGACGAGAGTGCAGGCTCAAATGAGATACTACACGAGGCTGTAACCGCAATTGCGCAGCTGCAGAAGCAGAAGAATTGTACAAAGTTCGAGGTATGATAGATCGACAGATGATTAATTGAATACCAAGCTTCATCGGGGTCATTGAGCCCTGGTTGGAGAGAGAGATAAGAGGCTGGTAGTTGATGCTTGTCTTGTTCTACGATTTTGAGGATCAGACGTGAAGCTCACTGAAGCTAAAAACGACCAGCACCACCGCCGTTGTCACAAGCTCGGGACCCACTGAAACTCTGAACCCTACAGTTGATCCCAGCGCCCGCAAAAAATGACGTCGCAATCGATGCGCCCGCTTCTTCTCGGATGCTGACAAAAAGCAGGGGTATTCTTTCAGAACGTGGGGTACTTTTTGCTGCAGAACACCAAACGGACCAGTTGCATCTCTCAGCAACACGCGACGCCGAATCACAGATACCGGTCCCGTGGTTCGACGAGGAACGGGAGAGTTTTTTGATCTTATCTGATCATCTTTCCCACCCTTTCACACCAGACCTCCCGCTTCCCTCACACCACCCCTCCGCCGCGATTCAGAACACCAGGTCTCTCCAGCGCAATGGAAGCGACAGACATCACAGAGGCCTCAATCAAGGCCGCCATTGAGGAGCGCCTCAAGGCAGTGCACGTCGAGGTCACAGACATGTCCGGTACGTGACTTCCCATTTCCTACATCATGCGATCCCAGCGATCATTCAATGTGCGCACAGCACGACGGGCAAAACCTAACTAAGTATCTTTTGCGACGCACAGGCGGCTGCGGCCAATCCTTCACCACCCTCATCGTCTCCCCCGAGTTCACCGGCAAGAACTCGCTCAAGCGGCACCGCCTCGTCAACGCCGCCCTCAAGGACGAGATCGCGCGGATACACGCCTGGAGCGCAAAGTGCCAGACCCCCGAGGAGTGGCAGCGGAATAAGGCCAGCGCTGGTGGCAGCGACGGGCCGTCTATGGAGGGAACTGTGGGTGGCAAGGTCGATGGTGTGAACCAATAACACGTTCCGTGCAGGTGTTGGGAGGCATGACAAGGTTGGCGCGATGCGTACCTAGTGAAGGGAGGGAGGCTTGCTAAGGACTTGTTCTCCTGTATTATGCAGAAGAGATCGGGCGGATAGACGTCTGTTCGACATCGTAAGGGGAATCATATGTGGTCGAGAGGGTGTATAACTTTGCATCCGTATATATTATACCATGGGCCTGCTATTTGGGTATCACATAACTTCATAAACATCATCAAAAGTGTACAAGTCCAAACTCCTGCACAGGTATCCAAGAGCTTACGCACCACCTTCCTCCATAACCCGCACCTTCTCGGCCCTCTTCCGATTCCACCTCCACCATCGCCTCGTACTGTTCCCTCTCACGCTCCTACCCTCGTCGACACCGCCCCGGGCACTCTCCCCACGACGACCTCTGCGTGGGTACCGCGCACGGAACACGCTGCCCCTCCTCCGCCCTGCCCTGACGGAAGCCACATCGTCCTTGCTCTGCGCCTGCTGTGCCTCGAGGGCGAGTTGTTGCATCCTACGCTCGCGCCGGCTCTGAACTCGGTCGCCCGTAAACAAACCGTCAAAGGCGTGCCCGATGCTCTTGAGCGCCCCCATGCCCGTTCGTGTCTGTAATATGATGACAAAGACAAAGAAGGGCACGCAGACGCAGACCATGACGACGGGGAAGCGCCAGTCCTCAGCCGAGTAATGGAATTCCGTAATCCCAAAAACAGACTATAGTTCGGAGGCGGGTGTGAGCAGGTCGAAGAATTGTATGTATGCTTAAGGGAGAGGTGTAACTTACAGTGACAAATGTCAGCGGCAAGAATATCATCGAGATCATGGTAAGAATCTTGATGTTGTCTCCCTGTTCGATTGCCCGCCGGCTCTCCTTGACGCTGCTGCCTGAGAAGAGTTGCTCCCTGAGACTCATGATCTCCTTGCGCAGCCGCTCGTTTTTGAACTGGACCTTCTCCAAGTCTTCGACGGCCTTGTTCAGCTCGTACCTCAGGTTGCTCAACTTGTCGAGGTAGTTGAGCGAGTCGGTCGATGACAGATCCAACAGGGGCCAGAGTGTCTGGTGCCGGCCCGTCCAGAAATCATCGTTGAACGTATCCGTATATGCATCCCTCATGGCTTTGATGCCGTCGTTGATGACACCCAGGGAGTTGTAAGCCCAAAAGTATCTGCGCGAGTAGGTAAAGTCTTTGTCCTCAAATAGAAGCTTGTCTCGCAGCTTGACGTCAAAGATGAACTGATTCTATAGGGACACGTTGGGTTAGCAATCGCCTTGGACGAAATATCTACTGAAGTTCGGCATATGACGTACTGGAGGTGTTATCAGTCCAGTAATGAGCTCATTGAGCTGCATATTGCGCTTGACGGCATCCTTGTACTCTGACACCAGCGCATCGAGGAATGCATAGGGTCCAGAGTATATAGGTCTGTTGGCGTCCTCTACCCTGATCGAATGCCGATCGTCGGGAAAGCACTGAATATTCAACAGGTGCCAGGGCGCAAATGGATCCGAGACATGCCCGATTTGGACGGGTTTTCTCTTTCGGCTCCTCAGGTGTATCTCCTTGATTGTAGGGCCGACCAAGGCGAGTGCGAGCACCGAGCTGCACTCTGCAATATCAATGTGATCAATGGACTTTCGGTCAGGAGGTCTGTAGTCGTAGTGCTGCCAAGGAGAGGGTCCGACCCCTCCGCCAACGACCGTGTAGTACTTGAACACGAAGAAGAAAGTCTGCCGTTTAATAGGATCAGGCTCGAACAGCCGGTGCATGTAGGCCTTGGTTCTGCCCTTGTTTCCCTCAGTTGTGATAAGATGTTGGTAGAGCTCATTCATATCAAAGTACTTGCCCATGGTTGCGTGAGCAATGCCGAGTATGGCGGGAGATGGCTCCTGCAGGATAGTCATTCTGCCTACAGCAGTCCCGTCAGTGTTGACTTCCTTGAGGGTGCTCCACACATCGACAGCTTCGAGCATCTCGTTGTCCGCGTTGCCGCGGTTGTCGTGGAGTGCCGCGGGGAGAGCATCCCGGCCGACATCGTAGACTTCGTAGGTAGCATTCTTGTACAAGTCCGGGTCATCCGAGTTGAATGAAAGATCGCGAAATACATCGGGCATGGCCATATCTTGCCTTCTCCGCCATATCTCGGTCTGGGGAGAGGTCTCAATATCGTCCAAGTGTAGGTATAATTGCTCCTCTGTGAGCGCATGTTTGGGCAGTAGGCGCTGGGCCGATGGAACGCTGTACTCGGGTATGACGGTGGCTTGCGACGGAGGCAGGAGCGGAATGAAATGCACATCGTCGTCGTCCACGTCAGAGTCTGCCTCGTAGAGGGAGACCGGTATGTTTTTCTTCTCCCCGACGGCGGCGAGGGCCATTGCAGGGTCGCCTAGCTCGTTGGTACGCCGTCTCCCGCGCTTATGGCCGCCAGACTGAAGAGAAGAGCTGCTCAGCCCGGTCGAGGTATGCACAGGCCGGGGCAGGGGCGAAGGAGGCGCATGCATAGCGGCCAGGGTGGGAGAGCCCGAGCCATTGTCATTGCTTCCTGTGCGTTCCATTCGGAACCCGCCGCTGTTGGTTCTCTGGCGGACGGCGAACATGGATTCGTGCAAGGCCCGCAAGCTCCGGAGGTACTGGTCCTGGTGCTGCTCCACGGCCCGCAGGAGCTCATCCGGGCTCCGGGGCCGAGTCGCCATGGTTGCTCGCGAACCGAGTGTATAAACAGTCGGCAGTGTTGACGAAATAGGGTGATAGAAGGGAACACTTCACAGGGTAATATAGAACACCAAACTTGCAGTTGTATATTGATGGATAAAGGCAACCTTTGCTAAGTTACCTACTGAAAGAAGGGACGCGGGGTGATGGATAAGGGAAGTAGACATGTTCGACGGCAGGGACGAAGCGACTGGGCCGTCCGGCAATTTTTAACAAAACTAATTGTCGCCAACTGCTCAAAGAAATGACACAAAACACGCCTAACGTAGATACGTCAGGTAGATAGTTCCCTGGTGCCTACCTAGGTACCTATCTAGGTTGGTCGGGCAGGTTGTCCAAGGTGGCTCAGCCTCGCCGGCCTTCGGTCAAGACGAAAGGGGAAGCGGGGGAACATTTGTCAGGAGGACTGGTGATCCGGGGAGCAGAGAGATCGCCCGTCACGTAGCTGATGGTGGTGGCTGGCCGGACGGGCAGCGGCCCCTCCCCTCGACAACTTACACTTAGCAGGCGCCGACTCGCGGCCTCATTTGTCGGCAGTAGCCATTTGACAATTCTTCTGACAATCGGTATGGTGCAGAGCAAATGAGCTTGTGAGGGGGGCCAAGTAGAGATGCTCAGCCGCACTGGTGTGGTCGGCACGCCCCGAATGATCAAGTGCCCACACGAGAACACCGACCGATATTGGTCGAACGGGGACAGCACGAGCCTATCCGACTGGCTGGGAAGACGTCCGCCCTGTTGTTCGCCCGTACTCATTTGAACGGAGCTCGTTCACGCCCTTGGCAAACATGCGTGTCGGATAATCATACCAGAGGCAAACGACAAAGGACTCATACTCAATTGACCTAAAAGAAAGCAAGGCGACAGACGCTTCCTCGCAGATCAAAACGGGGACCGAGTATCACCAAACAGTCGACCGAGCAGTGGGTTGCCTGGGCATGCAGGCGATAGGTGACACATGCCGGGTCGATTCAATCGGGTACGTCATCAGAAGCTAACAAGAGCAACGGGCATGCATTCCGCCCCGTGTTCTGGGAAACAAATCCGATTTTGTCTGGTTTCACCCATGGGCCTGGGATGATTGGGCATGAGTTGTGTGCCAAAAGAAACTCAAGCTACTTAGCAGTTGGGGGGTCCAGGAAAAGACCCGCCGATATCCGCAGCGCAGCACAGCACGTGTCGTGCGACGCGGAACTCTGGCGCCTTGGGCCGCCCGTCCTCCTCATCAATAGAACCCCAGTGCCAGAGGGTCTTGTGATCGTTGACAAAAGTATGCCCGATAAGAAAAGTCGACTAGAGAGAAAGCATGTGTGGTTGATCATCTCGTCTATGTTCTACCACAACGGGGATATCTTGATTCTACCTCGGCTCGAAAACCCAAACCCCATTTTGTACTGATATGCGTATCCACGTAACGACATTACTTTCCCGACCAACACTAACTCCTCGTGCTATCCCAAACCATAGGGATGCCTAACTTCCCTCTGTAAAATACCAAGCGCTCAAACAATGACTCGAGCCCAGCCAAACGCTGGCTCATGTGAGATGATCTAGAGGAGGGAGAGAGGGTGTGAGGGAAGGGCTGTGCAGGAACTCCCCAATTAGTGGGAAGCAACCTGGGCAGGGTGAGCGGCATCGGCCTTGACTTCGGTGTCGACCTCCATCTCGTCACCACCAGCAGCTTCACCCTCGCCCTCGCCCTCCTCCTCCTCCATCTCATCCTCATCCTCGCTCTCGCCCTCGATGTCAACACTGCCCTCGTCGGACAGCTCATCCTCCTCGGCTCCGTTCTCGGGGTGCTCATCGACACCGGCCATGGCAGCATCCTCGCCCTTCACCTCCTCGCCATTGGTGGCCTCGGCAACTGCCTCGGCAACGGCCTCTTCCTCCTCTTCGGCCGCCTCCTCGGCGCCGTAGTCCTCGTCGTCGGCGGCCAGGTCAGCCTCGGGCTGCTCAGGAGGGAACTCTGCGGGAGCAGATGCCTCGGAATCCCTGCACCCGATCTATTAGTTTCAAGTTTCTTTGCACGGCATTGTAGGATTGATAGCTTACCACTTGATGGCGAAGCGGGTGACTCGCGGCTTCTCCGAGAGCACGTTGCGTCGAATGCGCTCGACGATGGGCTTGGTGGGGGGCTCAGCATTCAGCTCCTCCGAGTCGTACTCGTTGTTCACATAGTAGCCAACACGAACGAATTCGCGTCCGTCGTATGCGCAGGTGAGGAGGATGACAGTAACACCCAGGATCTCGGTCTCGGGGATGCGCTTCGTGTCTGGGGGGTCGGCCTCGAAGATGAACTTGTTGACGCCAACAGGGATGGGGCCGACTAGGAGGGAGTCGAGCTCTTGATCATATTGATCGCTGTTGAATAGGTGAGCAACACTGCTGGGGTACAGAGAGAGCTGGGTTGAGAATGACTTACGAAGTGGCGGATCCGACGTAGGTCAGCTTCCACTCAAGGTCTTCACATGTTGTTGTTAGTTAGATTGATCAAGCAGGGGTCACTGGGCATCCACGTACCCTTCTCAAGCTGCTCAAGGCACTCAAAGGTGATCTCGAACTCGTACTTGTCGGTGAACTTGGAAGGGTTGTTGTTCACCTGAACACCGAGAAGTGAAACGACAGACATGGTTGCGTGTGTTGCGGGGCCTGTTCGTGGTTGTAGATTGTGCGGTGAGGGAGATGTTGATTCGAACGAAAGCAGGGCCAAGCTTTCTATGTAGGCAGATGGTGGAAGGAAGAATGGGGAAAGTGAAAGAGGGAACGAGAGGAGGACAAGGTCTGGTAAATAAGGTAAAGTGAAAGCGAACAGAGGAGGAGGTCAATTTTGACAAGTCGCAAGTAGGAAGAGGAGGACGCGCTTGTTGGTGACCGCCTTCTCGTTATCTCGCTCAATAGTCGCGTAAAGTGGTTGCCGCCTTTTTGGGAGGGACGCGCCGGACGTGGGGCAGATTTATTTTAGTGCACAGACCAGCAGTTTCAAGGACTGACCAGGGCAGGTCTTTGGGCCAGTCCAGCGCTCCCTGCACTACCAGCCTCCCCCCCAAAACCAGTGAAAGGCCGCTAGCGACAGAACAGGCCTAGCGCAGCGCAAAAGAGCTTCTTTCTCTCTTTCTCCCTGCCTTAGGCTACTTTTTTATGACATGCATCAATTCATCCTTGCAGAGGCTTCAATGCTCATTGTTTGCTCTATTGCTTGGTTCGAGCTTCCTAACCCAAAACACCGACACCCATCCGTCCATCCTTTCCTCCGCCACCACAAAGTCGAGTAAAGCTTCGAGTACTGCCTTTGTACTCTTGCGCAAGCATTCTTGAAGCTTTTTACTTCGTCTGCGCGCATAGCACCGTGCAATCTCTCAGAGACTGCTCGCACGTGTCATCGCTGTCGGAGCGCCATCTCTCTTGGTGTTTTCTTTGTCCTCCCGCTGATTGCGATCCGGCTTTGATATCGGCGGTCTCTTTCATTCTTATTTTCTAGTGCTTCCTGAATCGCTTCAAGGTCGTCGTGGTTGGAGACTCCATCCTTGTTCCATCTCCTAACCTTCCCAGAGGCAATGTTGACCTGCACACGATAATCGAGCTTTGCGCCCAGCCTCTTCCTCCTGACTTCTGTCCTTTACTCGACGGCCAACATCCCCCAACAGAAACCTGTCGAATCTGAGTGGCGTCCAATCAGTACTTCCTCGTTATCGTACCAAACTATACACGACAAAATGGCTGAGGAGATGCCTCAGGATGACCCTGCGCAGCAGGGCTTGGCTGAGTGGGCAGGGGATGAGAGTTTTGATGATGCCGGGGACAACAACCCCTCTGATACACAGCATAGCGACGAACAAGCTCAAGAACCTGACTTCTCAGTTGACTCAGCTCTGCGTGCCTCTGGTGACTCTCCATCAAATGATGGTGCTGCCGATGATGCGGGTGAATATGACCCAGAGTCCGTCACAATCACGACCGAGCCGCCTCAGGATGATGCCGAGTACGACTCTCCCAAGCCCGAATCGCAACCTGCCCCCAAGAAGCGCAAGACTGCCGGTGGCTTCATAGACTCCGATTCCGAAGATGACGAGACTCCGGTTCCCAACGGCCTCATGGCGGAACCCATTGCGCAGACTCAGGCGCTGGCTCGCTCTCCCCTTAGTAACACCGCCAGCGCCCAGGAGCCCGCCGGTACGACTTCAAGCACTCCGCAGCCTCCTCAGACGAGCCTGGCCCCAGACATGGCTGCCTATGGATTTCCTCCTGGTGTGCCAACGCCCGTGGCGGCTTCTAACCTGCCACCCACCCCAGACCCAACAGCCCTCCTGGAGGCCCGCATCAAGGATGATCCACGTGGAGCGCTAGACTCGTGGCTCGCTCTAATTGCTGAGCATCAACGAATGCAGAGGTTAGACGAGGTCCGTTCTGTCTATAACCGCTTCTTGGAGCTCTTTCCTCAGTCGGTAAGTCAAGTCACGATTACTTTCCATAACCTTATCGGAGCGGTTTAACTAATGATCACAGGCCGATATCTGGGTCAAGTTCGCCGAGATGGAGCTGGCGCTTGGCGACTTCCAGGCTGCCGAGGGCATTTTCACCCGTTCTCTTCAGAGTGTGCCCAACGTGCAACTGTGGACCGTCTATCTTGACTACATCCGACGTCGCAACGACTTAAGTGACACGAGCGGACAGGCCCGGCTTACTGTCACCCGCTCGTATGAATTTGTCCTGGACAATGTCGGCATGGACAAAGACTCGGGCAAGATATGGCACGATTACATTCAATTCATTCGGTCAGGGCCCGGAACCATCGGCGGCAGTGGCTGGCAAGATCAGCAGAAGATGGATCAGCTTCGCAAAGCCTACCAGAGGGCGGTTTGCGTGCCTATCTCAAACGTGAATCAGTTGTGGAAGGAGTACGACCAGTTTGAGATGGGTCTCAACAAGATGACTGGCCGGAAATTCCTTGCTGAGCGTTCGCCGTCCTATATGACCGCCAAGAGTGCCAACACTGCGCTTGACAACATCATCCGAGACCTGCAACGGACCAATCTTCCGAGACTGCCGCCGGCGCCTGGGTTTCAAGGCGATGAAGAGTTCAAAAACCAAGTGCAGATCTGGAAACGATGGATCGAGTGGGAGAAGTCAGATCCGCTGGACCTCCAGACAGACGATCCTAACCTCCTACAACAACGCATTCTTTATTGCTACAAGCAGGCGCTCATGGCCCTGAGATTCTGGCCAGAGATGTGGGTCGACGCAGCGGAGTGGTGCTTTGAGAAGAACATCATGAAGGATGGAAAAGAGGCGGGTACGCAGCTTCTGTCTGACGGCATCGAGGCAAACCCCGAGAGTGTCCTCCTCGCCCTCAAGCAGGCCGACCGGATTGAGACTACCTATCCTGTCGAAAACTCAGAGGAGTCGAGGATAGCCTTTGCGAGCGCTGTTCGGGTCCCGTACAACAACATTCTGGACTCACTATATACCCTCCTCAAGAACCTCAAGGAAAAGGAGAAGTTGGAGATTTCCAAGCTAGAAGAGAGCTTAGCTGCCGCTGCATCGGCCGAGGCTGACCAGGCCGACGAGGATGACGACTATGGCGACGAGTCGGAAAAGGCTGCCAAGGAGAGCGCCAAGCAGGACAAGATCAAGCTCATCAAGCAAGGCTTCTCGGCGCAGGCTGATCTCCTCTCGAAGACGCTGACCCATGTCTGGATCGCGCTGGCAAGGGCTATGCGTCGCATTCACGGCAAAGGAGACACTAAGGGTCCCATTGTCGGCCTGCGACAGGTGTTTTACGAGGCTCGTCAGCGGGGCAGGCTCGGCAGCGAGATCTACGTCGCTGTTGCTAAGATGGAGCTCAAGTGCTACAATGACAAGTCTGGCGGCAAGATCCTTGAGCGTGGCGCCAAGTTGTTCCCTGAGGATCCGTACTTCATGATAGAATACATCAAGTACCTGGTTTCACAAAACGACAAGACGAGTAAGCAGCCCAACCACAGATAACCTTTCTTACTTTTCTCACTTGGCACAATGCTAACTGGTGCTTACCAAACAGACTCCCGCGTTGCCTTCGAAACCTGCGTCAACAGGCTGGCATCAAAGCCAGAGACCATCAACAAGGCCAAGCCGCTCATCGCTTATGTCCACAAGCATGAGTCAATGTATGGTGATCTTTCGCGCGTCGCTGAACTCGAGAAGCGCATGGCCGAGCTGTACCCGGATGACCCCAAGCTCACCCGGTTCAGCGCCCGCTACTCGACTGAGAAGTTCGACCCCATCCAAGCCCTCATCATCATCTCCCCCGCCGCCCAGCTCAAACCCAAGCTACCGCCAGGCTTCGAGCCTCCTTCGATCAACGACCCCAACCCGATGCGCATTCCCATCCCTATTCCCATGCCGGGCACGCAGCTGCCAGCGCAGCAGCAACAAGCGAGTCCCCGCCCGCAGTTCGTACAGGCTGCTACCACCTCGACGAACTCGCCCAAGAGGCCCTTCCCGTCGGATGACTTTGACGACGCGAGCAACCCGCCCCGCAAGATCCAGCGCGGCGAGCAGCGCGAGTTCGTCCGTGGAGAGTCTCCGCTGAAGGGCGCGGCAGGCCGGCGTCTCGACCAGCAGCGACGTCTACAGGGCCAGGGACCCTCTTCGTCATCCGCCTACAACAGCGCCGGCGCGCCGGCGCCCATCTCCACCTCCCTCACGTTCCTTCTCGGCCAGATCCCCTCGGCCGCCGCCTACGCCCACAGCCCGCGCTTCAACCCGTCCAAGCTCGTCGGCCTCATCCAGCAGACCGACGTCCCGGACCTCATCACCTGGGAGGCCGCTCGCAAGGGTCGCCCGCTGCCCCAGCCCCAGCACTCGCGCCAAGTTTCGGCCGAGTACGGTCGCAACTCGCCTGGCCTGGGAGGAGCGAGGCCGCTCAGCCCTTACGCCGGCGACCGCGGTAGAGTCGCGCCGTCATCGGCCACCTATCGTCAGTCGTCGCTGCGACCCGAGTCCCGCGACACCTACGAGCCTCCGCCAGCAGCCTACGCCCCCCAGTACGCGCAGGCCCCGCCCGCGGGATACGATGCGGGAGGCCCTCCACCTGGCTGGCAGCCCCCTCCCGGTGCGGCATACGGCGCGCCGCCGCCACCGGCTGGTAGCTATGGTGTCCCGCAGTACCAGCAGCCTCCGCCACAGCAGGGGCAGCCCCCGTACGGCGGCTACAGGTACTAAGTCTTGTATGATGGTCTTTTAGCGAGGATGGGCTTGGCTCTGCTTTATTCGTGGACTGTTGTTGATAACTACATATATAATTTTGATCAAAATGACCCAAGGAATGGACGGTCAGCATTCGTACTCTTTTACCTCATGAACAAAGTCCACGCCACCGCCACCAGTGCCTGTTGTTTTGTTTTCTTTCCCTTAAACTCCTGTGATTCGTTCAATGTACCACTCGAGGCTTTTACTCCTTCTCGTCGGGTGATCTGTATAAGAAGGGCGTTCCTGGTTAGGAGGTCAAGCAATTCCCGTTCCGGGTAAGAAGATATGGTCCCTGTCAGATCTAGAACCAAGGCGCAGCGCAGCTTTTGGTGAAAGGAGTACCCTCGACCAAAATCGACCACGAGGAAGACCTACCCTGAGGTACAGCCTGATCTCGAGCAGGTGCAATCGTCAAAGGAACCGGATCTTAGCTCGTCAGGTTCCTTCATTAGATACTCAATCAATAGCCTTTGCCGCCACATTCTTCGCCTGCTTCGTTTGACAGTGACGCGCCCGCTCGCAATTCGCGATATCTGCCCATCTCAAGACATTGCAATTGGACCCTTTTGGTCAACAGCGACGGCGTAGACGTGATGTCCTGCGCTACCTGTCCACTATTAATCGGATGTCACCCGTCGTCAGAGTCCCTCGTTCGTAGGTCACGGTGTTCAAGTCTGCCGGCAGGGATGAAAGCCACTGAATCGTAGCTACTACAAGTGTACGAGACATTTCGGCACGTCGCCTTGTGCCCGGGACTACATCGTCAGTCACACATGTATGCGTCAGAGAAACAGGCGGCAAGAGCAACAGAGCCAGTTCGTCATAATTACTCAAGTAGTGCCAGTCAAGGATCTCACAAGTCACAAGAAATCAGAACATTATTGAATCAGCGATTCTTATTTGTGTGTTATCTAGGGGATTATCGTGCTGTGTCATTCATATCCGTGCCTCCATCGCTCATCTGTGTAGATCACTCAAAGAGTTGTCTTCAGCATGCTATGAAGAGGAGAAATTGGGAAAAGTGCTGTGGTGTGAATGTTGCGGGGGGGATGGGGAATTCGAAGATGTGGCTGCCAATGGAACTGCCACTTCTTGGGAGCAAGCTCTGTCCGAAGCTCAGATGTACCACATGGTGGACTTGATGAACCTAATGTTCTCGGGCTTGGCCTCTTCTGTACCGAAGGGGAGGATCGGGCGAGCATCGTCACCCTGCTTGGGGCCAGTGGTCTTCTCGTGCTTGTGGAACCAGTTCTTGGGAGCCTGGTAGAACGGGTTCTTCTTGCTGCTCGCAATATCTTGGTGCGCCTTGCAGCGGGCACCAGCCAGATGAGCGTAGTAAACAGCTGGGTGAGGAGAAACCGGCGTGGTCGAACGCTGGTACTGATAACAATGATAGTAAATCATCGACTGAAGCATGTCAACCGGCATCTTGACCTCATCCTCGATCACATGGTAGTGAACGGGGCGCGCCGTACCCTGGATCGCCACGTGAGAGCACAGGTAAAAGTCGTAGTGGAACGGATGGGTAACCTCCGTCTCAACCAGTGTACCCGGCAGTGGGTTGCCGTTCTTGTCGCCACGCTCTGGGAAGAAGCGGATGTGGTGGCGCTTGGTCGCGACAATCGTGGTGATCTTAGGAGTGACCCCGGTCTCGCGGGCGATCATCACCTTCAGCTGGTTCGTCTCGTAAGAGAGAACCTGGTCAAACTGACCCTCGGAGACTCCATCGCGGAAGTAAAAGACATGGGCCGGGCCAACGCCGAGCTTCTCCTTCCACTTCTTGACCACGTCCTTCAGCATCGACTCGATGTTGATCGGCCGAATGATCTCCTCGCGATAACCATTCGTCTGGCATGCAGCAGCGTAGAATGTCGCGTGCAAGTCCGTGGACACGGTCATCGCCGCAAACGAGGGGTCCTCTGAACCAACCGAAGGGTGCGAGACGTCGGCGCCGATGAACATGGTGGGCTTCGCGTAGAAGTTGGGCCTCGTGCCCTTGACCATAGGGGGCACGACCTTGCAGTTGACGCCGCCCATCTTGCAGTTCACCTTCATGGCGACGTTTGAGCAGTATTGCGGCTGTGCCTTCTTGACATGCTGATGCAGCACCATCTGGGTCAGGGTGGCAAAGCGGCACTCTGCGTTCTTCTTGAGGCGCTCGTAAGCGAACTGCTCTTTCTGCGGCATGACGAAGAACAGCAGGTCCGGAGTTGCGTTGTTGGCCTTGCCTGTGGCCATGTAGGCAGTCTCGAATGCGACGGGCATGCTCTCTCCAACCGGAGAAACACGCAAAAGAGGCTTTGTGTTGGGCACCGCACCGCCATGGGCTTTGTATGCCTTGATGAAGGCATCGGCGAAGCGTGCAAGGGTGGGTTCATCAACACACTTGTTGATGACAACGAAAGCCCAGGACTTCAAAGGACGATTGTTGGGCTGGAGGAAGACCTTGTTCCTCAGATCCCAGCGACCTGCGTAGGCAGGCTTGGCCGTGGAGGTCTTGTACTGGACCTCGGGCGGCGCGATGAGACGAGCGTTCACCACTGGCATGCTCTGTGAGATTTTAATGCCAAAGTCCTTGAGGGTGGGGTCTCGATTCCAACCAAGGGCTTCGACGTTGCCCATGATGGCCTTCTTGCGCTCCTGGGGGCGAGTCACCGCGAACTTGATCATCTCAGCCGTCTGATCCGGCGTGAGCTTGTATGGGTAACGCTGGAAACGCGGAATCTCCAAGACCTCCATCGGAAAAGCGCCGCCTCTAGACGTCTCAATGACGGGCATGCGCCAGTACTTGAGCCGAATGTTGTACTGCTTGAAAAAGTGCTCGTACACCGAGCGCTTCTCTCCAGTGGCCTTCATGGTGAAGGTGTAGGCCTTGGCGTTTGCGCCATCCTTGCCGAATCGCGCGGGATCCCACGCGAATCGCGCGATGGTGTACGTCTTGTCGTCGTCCATCTTTCCGCGATGCTTGACAAAGAACCTCAGACGCTGCAGCTTTCTCAGGAGCCTGAAAGCCTGCGACATCTCCCATATCGGCTCCCTAGTCTTCTCGTCCCGGGGACCCGGGTTGGGGCAGAGCATGTCTGAGAGCTCGTAAAGAGTCTTGCCGTAGAACATGCGGTCCTGGTTGCCGAAAAAATTGGGAATGACCTGTTCCATGATTTGGCCAACCCAGAAGCAGGTGTTTGTAACATCTACATTGACTGCAAGGCCGAGTCCACCGAGGTTGAGGTTGTGTCCAAGGCGGAAAGCGGCATAAATGCCCTTGACAGCCTCAAGGGAGTTGTCCAGAATTTTCTGGTAGAACATCGGGTCGTAGTAATTGCGACCGATCGCAATCAACTGCTTCGACGGAACATCGCGAAGTGCATGGTCGAGGAAGTTCATGCCCTCGAGAACCTGCTCGCTCCAGTCGCACTTGTGCGCCAGGTAGTTCTTCAGGTAGTTCATGTCCACCTTTCCAGAAGGCACCATCTTGAAGAAGAAGACGTTCTTCTTGTTCGACTTGCGGGGATCCTTGCCCTGCGCAACATCGAGGTCGACCTCCATGCGGATGCCGTCCTTGGACCAGTTCTTCGACCAGACCAGCGCGCGGCCGTCGTGAATCCAGACGTGGTCTTTGAACTTGGCCAAAGCCTGCTGAACGGAATCCGACTCCCAGAGCTTCTTGAAGATCACTCCAGACTTGGGAATGGGAGATACTTGGATCTGCGTGGGGATTAGCATGGATGAAGATCAATTATAGACAGTCGCCGAAGAGACTCACATCGTAGGTGAAGACAGTTTCGTGGCCCATAGCCTCCACACGGAACGCGTTCACCTGGACCTTGCATCCGCCCGCAACCGTGTTGAGACCAGGACGTGCGGCGAACTTGGAGTTGCCGGGCTATATAGAATGTTAACTGCCATGTGGATGCGAAGCAAAGAGGACGGGCAAATTTACCTTAGCGTACGCCTCGGGCGGCAGATCAATGCGGCGAGTAATGTACTTCTCGGTCTCTTGCGGCTGCTCTGAACCTGGCTGACGAGCCGGGTCGTAACCAAGACCAGGAGGGAACGCACCCTCACGAGAAGATCCCGCTTGCGGTGATGGAGGAGCAGAACGCTGCGACGAGGCAGAGCCAGATCGAGAACGAGCTGAACCGCGAGGAGGGGTTCCAGACTCGGAGCCACTATGCTGCGATCCGCCGTGCTGAGAGCCCCCGCGCTGGGAGCCTCCGTGCTGCGATCCGCCGTACTGGGAGCCGCCATGCTGAGATCGGGTATCCGATCGGGTATCCGATCCACCATCAAAGCCGCCGACAGGGGCAGGGACTCTCAGGTGTCCGTTGCGAGACATTTTCCCTGAGTGTGGAATTAGTAAATCGAATAAATTATAAGCAAAGGTGCAGAGGCTGGTATTGACGTTGGAAGAAGCGAGGGTGAAGAGATATAGTGAAGCGCGGAAACAGAGAAGCCCTGCAATGAGGAATGGAGATGCAAGGAATTCAATGTTGGGGAAGTAGTGATCGGTGTAATGAGTGATTCAATATGTCCACGAGGGTAAAATGAAGTAGGAGTGGATGCAAACAGCTGATGTTGAGGATGAGAAAGTTGCAATGCACACTTACCTGATGTTACCTCAAACAAGGCGGAGTTGAATTCCTGAAAGACTTTGCAGGTCCGCTTCTGAACGGTGGTCAGATTATGTGTGCAAGAAAGATGAGGAGGACTTGAGTGAAAGAAAGGAGAGGTTGAGAGGAATGTGAGTCCAGAAGAATGCAAGAGTAGAGATGATTGCCATGAAGGCCGCTGTCAACATGTAGAGATCGGAGTCGTGTGACCAGGGAGGACTGTGCTCGATGATTGCGCTGAGTGCAAAAAGTGATGCAGTGGTAGAGAACGAAGATGAAAGATGAGTTGATATGGTGACGGTAGTAGTCTTGGGGATAAGATGAAGAAGGGATCAAGGGGAAGAGGAAAGGGAAGGGGCAGAGGCTGCGAGACTGCTTCTCAAACGGTGGATGGAGACAAGGGAAGGCGTCGTGTTGAAATTGAAGTCAGTGTTGGCTCACTTACCTGAAGAAGCGCTTGAGATGATTTGAGACCGAAGTCGATATGTTTGAGGCTGGAGATGACAGCAGGTCGTTGCTCTTGACGATGTCAGATTGTGGAAGGAGTGAGTGGGTGGAGGATGTGCGGATGAAGATCAGAGCACAAGGTATTGAAGATGGAAGAAAGGGAAGAGAGGCAAGGTAGGGAAGAGGGAGAAGCAGAAGATGTCTTGAAAGAAGGCAGGTATCTTGAAGTGAGGTACCTTGAGATCTTTTGCTTTGGGAAAGGCGGGTGGTGGTTGTGGGTGGTAGTGGGAAGGGAGGAAAAGGTTTGGAGGCGGGCGAGAAGGAGATATTTATAGGCCCTTGGAGGGGAAATCTCCAGAGGCCTGTGAATAGGAAGGTACTAGAGTGCTTTCGAAAAGGGAGGAAGGAAGGTGAGATTGGGCTGGCTATTGAGGAGTTGAGAATGGGATGAGAGCAGATGGAGGTGAATCGAAGGTAGTGGATGGACGCGTCAATACGCGAGAAACGGTTTATTACTTACCGAGTGCGTTCAAAGTGAGTCGAATTCTGAAGATCAATCTGACGCGGATCACAGCCAGGCAGGCAGTATCGAATTGGAACCTGACAGCTTTCTGTTGTTGGGGAGACAGGATAGAATAGAATAGAATGGGGAGGGAGTTCGGAAATGGAGGTCAACAGACGAAGTGGTCGGTGCGTAGTGCGCAGTGGCAGTGGCAGATGAATGGGAGGAAGAGGACTCTGTCGCTTTTTGTTTTTAGGCGCTTTTTGAGAATCAATAGTTAGATGCAAAGAACGACAGAAAGGAAAGGAAGTTCATGTATTATTCTATTAAAGTACGAACCACCGCAATGGGCCCTTCCTGCATGTGTTACCTGAGGGATACACAGTTTGTCACTTTGTTCAGCGCTTTGGGATCCATTTGAGGGCTTGTGGTCATGAGTCAAGCTGCTTTGGTGCTTTGAGAGTCAGTGATGTAACAAGCGTGGCAATCGGCATCAAGCAGATGTCTTATGAATTTGATCAGGAAATACCTCTGGGTCTTCCCGTTCCCGGTGCATGGACCAGTCCCTCGCATGTGCACTGCCGACATGTCTGTTTGTCACTATCACCTTCGAATATTCAGAAGTAACACCGCACCCTGATCGAGAACTTTATCCTCTATGGAGCCTGCGTAAAAGACCAGGGACGCTGATAATGACTGTCTGGGCCCCCAAGTATCAGTGGACATCATTGTCCTGATAACATCAAAGCCCAGCCTGGCCATTTGCTAGTTAAGCATGTCCCCAAGGTCCTGAGAGACACATGCTACTATCCTTGTATAGATGGTGCCAAGACCTTGGACTGAGCAGGTTACATGATACTTTCCTTTCCTCTCTATTCTAACCTCTGCTAGGATGATAAACCCCGAATATCGATACTTTCATCATCTTGATGCTGAAACTGTAGTGCAAGCTAGAGCATCCATGCTAAAGTTTTCAATCATGTGATCGCTATGCTATTCTCTCAAGTCTATTTGTGACACAAACTGTCATATGAGGATGGTAACCGCAAAGTTGACCAACACCAAAACACAAGGCTGAATTACAAACTTGACCCCCATGAGGAAACCTACAGTGGATATCAGACAACCTACTTCTCAAAACAATGACTCTAGTAACACTCCAATTTCAAAGATGACTTGTTTCAGTATGCTAAACAGTCCAAGATGCGTAGAATGCTACAGTATAGTCGCTTCATTTGAGCAAAACTTCGTCTTTGACCCGCAGGCATTACTTTGGCGAGTCAGTCTTGCAACACAAACCATGAAGAATACTCAAAATTCAAGATAACGGCTCAGAAGTCTTGCTTTGCTCGTATGAACACACGCGAGGCCATACATATTCTACCTGGGCTGGCTAAACACAAGCCGGCAGCTGAGTCTTTATCATATTATACTCGCTTCCCACTCGGTCAGTAACTTTACAACATCGAAGAAATGACCGACTAATCCTAAGCACATTGACAGCGATGGACAAGTCTTATCCGTATACACTACGATAAATTGCAAGTAGCATTATGGATGTTGGCTATATAGACAACATTATAAGAAATGCGCAATTTACTTTCTGGCAAGACGCGAGCCGCTGAAAGATTCGTAATGTGCATTCTTGATCATTGACGCAAGCAGCATGAAGCAGTTTTATTGCCCTGAATATCGATAGTTGAGCACACTATTGTGCTAATCTGAATGTCTGGCTTTGTCGAGGGACGTTATCAAGTGGCATGACTGTGAGGTGGCATCATAATCCATTATATACTCCATTCTCATACCAAGCGCTGAATCCCGACGGCCAAGCCCAGTGGTCTCCTTGGCCTCAACCTTTTATCGTTATGGTGCGACCTCGAATCAGTCTTTCGAGGGCGCACAATGCCGTGTATCATCCCACTATTGGCCGCCCAGAGGTCTCGAAAGCGAGCAGCCGATCTGGTGATACACAGTTCTAATTAAATTTCCAGCCCATCGAGCGGTTTCGTGTTGCGTCTGGTAATGGGGCGAGACAACGGTCGGCCCGCCAGAGTGCCACAGGCGGTACACAGAAGATGCTGTTGGCCTTTTGGACGCGCTGGCCGGTCGAGGAATGCTCTCCTAAGAAGATGGCAACATCACCTTATCCCCTTACCTTCGTAGTCAAAATTAGGGGCGGTGGTCGAGACTCGCAAGCGATCTGCCAAGAATAAACTAGCCAAAACTCCGCATTTTGAGCGGAGCAGCCTCGGCTCAGCTCCCTCGTTGATCGTTGGCGATGTGTCTTGGCCTGGTCATTCTACCCCACCCCCATTTCAATGATGAAGAGTGTGTGGTCCCCGTGCTAGCTGAGCGCCGGGCTTGAGCGAGACCTGATATGAGACTGTGCGACATCACGACAGGTCACGGGCAGCCACTGCCATCCTGCCGGGATCCGAAGGTCTGGCACGGCTGCAGTACCAATTTACGCGTCCATGACGGATCTCCCAGACATGGTGATCGCCATCCGTTCCCGGGTACTCGGCGCATGCGAATGCATCCCCGACAAAGGCAAAACCATGGCCTCGGATCAGCTGTTTTGCCTTTTGAGGGGTATGCCATGTTTTTCCTCAGCTAAAAGGACCGAGCAGGCATGGGAGCCGCCCATGTGCGTTTAGACTTTAGCTTAGCATGCCAAGAGGACGGAGATGCTCACAGACTGGGAAAGCTGACCGGAGAGATCTCCCCTGCTCGCGCCTTGGCCGCTGATTCGACGGCTCCTTATTCGGCAGTTGTCGAGATCACCACCAAGGGAATCGTGGGGAAGCTCATCTACTACGCACCAGTCAGGCATAGCGTCGAACACCACCACCTCCACGCCTCCACGACTCCGCGCCCTCTCACCCACCCTTCCGCCAACCCGCCCAGCCCCTAACCTTGCAAGCCTTTCTCGAAATGGGAAGTCCCACGGTTACCCCGCATACGTCGACCTACTTGCCGCATGCAATGACCCTCGCCGCCTGCGCCCAATCAATGCCAAACCTCGGATCTTTTTGATTTCAATGCCCTCGCCAGCAGGTGAGACGACAGGTCTCGCTGTATGACCCTCATATACGCGAAAGGGAGGGGGCAGGGTTGGCAAGGATGGGCACACAGCTTGCCGTGTGTGGTGGTAGTGGTTAGCGGTGGGTGTGTCGGCCGTGCTCTGGTTGGGGCGTTTCCTTGTCATGATTTTTGACTGCTCTGATTTGATCTGCGACTTTCCCTCTTTGTACATAAATGTCCGTGCCCCTGGAATATTGGATTCGGTGTGCTCGTGTCTGTCAGATTGACCTTGTGGTTCGTGTCACGATAACCTCAGCACAACGCATCAGCGTTAAAAAGTGGTCTGCGCGCCCTTATTCTCCTCCTTTATCCTCATCGCCTCATCCTCCATTATCTCCTCTCTACCTTTCTTTCCACCCTTGCACCTCCTCATAATCTGCCAATCTCTACTGCTTTGCTGTCGCCGACCTTCACACAATGGATCACGACAGCGAGAAGGCAAACATGGACCCGACCACGTCGCGGGATCCCATGCAGAGAAAGACTGATGCCGTCGCGGTGATTGAATCCGAGTTCACTCCCCAGGAGCAGAGGCGCATCATCAATCGCATTGACCGACGCCTTATCACCACTGTCGGCTTCATGTATTGTGTGTCGCTTATGGATCGCACCAATCTTGGAGCTGCCGTTCTGGCTGAGATGGGCGTGGACTTGAAGTTGATCGGCAACAGATATGTGAGTATCGGAATATGAGTAGGTATCATGCCATGAGAACACACTTCTAAGACATATCGATTCTAGTCTGTCATCACCCTCGTCTTCTTCGTCACCTATGTCGTCTTCCAGCCTCCCTCTACCGTCATCGTCCGCAAGATCGGCCCGAGAATCCACCTGTCACTTATCACTCTCTTCTGGGGTGCAGTCATGATTGGGATGGGTTTTGTCAAGAGCTGGCAGGCTATGGCCGCTTGTCGAATCATATTGGGTATACTCGAGGCTGGATTCTTCCCGAGCTGTGTCTACCTCCTGAGCACTTGGTATACTCGATGTAAGTCTGCCCATGGGTGGATTCCCGACTGGCAATGTGTCGGCTTCTCAATGAAGCTTGTATACTAACCTCGCTCATGACACAGATGAGGTGGGCAAGAAGTATTCGCTATTCTACCTTCTGGGCTGTGTGGCTTCCGCCTTTGCAGGCATCCTGGCCTTCGGAGTATGATCCCAGCCTCAACTGATCTCCCGAAGCGATTATACTAACAAGCTATATAGCTCATGCATATGAAAGGTCTTGCCAACTTGAACGGGTAGGTCATGAAGCATTGGCATCATCCCATAACCTTATCAACACGGCTAACAGAAGATAGCTGGCGTTGGATCTTCATCATTGAAGGGCTTCTCACCTGCCTTCTTGGTATCGCTGGCTACTGGCTCCTCGTTGACTTCCCCGACTCGAAGCGCGCTTCCTGGCGCTTCCTCAACGAACGCGAGCGCGCCTGGGTTGTCGCCCGTGTCAACGCCGACCGCGGCGATGCCCGCGTTCAGCCCTTCAGCCTCCCCAAGTTCTTCGCCGCCGGTCTCGACCCAAAGATCTGGGCCTACGGACTCATCTTCTTCAACACCACCACCATCACTTACGCCCTGGCCTTCTTCATGCCCATCATCCTCAAGGACAACATGGGCTTCGACGCCGGCACTTCCCAGTGCCTGGTCGCGCCGCCTTACGTGCTGGCGGGCATCGTCATGTACTCGACCGCCTGGGTTGGCGACCGCTATCATCTCCGCGGGCCCATCATCCTGTTCAACATGCTCCTTTGCATCATCGGCTTGCCCATAGTGGGCTACCACACCAACCCTGGCGTTCGGTACTTTGGCGTCTTTCTGGTGACAGCCGGAGCCAACTCGAACGTGCCGGCCTCCATGACATACCAAGCCAATAACATCCGTGGCCAGTGGAAGCGTGCTTTCTGCAGCGCGACTCTCGTTGGCCTCGGTGGTATCGGCGGTATCGCTGGCAGTTTGGTTTTCAGGTGGGTGTATCCCTTGCCAATCCTTAGGCTCTATCCAGACATAGGTCTGCGCTGCTCGTCGGATGAACAAATGCTAACGTGGCGTGCTACTCTATCACAGGAGCCAGGATAACCCAAAGTACCTTCCAGGACTCTGGGCATGCATTGCTTGTGCTCTCTTCAACGTCATCCTGGTGTGCACCCTGACCGTCGTCAACCGTATCGAGAACGGCAAGGCCGATCGCGGCGAGAAGGAGTTGGAGAGCAGCGATGTGAGTGACGATACGTCTGGAATTATGCATGACAGAAATCAGGTTGACTAACTCTCATCATAGGACGACTTCCATCCTGGCTTCCGATACACTTATTGATCCGTGGTCTTAGGGAGCAGTTGTAGGAAGTTTCCAACATTGTACTGCAGGGCTTTTTTTATCGATAGGACAATTTTGAAGAAAGTAGCATGGTGAATAGCTGTAGCTATGCTCCGCAGTTCGAGTACGTAGAGTTCGATAGTAGGAAAGTAATGCAAATGAACCGGGTTGCCCAGAACCACGTCACAGAGTAGGGTGTGTTGCCATGCGAAACCAAAGTTTAGATCACCAGGGCGTATGACTATGCAGCGAATATCAAAGCACAAAGCGGCAGATTCCTTTAAACCATGAGCCCAATGAACAACGACATGGAGCTTTCCGCCAGCAACGCAACGCCCGTACCTTGGGTGTTTGAACTTTGTTTTGTGCATCGGTTGTGGGAAGAGGTCAAGGACGTTCTGCCACTTTCCTTTCACTGCCGGTGCCTGCTGGCCTCTGTATCTCGAATACCAAGTCAGGGCAATATTAGCCTTGCCGGCGATTCATTTGCTTCGAGTACCGGCTTAGAGAGCTTAAAGCATACCAGGCAACAGGATGCAACATATATTGTTGGTAAACAGTCACAGTATAGGGAACATCAAAGCGAACCGTTCTCATTTCGATAATGAACATCCTGCGGCCGTTTTGATCGATATTTCACAGCCTCGCTGAAGCGCCCTGCGAAACTACATCGGTATGTTAGTCAGCAAACGCGAAGAATCAAGGAGTGTCAATAGAGCAGTCTACTTCGAAAAGTGCCCCTGGGCATCATAGCCGTTTCAATGGAGCTGGGAGTATCGGTCGTGAGCTTACCAGATGCTTTGGCGTGAGCAGAGGTGGTCACAAACTAAGGCCCCCAGGTAGCAAATCCAAGAGGCGAGTGGAATCAGGAAGAGTGAACGGTTCTGCTCTGCCTCGCGAGATCCCCCTTCTTTGCCTTCGGCCCTACTTCTAAATCTGACTACATGTCCGATTCATGGCTGGCCAATAAAAGCTGTGTATCAAGCATGGCGACTATGGAGTGTCGCGCACGATGCTTGACGTATATGGGTGGTCCAGATCTCGAGAACGTGGAGAGGTCTCGGAGCAGTTCAACATATCAGAAGATACTAGCGAGCAAACTAGTAGGAACGAAACGGGATAGAGAAAAATACTCCAGAGAGCTCCGCTATAATACCTTAGTACGACGTGTGATGATCGCGAAGATATAGCACTAAGGCGGATCTATAGTAGGTTCATGAGGTTAAAATGCGGTGGGTGATGTCACTCACGTGCGTGGCTGGCACAATGATGAATGTTTGGCCCTTTATGAAGCCTCTGGCTTCATTGAGATACAGCAGTGGCTGTCATGATCGCTTACCTCTTGATGTCGGATATGCAGATCATGTTGCAAGCTCGATCGCTACCAGACCAGATCCTACGGATTTGGTCAACTGTATCACATTCCCAGGAGACAAGGAACTTGCATGGCTCTTGACCTGATCCGTCCATCGCTGTTTGAATGTGTAAGATTGCATATAGGGCACTCAAACCAACGAGACGAGACGCATTGGCATGTGGCTCCCATCCGCGTTCCCCGACCTGCCGGCGGGTATCGGGCATGGCTGCGAGTGGGACGGGCGACCAAAGAGAAGCATCCTATTTGAGAAGGATGACAGCAACGTGGCTGCCGCCTGAACGGAAAACCGGCATCGCCAAGGCAGGGAAGTTTAATTATCCTTCGAGAAGCCCATCTTTGTTCCAATACTGGGTCACCTCTGGCGCGCCTGGCTTCGGTGCAGGAACGGCACCGACACCCGGCTTCGCTTACCGTGTGCGGCGCGCGGCGGAGCCTGCCGGATTCGGTAGCCCTCTTAGCTGAGGACTACACGTGGGGAGATCTGGCCGTGCCATTGGACGGCGCGCTATTCTCCATGCCCCCACTCCTGATTCTATGCACACGATCAACATCGTCAGGGCGCCCGGCTTCGCCAAATAATTGCCTTGGAAGCTGGGTTTGTTCTGAGACTAGAGAGTTCAGCGGGAGGGAGAAGTCTCTGCCTTTTTTAAGGTTCGTGCTATAAGCGATCGTCCTCATTGGTCTGTGTGATCTGGCCTATCGGCCCTCAATGTTCGCTGATGGTTTCCGCGATCTGTGTTGCGACGAGCAGATTCTCACAGTGATTATTGACAGAGCTGGTTCACGACAAGGCCAAAAGCTTCAATTCTGTCCAGATATAGACAGTGGTCGCGTGCTCTCAACCGTTGCCAAGTCGTCCAGGGCGATGTCGTGATTTGGAGGCGGCTGCCGGATCTACTTGGCGAAACTTGGCTTCACTTGGCTTTGACTTGGCCCTCCTGTCAATTCAACGCTCGTTGTCTTGGCTGACGAGAGTCTGGAGGTGGTCGACGAGCAATAGCACGATTTGAAAAGTCTGGGCATATTTCATCCCGAGCAAGAGGACCAACAGGACCGAATGGACATGCCAGGATTGCGAACGACGTTGGCGAAACAGTTGGTTTATACTACACACGTGGTGGGCCAGCGGCATTTGATTGGGCCTTTCCGGGGCATCTTGCCGGGGTCTTTAGCGTGGAGATTAGCGCGTCCCGCTCGTCGAGGCTGAATCGACATGTATCTTTGACCTCCGCGCCCTCGACCTGCTCCCCCCACCACCTCGAGCATGTCACACCAAACAACATTCGACACCGAGAGAGACGGTTCCATGCTCCTTTACTCCTTCAGGCACGCGACGTTCGGTCGGACAATTGAGCCACAAGAACCGCAAATCTAATACATCATGGCTCGCTCCATTGTTGTCTTATCATGGGCTCAAGGGGGCAAGGTGGAAAATCTCTGATCGGCCGAGCTGTATCGGCGTGGCAAGCGCCAGACCAACATACCTGACGCAGACTTCATCAGAAGCTCTCGCTGTGCTCTGTTTGACCGGTGATAGCTTACTTGCATCTGACTGTATGCTCCTGCTTGTGGTACGTCCACGTATGCACGCTGAAGGGGATGTCAAAGAGCAAACGTGACCACTTGCCGAAATTGGCATAAAGCAAGCATTCCACAGTCAAGTCTTTTTCAAGCCAAAGTGGGAATTCCTCTTTGGCTCCTTGGCTCGTCGGGTGGGTTACTTCGTACGACCATGCACGGCACGCTCTACACCTAGCAGGCAGGTCGCTTTTGGACATGTTCTTCCGAAGCTAGGACGTGTGCTCCGGCCCAAGTCGACAAGGGGGCCACCCTGCCCATGCTCCTAGCCCCCATTCTCGGTTTGGGATTATTGGACTAGATCTTCCTGGTGTCCAGTGGTAATAATAGCGTCCAGACGAATATCTGGCGGGAAGCCCGCCTCACTGGAGACTACCTGGCGACCTGGCAAGTGTGCGGGAGGGCGTGCCAAGGATCAACGGCTTCCATTGGCCAAGCCCTTGGCGATAGCTTGATTCAGGGTCCGTCCTGTGGAGTTATCCTCCTGCTCCACACCAGGTACGCATCTAGAAGACGCCCCCGTGCTCCCAAATCCACGTTCCCACAGGCTCGATGCACACTACGCACAGCTTGCGGCAAGGCACGCCGCATCAGTGCTTGCGTACATTGTACTTTTTTCCCAATTTCAACCCTCCCCACGCCATGGTCTAGCTGATCCATGTCGCAAGCGCGATCCTGGTTCGGGAAGGGTGAGAGCATAGTTCTTGGTGCTCCCGAATCTATAAGAGATCTGCTCTTCCTTTCCATCCCATGCTTCTTCCCGTCTCTCTTCTTTTGATCATCGCTCTCTTGACTAGCACAGTCAGCTTTCAGCCACACACCAGCCGAACCTTTTGGCTTGTTTGAGATTCTCTTGTCTCTCACGCAACTTGACCAACAAGCCATGGCTTCCCACGGAGTGCTCGCCGGCCACCAGGCCGAGAGCGGCCTCACTGCCGTCGAGATCAAGGCCAACATGACCTCGGGTGGTAACGCCGCTTTCAAGAACTACAAGTACGTTCTGGGCGCGACCTTGAGCGTATCTCTAATCATCATACTGACCTGCCCGTGCTCTACAGCAACGAGTTCGCCCACATTGCCAACACCGAGGAGCGTCGCCGCCTCGCCCTCGCTGAGGTTGATCGTGCCCCCTTCGGCTGGTACCACGTCCGCACCATCCTGATTGCTGGTGTCGGTTTCTTCACGGATTCGTATGATATTTTCGCTATCGGTCTTGTCACCTCCATGCTGGGCGTTGTCTACTTCGGTGGTACCATCACCGACTCTGCCGATACCGCCATCAAGGTTGCTACTTCTGCTGGTACCATTGTCGGTCAGCTTGGTTTCGGTATCATTGCCGACATCGTCGGTCGCAAGCGCATCGTAAGCCGTGGAAGTCGCCCTCGACTTCCTTCTTCACTTCGCTGACACTTTGTACTTCAGTACGGTCTTGAGCTCATCATCATCATCTTCACCACCCTGGCGCAATCGCTCTCTGCGCAGTCTGCCGCTGTTTCCATCACTGGTCTTCTCGTCTTCTGGCGTATCATGATGGGTATCGGTGTCGGGTAAGTGTAGCCCGCTTTCATATAACGAATTTCATCTGGTCATAGTGCTAACGATGCTGTTCAGTGGTGACTACCCGCTTTCGGCCACCATCACCTCCGAATTCGCTACTACCCGCTGGAGAGGTTTCATGATCAACGCTGTCTTCGCCATGCAGGGTATTGGCCAGCTCACTGCTGCCATCATCCTGCTTATTGTCACCGCCGGCTTCAAGGACTCGCTTTCCGCCTCCGCCAAGCCTGCTGACTGCAGCGCCAACTGGGTCTGCGCTTCTGCCGTGGACAAGATGTGGCGTATCATTGTCGGATTTGGTGCCGTTCCTGGTTGCATTACCCTGTACTTCCGTCTGACCATCCCCGAGACTCCTCGTTACACCTTCGAGGTCGACAAGGAAGTCCAGCGCACTGCCCGCGATATCGAGGCCGCTCATCACCAAGTCCAGCACGAGGAGCCCGTTGTCGAGCAGGCTTCGTGGAAGGAGTTTGCCCGCCACTACGGCCAGTTCCGCCACTTCCGTGTTCTTCTCGGCACTGCCCTGTCTTGGTTCTTCCTGGTAAGTTGAATAGTCCCGCCCCAATGCTTAGCTCATCGTTGTCTAACATGTCGCTCTAGGACATTGCCTTCTACGGTCTTGGCCTGAACAACCCTATCATCCTGAGCGCCATCGGCTGGTCTGGTGGTTCCGACATGTACAAGACCTACTACAACACCGGTGTTGGTAACCTGATTCTTGTCCTGGCTGGTGCCGTTCCCGGTTACTGGGTTTCTGCCGCCACCATCGACACCATCGGCCGCAAGCCTGTCCAGGCATTTGGTTTCTTCATGCTCACCCTGCTGTTCTGCGTCATCGGCTTCGACTACTGGAACCTGTCTGGCGGTGCCCTCATGGCCCTCTACACCCTGTCCCAGTTCTTCTTCAACTTCGGCCCCAACTCCACCACCTTCATCATCCCCGCCGAGTGCTTCCCCACCCGGTACCGTTCCACCTCGCACGGTATCTCTGCCGCCTCCGGCAAGCTCGGTGCCGTCATTGCCCAGGTCGTCTTCGGTCCCCTCAAGAGCCGTGGCGCCGACAAGACCCTCGCCAAGACCGATGCCCGCTGGAACAACCCTTGGCTCAACCACATCATGGAGATCTTTGCGCTCTTCATGCTTTGCGGATTCCTCACCACTTGGCTCGTTCCCGAGACTGCCCGCAAGACCCTCGAGGAGCTTGGTGGCGCCGAGCCTGCCACGCCCCTCGAGCACGAGCCCTCCCCCGCCGCCAACCCCGAGAAGACCGGCGACCGTGAGTCGTCCTAGGTCTTTGACATCGAGGGTCTGTAGGCGCACTAGGAAGATTTCTGTGCTTGCATTCGCACATAATTAGACTGGCCTTTTGGATTATACCATCACGTTGATATAGAGTAATATAATCATATCGTCATACCCGAAAAGTTGGGTATCATTTTGAGAATACCCCTTTATTTAGCAGATATAGCGAAAATGCTACAATCAATCGCTTTAAAATCGTCGGCCTTGATTGTGTTGATGATCATGACAGTCGTTCAAGTGAGCGGGGAGTTCTTCGAATCGGCTCTTTCAAGGAGAGCTGCTTGCCGAAGCAGTAGCACGCACTTTCTGTCCTTGCGATTCTGCACCCGACTTGGAAATGACACTGAGGCATCTCCAGATGCGCTCTGTAAGTGAGAGGCGCCCCGATATCCATGCCTCTACTATTGGCCAGCGCAGACTAGGGCGTACGAGAGTCTAGTTGTCGGGAGATGAGGTAGGGCTGGGGAGATCGACGTTTCGAAGGATTCGAGGCGCTGTCAAATTCGGGGTCCTTGGCTAGCAGGCCAGCTAGTAATTAGCTAGGCGGGATGTTAGGCTAGTGTCGTCGCTTGCGGCTGTGTTTAGCGCCTGATGACGTTGCCCAGTGGGCGCGATAAGCCCAAAGATCCGGTTTATCTTTCCCCAACAACCCCGCCAACTTCCGGCAGCTCCATCTCAAGCTCCCATCGACTGATTTCAACACCATAGGCACCGTCAAAACAGCATACCGCCGTCAAGATGGCAAGCTTTCTCAGAGGTAAGCAGGCAGGCATTCAGAATGACCTGTCTGCCTCCATCCTGCCACACCTCTTCTCTCCTGAGGAGCAGGAACGCTTTGGCATCAATTCGCAGATCAGGTTCGTCGCGGTTCCTTAGGCTCGGGGCCTTGACTCGCTGCATCTTTTGGCTGACCACCGTGTAGTTGCATGGCATATGATCCAGTGCAATCACTTCTAGCTGTAGGAACGAATGAAACGAGATTTGGGAATGGCAAGATCTACGTCTTTGGCCAGATCCGCGTCGAGAAGATCATCCAGCCGTCGAGACCGACTTCTTTCCGAGACCTGCAATTCTGTGCGAATCGTCTTATCAGCCTCGACATCAAGAGCGAGCTTGCAATATGGGATCTGGATAGTGGAGAGCGTATTGCTGGGACTTCGGTCGCAGGTGGAGTGTCCTGCATGGTGACTGACCCCATGCTCGATTGGGCGTTTGCCGGCTTGACGACTGGTGAGGTGGTGGCATACGACTTGGACAGGGAACGCCTTTCGCCCTTCCGGATCCCGAACTTCTGGAAGGCTAGAGATCCGACCATCAGAGGCGCCAATCTCCTCTCCATGCAGCTACACCCTCGAGACATTGGGCAGTTGCTAATTGCATACACATACGGAGCTGTCATCTACTCGTTCAAGCAGAACCAGCCGATCAAGTTCTTTGAATACAACGTGCCCCCTGGCGCACCGGGCGGAAACGGCGAATCGCCCGACTCCCTTCGCAAACCGAGATTGACACATGCGCTATGGCACCCGACCGGCACATTCGTCCTGACGGCGCATGATGATGGCAGTCTAGTCTTCTGGGATCCTAGGGACGGACGCGTGGTGATGGCTCGGTCGCTCTACGATACAAAGGTGGACCAGCCCATCCCAAACAGTGTACGACCAAAGTTGTTGGATCCTTTCAACAAGATCTCTTGGTGCTGCAAGGAAAACCCGGACGACACTGCTCTTCTAGTTGCTGGTGGTCTTCTGAGTGACGCCCCCGAAAAGGGTCTCACATTTCTAGATTTTGGTCCAACTCCAGTCTACCAAACGTCGTCGTGGCAGATCCTGTCAGACCATTTCAAAGCCAAGCGCCAGAGCCTGCTTGAGACGCCGCAGGGAGCGCAAGTGTCAGACTACTGTCTCATTCCTCGCTTGTCACCACATTTTGCCGGTGCGCAGGACCCTATTGCGGCTCTTGTCTTGCTTACATCTGGAGAGATGATCACCTTGAGTTTCCCTTCGGGATATCCTATCAGTCCCACGAACCAACTGCATCCTTCCCTGGCGTTCGTCCATCCCTTCGTCACCCAGGCTGCAGTGTCGACACTCGACCGCGGCAGGTGGCTAGGCATGACAGAGAAGCGCAACCAGGGTGAACCCTTACTCAAAGGTGGCGCCGAGGCAACCAAGCCACGGCGTCGATATGAGGGACGCAATATCCTCCAAGTTGCCCATGCCGACGGGACTATCAGGATTTGGGACGTTGGACACGGTGACGAAATGGAGAACCCGTACTTGCTCCAGGTCGATATCGCTCGGGCCCTAGGCCGCTATGACAATGTCAATGTCAGCTCCATGGCCATGGCATCGAACACTGGCGAGTTTGCCGCAGGTACCAGCGCGGGCGAGGTGATCATCTACAGGTGGGGAGGAAACAAGTACTTTGGCCAAGATCAGCCTGTGGAGCCAAGGTCGAATCCTGGCGGCATCACCGATATTAGCTCACGGACGGAGCCTTCACTTAAGGAAGGGTTGCAGCCCTATGCATTGTATGAGATGATGCAGGGGCCGATCACCGCCCTACAGGTGTCGGACGTGGGCTTTGTTGCCGCGGGTTCAGAAAGTGGCTTCTTCAGTATCATTGACCTCCGAGGTCCTTCTGTCATACTCCAGGTCTCCATGGCCGAACTAGGCAAGTCAGAGAAACGTTCCTCGTTTCTGGGCCGTCACTCGTCGACTGCCTCGTCATCGAGCAAAGAGCACCCAGTCATCATTGAGTTCGGAGTCATGACTCTGGAGGGGGACAAGTACTCAAGTATCTTGTGCTTTGTAGGAACAAGCCAGGGCAAGGTGGCAACCTTCAAACTTCTTCCCTCGGGAGGAGGGTACTCGGCTCAGCTCGCTGGAGTGACAGAGTTGAAAGGCAAAGTGGTCTCCATCAGCCCCATCGTGGCTGACACTGGCGCCCCTGCAGGTGCCACCGGCCTGATAGTGTCGGGCTTGCGGGATGGTAAACAAGTCAACGGAACGCTTGTTGTCGGTAAGTATCAGTTGCCCATCCTTTCAATATCTTGACACTAATGCATCGCACAGTCACGCAATCTGAGATCCGTATCTTCAGACCAGCGGCTGCAAAGGGCGCCTCAAAATCCTTCGACGATGTCTTTTGCGATGCAGCGGCAGTCACCGAGTTTGAACTTCACGGCTTCGCTTTGGTTGGGGTGTTTGGTGATCGCACTGCACGAGCATTCAGCCTGCCTGGCCTCAGAGAGATCAACAAGGTACCTCTCAACATGCTCGATCCTACACGTAGTACGAGTAGTATCGTCACTTCTACAGGAGACATCTTCGGTTGGGCGGGCCCCTCGGAGCTGGTTGTGTTGCCTGTCTGGGGATCTGGCAAAGGAAACGAGAACACGAAGGACAAGATGATCAATCCAGATCTTGCAATCCCACCCCGTCCGACGATCAGCAACTTCCAGTGGGTATCTGGAACCCAATACGTATCGCCGACAGATCTGGATACCCTCATCGGCGGGCCCGACAGGCCACCAAGCAAGCGCATGCTCATGGCCGCGGCGGACGAGTCACGGCGGGCGCGTGGTGGAGGCGGTGCCGGGCCGTCGAGCCCCCGAGCTGGGACGAGCCAGGAGGGCTGGGGTGACTACCTGACAAGGCAGCTGAACGAGAGGACGGAGAAGCTCAACATCATGGGCGACAGCATGGAGAACCTGCAGAACCAGAGCCAGGGCTGGTCAGATGATGTGAGCAAGTTTGTGTCGAAGCAGAAGCGGAACCTCTTGCTTGGGAGTATCACTAGCAAGTTCTCGTGATGCCGTGCCCGTTGGTAACTAAAAGCATACATCTTTCCTTTTCTCTCCTTTGTCCTGGGCAGTCTTCTTTTCACGCTTTAGATGCGTGGTTGGCGTTTGGGAAATACCTCGGCCCTTTATTGAGGGTTCGAGATGACGAGTTTCGGAGATATCAATACCATAGACAACATTCAAGTTATGCTTGCCACAGACGTGCGAAAGGCCCAGAGCTCTGGCGGACAACAAATCCCCAAACGGTCGTTTCGTGCGAGGTGAGCAGGAAGAAGCTACCCCGCAAACCCCATTCAGTCTGATTGTGTCTATCAACACTAGAGATTGCGTGGCGCGTTTCTCTACATGTACAAGGTGCATTACCCGAAAGCTTATCTGGGATACCAAGCGGACCGCGCACTCCAAAACTTACTACATTCGGCCATCAGACTTCAGTTGTCTTACATCTGAATGCTTGAAAGATTTCTTATCTCAATCCAGCCCACTGCTGATATTGACGGCAGTTCGCAACGGCAATGTCAAGCTGTACTTCCGGTCGCCTGGCTCTCAAGACGAACCCGAATTGTCAGCACAGTTGAATACCTTTTCAATCATGCCGCTGGCATATGCATCCTTGATGGCAACAGCCACGCCGTATCTATAAACTCTTGATTAGCATGCTGCTCAGATGTACAGGTTCAGCAAGGATCAAATAACTTACGTTCCACCAATGACCATGAAGAGTCCGAGGAGCACAATGAGTGCGTGGAACCAGTACTGTGCTCTCGCGCCCATGTTACCGGACCGCATGTGCTTGAAGTCATACATCCATAGCATGGCAGGGAAGATCAAGCTGAACGGGGCGAAGCAAACAGAACCTGCCAGGCCGAGCAAGTAATTCAGGATAGGCACGGCCTCAGCTACGATGAACGACAGGACTCCCAGTAGCAGGTTGACTCCGAGCCACGTGGACCAGTGCACCGCCGTGTTGGCTTGTAGGTGAGGCGTGTTGCGCAGGATCCGCACGAAGAGCAGCTTGGCGGCTACGTGGTTGTAGATGCCCACTCCGATGACAAGGCCGGGAAGGGCAATGCCGTACGATATCTTCTTGAACAGCGGGCCTGCGCTCCCGAAAGCCGGCGTGGCAAGCCACTGTCCGCACCAACGGTACACCACCAGTGAGAAGGAGAGATAGATGGCGATGACGAGCACACCGGTCACGAGCGCGGCCTTGCGGTAGTCGCCGGGGCGGCGCATCTCCGAGATGACGGGCAGGTACATGGACGAGCCGCTCGCGTAGAGGAAGAGGTTGGCCGTGGCGGTCATGCCCGCGACGAAGGTCGGGTACGCGATGGCCGTGAAGCCGAGGTCGAAGTCGCCCGTTGGCGGCGCGGCGGCGGGCCTGCTCTGCTGCGTGACGGCGACGACGAAGATGAAGACGGCAACAAAAAAAGTGGCGAAGCCGAACCAGGTCAGCCAGCCCAAGCGACTAAAGGTGCGGACCATGGAGAAGCCCGTGATGAGGGCGGCCGAGACGGCGCTGAAGACGACGGTGCAGGCGCCGTGGTTGGACAGGGCGTTGAAGGCGGTCGAGCAGCTGACGATGCCGGCGGCGGTGATGAGGACCTGCGCGAGGAGGATCTGGATCGTGACGAGCTCCCTGCCTATCGTGCCCCAGATGAAGCCGCACATGTCCGCGAGGGCTGCGAGGCGCGGTCAGTTGGACGACTTGCCAGACTGTGTGCTTTGCTGCTTGTCACTTACTATGGCATTCCGGATGTCTGTTTCGAAAGTCGCCGAGGATCAGAGCAGTGTCTGTTAGGCGGCATAATGTTAGTCAACCGGAGGCAACAAGAAGCATGGCAAAGACAAGGGTGAGACGTACAAGTGTTGAGCGCACCCCATCCCACGATAGACAAGGATCCGCCGACAGCCCCCAGGGTTGCGAGAGACGCCGGCACACTGAGGATGCTCATGGCGAATTGGATCTTGACGAAGATGACAGCAGCACGTTGCCAGCTGACTGTGCGAAAGTTGACGCCCTCACTCGTCTCCTTGAATACCTCATGTGTTTCGTGGACCTTGGGGTCAAAGTCATCAGCAACCACGCCACCGGTGGTGGCAGGTTGGATGGCATCGTGGTCCATCCCCCCTGTGATTTTCTCCCCGGTTCGTGCAGCCATGATCTTCGGTGTTCAGTATCTTTTAGATTATGCTTAGAAAGACCGAGTTCAAAGGGCTCGAGGAGGCTCAAAGAACGAGGGAGAGGGGACGTCGGCCGCTTTTCAACATTTTCACCGCGACTCGAGGTTTGCGGTGGCGCACCGCACAGACGAGCTGTTATCTCGGTGGAGTTCTCGCCGGAAGTGCTCTAGACCATTGATATGTCTGATCGCTACCTCGGCAGATGCAGGAGGACCTTATCTGAGGATCTAATGGGGGTAACCTAGTCCTATTGTGGAGTTCTCTCCAGACTTTGGGATTTCAGCTGGGGAACCAGGTGCTTTTCCGCCTCGTTAGCGTGAAGATCGGGTCGTGCACCCCAGATAACGGTCTGGCGGGAAACGAACATCATAAACCCCAACGATGTGAATGGGCCTAGAAAGTATGGGATGGCGGGAAAGGGAGCGCCATGTTTGTAAGTTGCTGTGAGTCTGTTTCTGATTGTTAAGTAAAAAGCTCAGAGTGTCGTCCAGGCTTGAAGTATAGAATTGTGCAAGAGATCTCGCCTGGACGAAGACCAAACCGGCCCAAGCAGATAAGAATGTGTAACGAGGGCTCGCCTTCCCGTGTCGGAAGAGTCCCAGACCTTATCTCGAGCACATGCCACCGCCCCCTTCGAGGCGACAATGAACTCTGTACTGTCGTCGTTGCCAGAATGATTTGCAGATATATCCATCAAACTACAACCTGAGAACCCACACAAGCTAGCTACATGGATGAAACTATAGCTTGTATATCTACATCTTTATACCTGATAGAGTTAGTCTCTGAGCGTAAAAAACGATGACCGGGTTTCCTCCACTTGAGTAGTCCCAACTAATAGCATTTTGGGTTAGACAGATCTCCAACGACATAGACTGGCAGCGCTCGACTGATTTCGTTATACTGCCATCAGCCGTTTGGAAAGTTTCCATCCGTAGTCGTCTTCACTCAGAAAGAAACGTTGTCGTGCTCGGAAAACTTGAGAAGAGTCAGCCAGTTGACGAAGACCAAGACGCGTGTAAAGTGACCGGTCCGGCATCAGCCGGCGGGTAATGCAGGACCGTTGACCTTTTCTGGATCGCCGGCTCATCTTGTATTTTATGACGCGTGGGAGGCATATCACAGTGTAACCCCCCGCTCTCAATTGCAAATTTTGTAAATGGCCTACGGCTAAACGCGTCCTCAGATGCAACTTGTCGGTGCAGTGCCGTCTGGTGCGAGGGGTCGAAATGCTGCAATCGCGGGTTCCTGGTCGGGATGATTAGATTAAAAGCAACATAAACATCACTTTTTGACTTCATTCTGCAGGTTCCTGCTTGCTGCGTATATTGCAATTGTGGACCACTGCTGGTGCCTTGACGAGGTCCTCGCTCTCATCCTCAATCCTACTTCAGACTGCACTCACTTTCTTTCACCTAAGCTTCATACGTTCAACTGCAGTCAACATCATCGCAGAAGATTCAAAATGATGCGAGGTGTCGTGGCGAGCTTCGCCGCTCTAGGCTTCCTCGTCGCTTCCGTTCAAGGTCAGGGAGGCCCGCCCAACGTCGGATTCCCATCACCTTGGGGTGTCGGTGGCAATGGCTGGGTTGAAGCATACGAGAAGGCGCGAGATTTCGTAGGCAGACTGACTCTCCTCGAGAAGGTCAATCTCACCACCGGCACGGGATGGATGACAGACCGCTGTATAGGCAACACGGGCTCTGTCCCACGTCTCGGGTTCCGTGAATTCTGTCTTCAGGATGGTCCACTTGGTGTTAGATACAGTAAGCTGTCCTCTTCCTTCTCATTTCAAACAAGTGACGAATCGACTTACTCTTCACCACAGCCGATGGCAACTCCGCCTTTCCCGCAGGAATCAACGTCGCTGCTACTTGGAGCCGAGACCTGATGCGTCGCCGTGGTGTCGCAATGGGCGAGGAATTTCGCGGCAAGGGCATCGATGTCCAGCTCGGTCCAGTCGCGGGACCATTGGGTCGCGTCCCTGCAGGTGGACGCAACTGGGAAGGCTTCTCACCAGACCCGTACCTCACAGGTGTAGGCATGGCTGAGACCGTCCAGGGAATCCAGAGTGCCGGAGTCATCGCTTGTGCTAAGCACTACATCTTGAACGAGCAAGAGCATTACCGTGGCAGCGTGGACGTCACTGTCGATGACCGTACTATGCACGAGCTATATCTCTGGTAAGTGTACTTAATGTCACTTAAACAAGACATGACTAACTAGGGCGACAGGCCGTTTGCTGATGCGGTGCGAGCCGGCGTTGGATCGGTAATGTGCTCGTACAACAAGATCGGCGGAGAGTGGAGCTGTGACAATGAGTGGACAACGAATTACCTCCTCAAGAACGAGCTCAACTTCCAAGGCTTCATGATGTCCGACTGGAACGCACAGCATACCGATGCTCGCTCTGCCCTGGCTGGCCTGGACATGACTATGCCGGGAGATGGCGCACGGGGCGCTTACACCTCCTTCTGGGGCGGCAGCCTTACAGAGCTTGTGCTGAGGGGCGAGGTCCCCCAGTGGCGTCTGGACGACATGGTCGTTCGCATCATGGCCGCCTACTACAAGGTCAACAGTGGCAAGTTTGCGGAGAGGCCAGAGATCAACTTCTCAGCTTGGGTCAGCCCCAATCAGACAACAGGTCCACTGTACTTCAAGGCCAACAGCACCGTCACCGAGGTCAACAAGCATGTCAATGTGCAGTCAGACCATGCCAAGCTCATCCGCGAGATTGGCGCCAAGTCTATAGTGCTTCTCAAGAACGTCAATCAGACACTGCCACTGGCAAAGCCCGCCAGCATAGCAGTCATCGGCGAGGATGCACAAGACGTCCCCGGCGGTCCGAACTCCTGCGAGGATCGAAAGTGCAACAATGGGACCTTGGCAATGGGCTATGGGTCCGCCACGGCAAACTTCCCATACCTGGTCTCGCCCATTATGGCTATCAGGAAGAGAGCCGAGGATGATGGCACGAAGTTGGTAAACATTGAAAGCAACTGGGACCTGGACGCTGCGAAGGAGGCAGCTTCAAAGGCTGAGGTGGCACTAGTCTTCGCCAATGCCAACTCGGGCGAAGGCTTCATCACCATCGACAACAACAACGGAGATCGTAACAACCTTACGTTGTGGAACGGTGGTGATGACCTTATCCGCGCGGTGGCTAGTGTGAACCCCAATACCGTAGTAGTCCTACACACTGTGGGACCAGTCAATCTCGACTACGCCAAGGCGCACCCCAACATCACCGCTATACTTTGGGCCGGTCTCCCCGGCCAAGAGTCCGGCAACTCGCTCGTCGACGTCCTCTACGGCAAAGTGAACCCACAGGGCAAGTCCCCGTTCACGTGGGGCCGCAATGCGAGCGACTACGGCGCCGACCTGATGTACAAAGCACCTTCGACGCCGCCGGCACAAAACTTTAGCGAGGGCATCTTCATCGACTATCGCTGGTTCCAGAAGGCTCACATTGGCTCGGTGTACGAGTTTGGATTTGGGCTGACTTACACCAAGTTCATGTACTCGAACTTGACTATCAAAACCCACGAGTCGGACTATGAGCAGGGCAGCGGAATGACTCCGGAAGCTCCGACCTATGGCGAGATTGACAAGAGCGCAGCGGCAAACATGCAGCCGGAGGGCTTCAACCCCATCAAGCCATATGTCTACCCATGGATCAACGAACCGCTCGATCCCAGACGACCAAACGTCAGCCAGCCGACAGAAACGACAAACGGCTCGGCTCAACCCATCTTAGCAGCTGGTGGTGCCCCTGGTGGCAATGCCGGACTTTACGATGTCCTGTATACGCTCAACTTCTTTGTAAAGAACGAGGGCAAGGTCGCTGGAACAGACATCCCTCAACTTGTAAGTTCATTAATGCACAACGATCCAAGTGCCATATATACTGACTTTCCTCTCAAGTACGTGCAACTCGGAGGCGATGAGAACCCTTGGGGCGTTCTGCGCGGCTTTGACGAAGTGAGCCTTGAGCCAGGCGAGACCAAGCCAGTCACTTTCAATCTAACTCGACGTGATGTGAGCAACTGGGACACGGAGAAGCAGGATTGGGTGATCAACGCCCATGAAAAGTTTGTCTTTGTGGGCTATAGCTCTACTGCGATTGGCCTCAACTCTTCGCTGCCGGCTCTGAAGTAGGCTCTCACTAGTAAGAAGCATGTTGTGAACCAATGCTAGCACTGCGTAGATAAATGCTTCTTAGCATTAGCAAGTCAAATGCAGTCATTAAAACAAGCGCAGGAATTGCTTTAAGTGTATTGCTGTGCTTAGGGAGGACGTCCAAAATAGCGTGCCTTGAATGTGGAGGAGGCGAGACGCTAAAGCCAAGGGCCGCTCCGGGTGGGTTGCAGACCCCTGCATCCACGTGTTTGACCGTTAACTCCCGGCTCTAACTAAACGTACCCTGCAACCCTCCAGGGCTGGCTTCTGGATACTGGCGGAGCTTAAAGCACTGCCCCAAGAACTCGTGCCATGTTCACTGGCCAAGGCTTGAGCACGTATGTTGCTCTAACAGGAGTGCTGAGTTCAATCCATCTAATAAGCCGGCTCATCGCCAACATGAACTGTCCTATCGTGAGATCTAATAACAGTGTGCCATTTCTCCACCTTTTAAGCAGGGGTGTCAATCCATGAATGAGATGCGGTGCGACCAGGGAAAACGGCCCGAGCCTTAAGGCTATGCGCGGGGCCTCTCGAGTGCTCTTTTCCGGGCATATATCCAGCTTTAATGGTAGGTCGGATCAGAGTTCGTGCAGAGTAGCACGAGGGGTCTCGCATCGGGCCTGGTGTTCTTGATTGGTGCAATCGCCAACGGGCAGACGTCTATTCATTTGAGTGATGCATCTTGTCAACATCATTAGTTGAACGATCGGATATAATGATCTCTCTTTCCAAGAAGATGGGAGGGGCATGGTTTCCCTGGCTTCGTGCCTAGATCTACATGTATCAAGAGTTTGGATAATGGTGCAATTCCAGAAATTGGCGACCGAAATCTCTGGCAGCCTTTCAAAGGAATGCAAGGGATTTGATTAGTGGATGGTGACCCTCGAGACTTGCTTCTCTCATGCTGTGCACAAGACATCACCACGCTGCCAGCGTCTGCTGATCTCGATTCATCGGACTGAACCGGGGGCTTGCGAGATATGATAGGCACCGTATCATATGATCTGGTGAATTGTTCGTGGGCTAAAATGCGGCAAGCCAACAAGGACATCCATTGGACTGGAAAGTACCAGGATGTCTTCGGGAAGGATCGTGAGAGACCCAAGTTGTGGAGATTGCCCTTCGTTTCGCTTCGACCGGTGAGTCGGAGTGCTGTGCAACGGCCTCGAATCGATACACTGGAATCTCGCAGCGCAAGTGAGTCATACCTGAATTCTACGAGAGCCATTGATTGATACAGATAGTGAGTTATTTGGAGGTTCCCATGCCATTTCTTCTTCCTCGTTTAGCTAAGGGCTTCGTCCGACTGGCTACTGGGAAGACTTTTGTTTGTTGATCCCCAGCCAACCAACACCTCATGGCGCCCAAACAACTCGGGCAACACTACCCACCCCCCAGCCACCTCCAGACCAGCCATGGTAAGCTGGTGTCCAAATAACCACAAGCCATGAGCTCCTCACGAGCAATGGCATCATATTTTTCTATCAAGTGGTCTGTGCAGTACTATAACAACGAGCCCTCGCTCACAGGCTTGTCCGCTTGGATTTCAACCAACAAATGTCAGAAAACAGTGTCGGTAACATAGTATTAAATATTTCAACCGGTAAAAGATCTATAGCATACGGGAGATCCGTTATCTTTGAGTGCCGTGCACGACACGCCGCGAGATGCGACTCTTGAGTGGGTCAAGGCCGGCCTTGTTGTCTCTGACTACTGCACGTCGTGTGCGCGTCTACACCATGCCCGCTTGCCTATTGAGGTAATGTGCATTGGGGTTGAGGGGTGTGGACAAGCAAGTGGTCTTCTTGTCGAGCTACCCGGTCGAATCATTGGATTGCTTACTCAGAATTGTTTGGTTCCTCGCGTTTCAGGAGTCCTCCGTCCCGCAATATTTTGGCTGTGTTTATCGTAATGAGAATTTCCAAGCTCGGCCGCGTCTCGAGTCTAAGCTGTGTTACCCGTCATATGACGGGTGGAGAGCGCACCAGAGTTTTGCTGACTGCCCGAGACATTATAGACTCTGATTAGATCACATTGTTGTAGCGCCGGCTACGCATGTTGCAGGGATTTCTCGCAGGGATACTCTCTGTCAATCCAATCACGATTTTATCATGGCCTGCACCCTTGGCAGATTGCTGTGTGCAGACCTTACATAGCAAATGGGTATCAGAAAGGTTGATGGTTTTGGATGAATCTGTACCCAGATTACTAACTAAGTCGGCGATCCATATACGCTTAGGTAGTGGGACAATCCCAAGTGATTAGTTAAGAAGTAAGGTGCATCGAAAAGGCAAACCGTCAACTAATCTGTCATCCACTTGCATGGCAAAGACGTGTGCCAGCTCGCGTAGCCATCCATGACCAGACCTCCCCAACAACGTTATATGTGCTCCTCCTTGGCATCCATAGGCTTCTCACTCAGTAGCACACACGCAATTGTGTTCCTGATTCGCTGGGACGAGTCGAAGCAAATGTTCTATCAGGGAAATAGTGACCTAAATATAGTGTATTCGTACAATGCTCCCACAGCATGTCCCCCAACTCCGACATCAAAACAAAGAATTCCCACCTCGATGCTCAAGCCAAATTACCCAATTCTACTCCCAACCATGGCTGTATATATCCTCTTGAAAGCAGCAGCGCGAAGTCCCTTTTTCATATTCATACATCAGAGGATCCATGATTCCTGTTCTACATCAAGTGTGGCGTTCATTGCGTGCATGTCAAGTGCCAGTGCTTTGAGCGCCGGTGGGGGGTTGGCTCCAAATTCTCTCTAGATATGCTGTCGAAGAAGCAGTGTTGGTTTCGAAATCTCTAATTCGAGCGTCTCGGAGTGCAGACTCCTGGTCGGCTCCATTTCCATTCGTCGAGGGCTGATGACTGTGATGAAGATGAAGTGTTAGGACCTAGATATGAGAAGGGGATTCTCGAAGGAGAAGCTAGACGGGAGAAAGGAAGAGTCACGAACCCATTGTTGCTACTAAGGTTCGCCTCAGTAGACCATGTGCATTCGGGTTGAGCCATGTTTGCTGTGTTGGAAAGATCGTTGTGCAAGGTATTGGGTGGTCTGGGCGGACGGATGTTGCTCATGAAGGAAAAGAAGGATACGAAAGAGGGTCGAAGAGGTAGGGGGTAATAGAAGGGTCTTATACTCCTTTGCGAGAGAGCGAGATCATGAGCGAGAGGGGAGAAGAGTCGACTTGACAGTTCCAGCTTGCAGATCAACCTTCAGGGCTAGGTCAAAATCGGGGCCGAATGATATCTGCAGAGTACATTGTACCCCAGCGCAGTTCTTGCGGTGGGCAACGACGTGTAGGCTCGCGAGGTGGCAAGCTGGAGAGAGGTATGTGTATGATTCAGGAGGGCCGAAAGTCTGCAGATGTCAAGGGGGTTGGCTCCGAGCAGAAGTACTAGGGACCTCATCGTGGCCAACCCTGATCATTTCCAGGGTGGCCCCCAGTCGCATCTTTGGGGAGCATGGAGTCGATTCGACCTCCAAAGGTAGCTCAAGGGTATCGAGGCCGTGTGGGGAAAAGACAAGGGGCGACCCTTGTAAAAGCTCTCCGGGATCAGGAGTGCAGGGCAGACGCCGTCCCTGTGGGACAATGTCATCGAGGGCGACGCATGGGATTCTTTTTCTGGCAACGCGCTCAATCGAGGCCGGCATGTACCGATGACGGTAAACGAGTTGCCAAAGACCCACCGTCGGGGGTTCAAGTGTGCTACTGTCAAGAATAGATGAGCCGGCATACCTTGCGCTGAAACAGATCCAGAGGCTCTTCATGGGTCTGAGTTGCGTACTTAGTAAGGCAAGGTAAGGTACGGGAAAGTACAGTGCATTGTAGTACTCCGCCATGCCAGGACCTGTGTGCGGCCCGTTGCCGGTACCAACGGGCCATGCAAGGTGAGGCAGTGCCGGATGCCATATGCAGAACCCACGCGGTGTGTACTCGGTCTCTTTGGTGCTGCCATATTTAACCGTTTTCAAGTCTTGTCACATTTCTTAATCGCTGTGGCTGCATATGACGCCCACCTGAACCACACCGGTGAAGAGACCGCAGTGTTCGGGGCGTCGTTTTGTTTCGCTAACACAATGGGAACAGTCAAGCAAAATCGAGAATGACAGTGCCCGCCGCCCTACAGGGCAAGGTGGTGGCTTTCCTCCCCCACCTTTTTGCCAACCTCTCCTTCTGTGTGTGTGTGTGTGTGTGTGGGCTTCTCGACCGATGGGCCGTCCTACGGCACACAGCACGCTGCGCGGTGTGGGCTGTCTCTGCTTGCAACGCCCGGGCAGCGAGATAGACCACCATAGTGTTTTCCCTCGTTTCACAGACTGGGATCAAGGAGAATTACCTAGAAACATTTGAATCGTTTCGCAACGTAAATCTCCGAGAGCGTAGAAAACGGGATGGGATGGCGGTACAGATCCCACATTGGGGGAAAGAGAAATCGTGGCTGCAGATCTGCCTTGTAACCAACACCCCCGGACCCTAATCCACGTCGTGCCTGTGACCAGCAGGGAAAGCTCTTGCGGTGCCTGAAACTTTGTAATTCGCACTTAGAAATTCGTTCTCTTTCTTTTATTGGGTTGGTCAAACTCCCGCAAGGTCGAAGATCTGCACCGTCTGTTTCTTGTTTCAGGTCACGCTAATCAGCTTGGAGGTCAATTGACAACTGACATGAACATGGGCAAGGACAGGGGTTGTTTGTACATACGGACGCCGAACCCTTGCGGTCAACCTGCTCCGCAGATCTCGGGGTTGGTTGAGAAGAGCGATGAAATAAGAGACCGTGTTCGCTTAGATTCCCCAACCAAAACGTCAGCACGGCTCAGCAATGCCTGGGGACATGCCCAAATACTCGCAGCAGCCTCACCTGCAACACCGTGACCATTTGGGCTCTCGGGCAATTAGGTGCATGAAAGACAAAGCCACCCCGCTAGCCAGCCGAGACGTCCACCACGGGCTTCTCTGGACGTCGGCGGCTCGCAGATCTCAAGCATGCAGGCTGGACAGCCATCGGTATGTGTCCCGGTCGATATTTCCTGATCAAGATGCGAATGCTACTAATGGGTGCCCAACAAGCCATAGCCTCACCTCGTTGAGACAGGTCAGCTGCTGGAAATAACTACCTCCAAAATGGACGCCTATCGACCTACCTATCTTGGATTCCTGAAACATTCCGCCCCCCGGCCACCCCCAGGCCGTTGGCACAGCTGAGCGCTCCAGTTCCGGCATTCTCCAATCTCAGCGAGATCCCTAGATCGATCGCCCCAGAACTGGCTTGGGGTCATCGGAGTGGCCGAAGCGACTAGACGAGGGTCGAGCCAGCTGGCACGTCAAGAATACACACGGGAGTCTAAAAGGGGGCATACAGAGATCGAGCTGGCAGTTGTTGGGTCTGGTCACGGTTTGGTCAGCAGGGACCGCTCCCATGTTAAGACAGGGGCCGATGGGCGCTAAGAATCAGGCTGCCGCTGGGAGCGGATCCCCTGACGAGCGTCATTTCCACGTGGCATTACCCACCAAATCGCACTAAATCACCCACTAACCAGGGGCTGCTTTGGGCGGTCCGTCAGCCCGTTCCATTAGCGAGCCCTGAAACACTGCGGCGCTAACAAGGTTTCCCGGCGCGGAAAGTGCGGGTTGGTTTGATGACGCTTCAAGGCTGATCCTGGCCGCAGCGCAGAGGAGATCTTGTTCTCTGCTTTCTTCGAGAAGGCTTGGAAGCCTTCCATGGGTGGGCCGGACCAGAGCTGATTCGACATCCAGAGGCGATGTGACATTGCGTCTGACCACCCACAGCTGGACCCCCGGGGGGCTGAGGACAACATCGGGACTTTGTTGAGACAAGCGAAGACAAGGGATTACGTTTTCTCGTGTACCACCACATACCTCTTGCAAGGCACCCTCCCTGTCATGTAATGAGTTCTTCGTGGAGTATTATACCACTACCCAAGCATCAACAGACAAAGACCTAGCGAACACACAGCACCGTTGGCATCATGGCACCCAATGGGTCATCTCCAAGATCCCTGCCTCTCCTGGCGACCTGGAGAAGGAGATTACCGAGCGAGACTTACGTCAAATATTCGATCGACTTTGTGCCACCCTTTTACCACTCGACGAATATGAAGAAGCGAGATCCAGGACTAAATTGGCCCCCTGAGCGATCAGTTGGGGTGCACAGCATCCCGGTCAAGCAAGTTGCATCTACCTCGTCATATGTCTCGCTTAGCCTTATTACTTCCCGTAGATGGTTCGAATTAGCTGCTGACGATGTAGGCGATGTAGGTCGCTGATGTGACACGACAATCTTGGGGATCGCCAGGTCCTTCAGCAAAGGTGCTCCGTTCCCACTGCATGGCGTTGATTCTCACATTTCACATTTGGACTCTCAGCGTGCTATTGATTGTGAGACAAGTGAGTCACCTAAAACTTCCAAAGAAAATTAAGGAAAGGGGAAGGCACTGGGCCGTTTGGGAAGAACAAAGAACGTGGCGTTGGGTGTTATTGTTGAATTCGGCGCTATTGGTCCTCAAATTTCGCACGACTACTCATTGTCATCTCGCCAGACACTGGATAATAAACTCAGCCCACACATATTGGCAATCGTGAGGGCTCAAATAGGCAAGATTGAACCTCATATGCTGCTCTCGTTTGCATTCTGTGATATTCCCTTCATATGAACCGGGGCTGCCTCTTGCGTGAGACCCTGCAAGAAGGCAGACGTTTAAAAACCCATGTTTGATCTCTTGGGCCAAATACGCACTTGAATGAGTTCTTGACACGACGAGTGCCAGTATTTCAAAGGACTGGATTTCCTTCCATGCCAACGTATTTGAGCGGAGCAAGGAGCCCCTTTCAAGGCGTCTGCTTCCGGAGGTAGATCTCGTTCTCTTACATCACGCCCACGCTGCATTTGTTTCCTTTTTTTTATTTTATTTTCCCCCCTTTCCTCCTCTTGTTTATATTTCTCTCTTTATTCCGGTCACTTTTGAGGCTACTCACACATTTCAGCTCGCGATGGCTATCCAATGGTGGATGGTTGCGCTGCTCTGTGCCTCGACCTCTATCGCTCTCCTGGGGCCCCATGACAGTGAGCCAGAGCTGGCACGAAACCCCGTCAAGGTTGCAGAACAAATCCCGCGAAGCCACTTCCTGACACGCACTTCTTCAAGTTAGCTCTGCTTCCTGCCATCTTCCAAAACCGAGTCCCCTAACTTTCCAGGACAGAATTCAAGGTCAACGGCACGAATCTTCCAGAGGTTGACTTCGATATTGGAGAGTCATACGCTGGTTTGCTACCCACCAGCGACACTCCTGACGCCAGTCGGCTCTTCTTTTCGTTCTTTCCATCTCATAACCCGGCCGCCAAGAAGGAAATCGTGATATGGCTGTCTGGAGGGGTAAGACAGCACTCTGTGTCTTTTGACAAACACTTTGCTGACAATCCTAGCCCGGATGCTCATCTACAGGAGATCTATTGCGTGGTAATGGGCCCATCAGCTGGCTACCAGGCACACTCAAGCCGGTTTCCAACATATGGAGCTGGCACACGCTCACCAATGTCGTTTGGATTGACCAGCCTGTCGGAACTGGCTTCTCTACCGGCCCGGTCACCGCGAGGAACGAAAGAGACGTCGCAAACCAGTTCATGGGCTTCTGGAAGAACTTTGTCGACTGTTTTGCCATGAAAGGCTACAAGATCTACATAGCTGGTTCGTCTTACAGCGGCATGTATGCCCCTTACATCGCCAGTGTCATGCTCGACACTCGGGACAAGGATTACTTCGATCTTGCAGGACTGCAAATATTCGACGGTCTTTTCTCAAACTTCCAACTCGCTTCCAATATCCCCATTGCAGGTTTTACCGAAGCTTGGAGCAGCACGCTCGCCTTCAACGACACAGTCAAGCATTTCGTCCGTGGTCGAGCTGAAAGGTGCGGCTACACCGAGTACGTGAGGCAGTATCTCGTTTTTCCTCCCAAATGCCATCAACCAACCATTCTTCCTGGTGTACAGTCAGATGGTACTCTCGTCTCCGGATGTGATATCGGAAACCCTGTCATCGCCGCTGCTCGTAACTCCAACCCTTGCTTTAGCATCTACGATGTCTCCAAGCACTGCCCACTGCCCTACGACCCCCTTGGCTTCAACGACGGCATCCCTTCTTTCTCTGACAGCTCAAAGTCAGTCTATTTCAACAGGGCCGACGTGAAAGCCGCAATCAACGCCCCAGTAGACGTGGACTGGGCTTTCTGCACCAAAAGACCAGTCTTTGTCAACGGCATTGACGAGTCACTAGCCGTCGGCAGCCGAGACGTGCTCGCCAGTGTTATAGATCGCACAAAGAACGTCATCATCGGGCATGGCATGCTTGATCTCGCTCTGCCAGCCAACGGTACATTGCTAGTCATCCAGAACATGACGTGGGGAGACAAGCTCGGCTTCCAGGCCAGACCGTCGAAGTCCCTATACGTGCCATACCACGCCGGTACCGACCCTGCGAATTTGGCGGGCGCGGGCGTGGTAGGTACGGCCCATTCTGAGCGTGGCCTGACGTACATGGCCGTTGCCCAGGCGGGTCATTTTCTCGGCATGGACGCGCCGGCAGTAGCGTACCGAAGCCTCGAGGTATTGCTCGGTCGGATTGACAGCCTCGAATCTAAGATTCCGTTTACCACGGACCAGCCTCCAACACCACAACCACCAGGTCCGTTGGGCCAGGGTACGGTCTCAGTAGGATCAAAGTCAGAGTGGCCGGGTCAGACCGTCCAGGACTCTGCTGAATTGCAAGTCACAAGGGGAATCAGCGCGGCACGCAGTCACCATGTCCCGATGGCTGGAACCTTGGCTTTGACAATGTTTACATGCCTGTACAAAATATCGTTCGATTAGTTAAGGTTGATCTCATGGCAAACGGGCTGTAATAGAACAAGGTGTTTACATTGACTGTTGAGCTCAGAGGACAGGTCTTTTTCCGTCTTCTGAAAGACGAATCTGCCTCCATATGGCTAGAATTGCGGTAGAACTGTGGATTCACAAGGAAAGAACAGGTATCAAGTTCTTTGTCTGAACAATTTCGCAACACTATTGTTTGAAAAGGTCCAAGTAAGGCCACAAAGAGCTTTACAGATGTTCATTGGCAGGCATGGAACTCGACAAAGAATGAACAACGGCAAGGAAACAGACAAGGGAGCATTGTAGGCTTTGTAAGAGTGAAAGGATTCTTTCGACTTATAAGCAAGACGTTTGGCCCTTCCTCTCATGGCCACGAAGTATTCAACGTTCTCCAAATACATCTCGCAGAAGCAAAATTTCATTCAGGGAAGACTACTTTGCCTATCCCTTTGAATCTCATTACACTTGCAACATTGGTCATTTCTTAAGAGAAACTGGCCACCTCAAGCGAAGCTTTTATGGCTCCTCTTTGGACCAGAACTGCAGCCGCCAACGTCACAACATCAACTACAACTCCTCAAGCAGCCCTCAACCCTCACCTCGGTGCCCGAGAAGATATGCAAAGCACTTCGTCACGTCTCCGTTTCGAGGTCATGGACCAGATCCTGCTCAGCTGGCAAGTTGTGGCAGGCTGCGCCCTTGGTGCCTTTGTCATCATTTTGGTAGTCCTGGTGGTCATGAGCAAGCGGCGCAATAATACGCTCTCCGAGATCGCCGAGAAGCTCAAGCAAGCACGGGATGAAAACGACAGTCTTAAGGCCGAATGCAAGGTTCAACGCGACGAGCAAGAACGTCTTCAAAGCGAGCTCAAGACCGTGCAGCTGCTCATGCCGGAGTGGCTAGACGAGAAAAAGGAACATCACAATGCCCTTCAAATCCACGGAGACGGGCTGCACAGTTCTGGATCTTCAGTAAAGAGCGATAGCAGAGAGTCGAGTGTTTTCGTCCCGGGTAGCCTGTCTGACGACGAATTCGAGATGAGTGAGGCGGAGATTGCGACTATCAGGAAGCCTAGGATTGTTATGATACGGGCTCATGGAAGTGATTCGGGAGCAATTTGAAAAACGGAAGATCTTGAATTATTAAGGCATGAGCATTTCCACCACCTCATGCTCACACTGATGTTGTCGCTGAGTCTGACTCTAGGTGAACAAGTATGGTGGTGTCAAGGTACTGAGGCTCGATGCGGTACGCTGTTGTTGCGAGTAGTCTATTTTTGCAAAGCCCTAGACAATCCTGAAAATGAAACCACTTACTTGAGATGATATTGAACTGAAGCAATGATTCTAGGTGATAAACGCATTTGATCCTTGAAGTTCTGCAACGTGATGATGGATGGCATGTAGTTGGGACCGCATGATCGTTGGCTCTTAATGAGTTTTATCGATAAGCCGATAGCGATAACACCCCAGATTTTCTAAGAAAATCGGATGAGGGCAAACCCACCACGACCCCAAACAACAGCCGAATCCCTCTCGTAGACAACCCCATTGAACTTCCTCGTTCAATGGCTCGAGAGCAGACACGATGCGCTCCTCTTCTCTGCAGCAGAAGGTAGCCCTTCCACTCTGCCGCCGCCTCCACACGCGCGCCGGCTTCTCGGCCGCCCTTCCCCTCTCCTCGGCGGTCGGCCGACCCGCGTTTCCCCGAAGCGGCCGCTCCTTCTCCCGCACGACTCCCGCATACCTGCCGCGCCGCCGAAACTTCTTCACCTCGAACGTGTTGATGCAACAAGATGGCTCCGAGAGCCCTACACAAAATGGAGGATCCAGGAAAGCGGACCAGAAGCAACAGCAGCAGAATGCTGCCTCTAAGAGGAAACCGCGGTCTACCGCCGGTGCGAAGAACTCGCTGCGCAGAGTCGCCGTGATCGCGCAACAGCCAGGCGGGCGGGTTCCTGGTCAGCCTTCGACGACGACTGCGGAAGCTATGGCGGAGTTGAGCGAGCCGGATGGAAGCTCTACCATCAGTGCTGTATGCGTCGCAGAATCGTTCGATATGGAGCGAGTGATGGAAATATTACAGTCTCACGGGTTCCTCATTGACCCTGACGGATCAGGGTTTGAGCTGCACGAGGTGGTACATGCAAGAGGCGAAAACAAGGGCGACATCTTCGTCTTTGAGTCTGGAACTATTGTCACCTGGTCTCTCCCACAGGATGTGGTAAACCGATTGGCTACCAGGCAGCTACTCCCCGCTGCAGAAGACCCCTTCGTTGATAGCATGGAGACAGAAGACCTGGACTTCCTCGCAGATTCTACGCGAGAGACGAGCGTCATGAAGGGCGACGTCGTAGTGCTTGGTACTCGACGCGAGGATCTTGACGGCGATAGGCTAGACACTACCTTAGCCAAAATCGCCTTCTCATCCGGTCTGGCCCGCAGCACGAAGCTCGCCGCTCTCGAAAGCTCGTTTACGAACTACTTTGAGAGCACTCGGCGCATACCCGCCCTCCTCGCCAAGGGTGCCAAACTCACCCTATCCAAGAAGTTCATCCTGCAAAAGACTGGCGAGCTGCTGAGTCTGCGAGCACAGCTGAACCACTACCGAGAATTGACTGACTCTCTTCCCGACATCTTCTGGGACAGCAAGTCGGAACTCGGACTGGAGGGCTACTATGAGCAGGTCGGGCGCGCCTTGGACGTGGGCGTGCGGATCCGGACGCTGAACCAAAAGATGGACTACGCTCAGGAGATCGCGACCGTTTTACGTGAGATCTCCAGCGAGAAGCACGGCACGAGGCTGGAGTGGATTATCATCATCCTCATTGCTGTTGAGGTGCTTTTTGAACTGAGGAGAGTCTATCATGAAAAGACGGAAGAGCACGACGTGTCCGCGCCCTGACGGTCTTGTACGACTTGAATGACCATCTCTGCTCCTGTATACCACTTGGAATGACGTTATATACCCCTACCTCTTATTCTTAGAATTCGAATACCCATCTTCTCTCTTGCTCTTTGTTTATTCAAGATGCAGGTCTGCGACCCATGGTAACTACTCTATGATAAAGTCAGTTATGCCGGCCAGCTCGAAGTACCCCTTTTCCAATTTCGTGAAACACTTACACCGCCATGTACGCATGAATCCGCGGGTTGGCCAGGTCCCTCTTGACCTCCTCGACCAGCGCCGCGACCTCGTCCTTGGTCATGCCCGCCACGCGCGTCAGCATGGCCAGGCTGATGGCCTCGAGCCCATCGCCCAGGTCCTTCTGGAACCACATGGCAAGCTTCTTGTTGTGCCGGCCTTTGACCCACGCATTGCTCGGCCACGCGAAATGCCGCTCCGCCACGTCGACCAGGCCCGCCTGCTCAAAGAGTCCCCAGTACCGCTGCGAGTACGAAAAGTCGCGGCCCGCGCGGGACCCGCACTCGACCATGAGCTGGTTCCAGCGGCGCAGGCTTGTGCCGCGCCACGACCCGTCGAGGCAGCGCATGGGTATCACGATGTCCTGGAACTCGAGCCAGCCCATTCCCGGGGTCAGGGAGGCGGCGGCGGAGCGCACGACGCGCTGCGGGTCGCGGAAGCACGAGGCGAGGGCGCGGCCGTGGACGAGGTCGAAGGTCTGCGGGAAGAGCCAGGGGTCTTCGGCGTCGTCGATCTCGAAGGTGCAGTTTGGCGGGACGGAGCGGGGCTGGATCGGGGAGAGGTCGGTGCCGAGGACGTGGGCTGAGGGGTTGCGGAGGGCTTTTTCCGGTCTTGATGTCAGCGGCTATATCGCCGTAAGACAGATCATGAAAGGATGAGAGTTTACCAAAGTCTATGGCCCAGATGCCTGTCCCCGTGCCGATATCGAGAACATTATGCAGCTCGCCGGTTGTCGGCGCGAGGTGCAGCTTGTTGTCAAACGTCAATAAGAACAGTTGGTGTTGTAAGTCTGGAGTATATCAGATGCTGGAGACCGCAAAGGTATTCCTGGTGCAAGGTTTCCCACCTAAACGCTCTTGCTCGGACTACGATGGTGTCCGTAAGTAATCATTTCTCTCATAATTGCCGCGAAGTAAGAGTCAGAAAGCTACAATACCTCGTCGTTGGGCAGAAAGTACTCTATGCAAGTATTATTATCCTGCAAGGAAATAGCAATTGTGGTGTATTTTGAGCGTAAGAGGAGTCAACTCACGCCCCTCCTTGTATTTGTGATATGTCCTCCCATTCTCTTCCACGAAAGCGTACACACTCGATGTCACAGACTGACTCAGAGTCCTTGGTTACCATTAGCCACATCATCAGTGTGCATGATACATGCATTGACATTGGCAGCTGGGCCGGACAACTCACGAAGCAGTCATGTCCCCGACCGCACTATCTCCATCCACATCGTCGTCAACCTCGAGCAACTTGACCTCCGGATGCTGTCCGGCGTCCTCCGCCGACGCAGTATGGTCTGGCAGCTCAGTGTTCATCTTGTGGCATGGACATCACGTCTCTGAATTTGATCTTGAGGAACATAAATGATCACGTTCAGTTCTTGAAGCTTGACTTATCATAGTCGCACTCACTCATTCGAAACTAGGTCCGGATTCGCACCTGCCAACCCCGCACCAACACCACAGCTGCCCTGCATCTTCTCACATCTCCAAAGAGGGCCCATGCGGCCCATATGAGACACCTAGGTAGGTACATATCCCGATCAATGCATGTCGCCTCGGTTACGCCAGTAGCTCTGCCCGAGCTCCTTATGTCCAACATGCGGCGAGAGCCGCCTGTCGCTACAAAGCTCACAATGTTATCACAGTATGATTGCCATCAAGTAGACACCGCATCCTCGCCACCGTCTTCGGGCACGAGGCAGTTGCCGAAAGATGATGTACGGCCCCGTCTTCCCTAGTGCAATTACCCCAAGTGGGCTTGCAACGGCTCCCGGACCGCCCCGCGCCGGGATGTGATCCGGGGGACTAACATGGGCGAGCTTATCGCGGTGGTGGGCCAAGCAGAGGACCCCTTCAAGGTCAGCTTACATAGACTATGGACGCGGCATGCACAAGATCGACTGGGCCAGTCATGATGGAAAGTGGGCGCTACTGCACGAACGGCAAGCATAAGGAACGGCGCCGTTGCAGATCGTCCAGTACAATGATTTCAAACGGTGCCATTGACCAGAGAGGAGAGAGAGATTTAGACCAGACCAACGTTGATAGTTGAGAGAGCAAGGCGAAAGGGCAGATGGTTAAGTAGGAATGTTTGGCCGCTGCCGTTCTATTCACGAAAATCAACATTAATCAAAGTAATCCCCTCCAAATCAACCAGCACCCTAGGTATTTTAGTACAATCCCAATCAAAACTTGCAGGCCATCTTGGCCGTAGCCAGGTCCCTTTTGTAGAAAAACGCCGATAACCACCGGGAACTAGGAAAAACCATGCATGGCTCGCTTCAGCCCTCGCTGCAGCTTACTCCGCTTGCTGCCACAAAGTAGGATGTAATAGGGAACCACAGGGCAGCCCAAATACGGCGATGTTCAAGCAGCCAGACCAGACTAAACAAAGCCGAAAAACACCGAAACCGTGCTGCAGCTATAACAAGAATTTGCAGAGTAAATTACATCGATACCACGTAATTAAGTGCTGTGCAAGCGGCCCGAGCTTCCTAAACAGGCGGTCTTGGAAACGGGCCGCCCTGAGCAGGTGATACGCTTGACGGCGGAATGGACGCAGGGCTCGCGCTTTGTGGTGGAGGGGCCACGCCGTTAGAACCGGGTCCGGGAGACGGTCCTCCCATGGGAGCCGTCTGCGGCTTCGGGCTTGGGGAGTGAGCAATGCCGCCAGGCATGTTGGCTCTGGCAGCTGCAAGCTTCGCCATGTCGACGTTTCCAGTTCCCAGACCAATGCCGGCGAGGCCAGCAACTTGACCCATGCCAGGCCCGGGGTTGCCTGGACTCCCGACGCCACCAGCCCCACCTTGGGATACCTTCTCCCCGAAGCCGATGGTTCGCTCATGTGCAGAAGCCCGTGCCCTGGCCTGCTCCATCAGACGTTGTTGTTGGAATTCAGGCATGACCGTGTGATACCCTGTAAGTCCGGTCGGTGGGACACCAGGGCTGCCGGCACCGTACTGGCGCGGAGGGGGTTGGTTAGGCGGCATGCCCTGAGGAGTGCCATAAGGTGGGCGTCCCTGTTGAGGCTGGGGAGATTGGCTGTAATGTGGTGGTTGGGCGCCCGGACCTTGAGGTGGCATGGGTCTCTGCTGCATATGCGGCCCCCCGTTCACATGTGGCGACCCGTACTGGGGCTGCTGAGGAGTCTGCTGCCCAGGCATTCCTTGTTGATGCTGTGCAAACTGCCCGGGATATCCAGGAGGAAATCGGTTCTGAGGAGTTCCAGGCGCTTGCGGAGGCGCGTGTTGACCGTAGCCTGGGTGCGGTCCCATACGTGCCTGGGTAGGAGTGCCAGAGTATGGCATATTTGGGTGGCTATACGGCACCTGAGGCTTTGCCATTTGTGGCGTGTACCCGGCGTAGCCGTTCGGCCGGAAGGGTTGGCCTTGCGGTGGTCGCTGCTGAGTATAGGGCGCTGCGCCAACGGGTGCCCTTTGGTGGGAAGGAGGAGGCGGCTGGACACGGCCAGGGGTCGGACCGTAATATTGCGGGTTGGCCATTGGCGTCCGGCTTGGAGTACCGTATTGCGGGCCGCCGTACTGGTGGTTCGAATACGGCACCGATGAGACGCTGGGCGTTCTCTGAGGTTGCGGGCGGGCATTGGCCGCGGCTTGCATGGCAGCCTGTCTTGCGCGCGCTGCCTGCTCGTCTTCTTCCATGACACCTTTGTATTCTTCTGTGCGGATCTCAATCTTTGTGCTCACATTGAGCTCGTTCAGCTTGTCAGAGTTGAGGCGCGCCACTGCATATGGAGGTAGGGTCTTGATGATGAGCGCCAACTGTGCTTTCAGTGCCTCATACGTGACCATCTCCTCCTCGCTGGGTTGTTGTGCGAGCGAACCATTCCGAAGCATGTCGCCATTGACAGGGTCGGCCGAGTAGCGGTCTTGGCTCGTCGGCAAGGTCAGGTTTCGGTTCCTTTGATAGGAGGCCAGAGTCTCAATCAGATCAGACACTTCCTGCAGGGCGTCATCGACATCCTTGTCATGCTCGGACTTTTGACCCATTGCGTCCTCAAGGCTAGGGTCAATCATATTATCGTCCCAGTTCTCGATGCATTCCTCGATGACTTTTTCGTCGATGGGTATGGCGGTCGTGCTTGTGGAGATTGGGTCATCAACCTCTTCAACCGGGGTCTCGGCTTCGATCATCTTTTGGAAGTTGCGCTGTCCTACGCGCTGCCACCACATCTGGCTCATCTGTCCAGAGGATACCATGGCTGCCGAATCATCCTTGGAGGGAGCGAAGCTGGAGAACGCCCCACGAAAGAGGGCCTCCATCTCCGACATCTCCAGTTCTGTCGTGGATGGCTTATGTCCAGCCAGGCTTTGCGCTCGTTCGCGCTGCTTTGTCTTGGGAGGCATTGCTGGGGTAGCATTGCTGTAGTCAAGCCACTGCCCGGTAGACACGGTCGAGGAGAAGTAGGAACCTGTCCGGTACTTGGATTTTTCGGTCAGTTCCGGATGATAGAACCCCAGCGTGTTGCCCTTGGTGCTGCTCTTAGGAGCCTTGGGGGGCTGCAGAGGTGGTAGTCCGCGGGGTGACGGAAACAGCTCTCCCAAAGTCAACGTCCGACCACTTTTGTCGGAAGGCCCGGCGGGAATCACTTTGGTAGTCAACAGGCCGTTAGGGAGTGCGATCTCCTGAAGCGGCTTTGCCAACCGATCCATGGGCGCTCTATGCTCGAGGCTAGAGAAGAGATGCTTGCCTTGCGGAGCATTACCGAATACAGTCAGAACGAAGCCCCCATCGGCACCTGACTGAACCACATCTCTAGTTTCTCTCGAACCTGCGGAGCCAGCCTTGGGGTATTTGGCCTCTCTCCTGAAAAGCTCGCGCGTCTTCTCTTGGAACTGTGTCACACTAGCAATCGCATCCATTTTGGTCACTCCATTCTCTTTCGCGTCGTCGCGCTCGAGTTCGGCGATCTGATCCCGAACAACCTCGTTGATATCAAGAACCAAGTCATCCAGGATGGCGTAGGCATCTTGCGAGACTTTTTCGGCGATGGTCGCCGGCTTGACATTGTCGTCGGACTTCTGGCGCTTTGCCTCAGGTTCGCCCTCAGCAGGAGGTTCGGGAATCGGGCGCTTGAGAATTGGGGGGTTGACATCAAGACTGCACGGTCAAAAGTGATTAGAAGGTGCGATAATAAAGCAACAAGTCATTCTCGATTTCTTCGCCCGGAAATCTTGCCTGGGAGACTGGCTGCGTACCTTTGCAAAACATCGAAGAAATCGCGAACAAGGCGCTTTTCATCTCGGACAAAGACGGGGGCGTCAATTACAGGCTTGATGTCCTCCTCGGCGCTGGCTTCGGCGGATGATGATCCATCGTCGCTGACGTCGCGCTTGCGTTTTGTCGCGGAGGTGCTTGATTGAGGAGAGTCGGGCTGCGGGGAGAGAATGGCGCCGTTGACGGGCGCGACAGCGATGGCAGCCATCGTAGGCGAGGAGCAATTGACGATGGCCTGCGGCGACGGTGGTGCAGTCGGGACGGTGGATGGAGTGATGGTCGCTGAGCGATGGTCGTCTTGTCGCGCTTCGCGTCTGCGAGGGGGGGGGGGGGGGGAAATGGCCCCGTTGGTGCAACTCCAAAACTTTTGTCAGTCAATAGAGCAGCACCCCTAAGTATTGACTTTCATCCAGAATCACCACATAAAAGAATGAAACAACTGAGAGGAATCCAATGAGGCCATTCGACGATCACAGGCAACCCATTAGCTCATCTATTGATTCTTGAGAAGAGAGGGGAGAGAGGGAGGAAGGGCTGTCGCTCACTCAGAATTGATGTGTCTTGATCTGCTGCTGCAGCGAAAACCCAGGACCAGGCTAGTGAGCTGCGCTAGGCCTGTTGCGGCGTGGTTCAGAATGCCCTTGAGCAAACCGAGTCCATGTCACGTGAGGGGTGGACACCCTCCCCTACAGCAAATCCACTCACTCATCACTCGTCCAGGCAGACAGTCACCCAGGCATCACACCAATGAGTGAAATCCCCCAATAAGCTTTGCATGCACCGAGGTGGGAATCCGATAACAATTGTTCTCACATGAACTCGGCCAGTCAGTGGCTAAGTGATTTATTGATATTCCTAGTGTACACAAGGAAACCTGTAATCTCGTCTTGCTCTCCTCCTTCTCGCCACATGTATGTGCAGACTTGGCAATCCCTCGACGAAACCCAAAAGACAAGTTAAGAAAACCAAGAGAAACAATAAGATACGAGATGCTGTATTAATGCGAATTCGGGATCAATGGTACAAGCAAGGCCATCGCTCTGCTTCCTCGTGTGTTATGATGCATCATACCCGTTGCGAAGGTAGGTCATTCAGCTGATCCCAAGCTGGGGCTGTTTATTTCTTGGCCTTGGCCAGACCAACGGTGCCCTTCTCAAGGTCGTAGATGGAGTACCACTTCCGCAGGAAGGCGTCGCCCAGGATGGCCAGGGGACCCACGGGCTCGGGGAAGTCCATGCCCATAAACGTGGAAATGCAGCTGCCCGAAACCTCCAGGATGTAATCGTAGGGGGTGATGCTGAAGTTGTAGCCGCTGAGGCTGAAGGTCACGTCGGGAAGGCTGTCGCGCTTGTCGCACTCGACAGAGTACTGGCCGTTGTAGCCCTTCTTGGCGCCCATCTCGGCGTTGAGCATCTCAGCAAGGTTGGAGGGGAGGGCGATCAAAGAGGTGCCGGTGTCGAGGATGACACCAGTGTTCTCCAGATCAGCAGTCTCATCGCCAAAGCTGAGCGAATCGAGATCGACCTCCCAGTAGGCCTTGCGGCGCAGAGGAATAGTGGTGATCTTGCCCTCATAGTGGTCCTTGTTAACGCCACCAAAGATGGCCTCGGACTCATCGCCCTCATCATTGGTGTCTCCCAGGTAGAAGGAGAAGACGGGCTCGTCAATGAGCTTCTGGTTGACCATCTGGTAAAAGGGAGGGACGATGCCGTTGACCGAGATGCGGTCGTAGCCGAGACCCAGGATGCCGTCGAAGCGGCCAAAGGCGAAGGCTAGACCGGGCTCGCTGGTGGCCTCGGCAAAGTCCTGGTTCTTGATCTTGAGGTCGCCAATGGTGACAGTGTCCTGGGAGACGAAGCCCTCCAGGCTGCCGGAGCCATAGTGGATCTCGAAAGAGCTGCCATTCTTCTTGTACGACGATGAGGCAGACGAATCGTACTTCGAGTGGAGGTAGCAGGCGATAGAGCCACACGACTGGGAAGGAACCCACAGGTTGGAGCTACCAGTGTCGAGGACAACCTTGAAGGTCTGGGGAGGGGTGCCGATGGTGATCTCGGAGAAGTCTGCGGAACATGACCTGGTCAGCATGATGATGCATCATCAGGTTAGGGAGGTGCGAATCAACATACACTGAGCATTCATGAAGTTGCTGACGGGCACAGGGTGGTTGGCGTCAACGTGGACCGAGGTGTCCTTGAAGATGGCATCGGCGTGCGAGTCCGGTCGGACGCCCATGTACTTCTGGCCGAGGCTTCGCATCTGGTGGTTCAGAGGAACAGTCTCCTGGCAACATTGTTAGCATCCGATCGCTTACTGGCGCTGTGCGAATCTTTCAAGATGAATGCACTTACCAGCTGCTCGGCCAGAGGCACCTTCTTGAGCTTCAACTTGTGGACTTCGGCCTCGGCGGAAGCCAGTAGCACAGCTGCGGTGACGAGAGCACCCTTCATGATGGGCGACTCTGGAGGGGATAACCCGAAAGAAAAAGGTAGGGAAAGAGAAAGAGGCAATGAAAGTAAATGATAGACTGGCAGAGACTTGATGCGCGGGCCGGTGGTTGATGGACGCGCTGATGCAACGAAGCTCTCGGGTTGATGCAAGAGGAGAGGAGGGAAGAGAGAGGGCGAAACACAAGGCGGGAATGTGGAGGAGGCGGCGTCAGTGGTTAGATAAGGTACCTGTGTTGTGATGTAAGGTAGCGCCAAGGCAGCGGAGTGGGCGTCCAGGTACCTTTTGGCTGCTCGGAGTGGGGAGGAGAGAACCTTGTATAGACTGGGGGGGGACCACACAGGCACTGGCTGCTTGACTGGGAGGCGAGCTTGCGTCGGTCGTCGTGTGCAGCAGTGGTGCCTTGCTAGTAGGTGTGGTGCACACTAAACTTGCCTTGTGACAAACACGACCAATGACGCAGACCAAGCGGCGTATGCTCGTTACCGCATAGCCGGAGGAACTGGAAGGGTTTAGCTCCGTCGGCTTAGTTACCTCCATGCCTCACCCTCTCTCCCTCAACACCTGCCCCGGCCACCCTAATTCGACAAGCCCACTGACCAGATGACCCATGAAAGTGTCCGATCTAGGCGCAATCCATTCTACTTGTACCACTTGACAGCCAAACTGAAGGAATGGTCCGAAGCATGCCAAACTGCTCAGGCACACCCGAATTGGCTCTGGGCGAGTGCGCTAGCGCCGCACGCCGGAACGACTCGAGATCACTGTGCAGACGAAACAACAAATATCGCGACTCGCCGGTGCAGCAAAATCTTGACAGAGAGTCAGAGTGGATTAGCTAGCTACTTACTTTCCTTCCTCCAAGTAGTTCCGGAAATAGTACATAGAGCATCCCAATATCGGCCTTCGCCGGTGCGAGATTCACGGTTTTACAACAGACCCAGGTGCCACCAGGGCTTTGCCATTTCAACACCGCGCGCCACGAGGGTGCTATCCGCCGTTCAAGCCGTTGACGTACACGTCGACAGAGGTCGACTAGTCGGCAACATAGAGATCAGCGAGTCTGTGACTTGCTCCAGTATTGCATAGACCTTACCTGCTGGTTATGCGAGGAGGATGAGACCCATTACGCCGACCCATGCTTAATCGACGATCTTCGCCATACTCTAGCATGGTACTGCCTCAAGTGGCTCTGTCCAGGAACGCGCGTGGAGGTCGTCGACGGCGAGAACGGTCGCGGCGAGGTACTGGGACGGCCATCATCAACGGCAACACCCCCAGAAATATAGCGGTCACATTGGCCGTCTTCATTTTGGTATCGTGATCTTTAGTTGCATTGAATCGGATCGTAGTCTATTGCATTTTGGTCGTTACAAGAGCCGCTTAAATACAAAATCGTAAGTAAGCTGGACCGCGAACCTGACGTAACAAGTTGACGTGAGAGGCATCTCTTCGCCTGTTCAATCATTGCCTTATGAGATTCACTGCCAATCCCGATGTGGACGACTACAGCCAAATTGAGGTTTTGCTTGGGACAGATGACTACAAATCTGACATGCATCGCCGTCAGCTCAACGCGGAGGGTTCATGCCGTGACATACGGTGGGAGACTGCATCAGGCTCGGTCTGAACCGTACATCAACACCACAAAGACTTGCCGGGAGGCTTGCAAGAACCCTCAAATTCTAGGCCTCATCTCCCAGTGAATGTTCTTTGGAACGATAATATCTTTGTTACGTCCATGACTGGATTGCTCAACGACGATATCGAAGCGGTCTGAGAAGATTGCAGGCTTGAATTTCGACCTCATATCAGCACGGTCTCGACATCTGGACGGAGGGTTATCCCACTGTCTAGATGAACATGATACTACCTCGCAGGAGTGTGTTTTATGCCCTTACCGCCTCTCCGGTTGGATGTTGGGGTCCATTGCCATTGCTGACCTCAGCAGCACCTTGCATTTGATGCCATGGACATCTGCAGTAAGCAACAAACACAAGCCACTGTGGACCTTTGACTGCTATCTACCTGTAAGCCCTCGGTTCTCAGGGTCTTATAACGATCTTATGTATTATCCACACCATTCCACATTGGCGATGGGTTGAGGGATGGGATGAGTGATTCAGGCGCAGTCACACGTGGGGGCCATCATCAATGGCGGGGACCGACTTGTTGAGGAGAGCAATATCAGATCTGGCTGCCCGCCCAAGTCCTTAGAGTCTGTAACTTTGATACTTGAAGCATCATCATCTGGAGCACATCCATTTTCAGCAACATGAACCCAAACAACTATGTCAAATACGAGCCACTACGCCATCTACTGGAAACCCAAGAAAACGAAGGGAAGACAGTTGCGAGCCGTTGGCGGAGCAGTCCTTGGAGTAATCGCCATGTGCAAATAGTGATATTGCTTCCCTGGCTACTTTTAGTAACCGTTGTCCCTGCCATCATTCTTCATGCAAGAGAAGCAGCTGGGACTGTTCCAAATGCTCAAATCCTGTATTGTATGTATCCAGCATTCTGAAACCAAGTACAACGGACTAAGCAACTCGAACAGCGCCAGCACGGCCTGCCGTCGAGTATCAAACGAGAAAGTTTACACAAGGCTTCGAAGATGAAAGAAGCCCTTTTCAAGGGCCCCCGACAGACGAGCGGGATGCCGCCTGGGAAGGTCTCTACGAGTGTCCGTTACGATCTCCCAATTCAGGCTATGAGCGTAGCAACTGACATTGATCAAGTTGGTTTGTTAGCTGTCTCCAGTGAAGAGGCAGACTTATTGCCGAACAAAACGAGCCGGATCGATGGGACGAAGGACAAGTACTTTGTTGAGCTCGATGTCTTTCACCAGTTGCACTGTTTGGTGAGGACTTCCTTCCACCAAGGGCACATCCGTGCCGATCTGTGAGGGGTGCAGTTGCTAAGCAACGCCACAGAACATACTGCGAATGTCGCGATATGAGGTGTACTACCGAGCCAAAGACACCACACAGGCCAAGCAGATTTTGACCTATTTTGAGGACGAGCATGTGGAGCATTGCATCGATTCTCTGAGACAGTCAGTAATGTGCCACTCGGACATCACACCGCTGGTCTCCCAATGGGACAATGAGAAGCAAGAGATGCAAGTCCGCAGCAATGTCGCGCACAGTTGCCGCAATTTTGTCAAGATTCAGCAGTGGGCGATGGATCACCAGCTGATGTTCTCGGACCTGGATTTGGAGGTCGGAGTTGAAAGCCCGAAGATGTAATCATGGTCCCGTATAAGTACCGAAGCTAAGGAAGACAAGGAATGATCTAGCATGATAGCTTTGCCTGCCCTCGATTCCCCCGCAAAAATCAGTGTGAGATTGTATCCGGTGATATGAAAATGAATACACATCAAGACTTCTTTTCTCTTCAGGTTTGGTGATTGGAGTTTATATCCATCTACCCTGGCCTGAGCTTGTTGCTGTATCCAGTTAGCGGGTCAACCTTGTAGGGCAAAGTCGGGACAAACTGCAGCTATTCCCCCCACCAACGCTCTCAATCGCAGTGTAGCAGCTGCCCCGCCATCCCCTTCAGGGCTAGTGTTTTAGTGAGCATCAACGATTTGACCCATTGATGGGCGCAGTTGGGGTCCTGGGTCTGGTCCCTCCTCCTCCAGTAGCGCCAAACCGCCACACCACCCCTCCAAAAATTCGAGTCACCGCTAAGAATTTTTTCCTTCTGACGGGAGTATAAGTCTCAGCTCAACTCTTTCTCTTCTCCCTTCCCTCAGAGATTTGGCTCCCCCCCTCAAAGCATCCCATCCCATCCGATCAATTGATCAATTGTCATCTTTACTTCCTCTCCTATACTCTTCCAATCCCTCCCACAACCACAGCCATGGCAGCCAACAGCACCTATGCTCTGTCCCAGAGCCACCGGGACATGCTCGAGAAGTCCCTCGTTGCCTCGGACCCCGAGGTCGCTGAGATCATGGTTCGTACCATCAATCGTCTCTCTGGCTTGTTCATTTGAAGCTAACACATCGGCCATGACTATAGAAGAAGGAGATTCAGCGCCAGCGCGAGTCCATCATCCTCATCGCCTCCGAGAACGTCACCTCCCGCGCCGTCTTCGATGCCGTCGGCTCCCCCATGTCCAACAAGTACTCCGAGGGCTACCCCGGCGCCCGCTACTACGGTGGCAACCAGCACATCGACGAGATCGAGCTTCTGTGCCAGAAGCGTGCTCTCGAGGCCTTCCACCTCGACTCCGCCAAGTGGGGTTGCAACGTTCAGACTCTCAGCGGCAGCCCTGCCAACCTCCAGGTCTACCAGGCTCTTATGCCTCCTCACGGCCGTATCATGGGCCTTGACCTGCCCCACGGTGGTCACTTGAGCCACGGCTACCAGACTCCTGCCAAGAAGTGAGTTTGAAGCAGTCCATTATCCCCAATACCCACAGGCAGCTTGCTTACATGGCCGCCACACAGGATCTCTGCTGTCTCTACCTACTTCGAGACTATGCCCTACCGGGTGAACGACGCCACTGGCATCATCGACTACGACGAGCTTGAGAAGGATGCCCAGCTCTTCCGCCCCAAGGTCCTCGTTGCCGGTACCTCCGCCTACTGCCGTGAGATCGACTATGCCCGCATGCGCAAGATCGCCGACTCCGTTGGTGCCTACCTGCTCGCCGACATGGCCCACATTGCTGGTCTGATTGCCGCCGAGGTGATCAAGTCCCCCTTCGAGTACGCCGACATTGTCACCACCACCAGCCACAAGTCTCTCCGTGGTCCCCGTGGCGCCATCATCTTCTTCCGCAAGGGTGTCCGCTCCGTCGACGCCAAGACCGGCAAGGAGGTCATGTATGACCTTGAGGGCCCCATCAACTTCTCCGTCTTCCCTGGCCACCAGGGTGGCCCCCACAACCACACCATTACCGGTCTGGCCGTTGCCCTGAAGCAGGCTGCCACCCCCGAGTTCAAGGACTACCAGAAGCAGGTTGTTGCCAACGCCAAGACCCTCGAGAACAAGTTCAAGTCCCTGAACTACACTCTGGTCTCCGACGGCACTGACTCCCACATGGTTCTCCTCAACCTCCGCCCCTTCAGCCTGGACGGTGCCCGTGTTGAGGCCGTTCTGGAGCAGATCAACATTGCCTGCAACAAGAACAGCATTCCCGGCGACAAGAGCGCCCTCACCCCCTGTGGTATCCGTATCGGTACCCCTGCCATGACCAGCCGTGGCTTCTCCGAGAAGGACTTTGAGCGTGTCGGTGACTACATCGACCAGTCTATCAAGATCTGCCGTGAGGTCCAGGATGCTCTGCCCAAGGAGGCCAACAAGCTCAAGGACTTCAAGGCCAAGGTTGCCAGCGGCTCCGTCTCCAAGATCAACGACCTCAAGAAGGAGATCTCCGAGTGGTGCATCACCTTCCCCCTCCCCGTCGAGGGCTGGAGGTACGAGGCCGGCATCTAAATAATCAACCATGGATGCCACGCCCGGGGGCAAACTATGTTGGTGCAGTCCACGGGCTGCCAGGGAAGACCACCTTTTCAACATAGAAAAAGCGGAGGAAATCTACTGTACGAGGCGACCCAATATCTCAACCATTGGGTCTCGAAATCTTTCCGCGGTAAGGACATCGTGGGAAGAATTGCATGCATTTCATCAGGCGTTGCAATCGATTGAAAAGATAAATGATATACGTGCGTATCGGGAAAACTTACAGTGAGGAGTTTGGTACTGGACTGCTTCAACGCGGTTGGGAAGATGATATCACCGGTTTTGGGATGATTTGCCGCGCTTTATATACCTAACGCAAAACATGAGAAAATTTATACCACGGTCCTTTCTTTGGGACACATACAAACACCTTGACTCTGCCACCACCATCATCATATTCAGTGACCATAGAGCTCGATGTATGTATCTCACGCAAGCAGGGAAAGCATATCATGTCAACGGCGTGAATTGCCTATACTTCGTCAACGACGACGCATGTCGTCTCTCTAAACATCTCCGATTCCTTCACCAAGTTGTCTCGTAAGCAAGGCCTGCAAGTGTACATCAAGGCCGTTTCCTAGTCTTTAGCAAAGCAAGGGCCTTGCCATGGCCAGCAGCCGATCGCAAGTCTTGGCTAAGCAACCTCCACTTTGAGACTCGCGAGTTGTCGCGACATCTGTTCCTGGTCCTCCTCCTCTCCCTACTTCCCCAGTTTCCCCGCCCAGTTCATGCAAAAGTCGAAACACCAGTGTCCTGCCGGACCTTTCCTCAAGGCCAAAGACCATCAGCGAGCTGGGCTGTAGTCGCGCAAACACTAGAAGTGAAAACAAAGGGAATAGAAGAAAAAAAGTTATAGCGATGCGCGTGACGATGGTTTTCTCTCCTCTATGGTACAATAATCTTGGCATGAAGAAAACCACTGGTAAACATTTGATCCCGCTGTGTCTTCTCCCTTCCCCGCGTACTCTTTCCGTCCTTGATCTCTCTCTCTCTCTAATATGTCAAGTACTCGCATTGCCGCTGTGTGATGTAGGGGTGCGACCGTTGTCCGATTGTTGCTTTGCCGACTGCTCGATCGACGACACGGTGCAGTTGGCACCCGAGACAGGTTCGTCATAAGCAACAAAGCTCCTCCATTGGCCCAAACACGCACAGGACTGGTCGCAAAAACGATGCGAGAAAATCAAACGCAAAAAACAACAGGATGCTTTTTCTTCATGTGTGAAGGGGGTATATCCACGTCTTCTCGAGCCTGGAAGTCCGGGTGGCGTGCGACACGCCTGACTCCCTCCGGCGAGAGTTCCTCTTTGATGTCTGCCCCTTTCACCGAGCAGTGACGACAGACCATCCAATAACAATATCCGAATAAATGCAGGCGAGTGCTTCCTTGTTGACTCCACCACATCGATCAATCGATCACTATAGGCCTGACCGACGAGCCTCTACTTTTCATCCATGACTTCCCAGCCTTCTTGGGCTGTTTGCCCTCCCTCGGCCGGTTCTTCTTGTTCGGCGGCTTCCTCGCGCCCGAAGCACTCTATGGTTGCAGGCTCTCGGGACTCATCATGCCAACGGTGTCGTCCTTGTCCGTCTGGCTCGCGTTCCCCATACTTTGCATGCTCTCCATCCGCTCCATGGCCGGTGCTGCGGGTAGCGCCGGCACTGCGCTCGGCCCCGTGCCATTGGCTAGCGAGATACTCTTGAGCCTCTTTGCTGGCGATGGCTTCTCCGGGCTGTTGTTACTGCCGTCCTTGCCAGCGGCAGCGGCAGCGGCGGCCTGCATTTCGAGCTTCTTCCTCTTCTTCGCCATCGCAATCTGCTCCTTAGGAGGTCGCTTCTGGGGTGAGACAATCTTGCCTGTGGCGCCGAGCCGTGGCCGAGGCCGCCTCTGTTTGACCGGCAGGTCCTCGTCTTCAACCAGCGGCTGGTCACCGTTAGCATGCAATTTAGCCAGGAAGAAGTTCTTGACAAGGCCGATCTCGTCTTGAATGTTCTCCTTGGTGACAGGCTCAGCAGGCGCCAGGGCCTCGAAAATATCCTCTATGGCCGGCCCGCTGGTCTGCGACTGCATCTGGAATTGATTCCTGACACGGCTCTGCAAAAGGTGCAGCGGCACGGACATCATGTCGAGACCCATCTCCTTGTCGAGGCCAAGAGCCTTGAAGCCAAAGAAGTCCTCGCCAAGCTCCTCCGCGAAGTCACCGCCCACAAACTGCTCGCTGCCATCCTTGAAAGCACCTGCGCCATCTGGACCTGCATCGGTCAAGGCTGGCCGTAGAAGCTCTGCTAGATGCGACTTCATGCGTTCGTGAATCGCGCCCAGTTTACTGCTGAGCCTATCAATTTCATCCTTGGCGTAGCTTTCCAGGGAGTCGACATCGTGGCCATTCTCGCTCAGCGTGTGGAGAACGACTTCTTCGGGCGTGAACCTGGGCTGGAATTGCGACCCGCGTTCTGCATAGACGCCCGTGGCATCCTTCTTCTCTGCTTCGCGATAGATGTTGAAGGTCCGGACGAGCTTGGTAAAGTAGTCACCTGCGATATCGGTGATAGTATCCAAGGCAGATGGCTGAAGCTCTTCAAAGCCCGCATGATAGAAAATCTTGGCAACGGATCGCTGCATGGCAGATCGGCATACTTCCCCAGCCATCACAGGTCCTTCCCCGGAGATGAAAAGCCGTTCTACATCCTGCTCCATGAAGGGCTCGGGATTATACTTGGCAAACTGATTCGTATAAACCTGATTGACGTTAGTTTCAAAAGCAATGAGTTGAAGAGGGTTGCGCGCCCGGTGAGCATTCTTGAGTATTTCATACCTGTGTCTGGATTTGCATTTGCTTGATCACGCCAATCTTGGAGCACAGTTTGCGAGTCTCCTGCATCTGCCGCATATTGGCCTCAATCTTCTTCGCGAACTTGCTTGGAGGGGCAATGAAGTGGCCTTCAGGCACCAGCTTAAGGAACTCCTCGTGCTGGTTGATGACGTGGCCCTCGCCGTCTTCGATCCACTGAAGCTTGGCCGGTATATCTGGGATGAGAGACTGCGGCTCGTAGTAGTCGGGTATGACTTTCTCGACCTCGTCCTCCATACCTTCTGCTAGGGTTTCGGCCATCTTGGCAGCTTCTTTGGCAGCGATGACAGATGAGTCTGCCTGGCTAGCGCTGAAAATGCCGCTGGCCTCGGCCTGTTTCTGACCTTTCAAGTAGCGTCGCATGCCGGCCTTTGTCCTCAAAAGGGCGGGCTCGTCGACATTGAGCTTGTTGTTTTTGAAAAGCTGAAAGCGCTCTTTTGCAACCAGAGCTCGATCCTTCTTGGTGACCTGCTTCCAGATCTTGTATTCTTCGCTTTCATGGGCTTGCTCAGCTGCTTCGCCAAGAGCTTGGCCCAGCGCCATTCCATCGAGGGACGGTCCGTCAATGTCCATGGCATCAGCATTGCTTGCAATACCTGATATGCCATTCAGTCCACTAGGTGTGATAGACCCGGCGACAGGGGGCGTCGCAAAGCCGTTGCTTCCCTCGCCAACTTCAGAGCCTTCCCTGCCCTTTGCAAGCAGACCGTTGAGTTGAAGAACAGGTTTTTGCTCGATGCTCGGGGTGCTCTCCTTGTTGTCGCTTGGGGCCTTTCTAGACTTGGTGGCACCCTTGGCGCCAGCTTTCCTGCCTCTTGAGGACATAATGGGCTCGTCATCGCTGTCGTCGCCGCCGTCATCGTCTCCGCCATTCTGCTTCCGGCGTTCTTCGGCCTCCACTTCGGCACGAGGCCTGATCACCAGATCCGGGATCAAGGGAATCAGTTTCTCCGCCTCTTTCCTCATGCCATTGGCCATCCGGCGTAGAGGATGGGACATCTCCTGGTTGTATTTCAAACAGTTGTCCCAGATCAGATTGAGATCCGCGACGAAGTCAGCCTTGGACTTGTACGTCAAACTCTTCAGCTTCTTGGTCATAGACCCAAGGTCCATAGGGTTCTTGATGAGTACATGGTAGTCTGGGGCGTCTCGCTTGTTGACTCTTTGGAGAAAGGGTGTCGAGTATTCGGTGTGTGCTTTTAGTTCGCTGAGTACCTTCTCGAGCGCCTCGTAGAGTTCCTCTTGGCCGACATTCTCTTCACTAGCCCATTTGCTCCTGTTCTTGCGCACTTCGTTCATGAGAGATCGCAGCTCGGCATCCGAGGCCTTGACCTGGCTGCGCTTGAGGTCGATTCGCGCAATGAGGTGTTTTAATGTCAAACTGGAGGCACCGAGGTTGGCATTGCTGAGCGAGCCGTGGTTCTCGGCCTGGCCATTGCTAGTAGGGTTGGTATTGTTCCTTTCCATTTCGGCTTGCAATTGCTTTTCCGATTCTTCCAGTTGTTGTTGCTCGAGCATGGCCGTCTTGTCATTCTCAAGAGTGTAGATGAGGGTGTGGAAGCTGCGCTTGGCCGCCTCCTCAGTCGCGTTGCGCGCTTCTTCCAGCTCCTTGCGTGTATCTTCGGAGGACTTTGCATGGTCTTGTGCGCCATCCTCTTTTGACTTGCCGGCATGCTTGCCGGGGGAAGAGACCGAGTGGACCGGAGAGCTCCCGGACTTGGACGGGGAGAGCAACTGTTGAGGCTGGCCACCTGGCGCATCCTTGGACTTGGAAGGAGACGCTTGGGTTTCTTCTTCTTCTTCTTCGTCCTCGTCATCATCGCCGTAGTCATCCTCATCGATAACGCGTTTGGCCTTCTTGAGGGGCGGCTCCTGAATCGGAGTGTGGTCTGTCGCGGGTAGGAGGGCGGCTGGAAGGGTCGGCTGGCGGCGAAGCGATTCGATCGCGGAATGGTTGTAACTACCATCGTCTTTGAAGAGCAACGCTACGCGCGACTCGGACTTGCGAAACAGCTCTGCGAAGAGATCGCGACGGTTGTCTTCCTCAATATCTGATGCCTCAGGCATCAATGTCGAGGTGTTATCGACAGGCGTCTGGGTTCGCGCCGGTGCATCGTCAACATTGGAAAACATCTTGTTTCCGTTCGCAGCGATGGTCGCGGGCGGGGGCCAGCCAGGCTGGCCATTTGTGATGGACATTGTGAGCCCGGATGATTCAAGGGAGGGGATGCCTCGCGGCCGCCATGCGCGGGCAGACCGAGGTCGTGTTCAGCCGGCAGCAGGGCGTTTCGGACAATTATTTGCGGACCGATGAAAAGAGCGACATCGATATAGATGGCAGACGAGATTTCGCAATAAAATTGATCGATGTGGTTGTGCCTTGATGGTTCTCGATCGATGCGATTTGGCCGTCTTTCACGAGGTGAGGTTGTGAGGATTTGGGGGGGAGTGAGGTAGGTACAGTGCTCGTGCCCGTCAGCGGAGGTACCACCCGCCCTCTGTCCAAAGGGAATTTTCCCTGTCGGCGCTCAACCGCTACGCCAATGCAAAGGGCACTGCGACACGGCGATCAGGGCCGAAATCACAGATGCGCGGCACCAAACTCGTTACAATTGTGCGCGACTTGACTTAAATTGTCTACAAGGGATGTCGATTCACAGATGTCTGTTTTGCAGTATGTCAATTGAATGCTTTGCTGCTGCAGATGTTCGCGACCGAGACGCTCTGTAAGTACCTTGTACGACGATAGGCCCCAGGGCTGATAAGTGATACCAAGGTACCTCTCTTTTTTCTGCCAGTTGCTGACGCTTTGTCCTCCAGGCCCCTGTCGGCCCGCACGTGTTTTTCCCAACGACCAGGCATTTGCACGTGACTTCGTCCCATCTTTCTTGCAGTAAGCTTGTCTTTGTCCCCAGTGGTCTCCCCAAAGCTGCCTGCTGGAGAGACTGGGGTCCAGTGCTTAGTAGGGCCTTTTCCAGGCCCTCACGCCCTCAAGCAGGCCATTCGAAAGGCCCCTGTGCCCCACCCAACGCCCCCATCACAGCGATTTGGGACAGCAAGCCATCATCCACCCAGCCTGCGGAGTAAAAGTGCTTGTACAAGTACCTAGGTAGTTACTTAGGTCGACTGCTCGCCCCAGTCGATAGCAGCTGAGGAGCTCCGACCAACACATCTCCAAACAGCTTCCGTCGTCACTCTCCTCACAGCTCCCCACCCGATCATATCAACCACTGGCGCCATGCATTAGAGCCGCAGACATTTCTACCTACACCAGTTTTTTATAACTTCGTCCTACCCTCAGATCAATATCGCAGAGATGAGGATACGGCTTCCCTTTGCAGGTTAGTACATTCTGTCTGCTTCCCATGGCATGGCCTTTGGATCTCCATCGCCGTAGCTACTTTAGTCGCACGGTTCCAGCATCGACCACCTGGCCCCACCCCATGATGTCCTGACCACCAAAGGAGCAAAATCGCTGACAACATCCCTACAGGAGTCTTCGTCCTCCTATGCCTCGCCGCGGGCTACGCCGGCCTGACACCCTTGCAGCTCGATACCTACGTCAACGACAAGGTCCTGCACCTCGTCACCTTCTTCCTGCTCACCCTCGCCTTCTACTGGATCGTCGACACCAACCGCCGCCGCACCCTGAACCTGACCTTAGTCGTCTGCACCCTGTGTCTCGGTTGCGGCTCCGAGTTCCTGCAGGCCCTCCTGCCCAACGGCCGCGACTTTGACGTCTACGACGTCGTCGCCAACATCGTCGGCAGCCTCGCCGCCCTCGGCCTCTGCTCCTGGTACCACAAGCGCATGCTCGAGCGCCGCCGCGCGCGCAAGACGTACACGGCCGTGCCCGGCGAGGACGAGGAGGACCTCGAGCTCGGCGAGGGCGCTGGCCTAGGGGTCGCCGCGCAGGAGGAGGGCGTCATCGAGACTAACGGCGGGGCCGACGCTCAGCGGGGCCGGACGCTGGAGGAAGAGGTGGACAACTGGGACGAGAATGCGGAGGACGTGTGGGACGAGGACGAAGGCGGCGACGTCGGTGATGCGATGACAGGTGCCAGCAAAGTCAAGGGCAAGGAGCCCGAACTTACCGATCCTAAGAAGAGAACTGATTGAAGCGATGTCCGATTAATGATCTATAGAGGGCGGTTCAGTCCCTCATGAGTCGTGTATGAATGGCGCTCGGGAGAGTTTGGGCTTGGAATTCATCTTGTTCATCTGCATGGGTTTATAGTGAGCTGTCGTTTGCAAGTGTTAGTGTCCTAGATCCAATCTGGCTTGTGTTGTCAAGTCACTTTGTGAAATCAAGACGCATTGAGCTCGAAATAATTTCGAGAAGAGGAAAGAAAAGTCTTCCGAGGTCACGATGTTTCAAGTTGTGCCATTTCTTATAATCCAAAAAAGCGCTCACATAACAGCCTCAAACCCTCTCACATCTACCAGTCAAAGCTCTCGTTATGCCACCAGATCGATCGGCCCTTCATGACCCAAGGCCCGACGTGCTGCCTCAGCTCACGGCCCATCGCCTCGGGTCCACACACCAAGATCGCAACCCTCTCCTCTAGCCCGTGTCTAAACGTGTCATCTATGATCTTCTTTAGGTCCGGCCTCTTTCTATTGTGGTTCGTTGTGAAGCGGTTGCGCCTCCGATCGTGTTGCATAGTGTTCAACTCGACTGCATCCCCGTCTGGCGCAGAGGAAGATCCTGCACCGGAGCTGGGAGCCGCCGGGACGGCATCGACGATGTCTCCCGTCAGATAGATGTGAATGCTCTTGTCATTCAGTATAGCTCTCCCATCCTCCTGTCCGGCAAGCGCCCAGGTCGCATCCCCTGCACTCCTGACTGCCCAGACCAGCTCAACTTTCGTGAGTGGACTGTCTTGTCTGAGAGCGCGGTAGATAGGCACCGTAAATGTGGCACCAATTCCGCCAGCTACGAGCAGCACGCGGTCAAAGTGGCCGCCTGAGAGGATGGGAAAATTCGTAACCGCACCATAAGGACCTTCGATGGCTAATGGCATCGTGGTCTTCTCAATTTGTGAGCTGACGTTGCCTCCATTGTTGCCATTTGCAAACCGTGCTAGGGCGGCAGTGAGCGGGCCGGTGCGATGACGGGCCACAAGGGTGAGATCCCCAGTCGTCTCGTCGACGGCGGCGATCGTGAAAGGATTGAAGAGGAACTCAAACAGAAGATAGTTGATTGAGATCGGGTTGGATGAGGGTCGTGCGGCCGCAGGGATGCTAAGGTAGATGTGCGAACCAGGATGCTCGCGGAAGCTATTAACCTTGTCATACGGGATGGCAGCAGAAATCTTGACCAGATTGGTCCCTGGAATCGATTCCACAGTCGCATCAGAGGCGATAGTGCTGGTCTTCCGTGCCGCTAGGTCGAAGACAAACACTATCAGAGCTTCCGCCATGTACAAATTCGAGGGCCGGGCATGGTAAATGATCATGGGTGGCATCAAAACTGCCACGATCAAGTGGGTTATGAAAAAGACGCGATATGAGTACCGTCTCATAATAGACAGAGACGTCGAACTCAGTAGAGTCAACCCAATGAAGCCTACGACTCCGGCAAAGACAATGGGACTAAAGATGCGCTTCTTGGTTATACTGTGATGCCAGAAGTAGTTGGCATAGAACACTGCGTGCAGGAAGAGCAGGCCGTAGATGATGCGTCCCAAAACTCTATGCCATCGATTGACCTGCTCGTGAGATGAGCGGAACACGAAAGCAAAAGGATTGAGGAATTTGAGCGCCAGGAGGTACTGCAATGGCATCTGAGAGGCCGCAATTATGCCGAAGCGCTTAGTGAGATGAAGATAGTCTAGATCATCACATAATTAGTATATAAAAATCAACGAGGGGGCATTGCAGTATCGCTCTCACCTCTACCGGTGCCCACGGTGCAGAGCACGAGCAACACGATGGTCCAAAGAGTGCCAAATATCCACTGGTCTCTTTGGCCCCAGTTCTGGCCACGAAAGACGATGTCGTCTTGCAGCCACCATTTGGACTTCCTCACAGACGTCGCCCACCCTCCTCTGAAGCTCGTCCGTCGCTGTTTCAAAGATGGAGAGTCTGGAATGGCATTGTAGTCGCCCTTGCTGGTCTTGGCCCTCGCGATGGCCCAGACGCAAAGTCTCACCAGCAGGGCTATGAGAGTGGGCGCAAAGACCAAGAGCTGCGCGAGTGAAGCATATCTGTCCAGTGCCAAACGTCTGGCATGCTTCTGGTCTTTGGTCAGATCCTGGAACTCATATGGCCAGGCCATTGTCGTCTTTGCTAGACTTCTCGATATCTCGGGCTGTTGTTGAGAACCGGAGCTCCGGCCATGAGTGAGGATATGGATATGGATATGGATATGGATATGGGGGATTAAGACTGAGGATCTACCGGGGGTGGGTCTGAGCCTGGGGTTAGGGATGTATCATAAGTACTCTTACGAAACAAGATATGGCCTCGCATAGAGACACCTTCTTAGGTAGGAAGGAGGGCGAGTGCCTGCGACATATAATATGGCTTGGAATACGATAAAATCCTCTGGACCCCTGGGACATGTCAACCAAGTTTTTTTTTTTTAATCCAGCGGGCCATCGGGTCAGAGAGGACGCGCGCTACGGTCCGCCCGCTGCCACTCCCAGGACGCCGAATTGATGCTCATGGTCTTGGGATCTGTCGTGATTGGGCCGCACCATTTTAGTAGGGGTGTGGGCTTGGTGGCTTGTCTCGTGGGAGCTGGCCAGTACCAATAGCTGACTTCGAGACTGATGGATTCGGCATGGACTATTTTCCCCTCGACCAGAAGCACATTGCCAGCTCAATAGCCCATCTCGGCACCAGCAAGACGAGATTGATTGACTGGAATGGTTCCACTTTCCCCAGATTTTCCAAAGTTTGAGCATTTCAACTGCTTCAATGATTAATGCTTTTTGAAGGCGCCCAGGGGCGGACTGCGGATAGGGAGCTGACATTGGAATTTCAATGATGTAGATAGTAATTTAGCGCCGTATCAGCGATGACCCAGTAAACCCCAGTGGTTGACGTAATGTATCAGTCCCTGTAAATGAGGCTGAAATTTTTCTAGTGATTGTCCTCATCCCCAAGACCGAGCTGTGATAGATCTCCTCAACAGCACAATTCCCTCCTTCTTTCTAGCATCTTGAGAGAACAATGCGATGACCCTAGCATTGCAACCGCGCGTTCTACGCGCGCCCCTCATCCCCCTTCAATATGGCGGCCTCATCCAGCCCCTAAGGCTACCAGCACACAGGCAATCCGCCGCCATCCTATGCAGACACCGCCTGCATCATGGAGCTCGACTCGCCTCCTCCTCCTCCTCGTCGAGCTCGTCGTCCTCGACCCTCGAGCCGACGGCTCCCGTGCTCTCCCCCACGGCCGTCAACCCGCCCGCCACGACCCGGCCCCCGCCCCTGCACCTGCCCGAGCGCCTCCCCGACACCACCACTTTCAACCACCTCCTCGCCACGGGTAAGGCCTACCTCAAGTTCTACAAGTCCGGCCTCAAGTACCTCTACGTCAACACGCGCCTCGTCTACGCCCTGCGCTCGGGCGCGGGGACATCCCTCCCGACCGACACGAACCCGGGCGTCAAGCCCTCCGACACCGCCGCGCCAACCCCTTACCCGGCCGCGCCCGTGATCGCGGGCACGCGGTCCGCCCTGCTCCTGCGCGAGCGCTGGAGGCACGACATGGGCCGCCTGCCCCTCTTCGCCGTCATGTTCATCGTCTGCGGCGAGTTCACGCCCCTCGTCGTGCTCGCCCTGCCGCACGCCGTGCCTTTTACCTGTCGCATTCCCAAGCAGGTCGCCAAGCTGCAGCGTCTGGCCGAGGAGCGCCGGCGCGCATCCTACGAGGCCCTGCGGATAGCGTCGTCGGCCGAGTCTTCCGGGGAGGGCGATGCGTCACACGCCGCGCCGACGCCCGCGGAGCTGGTCCACGTGGCCAAGAGTCTGAACCTCGTCTCGACCCTGTGGGACAAGGTGGGCTTCGTGCCGTCCGGCCTGGCCGGGTCTCGGGCGCAGAGGAGGGTTGCGCATCTTTTGGTGGACGATGCGCTCTTGCGGCAAGGTGGCGGAGCTCCGGCACTCGAGGCTGACGAAGTCCGGCTCGCCTGTGCGGACCGTGGCGTCGATGTGCTCGGCTGCGAGGAGACAGAGCTGCGGGAGATCCTGGCAGCGTGGCTCCGGCTAGCCGAGGCCGCCAGCGAGGAGGAACAGATGCGCAGGATATATACGCTCTTGACGCTGAGGCCTGAAGAGTGGCCCGCGCTAGAAAGGAGGTGACCATGGGCTGTTCTTTCCCCTCTTGGCTAGCCCAAGCTGGTTGTATAACATTTTCCATGATGGCATCCAGTACTGGTGGAGCATGGAATGCCACTCATTGGTGTCGGGATATTGTATACTATCAACGTCTATAGCTTCGAAAGTCGGGCGAGAAAGCCGGCTTTGTACACTACGAAAATATGTGTGAATCCCCAAGGCAACAGATGCGAATCCTCTCTAATTTGTTTTCGCGGGCCATTATATTCTAGCAACGGGTAATGTACACTTTTAAGGATGTCCATTACGGACACGGCCGATTCTTCAGCAACGACGAAAATCATTCCAGCGTGAGAGTAGCAATAGCAGCAAACAGTGCCTTTCAAGACACGGATGTACCAAAGCTCCTGTGGAACATTTGAGGATATATGCTAACAACACCAAAACAACAATCATTGCAAACCGGTAAAGATCGTACGATGTCACCCACCATTCACTACTTGAACTTAGCAAGCTGTGCCATGATCGACTGAACAGCTTGGGCGGAATCGGCTCCAGGGGCAGCAGGATTGACTGCTGCGCCGCTTGGAGCCATCATGCTAGGAACCCCTGGTCCAGTATAGCCTCCGGGGCCATAGGCACCAGTCGCCGGTGGGGGAGTTGGACCTCCCGCTGCAGATTGAAGGCTGCCAAGCAAAGCGTTGATATCAATTTGAGGGGCGGGCTGAGCATGAGCACCTGGCATGGCCAGTGGTTGACCATGAGGTTGGTACTGTGGCGGCGCTGCGGGTCCCGGTCCTTGGGCCTGGGAGCCTTGCAATGCGGCAAGGATCTTTTGGAGGGTTGCATTGTCGATCTGGCCGACCAAGCCTGACAGGTCTGGCATTCCTTGCGGGGCGAGGGGCGCTTGCGGCGTGGCATAGGGTTGGCCATATGCCTGTGCCGGAGGCGCGTAAGGCTGGCCGTATGCATTCGGGGCCGGAGGGTAAGTGGGCTGGTTGGAGACGGCACCAGCTCGCGCTCTGAGAACAAGTTCCGCAGCCACTGCCGGGTCCAAGTCCTGGTAGACATCAAATCCGACGTTCTTGGTTCCCGCCGACCTGTCAAAGACTTGCAGTGGAATCTTGGCGAAACTCTGAGCTCGGCTATTCAGCTCCACAACGGCGTGGACACCCTCGAGGACTTGGCGCTCGATTAATGTGTCTCGCGGGAATCGAGGGTTGAGGAACATAGCATCAGTCTTCAAACCGCGGTCTTGAAAGGCGCGTTCGACCCATCCGACGAAGCCCCTTTCCACCTCCTCGGTAAGAAGAAGTTGGACATCTGGGACCTCCGCTCCGTAGCGTCGGGGTATTTCAAGTCCATCACCCTCGTGTCTGCCCCTTCCATAGGGGCTGGGACTTCGACGCCGGTATGAGTCGTTGTCACGTCTGCCATAGCGATTTGGCGATCTTGACCGGTCCCGAGAGCGGTCGAATGAATCATAGCTGGTTCGCCCGTCCCTGAATCTTTCGCTATTGCGACGAGTGGCGTTCTCGTTTTCTGCTCGCCAATCGTCCCGGCCTCGTCGATCTCGGCCGTCGTACCGGTCCGTGCCGCGGGCTCCGCCTCGACCCTTGTTGCGGTCGGACGACCGGTCACGCCCGCGATCGTGGTCGCGGTCCTTGTCCTTTTTCTGAGTGCGAGAGTATTCCAGGTCTTTGCGCTCTTAGTAAATGAGTATCAAGTATCTTGATGGGAGATGCACTTACGAATTTTACGCCCGCGAACCTCGATACCCTGGAGATTCTCCATGGCTTGTTGCGCGTCGGCTACAGTGTGGTACTGCACGAAGCCGTATGCAGATTTGAGCGATATCTGGGCCATGCGTCCATACTTGTGGAAAAGGTCAAAGACGTCACGTTTGGACACTCTTTCCTGGGAGAGATTGCCTATGTCGTATTAGCCCTTTTCCCCTGAATGCAAGTGCGTATGCTGGTCGAGGTATACTGACCGATGAATATACGAGACCCATCTGGAAATCTCTCCCACTTCGCTTCTGTCATGTAGCGTCGCTCGTCGGCAAGAAATTCATCATAGCTCTGCTGTGAGTTTTGTGATTGCACATCTTGATTGGGGAAGGAGGCGGGATTAGGGTAGGCCTGGGCTTGGGTGTAGGGTGCAGAGCCTGGGGCGCCTGGAAAGGCGGTAGAGGGCGGAGGAGGCAGGCTTTGCAACGCATCCCGGGATGTACCTGGAGCACCCGGGGCAGCAAGGGCAGACGTCTGGCCATGGGAGGCGTGGAAAGGAGCAGGAGAAGCTGTCCCGGTCGAAGCAGGAGGCGCACCGTAGTCGGAATTCCCACTCGCGGGAGAAGGATGGAAGCTTGAGGGGAGCGCATTCAAATGGGCAGCATCTTGAGTCATCGTTGGCTTTGGAGGGAGAGAAGATGGCTGAGGCGGGCCCGGAGCAGTGGCTGGTGGCTGCGAGTGAACGAGGGAACTGGGCTCATCAGAAGAATGGGCAGGCTCTGTGGCAGTAGTAGCAGCAGAAGCAGCAGCTTTAGCTGTGAGATCGTCTACCAGTTTTTCAATGTCAATTGGAACATTTGAAGTATCCTCATCAGGCTCACCCGCGGGTTGGGTTGTCTGGGGAGGACTTGGGTTTGCTGCGTGGGAAACATGAGCAGGCTGAGAATCGGTGGCTTTGGTGGTTTCGGTGGGCTGAGGCGGTGGGATGGGAATGGCCGGCTGTGCAATGGAGGGGTTTGCTGTTGATGCATCGCCAGAGGTGAGCGCCACTGCAGATTGATTGGACAACGTTTCAGATGGTTGAGCAAGGCTCAGGGAATCAGGTGCGGTGTTTGCTGCAGCAGAGGCTGCTTGGTTTGCATCTGTTGCCTCTTGTGCAGCAGGTGGGGAGTCAAAGGTGTTCGCATAGTCATCATTGCTAGCGTCTGCTTCGTTTGTTTGACCCTGGGTGTCGTCGTCCTCGCCATAGGCGTCGAAGCTGTCGTCGTCGGCGATGCTCGCATCGCCAGACTCGTCGTCCGAGCCAGCAACTACGATAGTATCGGCAGCATCGGCGGGAGCAGCAGCAGCCTCCTCTGGGATTGCAGCCATGATGGGAAGATAATTGGCTGAAGTAAGATTATCCAGCGATACTACGTCCAAGGTATCGGCGTGTTCTTGTAGTGCGGGTACTGAGAGTGGTGATGAGGTGTGGACAGGCCGGGGCGACAGCGGGCTGAGCTCGGCTGCTGCCACGATCTCGGGGGTCTGTTCGGTCATCAAATGCGGGGCAGGTAACAAGGCAAGCGTAGATGCAGGAAAGAGTCCCTAGACCGTTCGATGATTCGTGGTTCACAGATGGATTGGGCAATGAGTTGAGGTCAAAGAAGTTGATATATCTGCACAATCCTGTGATACTTGACTCTTGAAAGTGAAAGAAGTGCCGGCGGATCGGGAAAGAGAATGGATCAACTGGAGAGTTCAGATCAAATGATAGACCAGATGATTGAACTCGCGCAGCCGCAGTGACGAGTACTACTGCTGTCTCAATGCAGTATCCTGAAAGGAATGGGAGCAGGCCAAAAACGAGTGGTCATACGTCGTTTTGATATGCCGAGAGGTTCGATGCGGTTGGGAAAGAATGGGCAAAGTAAGAAGAGATGGCACGGTAGGGACCAGACGTGAGATGGGGAGGAGAGTGATGATTTCAATCTCGAAATTTTTAGAAAGATTGGGGTAGACTCGCCCCACAGCCTCAGTTTCCAGTCACTCCCCAGCCGCTATTTTCAGCGCTTCTCCACTTCGGTATCCCCTGTTGAAGAAGGACGTGAAGAACATCCACCAGCGATCCATTGGCTCTTGCTATCAGTTTCCAGAGCAAGGTGGCCGTTCACACAGTTTGGTCAAATGAGAGTTTAATCGCCAATATCAATCTTGGGAGATCTTGGCTTGATTACACTGGATCAAAGCCAGGCTCACTGACGAGATCCTGCGGGAGCTGTATTTGCGGATGGGTTCTGTTGCGAGACTGCTGTTTCTTGGTGCGGGTTCGAGTTAACAATGACTTCTCTAATTGTCACCAGACCCATCGCAACGTCCTTACTGTCCTCGAGTCCGGTTCCGCTCTTTGCTCGGTACATACGCTATCAAGCACACGACGCTGGCTATGACCCAGAGGACCTCGCAGCAGCTAGACGGTGGCGTGAGCAATTCAAGATTACGAGCATCCCAAGTGGCAGCACTGCTTATGCTAGGTCAAGTGGTCCTGGCGGTCAGCATGTAAATAAGTAAGTTTGAGGCTTGGATGGTGATGAACCCGGAAAAACAAGCATTGACAAGTTCAAGAACCGAGAGCAAAGCCATCACTACATGGCCCGCCTCTGAGCTGATCGCCAAACTTCCACGCCTTTTGCACTCAGCTGTCCGATCGTCCAGATATTATTCGAGACGTCACGATTCACTCTCGGTGCAGGCACAAACACAACGCAGTCGAACCGCTAACGCCGAGGAGAACCGTCAAAAGCTGTTCGAGGAACTCTGCAGCATCTACAAGGACACTGTTCCCAACGAGTCAACACCGGATAAGGCGAAAAAATATGAAGCTCTGTACGTAGCTTTCCCATCCCTCAGATTAGCGGATGCTGACTTTCGACATAGAGAAAAAGCGGCCAACGATCACCGGGTCAAAATGAAGAAGCAACAAGCTTCGAAGAAGTCATTTAGGAAAGGTGGTGGTAGTAGTGATTATTGATTGACCTGAGGTTTTAAGTCGCCGTCATCTGACAAGCCTGCCTCAAAAGATACCCCTGCCAAGCAGTCTTAGCTACTTAGTCTCTCTTCCAAGCACCAATGCTGGATGAAGCCGCTGGTGTATATGAATGGCATTGAATGCTGCCCGTCAGAGGGAAAGCTTAGTGGTGTGGCTTCCCACGTGGTTGAATGTTCTGTAAAGTACCTTAATTATGTCTTACCTAATCGCTGGATGCTGAAGGATGTTGCGGAGAGAGGGGCAGCCTTGATAATTAATTGCTCCAGACCGTCCTGAATGGGATGGAGACGAGCTGGCGCTCCAGATTCTAGCCAAATTCTGAGACAATGCCCTGGCTACTGAAAAGCTGACCCTGAAAACAGCAATTCAAAAATACACCTGACCATCTACATCGTCACTCCAAAGATCATTACTTTTCAGGGGAGCAGCTGGGAAGAACCCAAGCAAGCTCTTTGTGCGCCGCTCATTGCCTGATTTCACCTAGGACGAGCAGCTTATCGCTTCATTGCCTCTCACCCCGCCCATTGGGCTATCCAACGCTCGACAACGTTCACCATCCCCACTTGCCTGGCGTCATTGTCGCATCCTCGAGCTGACTATTTTCCTGACCACCGCCTCGAGATACTCTGCTCGTTTCTTCGAGCTGCCTCCCACTACCACAAGCGCACTTTGAAGTGCAGACCTTATCATCAAGGGCTCACCGCTGCCAGGCAGAGAGCGAGAATACCGAACCGAAGCCCCTCAGTGCTTGCGCCACTAACCTCACTTGTTGCCCAACATGACTGCCACACAGCCAGCCGACAAGGGTAACCCGCAGATACAGCCATGCCGCTATAAAGTGGGAAAGACGTTGGGCGCAGGCTCATATTCGGTGGTCAAGGAGTGTGTTCATATTGACACCGGCCGGTACTATGCCGCTAAGGTCATTAACAAGAGGTTGATGGCTGGACGTGAACACATGGTGAGTTCCAGATCATTGCGTTGAAGGGCTTCATTGTGCAGAGGGAACACAAGTTGACAAAGGCTTCCTTCTTTTCTCAGGTCCGAAATGAGATTGCAGTCCTCAAAAAGGTCTCGATGGGCCACCAGAATATCCTTACCCTCGTCGACTACTTCGAGACGATGAACAACCTCTACCTGGTTACAGATCTTGCGCTAGGCGGAGAGCTCTTCGATCGTATCTGCAGAAAAGGCTCTTACTTCGAATCCGACGCTGCAGACCTTGTACGAGCTACCCTCTCGGCCGTAGCCTATCTACACGATCACGGTATCGTACACCGCGATCTCAAGCCCGAGAACCTTCTCTTCCGAACCCCAGAGGACAATGCCGACCTTTTGATTGCCGATTTCGGCCTGTCGCGTATCATGGATGAGGAACAGTTCCACGTGCTCACCACTACATGCGGAACACCTGGCTACATGGCGCCAGAAATATTCAAGCGATCGGGTCACGGAAAGCCCGTCGATATCTGGGCCCTCGGCGTTATCACCTACTTTTTGCTCTGCGGCTATACCCCCTTCGACCGAGATAGTGACTTCGAGGAGATGCAGGCCATTCTGAAGGCCGACTACTCCTTCAACCCGATCGAGTACTGGCGAGGTGTCTCGGATCACGCAAAAGAGTTTATCAGACGGTGCCTGACGATCGACCCTGCCAAGCGCATGACCGCTCATGAAGCCCTGCAGCATCCCTTCGTGGCTGGATTCGCTCGCGAGGGAGGCGAGAAGGGTGCCAACCTGCTACCCACAGTCAAGAAGAACTTCAACGCCCGGCGCACGCTGCACGCCGCGATCGACACTGTTCGCGCCATCAACAAGCTCCGCGAGGGACAGTTGGGCATGATGGATGGCGCGCGCTCGAAGGAGCCTTCTCGCGAGAAGGGTCCGGCGGCTGCGGTATCGGCGGCTGCAAACGCCGTCCTGGGCGGACGGAAAGACGACAGCGGCGTGTCGATGGGTGGCAACAGCAGCCAGGGCAAAGACTCGGGATACGGTACGCAGCCGGAGCAGGACAACAGCGGAGATGTCACTATGGGTGATGCACCACCCTTGCGCTCAAATATCCCGGCGTCTCTCCGACCTGGGATGGAGGTGAACAAGGTCGTTGAGACGTCCAAGGGCCTGTGGAACGGGGTTGGCAGCCGGCACTAGTGATGCACCGACACAAACCCTGTCCCGGGCGTACATGACGACCCGAAGCGGCGTCCTGTATGGTGAGAAGGCACTTGATTCTCTACTGCGGAACTGATGACTATGATACCACAATTTGCGGGATGCGAAGGCGGGATGAGGGTCGAAGTGAAGAGGCAGGCCAAGTTTCGGTCTTGATACCGGCTCTCGGACATTTGCGGCAGAATTTCGACTGGCCTCGAAGTTATGCTACCTTTCTTGAACTCTTTCTTCTTTGCGGAGAGACTTCCTTTTTACTAGAAGTTGTTTCAGAATTCCTTTCCTCTGGCTGTACATATGGGAGGGCTGCATACATAGGACGCACCAGATACCTTGGGAGCATGAACGAACAAAAAACAATAATGAGAACGTCAAGCCATTTCGAAACATTGTGCATATAAAGTGGTGATCTTGCTGACATGTTGTCTCGATACTGGGACTGTCAAGATCTGTACAATTGAGTGATGATCTTGATGAACACCGAAGTACCAAGGGAATGGTGTACATAGTGATTGAATCTTGCTTCCACTGTGAGTGAGACTCTCTCCTAATAGCTATATGATATATGCAGTGTAAATTTGGCAGTGAAAGTGGTCCCAGTCGGGAGGACAAGGCCACGTTCTTGGACAATGCAGAGTTGAAGCTCAATATGGTAAGAACTGGACTTGAAGGTTCAGTGTCGTGAAGTAAAAGCTGCCAAAGGTACAGTGACCTTGAATACTTGCTGGATCCTGTACAATGATTGACCTTTGTTATATTTCTGCCTGATTGATCTACGCAGCAGCAGCCTCCACACAAGGCTGGCAACCTAAAATAAGGACATAGATGCTCAAAGATCTGCGGCTTCTGCTCCGAAGGATTCTACCTATTCACAGATTGCTGATCTCCGTACGCGTATCGAGCCAGTTTGCGAGTGGGCGTCAAGACTCCACGGTCCATCGGCAGGCAGTAGGACAGACAGTCTGGTCAGATATGTCCTAAAAGAGTAATATCGGCGCCAGGCTGTGAGCAGAAGCGATTCGTCTAATCCTGTAAAAGCCTACTGCAACTCGAAAAGGCATGATATCATCAGGGCAGTCAGTTCAAGTCGCGGTCGCTAGCCTATTGGAGCAATATAATGTTTCCTAGTAGCTCCCTCAGCATGCATTGGCAATGGTTTGCTTTTGGTTTCCGTTGCATGGTTACCCAACATTCCAGCCGTGACAACACACATCACGCACACATACACACACACAAACGGTAACTACCGACCCCGGATCGGCGGCAGGCTGAGTCTCAGCTGCGTGTGGAACTTCCACGCATGGAAGCCAGCTACCAGTTTTGGCAGCTCTGGGCGCAGGGAGAGCAACTGACTGGCCTCTGTTCTTCCGCACGCGCCGCCCTTGTTCCGTTAGCTTTTCTTGCGGATGTCCCCGGAACGCCGTGGGCCAATCTAGATCTAGACTCCTGTACTCGATGCATAGACACGGGGCATCGCAGATACAAAGCGCGCGGATGGCAAAGCGAAGCTCAACTCCATGGACTGGCGGCCGCCCATCCAATTTCGGGGGCACTGAGCTCGGACTCAAGCGGGCTTTCGCGTCAAGCACGCGACCCGTAATGAGCAGCTCGCTCGGGATCTGAGTTGACGGACCCCTTGGGACCAAAAACGGTTCGCGTGGAAACATCGCGGTCCTTAGCTCAGGAACACGGTACCACTCCCTTGGGGGGCTCCATTCGCTAATGAGTCCCGCCGAAGAGCCAAAGCAAGAGAAAGAAAGAAAAAAGTTTGTTCAGTGTGGACCTTTGTTCCCTCCTCGGCACGGTAAAGCTCCCGCGAAGTGGGCGCACGGATGGCTGACAGATCCATCGGATCCAGGAACGAGAGACATTACGAAGTAGCAGAGGACGGAAATTTGATGCAAAAAGAACAGCGAGCCCAATTGCTGACGTGCAGGGGGGGATCTCAGCCGTTGAGAGAGGGCGCCCGCCCATCGCGAGAGTCTGATGGCCGAGTAACCATTGCCAAGAAGGGAACGCCTCATCGAAGTGGTTCTTAATCTCTTTTGCTCATCTTGACAGGCGTGACAGCTTGCCCAAATGGATCAAAGATCAACGGCTGGCCTGAACCGTGTCACCCATGTCAGGTGGAGCCGGACTCTAGGATTTGCATGCCATCCCGCTCTACTGTCGCTGTGACAGAAAATTTTCGATCTGCCCTTTGGCTCCCCCGATGGCTTCCAGAGCCTCACATTAATGGTGCGTACGAAGTACTTCGTAGTCCGAGTAGTTAGCTTAGGTCCACTTGACAAGCCAGGCCTCTTAGCTCTTCCGCATGTGCCGGCAGCAACTGATGCATCAGAGCCATTTTGTTCATTCACCGCTTGTCGCTTATGTACCGACATACATTAGAGGTCCTATTTCCTGCATGATATGCGCTGATAGGTCACTAGATCTGCCTCTCCTCGAGTCGCGAGCTGCCAGCTCGAGTGCGTGATCATGATGCCTGTGCTTTGTTGGAGCTTAAGAGAATAAGCTTATAAGCATGCGTCAGATACAAGGCGACGTAGCTGACCCTAAGTGGTTGCATGAGACGATGACCGGCATGTTTTGGCGCCGGCTCCCTCTTCGAGAGGCGATCAGGGAGTTGGCCAGCAGAGAGTCAGGACCCCGTCGCTGGAATGTGGACTGACAGGTGCATCGATGGCTAGAATCAATTGAATCTATCCACAATCGGTCTATCGGGATTCCGCAAGACCCGGGTGACGGTCGACTAGCGGCCTTCTTCGATGCGCGATCAAAGCTGGCTAACACACCCTTTCACCGCGGGATGACCACTCTGATACGCACCCGGGTTGGAGCATCGAAATGAGTAAAGTAAGGTTATTTTGTACTTTGATTTGGTTCAAGCACCCGACCAGCCGAGAGACCTGTGCACCGAGGGAGAGCGGGAAGGAAAGAAAACGTGGGCACGAAACCCTCCGTCTCTACGAAACATCAGAGCGTGTTGAGCCTATCATTTTCATCTCGGGTCCAGGCCCCCCTCAATGCTCCTTCGGGTTCCGTACACATAATCACATCCCGCGTAAGAGCGTGCGCGCGGAGAGTGACGGGGACCCCTGTGTTCATCAAGCGCCCGGTGTGTCAGTCCTCCACACTTTTGGGTGAGGTCGGACGGAGGTGCAATCTTACCCGCCCAACTGTTGGACTCTTAGAGGAAGTCTGAATTGTTTGAATGGGTAACATGATCGTACGTTTTGGCACCAGCTTGTTTGATTGGCATTTGGGAGCGGTTCTGAACCGTCGCATTGCATCTTGTCAGGTGCACCGTTTGAGGCTCCCACCCTCTTTCTTTAGCTGCAGCAGAAGCCAAGTCGGACGGACATGGAGCTACTAGAGCACAGACAGACGCAAGCTTTGGATAGGAATGCACTGTGACGACAAACAGGGGCCAGCGCACAGAGCACATGCTCACCTGTTACCCTGAGACGATAGCCTGCATGCGTTAGTCTACGATGATGGTTGGCACTGGCCATCATCATTGCCCTCCACTATCTCCAGAAACTTCATGTTTGATGCCATGGCCATCGCACCTGGCTACGTAGGAGAGTCTTTAGCTCATGGCTGGGGTCTGCCTAAGAAGCTACGGCGACTCGGCTAATAGATTGATTACGTATGTGTCGTGGACCCCAGTGATAATCCCAGTAGGCTGTACATACTGCTGGGCAGTCTTGGCAGTTTGCCGGGACTGAGAAAAGCTTCCTATGATCGTGGGAAAAGACTGAAACGCAGCGACGATGTTTCTGGAGTCGGGAAGGAAGTGCATTGTGTTGTGTTCGAAGTAGGACAGTCACACGGGCATTTTCTTTTGTTTCGTGACATCGCAAAGGCTGTCGCCGGCATCCCTGCATTCCTCGATGTGATTGGTGCCGGCGCTTCCGCACCGCAGTAGTCAGTGTTTGAAAGTCACCCATTGAGGACTTTGAAAGGCATGGACGCATGCAGCGAAAAACATGAGCGCTACTGGAATGTTGGAAGAGCCTCGCTTCGCTTTCCCTCTGGCAGGTACGTACATGAGTACTATACAGAAAAGAAGATTGTCTTCTCCGTATCTAGTTACCTGAAAGAGACGAAATACGACCGAAAGCGAGCGAGACGTTGGGCGATTAAAATGAGGGTTGTAAGCAGTCAGTGGTTCTGAGCCTTGGCACGGATAGGACGGATGTGCATCCTTGCCTGCAGAATGGCTTGCTACCGATCTCCCTAGCGCAGGAGGCACTACAGACAGAGCACTGGAATTACAAGAAAATCCTTTTCTCAGGGAGCTGAACAGGGGTCCTTGCTGACAGTTTTTTTCGCTTTCGCTGGCGCTTCTTAGCTAAGGCGAGGATGGACCCCACCGGCTTGGCATCCCCACGATTGAACCATTCGCTCTCGTGCCCAGTCGCATGTCCGACGACTCATGTACCAGTACCAGTTCTGCCGCCCAATTCGCGATCGTCGGGCGACTCGACAACCCCGAAGCTTCCAGGCCGGTCTCTGCGCGCGACGCAGGCTCCATGTGAAAATCCCATGGCTCTGGTCTCTCTTGTCTCTGGCGGCATCATGCACTTTTGCCAAGCACCTGATATTCTGTGTAACTGACTAATTTCACGTTGGGTTACCGCAACTCACTAACTCCCGGCCGCTTGCATCGCATCAGCGCAGTCAGAAGCATAGTGTCGATGTAAGATGTAGGTACTCAAGTACTTACTTGGCTAGTGATTGGACATATACGCGGAAGTTCGGATCACGGCGCAATCTCTCACTCCTCCTGGCAGGGCTGGCGGTTAGACGTTTCAAGCCTTGGTGACTTGCCTTGATCTCTCCCCAAGAAGGGAATTTTAGGTACATCCAGGATGATGGGAAACAACCTCGACAACACGAATGAAGCATGGGAGTAATAATGAGCCCCAGGACGGGGGGGAAGGGTGATAACAGGGGGGACTCAGTGAACCGTAGGTACCCTGTACTGCAAATATGTGGGTGCCTAAGAGCAGAGACAAGTGGCAGGGCCCGCTCAGCCCGCTCACCAGCCAGCAGAAAAAAAAACCCTGGGAGGGAAAACCCCACTATGTGCGCCGCCCGATCTATGACCCGCCCTTCTCACTGCTCCGGGCAACCCATGCAATGCGAAAAAAAGCCAGCGCTAGTCAGTCGCCGCCCTCTCTTGTCGCTGTCGCTCTCGCTCTGCCTCCCCAGGACAGCACGGGGCACCCGAATAATCTGATATAACAACCCTCGACTCCGCCGCCTCCCACCCGCGCGAGAGCTTATTTTGCTTCTCCCTCTCTCTCGGCTCGCCGTTACATGACGTTTGTTACCAGGTATCTTCAGCTCGAAACCTCTTCAGACGACAGTTTGACATCGATCATGCGCATGGTATAATACATCGACTCTCATTCTCGCCCATCACCCGACCGACTCCCTAGCAACTCGCCCAGTCCGCCCAAGGGTTGGCGCAGTTCGCTGACTCTCGCCGCCACCTCCTCCACAACAGGCCGGCAACATCTCTTCTCTCGCTCTCCGTAACCCAACGCCATGATCCAGGACTTTCTCGCGCAATCAAAGACCAAGATGCCTTTCCATTTATGGCCCGGGACGCTGTCCCTTGCGCGTTTCAACCCTATCCCACACTCGCTCCGGCCTAGCCGGAGGCGGCCCCGCCAGAAGTCAAGATCATCGACGACCTCACCGCCAGACCACGTCGCTGCTCTCAAGACCTCTTTCAACCCCGTCGATGGCCTGCGAGCGCTGCAGAGGCATAGGTGGAACATTTACGACGCCCAATATGCTGTGCTATCCGCGTTTCTGGTCTTCTCCTACTGGATCGCCCCGATCCCGACCCTGATCAAGATGGGCTCTGTTGCCCTTTACACGCTGCTCATGCTCATGCCCGCCACCAGGCAGTTTTTCATGCCCAGCTTGCCTATTTGGATGTACCTGCTTTACTTCTTCTGCAGCAGGTAAGCTTGTCTTTGTCCAGAGTTGCGGGCGCCGTGGTGTCTTGCACGCTACCACCCGCAGTGCAGGGCTCATTTGAATGCCCGGGAGCCTCGGCGCGAACCTACTGAATCGTGTGCTAATTGTATCTTCGCTATTCCAGGTTCATTCCCACAGAATACCGCCCGCACATCTGGGTCAAGGTTCTCCCGGCTCTTGAGAACGTTCTCTACGGTGCCAACCTGTCCAACATCCTGTCAGAGCACACTTATGCTGTGCTCGACGTCCTGGCGTGGATTCCCTACGGTCTTGGCCATTTCGCAGGGCCGGCTATCACGGCTGTCGCTCTCTTCCTCTTCGCTGCTCCCGGCACGACACCCGTCTTTGCACGAGCATTCGGCTACCTGTCTCTGCTCGGCGTGACGATCCAGCTGGTTTTCCCCTGTACCCCGCCGTGGTACGAGAAGGCGAATGGCCTCCAACCCGCCCATTACGGTATGGAAGGCTCTCCTGCAGGCCTTGCCCGTATTGATGCCATTTTCGGCGTCGACATGTACACGACCAGCTTCACCACCGCTCCCGTACCGTTTGGCGCCTTCCCCAGCTTGCACGCTGCCGATGCCATTCTCGAGGCGCTGTTCCTGAGCTACTGCTTCCCGCGATTCCGCGCTCTCTTCATTACCTACGTCGGTTGGATCCTGTGGGCTACCATGTACCTGAACCACCACTATGCCGTCGACCTGGTTGCCGGCGGTCTCTGTGCCGGCATCTTCTATTACGTTTCCCGCCAGAACTTCCTGCCGCGTCGCCAGCTGGACAAGAAGAATCGTTGGGACTACGAGTATGTCGAGGTTGGCGAGAAGAACCACATTCCTGACGAGGAGCTCGGTTTCTACAGCTACAGCCGTGGCTTCAAGAACAACGAAGACTATGATCTCAGCCTGCTGCAGCGGAGGAGCACTGGGGACAGCGACGAGTGGACTATCGGCAGCAGCTCAAGCTTCGCTTCATCGAGCGCCAGCGCTTCCGGCACTGGTAGCAGCCCAATGAGCCCAGCCATGTCCGACGACGGTTTCAACCACACTGTCGTCGGTGTGAACCCCCAAGGCAACTTCTGGGAGCGCGAGAACGAGCTCAGCGAGGTGGTCGTCGTGCGATAACTGATTCGCCTGCCGACAATTCGATGACTTCTTTGTTTTAACGACACGGATGATTCTGGTACACCACATATTAATACGATAATCTCGAGGTCTACATCTAATCACTAATATGGAGGGACCTCTCCCCCTCCTTCTCCCTTCGCCGCGATCTCCGAGTCTTTCGACCCGTCGAAACTTCACGATCAACAACCAATTACATACACAAAACCTACTTTATGAAATTCTTTGCATCTTGTAGGGCGTTTGGTTTCATCGACGAGCACAAACACACAACACAAACACAGCACAGCACATACTGGAGCATTTGCGAGGGTTTTTTTCCAGGCGTACGAATGGGGGAGCTTTGATGACGGGTGGTTGTGGAATCTCATTTTTTTTTTTTGTTATGGTCTTTAGACATGGCGCTCGCTCGCGCGCCCACAGGAACAAGGCCGGTCCTATCGCTTATACCCCCCCTTGTTTGAGATACACAGACAGCAGCAGCTTATGGCAAGCTTGCGTGCATGATGTATGAGACGAATATTTTTGTATCACACACTCGTTGTGGAGATGGACGTCTGGAGAGAATCATCTCCAGAATATGGGCTCTTCGGTGGATGAAGAGCACGAGAGAGGAACGAAATGCAGAGGATGAACATGGGGCTCTCTGACGAGAGCCGTAATTGATAATATCGAATAAGAAACAAGATACAAACCGAACAGTGGTCTCAAATGGCTGTAATCCTCTGTGTGACCTGACTTGAAGCTGCAGAGCATTAATCCGTGAGGCCTAGATATGCCTGCCGACGCTTGAACAAGCTTTACACTTGCCTGCCGAGCTTGACACATGATCAAACGAGCGAAGTACAAGTACCATGTACATTGCACGGCTGAGGCCGAGTCTTCAGGGTCACATAACCGTAACAGAATACCAAGCAACCCGGATTTGCATATAGCAGATTCACACATTATCATCACTGCGCTTGCCAGAACGTGGAATACCCCTTTTTTGCATTATTTTCGTATCAATGTCAACTACTCAGGATCCCGTGTCATATAGACCCGGCTTTGATGATGAACAAATAGTACCCTATGTACAGGAAGGCCGTTTTCGCGTAACCTTTCAAAACTCAAACGCCTTGCTACAAGCCATTCACACCAAAAGGTCGGCTCTTGTCTGTGAAGATCAATCGTGTTCAACGTGACCTCACCAAAGACCTTCTTCGGCCAGATAAGTGTCATCGAATATTCCGCCACGCACGTTGAAAAAGCCGTCATCGCCAGGCGAAGGCGCCACCGTCGGGCCCTCAAGCATATCTCACCACTTTCCCTCTTTCTTTATCACAGTCTGCTGCTGCTAGCGCTTCATGTGAGGTGGAAGTGGGACAGGTGTTTCCTTTCTGAGCTGGGAAGGCGCAGAGGTCGGGGTAGACACGGCTGCATTCTCTTTCTTGGCCCTCTTTTCCTTCTTCTCTTTGCCCTTCTTCAACGGAGTCTCGAGCACGGCATCTTCTTGCGAAGCGCTGGGGGTAGCAGCTGCGGCCTTTTTCTGCTTCTTGCTCGTAGAGGGCGTCGGCTGGGATGAAGCGGGAGCCTTGGCCGAGCTCGGTGGGCCGGGCGGGAGGATCGGGGTCATCTTGGCTGGTGCTGAGGACGAGGGTGCAGCACTGGCCGTCTTGGCCTTCTTTGACTGCTTGTCGGTCGCTGCAGCACTGGGAGTGGCCTCCGGGTCCTCCTCAGTAGCCAGCTTGCGCTTCCTTGACTTCTTGGCGGCCTTCGGGGTCTTTGCTGCGGCGTCTTCCATGTCCACATCAGATCTAGCTTTAGGAGATGATCCAATATTACCCATGGCCTCAGTGACGCCGATAGGTTGGAAGCGAGCTTGCAAATTCTTGGGCTGGGGACGGGCAGGCTTTGGAGGCGCTAAAATTGGGCGTGTGCTGCTGCCTGCAGCCGGGGTATCGTTCTGAGATAATTGTGTGACTCGTTTCAGGTGGATGGTTTGGTCAACACCGCGGTCAACTTGGGATGGAAGGTCAGTACGCGGTTGGATGAGAAAAGCGAAACCGGAGTGGACTTACGCATGGCATACTTGTCACCAGCCTTGTTCGGGATGAGGAGCTTGATGGACCTCGAGGTAAGAGCATCTTCAAAGTTCAGGCCGTACTCGTCGTTGTTGTGTGAAAGGATGGGTAGTCCTTTCTGTGCCTTCTCGGTGGGGATGTCCATCTGCTCCACAACACTGATGGGCACCGATGCAGGTACAGTGAAGTACCAGACTTGTTTGCCTTCCAACTTTGCCTGGTTAAAGATTCGCGCGACATCCGAGGCATCGATGCCGCTCTCGGCTTTCCTCAGTTGGAAATCTGGGGCAATGAACTCTGGGACTTCAGATCTGTAGCTTGGTGTCAGTATACACAACAAATCCAGAGAAGTTCCAGTTACCGTACCGCTTAGCAAGCTGTGGTGTGCTCTTGGTCTGCTTGACCACTTCTAGAGGCCCATCGGCCATCTCTTCGTCAGACGATGAGTCTTCTGACGTGGTGGTGTCAGGCTGGGCGGCCGACTTTGACGTCTCTTCTTCAGACTCGGAGTCCTCGTCACTCTCGCTCTCGCTACTGGATGACGAAGCTGAAGCAGGGGCAGCAGCTTTGGCACGCTTAGCAGGCGAGGGACTGCGCTTGGCTTGCTTCTTAGCCTTAGGAGCGGGCTTCTTGCTGGCCTCGCCATCGGTCGACTCGTCGTCACCATCGCTCTCGCTGCTGCTAGTCGCGTCCGAGGTGGACTCGGGCTCTTTCTGACGAGCAATCTTTGCGCCCTGGTTCGCATCGCTGTCGCTCTCCTCAGAAGATGATGAACTCGTCTCAGAATCCACGTCCTTCTTCTTGCCAACGCCATTTGACTTCTTCATCTTCGCCGCCGAGGAGGACTCGTCGTCTGAAGACGTGTCTGCCGACGAGGACGAAGTTGACGCCTGTTTGACGTTCTTTCCCTTGGGTGCAGCAGCGGTAGCCTTCTTGCTCGGCGCCGCCTTTTCTGCCATTTCCTTGACGGTCTGTTTCGTAGCTGAGGTTTTCAGATCTTGTTTCAGTCCGTTCGCTTTGGAGGCGGTGCTTGACTTGTTGATCTTATCGAGGAAAGCCTGTGTGCCCTCTTCGTCGTCCACCTCGCTGTCCGAGTCGCTTGAGCTGCTGTCGCTGCTTCCGTCCTCACTTTCCTCGACGAGTTCCTTAGATTTGAAGGTCGGGGTCTGCTTGGCCTTTGAAGAACCACGGCCTGGAATCCATTCCGAGATGCTGGACAGGTGGTTCGCCAGTGAACCGATAGGTGCACGAGGCCCTACCATCTTGAAGAACTTCAATGTCGACTGAATGTTGAAATCGTATCTGCACCTTTTTGGCACAAAATCTCCGGATGGTCGAAGAACAACCGCTATCAATCAATCAATCAATCAAGGCGGTAACGAGTGCTGCTGTGCTTGCTGCTTCGTACAGGAATCGGCGGGGCGGTACGAATTATTTTTTTTCTGCCCTGGAGATGGAGTCGCGTCTGGAGAACTGCGATAAGATCAGATTCCGGAGGGGAGCGTGAAGCGCATGGATGCGCTGCTGGGGTAAAGTTATAGTGATTTTAGCGCTTTGGCGCAGCTCGAAGGCTCGGATTGGCGCCTTTGATTGGCCTGGACAAAGGTGCTATGCCATGAATGGTTCCCAGTGCGACCAGACCCGAAAGCTTATCGGAAATTATAGAAGTCCAGTCCCAGCTTTTGCTTTTGAACATTGATCTTAGTCTGTCACACTCGCCCAAAGTACAAGGAAAATTGCATTACGGTACCAGGGTTCCGTTTTGATTCGACTAGGGTTTGAAGGTTTTCTTGGTCTTGTCGAGCCATGTTATCAGGATTTTGAAGAGCTAGATGCCTTCATCATGGCTTCAACGCCAAAGAAACGAAAACTTGAGCCTGGAGGTGGCGCCCAAGGTATGCCTGTACATACCAAAACCCTGCTCTCACAAATTGTGGATGCTAAGTCAAGACTTATAGCTATGAGTGCATTTGCATTGAGACGCAAATTGCTTCAGGATAAGGGTTCCTCAAGTGCCGCCCTAGGCGAGACAGCTCTGCCACCTCAAGAGCAGACCACCTCCACACCGCAAAGCCCTAGTAGGAAGACGACATCCAAGCCTTCCAAGTCAAGAACGGTCGAAGCTGGAGAAGACATAATCTCGCGCCAGGAGGTATCAATTCCCAGATCTCAGGTCAAAGTGTAAGACCTTCTGAGTTCGGATAAAGTAAAGTTATGTACTAACCCTCCTCAGCAATGAAAATGTTGTTACCGAAGTCCAACCTCGAGTTCTTCAGCATTCGAGTTTTAAGCCGAACAGGAAAAACCTAACTCGTAAAGGAGACGGGACTATCATATTGAAACTTCCGGACGGAGAGGTAGGCTGATCTCCAGCTCCATGTTCTTGCTTCCGCATCAACTCACGCTCAATCCATAACAGCGTCTGGTGATCCTTGGCAGTTACGGAATCAAAGTCTGTAGCGGCGAGGCCACTATTGCAGGCGCAACACTGCGCCCGTCGGATACCATCTCTTGGATTCACTCACCGCATTGTCATGCCCTCCCCGTACTCAGATGCTCAGATGAGACCATCTTGGAGTTTTGCCCTCACCCGGCTGCGGAGAGTCTGAGAAATCTTGGCAAACTATCGCCCACCTTCACGAGACTCTGGAACGAGCCACAGCAGGACGGTCGAAAGCGACAAGGACGCGAAACCTTTCAGATAGTAAGCCTCCTCGTCTGCCCCGAGAAGACCGCTTCTGACTCTAGAGATAGATCTACACATCAGCAGATGCACCAAAGAGGGCTTTTCTGCAAGAGCTGAAAGCTCCGGCAGAATGGAACAGGAAGATTGCAAGCCTGGTTGTAGCAAAGAGTGGTAAGACGCAAGTCCTTCTCATCTGCGGCCCCAAGTCATCGGGCAAATCTACCTTTGCAAGACTTGTCACCAACAGGTTTACGACGGATGAGTCAAAGCTGAAGAAAGGATCCAATGCCGGCGTTGCCATTCTTGACATTGATCCCGGGCAGCCGGAGTTCGGGCCACCGGGGGTTATCTCCCTGATTCATGTGGCGAGTCCCAATCTGTCACCTCCTTTCTGCCACCCTAATGGTGCTTCAAAAAAGCAGGACTTGATCAAGTCTCACGCAATATGCGCTGTCTCCCCAGCTATGGATCCGGGGCACTTTATAGAATGCGTCCTGGACCTGTATGCTGAGTATAGGAATACGCTGGCTCACAGATGCCCGCTCGTTGTCAATACCCCTGGCTGGGTTCAAGGGACAGGGCTGGATATTCTAGTGGAACTCATACAGGAGATCCAGCCTACAGAAGCCATCTACATGTCGAGAGATGGGCCGGAAGAGACTGTGGAAGGCCTTGACTTGGCTTGCAGGAAAGCGAAGTCATCAAATCTGTCTACCTTGCCGTCACAAGCAACGGAATACACGTCAAGAACAGCGCTGCACTTCCGAACTATGCAGATGCTGTCATACTTCCATCTAGATGCAGAGACGGCCAACGAACAGCACGCACAGTGGGACACAAGACCACTTACAGCAAGCACACCATTGATGGTACCTTTCAAGGGTCCTGCACGCGGTATCGCCGGTATCATATGTTATGATTATCAACCCTCTACAGAGCTTCTAGCCGAATACCTGAATGGCACTGTCATTGCCCTGGTGGAAATTGAGGACAAGGCAGCTTTCAGTAGAGTGCACAATCCCGGGATGGGTAAAGAGACAGGGACAAGCTTCGAGTATGAGGCTCAAGAAGGACTGCCTCTGATCAGGAATGACACAGGCCGGGCGCTAGATCCCAAGCACTCGAGGGCCCTAGGCCTTGGCCTTGTCCGAGGTATAGATCTGGAAAGTGGATGCATTCACCTCCTTACTCCTGTCTCCTTGGCCAAGATTCAAGAGGTACAGAGAACTCAGAGGTCGATTGTGCTTGTCGCTGGCAAATTCGATCCACCAAGCTGGGCATACACGGAAGATCTCTACAGCCAAGCCTACGACTCGAGCGCTAAGAACGACGATGAGGGCGGCGTAGAACTCACGGACGAGGACACCGATGATGACTCATCTGAGAAGAACGACGAAGAGGAGACGCTGTCACCTCATGATCTCCAAGTTCCATGGGTAGAGATGCTACATGGGAACCAGAAGCGGGCTGTCGGCTCACGAGTCTGGAGAGTGAGGCGAGATCTAGGGAAGGGCGCAAATGAATGACAATATATGACAGGAAAAGCGGGGAGCAGCAGGTCGAGGTTATACAGTATCATAATACCCCTTATCGATGTTGTCAAATAGAGAGTACGAAATGGAAGATTGTCCTACCTATTACTTCAGGAATGGAGAAATTATTGGACTACTTTCGAACGTTGGAGAAATCCCCCCCTGGTCAAGCTGTAGCCTAGCGAGCCAACCAACTACAAAGATGTGACTCAACTCTCATAACAGCATGAAGCTCTTCACGCCCTTTAGTATACTGGTGGAATCCGTCAGAAAACACAAGGCATCGAATTTGCCTCGATATCCAATCAGTTGCATTGCTCATTCTCTCGATCTCCAACTGGAAGTCCACCTCTAGTCCCCAGTGTGTTGAGCCAAGATGGGTCCACCTGAGCACTAACAAGAGCTGAGCCCCAATCTGCAACAACCTTGAACCTCAGCTCGTCTCGTGGCTCTGAGTCAAGCTCAATATCCTCTTCAGTCAAAAGAAAGATATTTAGAGGTGTTAAGCTTGTGGCAAGAGACCATCGTCTGCCCACAACGCTTCAACAAATTACAGGACAGGATGGCGACTGCAACACTCGTGCAAACAGCACCGTTGGTGCTAGGCACCACTGGTGATCTGACTTCCCCAACTCTTCTATCCACAGTGCCTTCCAACCCCTTCAATGCACACGAAGCGATTCATCTCGCATCGTTGTGCCGGACAGCTCTTACTACTTTACGGTCGGCCGATGCAGTGGCCTTCAGTAAGTCTTTGCTTTGTTCCCCTTGTATTCGCCACACACGATACAATGAGACACCTTGGCTTGATGAGCGTGTAAGAACTTATAACTGACATATTCGGTAGATCCTCTGACGCCATATACAGTAGAGGAGATCCTTTCGCTGCCCTTAGACACCCTTCGTTTAGACGATGCGCTCTACTCGCTCCCCCGACGCAAGTCAGCCCGTGCAGACCTTGCTCTCGGTATCGCATCTCTCTTATATCCTTGCCACGAGGGGTCCTTGAGCTCCATCATCAGGTATGAGGAGGATCGCGTGCAATTGCGAGCGTGGGCTGCCCTGCAGCGGCAATACGATACCCTTGTATCGACGCAGCGACATGGCCGCACGGGCAACGGCGTCGTCGGCGCCGGGCCCGGTGTCGGAGCTCCGGCCTGGACCGCCCGTATCCTCGAGCAGGGACCTTGGGATCCTACGAAATTCGAGGTGTCTACAAATGGAACTTCCGCCTTGCCCATGCCTGTCACCATCGCTGAGGCCGGTACACTCGCCCCCTTCTTTGACCACTTGGCCGCCGGTGGGTCTCATGACGCTGCCGCTGTTGGCGGCAACCCAGGTGCCGGGGCGCCGTTGGACGAAGGCTACGGAGAGCCTCATTACGGAGTTGCAGGACTCGAGTTCACCAGAGGGGTCGTGTACGAGGACCAACGAATGGATCTTTGCAAACAGGTCGTTGGCCCAGACCACATCGGAAGGCTGATGGACAGCTTGCGGGAAAATACGTTTGTGAAGCACTTCCTGCTGGGCAATAACATAATAGGTCCAGTAGGTGCCCGTGAGATAGCCCGTTTCGTCGACGAGTTCCCGGACCGGATGGACACCTGGTACCTAGCTGGCAATTGCATCGACGGGCCTAGCTTCAGGATACTTACAGACGCCATGGTCAAATCGCCGGCCGTCACGAACATCTGGCTCAAACGCAATCCGCTGGGACGTGGTGCGGCCCATGACATATACAGGCTCATCACTCAGACAAACCTGAGGACCCTGGATCTCGACCAGACCGAGCTTGGTGACGAGGGCGTGGCAAAACTCTTTGCTCTCCTCGCAGGCCATGTGCCTGCTGATGGAGGTAGAATACCATTGCAGCACATCTATCTCAATGGTCTCGGAATCTCAGTGGCAGGAGCATCGGCTATAGGTGCCTTCCTGGCATCGCCGCACTGTCAACTTCAATCAATATACATGTCATGCAACCCGCTCGGAGACGATGGCGCAGCGTCACTGGCATCAGCCATGGGGGAGGCCACCTCGCCTTCACTCGTACGTTTGTGCCTACAATCCACGGGATTGAGCTCGCGAGGCATGAACGCGCTCTGTGCAACCCTGACAAGCATGGCAGCCTTCCGCCTGCTCGATGTTAGCCAGGCGGTGGCGACTCAAGATCTTCGTCAGGCCTACAATTACATCGACGGCGCTGTTCTTCCGTCTATACTCGATCTCATCAATGCGGGTCGGCTCACCTATCTCGATCTCGGCCATGTTGCCATCAAGCCGGCGGGCCTACGTACTATCGCCGATGCCGTCGCCAACAGCTCTTCTCTTCTGTTCTACTCGGCCTTCTCGATCCACCCAGAGGAAGACCCCAGGATGCGGGTTGCAGAGGCCAAGCAGCTCAGGTTGGAAAGAGAGGCTCTCCAGGCGCGTGTACGCAGCCGTCTCGAGTCCAATATACGGACAGCATATGGCGATGAGAGCATGTCTTTTGCGTACTTTGTTGACAATGAGAGGCGGTGGCTTGTGAGTGACAAGACGGACGTGCGCAAAATAGGCTCGGTGTACAGGAATCGCGATGCTGGACTTGCGCGGCGGAAACTGAAAACACTGGTCAAAGAATGGGATGATGACGATGACACCCTGGAGAGGGTTATGAAAGCCCATGGTCCCTTTTGCACTCTGCGGCAGAAGTAGGAGGCATGTAGGGGAATCTGTGTCTTTTCCTTTCCATCCTTGGTGAGCGCCCAAGGGAATATACCGCAAATTGTTTGAATTCTATGTCTAGATGAGAATACGACTGAAACCTTGAAATTATCAATAGTATGAATCTCTTATTTGCTCAAGGCTCGAGAAAGGAAGTGTGTCTGTCTCAATTGTGGGGGTGGGTGTTGCTCTAGACCCCACTGAAAGCACGGACTAACCTTGAGCTTCAAGCTGGCAACTTCCGACCTGCACAGCACAGCGCCCACCTCATACCTCAGCTCTTCTACGGCTGGTTCGAGCAAAGAAGACTTGAGATTACAAAACAATGGCGACGCTTTCATTCCAGCCCGACCGCTACTCTGCGGACGACCGCGACATGCGCGTCGAAGACTACCTCGACGACAAACTACAGTCGTCCACCGATCTCGATAACCTCGATGCCCTCCTCGCCAACGTCGAGTTCCAGCGCGGTCAGTTGCAGATCCAGCTCGACAATGCCACCCGGGAGCTCGAGGACGCCCGGCGCGATGCCGACTCGCGCAAGGGCTCGCTGCAGGACCAGATTGACGGCTTCCACGAGCTCCAGCGCACCATCGACCTGCGCCTCGAGATCGTCGCCAAGTCGGACGCCCCCGACGAGGCCATCCGCCGCCTCGAAGCTCCCATGAAGCAGCTGCGCAAAGTAGACTTGGCGTACAAGTACCTGATTCTGCTGCAGGACGTCGAGGCGCTCACGGCTGAGGCCAGATCGCACCTGCCCGAGGATCCGAAGGCGGCCTTGGAGCCATACTCCCGTCTCAAGCAGCTTTCGACTCGCCTGAGGGAGCTGCAGGGTCCGGCAGATGAGGCGGCGGGACATCTTGTCCGACACGTCAGCCAGGTCACAGAGAGCTTATGGGATGAGATGAAGAAGACCATGTGGGACGAGTTCGAAGGCGTTTTGTCTGCAAGAAACTGGCCAAACGTCGACACGGAACTCGAGGTTGACGATGAATGGAGAGGATCATTTGAGAAGCTGGTAGATTTGCAGGTGCCGGAGGTACTCTTCTCGGAAGACGTTATCACCCTTCTCCCTCTCGATGTCATGGCCCAGATCTTCATCAAGGAGTTCCGCTTTCACTTCCTCAGCGATAGGAAGACGAGCAACCCCATGCAGATCGGAGAGGTCTGTTTTCCATGGTTCATCGACCGCGTTGAGAAGTGGGAAGACTTTCTCAGGGACAATTTTGGGTACAGCTTGGTGTCACGTTTTCAAGATACCGCTGTGTCTGACAAGATGGTCTACATGGATCCGGTCTGCGCCTTTATCACAGCTCTTCTGCCAGTGATGAGGGAGAAGATTAGCCAGACTATGACTGAGGCCCTTAAGAACCCAATCTTTCTGAGTAGTCTCTTGGGACAGCTCATCAAGTTTGACGAGGATGTTCGTCAAAAATTCAACTATGATGGCGGTGATGTCGAGCGGGGATGGGGAGGCCTGGCTTCCGAAGTACTGGATCAGCACTTCGATAAGTGGCTCCAAGCCGAGAAGGACTTTGCTCTCGAGCGCTTCGAGGGCATCATGAGTACTCTCGATGGCCGGAATATCGATTATGAGTACAGTGGACCTGGTAAAACGAAACCCACTTATCACGCTGTAAGGGTGATGGATCTGCTGCGGACAATCACCGCCCAATACGAGCGTGTGCGGAGGTTCTCCCACAAACTCAGGTTCCTGATCGACATCCAGCTAAACATCCTGGATGCGTATCACGATCGCTTGCTAGGAGCCCTGGATGCCTATTACTCAATCACCTCAACTGTTGGCAGAACACTTCACGGTGTAAGCAAGGAGCAAGCTGCAGCCCTCGAGGGAACGGGTACCTTTGAGACGCTGTGTAAGGTTTTTGGAAGTGCAGACCATGTGGTGAACTCGCTCAAGGAATGGAGCAATGAGGAGGTAGGTCACATTGTCACATTCATTTCGATGCCAACGTGTGCTGATGAGTCTGCAGTTCTTTGTCACGCTCTGGGACCAACTCCAGAGCAAGGCCAAGCAGAACGCGGACCAGGACAACCTCGCCGGCGGTATGAGCTACGACGATGTTAAGGACCGGACTTCCTCGGCAGTGGGGACGGATGAGGACGGTGGCGTCTTGTTCGATGAGACAATTGCCGCATACACTGCTCGTCGCAAATCCGCACAGGAGTACCTCGTATCGGCACTTATAGATTCCCACCACAAAGCTTTCCGGCCCTACATCCAAAGAGCACAGTGGACAACCATCAACGAAGATCCCGCTGGCATTGACCCCTATCAGCTGGCCATTACCGCAGAGCTAGATGAACCACTGAGGGTAAGACAGGAACAGGCTTTTCTGATCCATGATTACAGCTGCTGACATCCACTCTAGATACTGAAGCGTAACCTCGATTTCCTCTCGCGCGCCCTCAACACAGCCACCTTTCGCCGCATCGTCCGCGAGGCACTAGAGAAACTGCAGGATAGGCTTTGGGGCGAGGTCTTGATCAGCCAGAGCTTCACCACCTTTGGCGCCGCCCAGTTTCTGCGCGACGTCCGCGCTATCACGTCCCTCATAGACAAGTACATCCCGGACGGCGGGGCCGCTGCCTTTGGCAGCCTCGCCGACGGTGCGCTGCTGCTCAACCTGCCGCTGGAGCCGCGCGAAGGCGACGGCGGCTCGCTGACGCTCAAGCAGGCGACGGACCGCGTCTGCACCGACAACAGCGAGGCCAAGAAGGTACTCGAGGAGCTGGGTATCGAGAGCCTGACGCCGGCGAACGCGAGGAACATCCTGCTGAGGAGGGTTGAGAACAGCGAGTAGATAAAGACTCGAACCATAGACCAAGACAGAAATAAAGATCTAGACTTGTATTCAGGGATGTATCGACTACCCCATGAAAAGTCTATATAGCATGTTACGCAAAAAAAGTGAAGCCCGTGCTTTTATCGTTTTCCCCGTTTGTTGAAATGGATGGGTATTGCTCCCGGAGATACACACAAAGTTAAAGAGTACCCGCAGTCCGCCAGATGTTTCCCATGTCCGCGTAGAACCCCAGTGCCTGCCGCCTGCCCCGCTCAGTTGATAGCCCTCATCGTGAACTCGACGACAGCAAACGTGCCGGCGCTGACGGGCATGGCCCTCAGCAGCGTGGGGCCGACGCCCTTCCAGAAGCCCCTCGCGCCCTCGGCGCGCCACACCTGCGCGAAGCAGTCGCGCATCGTCTTGTACCGCTGGTTCTCGGGGCCGAAGCCGTCGGTCTGCATCTTGCTCTTGACCACGTCGAGCGGGTAGCTGCTCAGCCACAGGGCCTCTCCGGCGAGGCCGCCGTAGAGGGCGACCTTCCAGGCGGGCACGTCCTTGCGGTCGACGCCGTTGCGGCGGGCGTCCGAGTTCATGAGCCACTCGAAGGAGCAGAACCACACGCCGTAGGCCTGGGCCTCGCGCAGAATGGTCACGGCCTCGCCGCGGTATAGCCCTTTCAGGACGGAACCCGCGCCGAGGGGCGCGGGCCTCGCGAGCTTGCGCACGCAGTCGATGGGGCCGGAGTACAGGCGGTCCGCGCCGTGGGGCTGGGCCTGCAGGCGGATGCGCACGTGCTCGATGGGGCCCGAGATGACGCTGTTGGCGACGCCGGCGAAGGCGCCGGCGGCGTAGTACTGGCCGTAGGAGAGGGTAGGGTGCGCGGGCAGGGCGCCGCCCGAGGCGTTGTTGGCGGCGGCAAGAGGCGACTTGGCGGCGTTGGCGGCCTCGAACCAGCGGCGGGCCTGGTGGAAGGCGCCGAACTGGATGGAGACGCAGGCGCCGATGCCGATGAGCGGGGTGAGGGTGCCCTTGTAGAAGGCGGAGGGCCCTTCCTTCTTCCAGATGGAGGTGGCGGCCTCGAGGGCGGACGAGTAGGCCGTGCTTGTTTGCAGGCGGACCTTGACGATATCAAAGGGTTGACCTGATAAGGCTGTCAGCTTGCTGATTCAACAAATATGAGTTTGCCGTATGCGACTGTGTCCTCTTGAGAGTATCATCCGTCTTCTTAGATCATGTCGCCAGTGATACATAAGTTTCGTGATGCTACCATAAGCTCTCCCTTGATGCCATGGCCGTGCCGATGCCGGCCTGTCATGGATTGTTCTCGGAAGGCGCCGACACGACCTCAGGCGTCCTACAAAAGGGCCAATGCGAAGACACAGTGTAGACTCACCGATTAGAACCTGAGCAACACCTCCAGCAGCACCAGCAAACAGATCCTTGGCTGTCTGCAGAGCTCCTCCCTTGGAGTGGTCTTCCACATCGGCCGCCGAGTCGGCCATGTTTACGACGGAGCGCCTTGCGTTTTCTAGATTGCGGGTACACGAATGGCAAGGCGCTGATGAACTCCGCTAGCTGGCTACTCTTGTTGCAGAGCTGTTTATAGATGTATGCAGTCGATGGGGATGTTGAGTGCCGGCGGAAGAAAGTAATGGAGGTCTGCCGGGAATCTCATATAAAATAATTGGTTTGGTTGATTGAAGTCGCTAAATGGAGCCTTTGAGGTAAGCGGGGAACTAAAATGCGCGGTTGTGCGAAAGCGCTTCTCCAATTTCCCCAAGCTATTACTCCATCCAGCAGGTACAAGCACTAGAAAACTCCATTCTCGGTATGTCAAGTCCGTCTCGGATTGCGTGCTTTTTTACCTGAAAGTCTGATACGCTCGATAAGCCGCCGGGATAGCCTGCCTTTGTCTAGGTACGGAGTATAACTACAGGGCAAGTCGAGGGTAAATAGAATATCTCACCGCTTATTTCATCAAAGCTGGTTTCCATGGGACAACAAGGAATGCATCAAACCTGTTCTGTTCTCCCTATATTAAGCAGAACGAGGTGTTCATCTATGGTGATAGTGTCTTTTCTCTATCCTCTTCAGACTCTAGTGATCTTGCTCCCCTTTTGCTCGTTCTGCGCCTGCGCATGCATCTGGATCGCCTCTTTGAGCTTGGCGATGACCTCTGGCTGGTTGCTGAACGCGTTTTGCAGCATCGCCTCTAGCTCCTTTTCGACCTTGACCAGGTTTTTGCCGCCCAGCTGCCTGCCCGTTGCCTCGTTAAATACGTTGCCCCATCGTTGCGTGAACGCGTAGATGGCCTTTCTCAGCAGTTCGTCCAGCTGGTCGCTCGCATCCTGTTGTTCGGGTGCCACCGCCATGCCGTTCTTGGCACCCCCGGCACCGGGTCCCGGAGAGCCACGGGACCATAGCGAGGAGCCCGGGATGAAGCTGCTGAAGTAGCCCACCAGGTTCTGCGCTACACTGAGGGCGTCCCATATCTGGCCAAAGTGCTGCATGCCTGAATCCTGGCTGCGGATGTCGCCTATCTCCAGCGACACCAGCTCGTTCTTGAGAATGAGAAGATTCTTGATCATGAACAGGTCCGAGTCGGTGCCCGTCTTCGTAGACTTGAGGCGGGCCTCTGCACGGTGCAAGGCCTGAATGGCCTCTTTGACGATCTTGAACACCACTGGACTGTCTCGTTGCTATGGCATATAGTGTTAATAGTGATGCTGACACGTTGGGTGTCTTAAAATGAGACTTACACATCGTTCCTTGGGCATGGACTGGTCGAAGAGGTCCAACAACTCCAAGGCGCGCTTGACCGGCGGGTAGGCATTGGACGAGGCTACACCATCAACGACCGGTCCAATTTTCAGTGCTTCTACGATTACAGGTGCTTTGGAGATCGATTTGGCAATTTCAGCCTCAAAAGCTGCGTCCGTGAAAGTCCACAAGTGTTCTGTCAGAAGGCGCGCCGTGAGCTCGCGGCAGTGTCTGGCAAAAGGTGTTTCGTCCTCGTCGTATTCTAACAGCAGGTATTCGTGTGTCATCCATCCAAGAACGTTGCATATGGCCTTCAGGTCTGAAGGAGCCAGGACTGACTGTAGTTGCGTGGCGATGGGCACAACGTTGACGCCATTGACTAATTCACTCCGATGGCCCTTGATGGCCATGAACGCCGAAGCCGTGTCAGTGCTATAGAGTGGCTCCATGGCGAAGAGTTTAGCGAGCAATTGAGCCTCATTGTATGACCGCTCGAAGCATTGCTTCATGAAATTCCTCGAGGCGGTCTCGGCAGAGTGCTCTTTGGTCTCGGTCTTGAAGATTTCGATCTCCTTCTGGACTATCGGTTTCAAGTCCCTGTCGCGAGCTGCTAGATACGCTAGCAGGATGTTCTTTGCTGTGTTGCGGTATATATCGATACTCTGCCCGGATTTGGGGCCACCGAACTCATCGTAAGCCTTCGAGAGCAATTGCCTTATGTTCGGTATCAGCGAGTACGAGTCAAGCACCAGCTCCTCAAAGCGTCCGTACGCCAGAGCGTGCCGTGCCGCTTCTGATTGCGTGGCTGCGATCTGTTTTGCTATGTCGGAGGACGTCTTGTCTAGGCGGCTCACAAATCCGACTTCCAGCAGGTGCAGCGCTTTGGTAAGTAATGCTTGGTAACGCGCCAGGTACGATTCCGAGTCTCGATAAGTAGGCTGGATTGGTTAGATGATTGTTATGCGGCTCACGCCATAGCCGGGGTAGAGCTCACATTTTTTGTCATGAATGCTATGCACGCGTCCAGGTTTGTGAGGATCTCTTCAAACACTTCATCATCCACTAGACGGCTTGCGCCTGGTGCGTTGAGCCGGCGCGTCACGTTGTCGAGGTAGGTATAGTAGTACAGGTCGGTCCCGACTTCGTCAGCTAGTGTCTGCAAGCGCTTCTGTTCAGATAGGAGATCATCGCATTGGGACTTGAAGGAGCTTGTCTGGTCCTCAACGGCGCGGAACGATTCGGCGAGCGAGGCTAGAAGGTCCAAAGCTCCATTGGTGTCTTGGATGAGGGTGTCGAGATGCCGTTCCGTCATTGCTAGCTGGTCTCGATACAACCTTTTGGTGGTACTGTCAGTCATCCTGGATTCATATAACACAATAACTTTTGGCATGGAGCGTACGAATATTCCTGCTGGCTCGCCTCAAGCAAGTCATCTTGCAGAAGATCAAATATCGGTGTTTGTAGATCGACAATGCCACGTTCGGGTTCCTGTAAGGCCAATGCATCCCAATTCCTATTCCGAAGTCTTTGCCCCTTCTTTTGTTCCGCGCCTTGTACCGGCTGCTCTTTGACGATATCATAGAAATCGGAGTATGACTTGGCCCGTCTGGCGATGCTTGCTTCGGCGGGAGTGTTCGGGTCTGCCTCTTCCTCAAAGAGCTCTTCTAACGGCTCCACCGCATCTCCCGGCTGGTTTACGCCCTAGACAAGAGGTTCAAAGGTTAGCAGGTGCCAGTCTCTTCATCTCCGTCGCTTCGCAGACTAGGGGACACACATTGGGCTGCTGCAGCAAGGACTCTTTTCTCTTGTGTCCATGGCTCTGAGAGGGGTTCCTCTTGTGTTGGAAGTCAAAGCTGTACCACGCATCTTCGTACATGGTCAACAGATGCCCCTCGGCATCTGCCCTGTCGTTGTGGTCGTTGCTCCTCGTGAACCCCTCGTTATGGGCGTGCGGTATCGCAGGAGAGTGGGATGTGGTTGTGGGAATCCCAGCAAGGCACTAAGCTGGCCTCTACGTCCGGTCTCCCTAAACCTCCCACTGTGGGGCAGGCCTTTTAGCGGTCCTCATCTGCCAACTGACCCAGCTGGAGGCACCCGAGCTTCCTTCAGTAGCGGCACAAGTGGGTCGAGAAAGGCTTCCACATGGAGAGCTTGGGCCAGTAACAGGGGTTCAATTGATTGGAAATTCTAGCGCTTCCACTCGATTAAAGGTGCGCCAGCTGCTTTTGAGCTTCTTCGACACGGCCATGACCTCACCACTCACCAGCGTTTAGCATATTCGGACGGACAGCACAATTGAACGTCTCGGATACGCCATGTCCTCGTCTCATCAGTAATTGAGAGCAGCCTGGGACTCGCAACGAAACTAGCCAGATTCAACGACACCGCCCAACCATGTCCTCTTCCCTGTGTCGAGGCGCATTGCGCCCTCTCGCCTCCCGATATGCAGCTCGACCTGCTGCGCTCTCGATGCACCCCCGGTGGACTCGCCACATTAGCGTCCCCCCTCAAAGGCCGCAGAAATCCCAGGGGCGGTCGAATGGTCGGCTTGTAGCGTTCTTCTTCGTTGCATTGTTTTCGGCAGGCGCCATGGTTGCATACCCTGTCGTCTTCAATAAGGAAGAACCTGCGAAGCCCAAACAAGCGGAGCTCGAATTCGAGAAGAAGAGGAAACAGCCCAAGTCCAAGGAGGAGAATCGCGATCTGATCAGTTCACAGCACCTTCAGGTCAAGGACAGTTGGGAGCATCCCGGGGTCTACGCTTGGGGTGCCAATTCTGGCAAGGTTGCAGCACCGGGCTCGGCGGAGTCTATCGTTAAATTGCCGCGGAGGATACCTTATTTTGATGGCAAACTGCTGCGTGACCTGAAGCTGGATCGCGACTTTGGAGCAGCTATCCTGGAGAATGGCGATCTTGTACAGTGGGGCAAGGCGTATGCTCCCGAGGGCTCAGAGCCTACGCCAACGCTGAAAGGCAAAGATCTAGTCAAGATCACCCTATCCCGAGATCGTATCCTAGCTTTGTCATCTGGCGGCAATGTCTACTCGATTCCTGTATCTCAGGGTGATCAGCAGCATGGCGAGAAACGCGAGCAATCGTCGTCTACCTCCCTTTGGTCTGGTCTGTCGTCGCTCAGCTACCGCACACTCCAGCCAGCAAGCCTAGGATGGCGAGAAAGAGTGGTCGACATCAGCAGCGGCTTGGAGCATTGCCTGCTATTAACATCAAGTGGACGTGTCTTTTCTGCTGCCTCGAGTAGCGAAGCTTTTCCGGATAAGGGACAGCTAGGCGTGGCTGGCCTTACCTGGAACACCAGGCCCAAAGGTCCCTTTGACCAACCGCACGAGATCACCGCCTTGCGGGGTTTCAACATCACTAAGGTTGCGGCTGGTGATTACCATTCATTAGTGCTGGACAAGGAGGGGAGGGTTTTCAGCTTTGGCGACAACTCTGTCGGACAACTCGGCGTCCCAGTGCAGACCGACATGCCTCTGATAGACGTCCCCTCCATGCTACCATTCACGAAACTGTATAGTGGGACCAGTCTACTCCCGCGGGTCACCTCGATTGCGGCCGGCGGAGCGAACTCTTTCTTTACGGTGGATGCTACGCGAGTAGCCGCACAGGGCAGCGATGACACAGTTGCTAGATCCAACCTGGGCAAGGTAGTCGTTGACACCTGGGCCTGCGGCGAGGGTATTTATGGTGGTCTTGGTACCGGCAAGTGGACTCACATTTCGGCCGCACCCACCAAGATCAAGGCACTTTCCAACTTATTCGAATACGACGAGAAGACGCAAAGCGTCATCCCTATTCGACTATCCAGCATATCTGCGGGCACCACGCATGTTGCCGCCGTGATGGACAACGTCACAAATCTGGGCGCAACACAGCAGAGATCAGAAAACGACACCAATTGGGGAGCGGACATCGTGTGGTGGGGTGGCAACGAGTTCTACCAGCTCGGGTCGGGAAAGCGAAACAATGTCAACGAACCCATGTATATCGGGCCGTTGGATGGTGGCAAAGGCGACGCAGCAAAGGGCCGGAAGGGTGAGGCCCACCGCTTCCAAATCACACCGCGAACGACAGTGCGGCTAGGCGAAGGAGGCAAAGGCCGCAAGGTACAGATGGAGCAGCGTGTTGAATGCGGTAGATATGTGACCGCTGTGTACTCCGGTGTGTAGATGCATCGGCGCTGTGCAACGTGTATTGAAATGGGTTCTTCTTGGGCTAATGCTTCTGTACCAACATCTTTGTATAACCTCTCTCGGATGCCTCTGTCAAGAGGTCTGTATATTAAATTGAGAAGACCCCAACTTTTCGAGTGTAACCCTGACAGAATATCCCCGCGAGTGACTAACTACTCCGTACATTGTCCCATCGCCCTACGTGGCTTTTAAGGTTCAGAATAGGGTTTCTTGCTTGCGGCTGTCGAAACCGTAATGCGCACCGAGCATGATTAGGGCCACTATTTGATGCTCATGCTAGCACCTGCCACTGTCTTATTATGGTTGCCAATGGGTCAGTAGCTAGGTAGGTAGTTGGGTATATTCAAAAACTACTGCTGCTGTGTTCCCCTTTCACAGCCTCAAATGTCCCATGATGCCTGCACGCAATATGTACAGACAGGGAGCCAACGGCCCCGCCGATGTCGAAGCGGGCACCTGCAGCGTGGCTTTCAGGGAATAGGACAGAGCTAAGGTGGACCCGAGAACCAGCGCCATGGGTTCCAAGGGGTTCCTGTGCTGAAGAGGGAAGGGTAAGCTTTAACTCCTAATCTCCTACCCGCCGGGGTGCCCAGGCGCGATCTATGCCATGGGATAGGCTAGTCATGTCCAACCAAACATTTCGAGCCGTCAAGATCCTGCAAGTCGCAAAGAGGAAAAAGAAAAGGGCAAAAACCCATGGGCTCTGATCGGCGCCCCCCCGGTCCCACAGGGTCTCGTCATTGAGCATGATGGATGAATGCCATTGTCCTCCTTGTCACTCCTTCTCGTTTGTACAAATAGGTTATTCACAAAGAAAATGACAACTCGCGATCGCAAATGAATGAGGGTCTGGAAGCGTTACGGCATTTGTTTTATTAGTCACGACCTGCAACTCTTGCTAAAGATATAAAACGTTTCGGCCCCCATACATGCCGATTCTTAGCTCGCTTTCCCGGGAAGCTGCCCGTTCTCTCTCTCTTTACTTTGGCACGTGCTGCTCGAGTTCCCAGTCATTCTTGAGTCTTTTCGACATCACGATTACCAACTCCTTGACTCTTCCCCTTATTTGTCGATTGCTCCTCTCTTTTGAACCTAATCTCGTCATTTCTAGCCCGCTTGCGCTTCACTACTTCTTCAGCGATAGCTTCGCCATCGTTGTCTCGTCAGCGTGGCGTGGGGGTTGAAACCGGTATTTTCGCCTAGCATTCCACACCTCCAGACTCGACTTCAACACACAAGACCTTTGTGGTTCCCAGGTCCGCCCCGACGTTACTGCGCACAAGATCATACGACCATGGATCGCCTTTCGCGGTTTCGCCGCCACAAAAAAGACACCGCGGGCTCGGCGACCGCGAAAGCCAGCCACGACAAGCCCGCAGCTTCGCGAACTCCCTCCCCGTCGGCGCACAACACCCTCGCCGCTCCTCCTCAGCTTCCCCGAGAGAAGCACTCCCGCTCGCCCTTCCGGGGCCTTCACCTGCGATCGTCTGCGAAGCGTGCGCGCGAGTCTCCGCAACCGCAATCACCGCCTGCGACAGCTGGCTCGCACGAAGATGCCTCGAAGAAACATACAGAGTCGCCGCTCGCCAGAGATAGCACAAGCCAGAATGGCGAGCTGCAACCGGACGGTGGCAAGCCCAAGATGCCACATTTCTTGTCTCTGCCCCAAGGAGGTACGGCCGTGTCTTGGTACACCTACTAGATCCGATCATACATGTGCTAACGTTTCTCTGCTGTGCAGCTATAGAGAACAAGTTTCAGGAACTCGTCTGGCTCGAGCGCAACCGCCAAATGCAGAGCATAGCCAACCCTTCGCCCGACTTCCGCTGGGCTCGCGTGACCGGGCCGCACCTCAAGGTGCTGGATCGCTACATGAACATCCAGCCCTTTAATAATAACCGAGTCAAGCTCCAAGTTCCCCCAGGACATGTGGACTACATAAACGCCTCGCCTATCACTCTCACGCCCGGCCATTCGACCGACGCATCACGGCCGCCGGACCGGTATATCGCCATGCAAGGACCCAAGCAGATCTCGACAGACCATGTTTGGAGGATGGTGGTTGAGCAACTGACGTCACCCGCCGTGATTGTAATGTTGACCGAGACTCACGAGGCGAACATGGAAAAGTGTTTCCCTTACTTCCCTAGGCAAGTGGGCGAGGTCCTCGAGGTCAACGAGGTGGACGAGTTCGGCGATGGGTTCAGGGCTAGCGTACAGTGCCAGGGCATGGAGGGCACACCAGCTGGCGATGCAATTGAACTTCGGAGGCTGGTTGTGCGTGTTCACAAGAAGCAGCAGCCGGACGCTGTCGGTGAGGCAAACGGAACTACGGAGGCGTCGCAGGACGTCGTTATGAAGTCCCCCACTCCGATCCAAGCCTCTCACGTGGCCATGATGTATTCAGCAAACGGAAACGGGGAGAGCACATCAAATGGCGTTCCAGAGACGGACATGGCCGAGCCCACGCCCGATGTCGAGGTGGAGGAGGAACGTGTCGTATACCATTTTCTCTACAAGAAGTGGCCCGACTTTGGCGTTCCCGCCCTCGAGGACCTCGACTCGTTCTTCCAACTTATGCGCCTCTCGAGGGAGAAGAGCGCCAACCCAGAAAACCCGCGCATCGTGCACTGCAGTGCGGGCGTCGGGCGGACAGGCACCTTTATTGCTCTAGAGCACTTGATGCGTGAACTAGACGCCGGCGTTCTGGAGAATTGGGACACGTACAGGCGTCCCAAGACGTCCTCGACAACGACGAGCAACACTACCCCCAGCGCGGACGGCATCACGACTAGCAGTGACGGCCACAGCTTGAAAACGAAGGCAGCGGACGGCGAGAGCGACAGCATAGAGACTGGCGAGGACGGTAGCGCCGACGAGGAGCCAGACGACCTCATCTTCGACACGGTCAACGAGCTACGCGAGCAGCGCCGCACCATGGTGCAGGCCGAGCCGCAGTACCTCTTCTTGTATCAGGTCCTCCGCAAGCTGTGGCAGGACAAGTACGGCGTCTTCGACGAGGTCGGCGAGCCCGCCGCCAAGCGGCAGGAGGTTGATCCCTTTGTCGAGGAGCGGTCCGGCGCTTCAGGCGCGCAGCCTGGCGGCCGGGCATCTACATCTGCCACGCCCCGCGATGCGGGTGCGTATGGCTACATCTACATGGCGCGCGCCTAGTTGGTCGCAGCTATCAATTATTGCATAGCGTTACGGAAGGGAAAAGGCATGGCGAGAGATGTCTCTCACAAAGCATAGCGGCGGAAGCATTGCCTCAGGGGGGTTCAAGGTGGTCTAGGCCTTTTCACTGACAATCGGTGGTTTTTACAAGTCCCAAGGATTTTTATCATGGGTTCTTTTATTTTTTGGAATGATACCATAGCACACATATTCGTTGGTTGTTTCTTGAGCGTTGTCATTTACCAGAAGGGAGGGAGGCTCTGTGACAAGAAGGTGTGCAGGCCGCTAGGGATTGTGTTTATGGCGTTGATATACGCATGCATTATGAAATCGCATTTTCTACTAAGGGAACGCGGTGATTTTCAGAGTCGATGATGGATGTTACGATGTCTTTTCAGTAGATGGAATCAACACAGGCCTGCGAAGAAGGCCCGAAAGCACCTAGAGATATCTCACGGCTTCTTTACGTTGAATGAACCGGCTTGTGATGTTCTTGCCCCATGTCCGTTGGCGTCCGTCCGACAACGGGCCGATGTATCAAGTTTCACGATGTCACTCGGGGCCACTCGGTCAATGTGCAGAAGATAGTATTGCTAAAGCGGCGATTTCAGAAGACCCTTTCTTGAATCTAGAGTCCATTAGTCCACATCATCTCTTATTCGTGATGCCCAGGCATGACGACGACTGATATAGAGAGGTAGTACCAGCAATATCAAGATGAACAAGTGGAGAATGAGCCTCCGAGACAACTCTGCTTTCACTGGAGTTGTGACCTTCTAGAAGACTTCTACCCCGTCCTAATCTCGCCCAAACACCGTACCCGTAACCCCAAACTCACCATTGGTAATCAAGGATCACCCTCCTTCTCATTGAACATACGTATCTAGGTGTCTTGAGATGGTCGGTATCCCACCTAGACAGGGTTCGACGTCAAAGCTGCGCAGGGGTCTCTTCCATTGATTTAGCCGTGCACTCACACCTGGCCCATTCGGTCCGCAGGCTGCGGCTAAAGTCGCTCCTTCGAAGCGACCGTTTTGATGTAACCCCTACCAACTCACCGGGTTAAGCCCAGCTTTCTGCACCTGTTGCCTTTCTTGATCTCTTTTATTTTACCAAGGCCAGGACGGCGGGTTTCATCCGAGGGGGGGAAGCAAGGTGCACGTCGACTAGACAGAGTCGCATCGCAGGCACCTTGAGCCTGTATGAGAACCACTCTTATTTCAACCACAGGCCGGGGGAGTCTGGTCAGGTCATCTGGCATCGCGTCGAATGGACGAACAGCTCCTTCTTCTTTTCTAGGGTGCCATCCTGTGCAGTAGGTGACCTCATGCTGCGGATTGCCTGGTTTCTCTCAGGACTAGGGGGGAGAAAATCAGGATGAACTATACCTCGTCTCAGCTATGACTTACACCAGTCCCGTCCAATGCATCTGGTACCATGGCTGCGTCTCCCGCAAACCGTCGTGCGTTGAGCCAATGCAAGCATGGACGTTAGAAGCGAGATGTGGTTCGGCACGGCCCAGCAAATCAACCGGGCCGGTTCGCACGCCCTCCAAAGGGTTCATCCCATCCACATTCATCTCAAACTGTCTGTCCCACGTGCCAAAGCGGCATGATATGCCACCAGGATTGTCTCGTTCGGGCACTCACCTCCCTTACAAGTTGGGCAGCGCCATGCACAGCGGCCCTGGCTACTTTTGCTTTTTCAGAACCTCTAGATGTTCGCAGACCTGGCTTATATTACCTCGAACTATTTATGGCACTCCCGCGGAGAATGGTTTGGCGTGAACGGCGCCACAACTGCAGTCCGACGTAATTTCCTACGCACAACGTATCGCAGGAGCTGCCGTGCAACGGACTGATGACCAGTACCTGTCTCTCCAAAATCTACGAGGCGAACTCGGTTGCGCCCGAAGCTCTTTGCTCTCTGACGCAAGCAATCACACGTGAACACAAGAACCCATGGGCCGGGCCGTAGTAGCACGCCGAGATCCCTGTCTGTGTGGTTGCATGCCACAGTAGAGCTGGAGAAGATCAGATGCCGGCAAGATACACCTACAAGTAGACTGGGGGGGAGGTCACAAAAGGACCGGACGCTCAGGATCGTGGGATCACCAGGTTCAGTCGGATCGACAGCAGGCTCGGTAGAGTTTCGGACGAGCATGTATGTAAGTTTGCGCGACGTCGTGTCGCGGTCCGGTGTAATTTTTGGAGAGCCCCGCCGTCGGTAGAGTATCACCACTTCCCCGGGCCTCGCCAGTAAGCTTCTGGTAAGGCGCGTGCCTGGGTCAGTAAGCCAGCTCATTCTGAGGGAGGGCAGATTGGCATCGTGAGAGGCCAGCCGCGGAACTGCCCACCCCATTTGCAAACATAAAAAAACATCACAGGAAGTGGGCCAAGAAAGAGAAGTATCTTAAGCATACCTACTTAGGTCGCACAAGCGAACACATCTTGATAGGCACAACGGCGTACTAGCTGCATGTCCAGAGAAACAAATATACGTAGTGGAACATATCCCGATATGCAGGGTGCATGGCAGCCATAGGACCCCTTACATCAACGACAAAGGGAAGCGAGCAAACATGCGAGCTCAAATGGGCGGTGAGCAACCCTCATGTAAGTGAATAGGCAGGTGCTCGTGTCTCGGGAAGACATGGATGTCGGACATGGATGACAACGTGGAGGGAGCCGTCAATCAATGACGTACCCGCGCTTCTCAACCTGGTTTCTTTTTGTCCTTGGCTTCTCTTCGCACCTTCAAGTGTTGACGCGAGACGAGGTGATTTCCGATGCTTGGGCGGTCGGACGGACCCATGAGGGCCTTCTTAGCGGCCGTTGGAGCACAAGAGATCAAAGCTGAACAAGTCTACATACATCACTGACGACAAAGTCCCATGGAACATTCGTAACACTCCCACGCGAGATGTGTACGGGGTAGGGAGAGTCAGTTGTCGTCCCTCACAATCACTGATGCAACGGAACATTGATGTTGGAAACCCTGTCCGCTGACGGCATAAGTCCGGTCCGGGGTCGAGGAAATGGGAGGAGTGCCGGGGTCGTGCCACGATTCGCACCAGAGTTGCGGGATTTGAAACCGCCCATGTAAATATTGCGGTCAGGATCACAGATCGAAGTTGTTCTTCCTCCGATCCCGATCAAGTGTGGACAGCAAGATGATAGTTAGCAGACGGACAGCATGAATGACCAGTACAAGTACTTCGTAGTTACGCTGTTCTTTTTCCCTCACAAGCAAGGAGAAGTGGATGCTTGCGCGGGATGAACCATCGAGCATGAAAGGGACTGCCTGCAGAGCACAGACATCCGTTACTTCGGTTCCTGATGGGAAATGAAGCTGATGTGCGCAAGAGTACGGAGTAGTTCGGACGACGACATGATTCGAGGATGTGCTTGCTGGCTCCCCCTCATCGGCGGCAGGGGCCCCCTGTCGCTCTCGCCCATGCCCTGGGCTCCCGTCTAGTTGGCCACTTTTAGGCATCTGTGGCACCCTGAATCCGTGCTAACCCAGCTGGATCCAGGTACGCTCCTTGGGTATCCACTCCGCTGTCAGCACAACAGGGAGGCCCGCTTTCGAGAATACCCCTCTAAACCCTTCTGGAAGCTTTCCATTTGAGCCTTGTCGTGTGGCTCTCTATCGTCCTCAGGAGATTCATGTGAATCCATTCAATGTCTCGGAGCACTGACAAGGTGAAAATTGCCGATCACACACAGGCACGGTCGCGCACTGAGATCAGCCGCATCAACGTCATCCTCTCATACTACTACCTTCTTGAACAGGAGGAAAAGAGATGATGGGATCAATCCAACAACCGGGCTGGGCCGGCAAGTCGGTCGATTCTCGTCGTCCCCGTCGTCTCTCGCCCGCCTCCGCTTTCCTCCGTGACCACACGAGCGAACCCAGGCTAGCGCCTCAACAAGATGGGGACAGCAACGGCTCGACACATGTGTTGCTTGACCGGTCCCTACACCCCTTTCCCTCTTGTGTTTTTCATACTCATTTTCCATGTTCTTGTGTGGTATGTAAGTGAGTCTATGTCAAGGGAAGGGGACGGACGATGAGGTTCCCGGAAGTTCAGGAGCCCAGGCCGATCTCCAGATTAGAGTTGCATTCCAGGTTATGCTCCTCTTGGCCGTTCCAAAACATCACCGCTTCTGGTTCCGCCTCAAATCTCCAGAGGGCCTAGCTGCATCCAGAGTAAATGTGCGAGAGGATCATGGTAGCGTGCCCAACCTGCTTTTGCTTGTGATTTGGCCCCATGCAAAGGCATGTAAGACTATGTATGTCCGGGACCCTGACTTTGATGGTTCGGAAGCAGTAGTGAGGAATCCATCCATCCATAGTCTGGGACCCAGCATCCGCTCACTAGAACAAGAGCCGGCAGCAACTAACTAGAAAGGAGACGAGGCCATCCCGTCTGCCCGTTCTCTCACACCCACCCACCCAGTCACCACGAGCACCACCACTAGGAAGCCACTTATTCGACTTTACTACCGTCGGCCCCCCGGCTTACCAATTGCTGCTCCCTCACTCAAACCTTTGGATTTCGCAAACCGACTCCGTACATACAAAAAGCCACGACAAGCCCACTTTATTAGGGCGGCGGCCTTTTTTTTGTTGCGGAATTTATCCAACCCGGCCGGCTCGCCCTCTCCTCCAAAAAGCCTCTCGTGCTCGAGACGGACGTCTTTCCGTCTTCTTGTTGTTGTTGTCGTTGTCGTTGTCTTCCCCGAAGAGAGAAGAGGGAAAGGCCAAAAAAGAAGACGCCTGGCCTGGCCACACGCCCTACCATATCCTTATCTTGCGCCCACCTGCCATCTCCACGCCCGACCGACCGAGTCTGGGGTTCGCCAAATCGAGTGCATATGCAGAGCGAGGCTTTGACCCCCCCATGGGAGAATGACTTGATTTGAGAGAAGGAAAAGAGATAAGATACCCGACAACGTGGTTATCATGACGTCGATAGTAGGTTACCTCTGCCTTTTTCTTCCTTTCTATCTCGGCGCAAATCAGCCGTCGACTTGGTGGGATCAACACCACCTTGACAACGCGACCTCATTCGTCTCGTCTCGTCTCGTCTCGCCTTCTCCTGCCCATCCCATGCATCCCCATCCCACATGTCGCATCTCGCATGCACACACAAACACACACACACCCGTCACTCTTGTCCTCACCGCCTCACCACCAGCGCCACCCTGAGCGTGCCTTTCCGCTCGCGCGACAATCTTGTCCTTTGCTTTTTCCATCCCGCCCGTTTCACAGGCTGTCAGACTACCACGTTGGCAAGAAATGAGCCTGTATACGGGTCTCGGCATTTTATCAGGTGCCACGCGTGTCACCCTTGAACTCAGCCCATCTCACTCAACTGCCTTGAACTGCCTTGCTCTGATAAATGCCTGTTCCCGAACAACCCGTCACCATGTCATCGCTGCCTCGCCGCTCATGTTTCCCATTGCTCCCACTCTTCCCACCACTTGCCTGACTACTTCTGCTGGCTTCTTTGCATCCAGCTTCCACTAGAGAGAGACTGTATTCTTTGCGCCTTGTTGATACTCGAAATATGCATCGACGTTATGCTGATCTCCAAAATGCAGTTGTGTCTAGCTCACTACTGTGACGTCCACGGTCCCACGCCGTTGATGGTCACGGAGGGCTTACCGGTCCCTTGCAGTGCCTGTTATGACACGGACTCGCCCTCGGTATCTCTAGATGGCGACCGGCCACAAACTGCGGTGCCCTCTGCGCAGGCCACCGCAGCTATCACCGAAGTACTAAAGAAGATGGACATCGGCGGGCTGCATCGCAGCTCATCGTCTCCCGTCTCTGAACAGGAAGCGCAAACGCACCGAGCTGCTCTTCTGCGCTCAACCCAACTCGCAAATGCGCCCGCGTCAGCCGTAGAGACACCACCTGTCAGCCCACGTCGCTCTACTGACCAAGATCGTCCTATGCAACCGCGACGAGACTCGAGCTTCCGCAAGACCTACGATGACTATGTCACAAAGCGCGCCAACCCTTGCGACAACTGCGCCATGACCCTGCCGCGGCGTCAGGAGCCGTCCGAGAGCGGTCCTCGCAAGGGCAAGAGCGCCCCTAGCAGCGATTCTCGCAACCCAACACTGCGCACCCGCGCCCCCTGTGCGCGCGTCTATGGCGGCCCGCCAGGGGATGAGTCACCACCAAGCTCCCAGACAGCCTCCTCGTCAGATACCGACGGCGACGACAACGTCAGGCCGCGCGCCTATGCGCATCGCAGGACCACCACGATGGCGTCGTCTACCTCGCGGTCCAGCGGAAGCTCGACGCCGCAGTACAACAGCCACACCCACTACCTGGACTACACGTCCACTCACGAACCGGTAGTCGCCAACTCCTTCTCCATCGTGCGCGCGTCATGTCTTCGCACCTTGTCGTTCGAAATGCTGCCTCGAAACACCGCAGGAGGTTCTGGCTCTGCCAACGCGACACCGGTCGCTTCCCCGCAAACGCCCTCCTTCGTGACCACGCACAGTGCCGGCGCTGCTGCGTCTGGCGGCCCCATCTTCTTTGGCGACCCCGCTGCTGGTTACACGACGGCTTACATCTTTCGCATCCCCGACATCCATGCTCGGGGTCACAAACGTGTCTACGCGTTCCTCGCACTCAGCACCCAGCGAGAACGGCTCGCCATGAAGACTTTTGGGTTCGTGGCAGCTGCTTTCCACGATCTCGCCGTCTGGATCCAGCAGCTCGCTGAGGCGGAAGCTGACCGGGCGATGAATGAGTCCTCGGCTACCAGCAGCCCGGTGGTAGCCAACCCGAACTATGGTCCGACGCCGTTCAGTCCCATACAACCGCAAACCCCGCAGGGCAACAATAATGGCGGTAGCAGCTTTCTGGCCGCTGCAGGTGGTGGCTTGTCACGTCGCATGGGCACTGGCTTTGGAGTGTCTGGCAATCCCCTCAGGGCTCGCGGTCTAGCCGAGATTGTTGGCATGCCCGACTTCTTTATCGAGCTGCACTCGCGCTTCGTGAGGCTGCTGCTAGAGCTCGGGGTGGTGCTCAGTTCTTAAACGCTACAGTCATAGTGCGCCGCACAGAGCAGCCACAATCACACCCTCTCGAATATCGGTGGGACTGTGTTGCCGACATGGCAGCAACCCGACTTCGCGGAGGGCAATATCTCTACCACGACAGCTTTCGGGAGGTGTCTTGCACAGTTGGACGAGATTTTACTGGTCCTGAGAGGTGCGAACCTGTATAACATCGCGTGTATCGTGGAGGGATACGATTATTACGAATAATGGTCATGATAATGAGCAATGCTCTATTTCGAGTTCGAAAAGCGCAAGCATCATTGCTCCTACAACAGAAGTCTGTATCCATATTTAGATGCTGGCTTCTCTTCATTCTCAATTTCCGCAGAGCACACGCATTCGTCGGAGGATATACCCCGGAGATCCTCGAGGACAGAAAACTTTCGGCCCAGCGCAAGGACGTTGGGTTGGTCTTTCTGCCTCGTATTGCTGGATCTTCTTTTCTGCTTTGCATTTTGTTGTCCTTTGAATGCTTTTATCATCTTTGGAGTCTTATGGGAAAGGAATAATAGACACACGGAATACGGAATCTGATGTTACGGTCGGGGGGAACCTAATAATGGGATAGACTTGCTGGACTGACTAAAGACATGGGAAATAGAAATTTAGAAAAGCCACTGGGCGTTCTTCTTTTTCGTTTCTTTTCCTTGTCTTGCTAGACCGCACGGATTTTCGGGCGGTCCATTTAGAAAGGGGCCGGGAGTTTGGGAACTGCAAGTTTTCAGCACGGGATATAGAGGAACAGGAATCATGGCGAACAACATAGAAACACGGTTATTGAACATCTTTATCTTCAAATCTTTCCAAAGTACTTGCGTGATGGCCTGAATGCTGTGTATCGTGTGGTGACAGGGTGGTCTTTTCAATATTCACTACTACACCTATCAAGGCGTCTGAGCATTCACGACTTTTCGAGACTTGCCTCGTCACTCGGATGCTGTACAGACTCAGAGACGAAAATCGTATCTCCTCTCCTTTACCACAGCCACCAATGTGCCATGCAACCCTACTTACCATGGTGACTATGTTTAAGCATTCATCAAAACTTGGAACAATTACTATTTGAAGTCTCTTGGGACCCATTTGCGACACAAAGGGCTTGAGTAAGTCAACGAAAGCAAGGGAAGAACTCGGTCACCCTTTTAAAGATTCTATTAACAAGATGCCATGTCGGGAGATAAGAGTACAAGAGTCGATCAGTGCGTAGCCATTATAGAGGATGTGCTGCTAAAATCCTTCTTAACGAGCTCGATGCTCTTGAGAGTCTGAAGAGCGCGCAAAGCATCTCAGTTGGTCTTCATTTGGTAATCATACAACAGGAGCCGTTTCAATTTCCCAGACTGACGTCTACCTGGAAAATGCTGTGTTTGTATTATACATCTGGCTGGATGCCCTAGCCTAGTAGTGTCATCCTTCATCGACAGACACATGCCCGTCCATGAATTTCTATTAACCCCAAGGACGCCTTAGAGACTAACGTGCTCGCATGACCTCTGTAACCGCCTCCACCTACCCTCGGCAGCCTCCCACCACCCACCAAACCGACAACAAGCCTTTGCTTATTTGTAAAAGTCAAACTTGTTCTCATCGCTCGTACCCTTGACCTGGCTCGAGTAGGCATCCTCGAGATCGCTCTGGATGATGTTGTACCTGTTCTTGCGAACGGCGCGCAGACCAGCCTCCTGCATGATGGCAGCGATGACGGCGCCCGACAGGGGGTCGTTGCGGACGATGAGGCTGTCCAGATCGACCTCGGGGGCAAGGCTCATCTTGCCAGCAATAGTGCTGAAGATGAGTCGGCGCTCGCGGCGATCACGCAGACTGGGGAACTCAATCTTACGATCGAGACGACCAGGACGGAGCAGAGCCGGGTCAAGAGTGTCGGCACGGTTGGTGGCCATGATAACCTTGACATTGGCCGTCTGGTCGAAACCATCCATCTGGTTCAGAAGCTCGAGCAGGATACGCTGGACCTCACGGTCGGCACCGGTCTGGGCGTCGAAACGCTTGGTGGCAATGGCATCGATCTCGTCGATGAAGATGATGGCAGGGGCGTTCTCGCGGGCCATACGGAAGACGTCGCGGACCATACGGGGACCCTCTCCGAGGTACTTTTGTACAAACTCGGAGCCGACGACGCGGATGAAGTTGGCAGTGGTGCTGTTGGCGACGGCCTTGACCAGCATAGTCTTTCCAGTACCAGGAGGTCCGTAGAGGAGGACGCCGCGAGGCGGGTCGATACCGATCTGCTTGTAGAGGTCGAAGTGCGTCAGGGGAAGCTCGACAGCCTCGCGAATCTCCTGTTTCTGCATGTCGAGGCCACCGACGTCCGCATAGGTAACGTCGGGCTTCTCATCGACACCGAGCATGGCGATGGAGGAATCCGCCTCTGGAGGGAGGATGTCGACAAGGGCATTGGAGTGGCGGTGGAGGGCGACCGAGGAGGAGGGCTTGAGCTGCTCGCGATCGAGTGTGGAGAGGATGCGGACGACATAGTTGGATCCAGTGGATGACTGTACGATGCCGGTGCTGCAGAAGAACCACATTAGCAAGATGATTTGAGGAAGTTGGCGTGAGGATGGGGGCATACTTTTGGTCGATAGCCTCCATGAACTGCCCAATCACCAGAGGTACACTCTGGATGCGCTTGATCTCTTCTTGCGCCCTTACCAGCTCTCGTTTTAAGCTCCTGTGCCAGACTGTCAGCCTCTGTTGCAAGGACGTCCCTCGCTGATTACTCAATATGATTCCTTACCTCTGCTCATCCTTGATGTACTCCTCTTGCAGCTGAATGTACTCCAATTGTCTTTGGAGCTTCTTCAGTGTGGAATAGTCATCTCCTCCGTCGGTCGACAGGCCCTCAAAGTTCTCGATGCTCGGTATCGTTGAGGGTGCTGTCTTCTTCTGGGGCAGGACGTGGTTGGCCGGGTTCTCAACGAGGACGTCACCCATCTTGTCGGTGGCGGTCACGATTCGATCCTTTGAGTGAAATGACTGATTTGATGACGATCGTCGATGGTGATGCGGGTGTTGTTGGGATCGCTGTGTACAGTTGATGCGGTTTCGATGAGATTCTGGCTGGTAGTGACGGTACGGCCTCGTCGTCGCGTGGAGCTGCTGGAGCAAAGGTACGTGCTCTGGCGCCTGCTTAGCTAAGGCCAGAGCTGATTGTCGACGACAGCTCCTTTCAGCCTGATTCTCGAGATCACGTGAGAGCCCGGGTGGCTGACTGTTGGCTCGTGCTGCCCTTGCTCAGTGATTGGCTGGCGGGGCGCCTCTCTGGCAGGGCGAGAAGCCAGGGTTCCACAGGGTCTGCAGAGGCGCTAGTGCGGGTACTTATCTCTCTGGGAGGCAGCCCCACCGGCTAACACTAGGACTTCTACCTTGAGGACCTGTGACCACTGTGGAGGCGCTTGAGGCCCCTCTCCAGGTCGGGGGGCATCAGGCTTACAATGGGGGACTTTGCTCAATTCCAGGTTTTAAGTTTCAATGCCCTTTCGAGGTTTCAGACCATGAATAAAGAGACAGGTGAATACCTAGAAGTGGTGTGTTATTTCTCCCCACCACCTTTGCAAGAGTGTGTTCCAGGTACTTTGATACCCTGAGGCCCCCCACCCCACCCTTGCGGCTGCCGATGATGTGAAGGTGAATCACTGGCTCGGATGAGGTATCACTGACCGTCACTGACTGGGCCATGACTCCCAAAGAGCAACAAGTTACATAGAAGCTGTGCTGTCTGTCCCCAGATGCAGCCAAACTCGGCAGCCTGCCTTTAATCCCAGCCAGCACACATTCATCCACCTAATGCAACACCACCACGCATTTGATCTTCCCCAACCATCCCTCTTCTTTACTTGACGATCTTGACTGTGACTCTAGGCTTTCGTTCTTCCACCCTGCAACCCCCAACCCAACCTGCCTCCGCCAACACCAGACCTGCGATTTCCCCGCGTGATTCTCATGACTTCCGACCACGCTGGTTGACAGCTTTCTCCCATTTTGAAGATTCACCGCTTCCGATACTACATTTTGTCATTCGTACCTGGGATACCACATACACACAGCTGATCCTCCGACCTGTCGTCGTCGTCTCTATCCTTCATTGATCTCACTGCCCGACGTCGGCTGCCAAAGCACCTTCAACGCCCAAGGACTTCACCAGATCCTCTGTAAATCAACCACCACACCACGTCATTGAGTGCCTCTGTTCCAGAGCTACCATGTCGTCGTCGATCGCCATCCCGGCTGGCCCGGCCCCAACCTACGATCGCCTTGATGTTCTTCGCACGCCCAAAGTTTCGGGCTCGTCCTCTTCCTCGTACTCCAGCTCGCCCTTCACTCCTCCGACAGCCAAGTCATCGCCATCATCATCTGCCCAGAAGCAGAAATCTGTCCATGCGCGCCGCCCGAGCCTGCTGAGTGCGTTCCCTGCGTAACCAGTTCTATGTCAATTTCATGCTGCTTGCTTTATCGTCCTTCTTTCTGCTTCACGTACTTTTTCACAGCACTAGCTAACTTCAACCCGCTAGGCTCTGCCATTTCCAAGGAGGAGGCTACTGTAATTAACATTGGCGACCCGGAGGGCCCGCCCAGGCTGGTACGTGACCTAGCAAGCTGATCGAGCCAAGCCAATCGACCCTCGATAGCTACCCAACGTAGCTTTGCTGACCTCTTTTTCCCGATAGATCACCTATCTGTCTTCCAGCCAAGGCTTTACCTGGAACCCGGGTATGTCTCATTGCCCTGTTACATGGCTAGGCCCAAGCGACTGATAACTGACTACCTTTGCAGAGATCTTCCTTCCTTCCTACGTCGATTACGACTACACACCTCTCGAGAACAAGCGAGAACCCGTACACGAAATCACCCTGAGTGATGAGGAGATCAAGGAGATGTTCCCGCATTGATTGGTGGCAGTTTGTCTCTACGATACCAGACCATGGCCTTCAGTGTTCTTCTTGCCCTTACGATTAGATCGCGTAATTCTCACGAGCACACTCACTCTCTTTACTGGCGTTTTCGGTTTGTCACAGGTTCGCAGGCCAGGTTGCACGAGATTATACCGAGATGATGCTTTACTAGGATGGAACAGGCGGGTACTTCGAGACCCGGACATCATGAACGGTGCAAAGGAGTTCTTGTATTTCTCTTCCCCCCTCACTTCACTTCTTTTCTTTGTTCATACATAGCACATCTTGCAGGGGTTATCAGGACATGGCGTCGCTTTTCCAGAGTCTCCCATACCATATTTGTTTCCATGTTCACACAGTCAGTGTTGGATCGGGATGCTCTGGGTGTCCAGCTCGCGGTAGTCGCAACGAATGAAACTCAAAGAAAACATAAGTGGTCTTCCTCCCTTTGTCTCTCGAATGTGTGAAGTTATAGATCGCTGTGGTGCCACCCGACTTACACCGCCCCCCAAGCAGAGCTGGAGCTCAAGGACGATTGCTGCTCTCTCGAATTAACCTTTATACCACGTGCCATACCAACTCCCGTTGAGAACCACAGTACAGTTCCTACAAGACAGAGGAACCACGTCTTTGCATCATGTTCTTCCTCGCTGCCACACTGTACCAAACCACACGAAATCATGGGAACCCCGCAATCGGAGGTGGCTCGATTGTCAGGGCGCTGATAAGTGAGATAGTGACTTGTACCTAGCATCTGAAGTATCACACGGACCCGCCGACTCCCGGCAGGGACCACTTAGGCTGCACCACCGACAGCGCTAAGCACCAAAGGGGAATCACCTGTAAACATTGCAGATATCAAGGTCAACGACAAACAACCTTTGTGGCCCTCGGAAGGAATTCTGACCACGACAAGACTCCCACCAGTCCGAGACCATCTCGAACCTTTCGTTTCTTATTATACACGGCCCCTGAGTGTATACTACAGTCACTGCTAGACATGGAGACCAACGCCGCCCACCGCAAGATTGAGCTCCAGAGCCCCGAGGACTTCACGTACCTTATCAACAACGTGCGACGCGCCGCCGCCGATAGTCTCCGCGAGGCCTTTCCGCAAGTCGAAGATGGCGCCGCTGAGAAGGACGAGCTGCACACGCGCATCGAAGAACTCGTGAATGAGGTCAGTTTTGTCTTTTGTCCTGAGAAAAACCGTCGAGCCCCCGCGCTAACAACCCTCGCATCACCAGTACATCCGGCAAACTTTCACCCTCGCGAGCCCGAACCTGACCATCAACGGCCTCCCCGTCGACCCGTTCCTCTTCCTCTCCGGCACCGGAAACAAGGCCTCGGCCGTCGACCCGCCCGAGGAGGCCTACGAGCCGTTCGACGGCCGCAAGCGCCAGCGCGTCGAGGACCTCGCCCGCGAGGAGGAGGACCTGCTGCGCGAGATCGCCTCGCTCAAGAAGCGCGTGCCCGGCGCCGTGGCGGCCCAGCGCGGCGACGCGATGCGCGACTCTCTCAAGGCGGACGAGGAGGCGCTTGCCGCGGCGCGGGAACAGGTCGCGCGCGCGGCGGCCGGCCGGACGATGCTCGGCGGCAGCGGCGGTGGGTTGGAGCGCGCGGACGAGGTGGGCGAGGCGTGGAGGGGCGTCGTCGAGACGCTGGGCCGGCTCAAGAGGGATATGCCGGCTACCGTGGCGCGGATGGAGAGGGCGAGGGTGGCGGGTGGGTATGTCGTGACTGGAGGTTGAAGGGTTGTGGGCCTAAGAGCGGGAGAGAAATCGAAATACTACTGTGCTACTTGGGTTGGTGAACAGAGCATGGGACAGTATCGCCTGCTTGGCGTTGAGAACCGGACTCTGCGTCCTCACCAACGATTGTCGGGAGAGACGCGTCTGCTTTCGCTTCAGAACCGATACCGAGAAGCGTGAAACTTGGGCTGAACCTACTGACGCCCTGAGGAGCATGTTGGATGAGTGGAACGACGATCAGTCGCGTCTCGGAAAGGCTGTGTCTAGAGCCGAGCATCACTACGGCAAGCCGAGACTGACTGACGACAGAAGCTAGAATTTGGATACTAGGGATCACCGTCGCTAAAGGGGTGGTGGTGGGCTTGGGTTGATTGCGTTTGAGAGCGATTTAGGTGCTTTCTATTGCATCGCAAGACATATCAAGAAACATAAAAATCCCAACAAAACCAAAAACCGTGTTTCTTGCAGTTCAAACACCAAAGCTGTCCCAAAGACCCGTCAATCGGTCGCCTCTTTGATCTGTTGTTCTATTGCTTCTTCCATTGCCGCCACCAATGCACATCAAAAGTCAGCCTAACCCAAACTCTGCCTACGCCTCGCTCCTTCCTACATCGCTGCATTTTCTCGACCTCTTCAAGCCGTCGCCTTGGCCCCGGCAGCATCCTCGGCAGGCGCGGGAGCAGCGGCGGCGCCCTCGGCCGCAGCCTTGCCCTCCTGCACCTCGGAGGGTGCACCCTGGATCGTAGTGGACGTGCCCTTGTTCTTCGCCCACTTGGGCTCCCGGGCCCACTTCTCGTCGTGCCACGGGCCAGCATCGCTGTTCTCGCAACCACCAGCGCACGCGCAAGTGCCGCCAAAGTCCTTAGGCAGGTTCTCAGCGGGAACCTGTGCGAGGAGCTCCTTCTGGTAGCCGCTGCCGAGAATGTGAATCTTCTGGACGGTGACGGGATCGAGCCAGCCCTTGATCATGCCCCAAACGGTCGAGAAGCCCCAGGGAGCGTTGATGACGTAGAGACGGCCGAGACGCTCGGGGTAGTAGTTCTGGGACATGGCGGAGGCTTGGCGGACGTAGCCGTAGACCTGGGGCGCCTTGGTCAGGCCGACGCCCTTGAGGTCCATGATAGTGCAGCAGGTCTCGAGCAGGTGGCCGGCCTTTCGGCTGCAAGCAGGGAGGCGAGGGTCCGAGACACGCTCATACTCGACAGCGAGGTTCGTCAGCATGCGCTCGGCGGTGGTGATCTTGTACATGGCGTTCAGGTCGATAGAGCCGAGCTGCTCGATGTAGACCGGGCGACCGTCCTGCAGGTAAAATACGGTCAGTCGCTTGTGGGGCCAGGCATCAAGGGGTCTTTCTTGCCTTGTCAGTCTTGTGATAGTATTGGGGGTAGTACTTGAAGAGGTCCTTCTTCTCCGGGTACTCCCAGTTGGGCAGCTCCTCGTCAAGCTTGGTATCTTTCCGCCACTTCTCGCAGTCGACGAACCTAGATGCCCGGTCAGTAAAAGGCGTCCCCATAGAGGAGCGTAGCGAGCAGAGCTGTCATACATCTGGAAAGAGAGGTTCACGTCGAACTTGCGTGCTCGTAGGAATCGTAGCTATAGGCAGGTCAGGTATTGAACGTGATAAGCACTATGTGTATGCGGTGAATTTGGGCCGTACTAGGGTCAGAGTGTCGAGGCGGTCCTTGTAGCCCTGAGCCTCCAACATCAACCTGAGCTGGTGAACCTGAGCCTGTTGCTGGTCGGTCAGATAGCCTGGGTGGCCATCTCGGGGTTCGGGTGCAGTGATGGGGTAGTCATAGTCGTCGTACTTGGGCTCGAGCTCCATGTCCTTCTTCTCGAGGGTAGCCATGGCTTAGGTTGAGGCGGTCTGGCGACGCTGTTGATGGTATGGAAGTTGCAAAGCAGCAGATAATATCGGATCCGTCTAGAAAGGGTGAAAAAAGGTAAGAAATCACGAAAGGATACCCGAATATCGCGGCTCGGACAAAGTTGCAGCTTGCGAGTTGCGATAGCAAGGGTTGAAGTGGCAGGTTGGAGCCGAACAATATTTGGAGGTAACTTTTGAATATTTTGGCGGAGGCCTGGCGAGGGGTTTCAGGGAGTGACTTCAACAGAACTGGCCGGATTTTCGTCATAGCGAGGGGGTGAAAGGGGTCCATCGGGTCCTGGAGCGAACCAAACAGAGCCCGCCCAGAGCCACCCAACCACTGTTGCTACGGCATGCGCGCCTCTTCTCCAGCGAGATTTGAAAGAGACCCGCAGCCACGCACCCCGCATTTTCCCATCCCATCCCAATCCCATCTCATCATTGATCCATCCCGTCCGTTGATTTGCCTCACTTGCATCTTGGCCCCAAAGCCAGCCAGCGATCTTGAAAGGCCATTTAAGGTACCTAGGGACATTACGTAAGGCGTGGTCGCTGCACCATATCACCCTTTGGGGGAATAAGCTTATAGGGCGAAAGCCAATCATGGCGTGTTATTTCAATGAGAGAGCCATGTCAATTGTCTACAGAGGCGGCAAGGGAAATCAAAGCACCATCACAATTAGATGGTTTGTCGGAATTCGATAGTGGGATAGTCTTCTTTTCAAGCCTCGATGTTTGACAAGGGGATCTACGCCGAAGTCTGCAACCTTCGTAACTACTTCGTGTCCACTTCAAGAAGATGAGGACCTTGTCAGACAAGCTGAAGAGGCCATGAAGCATGGACCAGGCAATTTGCCGATTATACCAGGTTCTTCAACACCAACAGCAGGGCTTCCCCAGCATCCCTGGTGCTCGACATGATCAAGTATTTGTCATTACACCGCTCCTTATTCCAGATAGGCAAAGAGTCGTCGACAACTAACAGGCCCTTCTGCTCCACACGACAAGACGGTGTGTCCGATGAAGCCACGGGGTGCAAAGCCCGTTCCATGAGCACTTGGTTATAAAAGTGCTCAAGTTCGTCCATGTGAACAAGTTTCCGACATGACATTGTTGTGATTGTAGGTAATCAAGACCTCCAGAAACATATACTTTTCTCGGTTACTCGCCCGTCGTCTGATCAGTCATGGCTCCTCACATCGTCCAGCTCTCGGTCTTTCCTTGTAAGAACCGTGAGATGCAACAAAAGGTTGGCTAGGAATGTGCAAGCATTGTCAAGCTCTAAATGTTAACCAGTCCGGTCTAGGGAATCGAGGTTCTGTCTACTTGTGCCAAAGCCATGCCCAAGACCGAACCGGCCAACAAGAAGTATGGTATTCTGATCAGCAGTGTCGATGCTGACGATACCTCCATTTACATGGTTGAGGAGTAAGTGCAGCTCGCCAAAGGAATTTCTCGCGGGAACCAGCAGAATTGATATGAGCACCTGACTGCAGATTCGTCACGCAAGCCGACCTGGAGTTCCATATGGCACAAGACTATACCCAGGAGATGTTCAAATGGGCAGCGGTAGAACAGCCATTGTCTGGTCCGCCCGCGGTCGAGCAATACAACATCGTCGACGGATGCTCTCTGACGCGGCCTGAAGTCGAGCAGCACGATGACCCCATCATCGCCATTGGCACTTACATCTGCAAGGATGGCAGCGCGGCAGAGGAGCTGCAACAATGGAAGGATCTCGTCTCCGAAAGTGGCAGCACTGCAAGCCAAGGTGCATCCGTGTTCATCGTCGGCCAGAGCCAGAACGACAAGAATAAAATCACTACCGTTGGCGTTTTCAAGACGAAGGAGGACGCTCTCAAGTCGCAAGCCACCAAGGGCACGCAGACCGATATCACGTACAGATGGTTGAAGAAAGCGGGCGGCTACTTTTACAAGGAGTAGAATGGGGACTGTGTGTAGACTACCCACCGGTATTAGTGATATCAGGCAATCCCTGTCTCCAGCTCATCTCGATAAGATCACAATGTTTGTACATAGAAAAGAGACTAGACATGACAGTTCTCAAAAGCACCGACACTTTCCCATAACCTTTGAAAAATCGCTTGGCTGGTGTCAGAAACTAGGGAGTGGAAAACGTAAAGCCAGGAATGCAATCAATCTTTTTTCTTTGATAGACGACCTAAAATTGGTTAAGGCCACGCTTGACACTTTGACAGTGCATCCTTTATTATACTCCCTCCGTTCCAAGGTTCCTCCTACCTTACTGTGGAAACCCGGACCGCGCCGCGGGGCAGCTGCAATGCTAGTGGCGCCTCGATTGCACCATAGCAAAAGCTGTCCTGCGCTGCTCAGTGACTCAGGGTCCAGACTCGTTCTGTACACATGTAAGCGCGCCTCGCTCATGAACTGTGGCATTAGAACTCTGGCCTCCAGTCTTGGCCCTTTGCGCACTCTTCCCTTTTGGTGAGTTTCCAATCTGCCCTCCTTTGCGCCTTTCTCGAGTACTGATCCCCCCACGAACAGCTTGCGATACACGACCGCCACCAAAACCACACGAAAATATATCCGTCCCGCCTCCCAGACAAGAACAACCTCTCCTCGCCATTGCTGGCGCTTTCGCAACATGGCGACCGCTGCGACTACTCGCCAGATGCCCGCGTGGTACCCTCCCAAGGGCCCGCGCCCGGATGTCCAGCTCCCACCTTTGAAGATCTACAACAGCTTGACGAGGGAAAAGGATGCCTTCATCCCTTCCGACGAAGAGGGCAAGGTTGTGACCTGGTATACCTGCGGCCCTACCGTCTACGACGATGCTCACCGTAAGAACCCTTCTTCTCTGTGGGAAAAGACAGCGAGCTAACAGGCAATGCGCGTGTCAGTGGGCCACGCCAGGAACTATGTTTCTACCGATGTCCTGCGAAGGATTATGCAAGACTACTTTGGCTTCCAAGTCAAGTTCGTCATGAACATCACTGATGTGGACGATGTAAGTTTACACTTTGAGATGTCACTTGAGATGGTTCGTTTCTGACCCCTCATATTAGAAAATCATTCTTCGAGGTCGCCAGCAATACCTCCTGGGCAAGCTCCGCAAGGAACACAGTGAAGTCGACGAGTTTGTCCTATCGACGACCAAGGCCGGCTTTGAGTATTACATCAAGAAAAACCTCCCGCTCATGTCAGCGGGCGTCAGTCCTGAGAACTATGGCGCAGAGGTTGACAAGGCCTACAAGAGGGTTCTCGAGGGCAAGGCGTTGGAAGGCGACAACGAGCCTGCTGGAGACAAGGAGGCCAAGATCAAGATGCACATCACGACCGCGGCAGGCGCAGCAGAAGCTCTCCTGGCAGCATCCAAGTCGAGCAAGATCAACACCGACGAGTTCTTCGAGAAGGCCGAGAATGTGCTGTTGCCTTATCTTGACTCATTGCACGGCTCAGGCATCGATGCCAATGACCACACCATATTCACCAGACTCACTCAAAAATTCGAGAACCGCTTCTTTGAGGATATGGAGGCCCTCAATGTTCGGTACCCCGACGTTCTGACGCGAGTAACCGAATACGTACCGCAGATTGTCAGCTTTATCGAGCAGATCATTGCCAACGGTTTCGCTTACGCTACCCCTGACGGCTCAGTTTACTTCGATATCGATGCTTTTGAAAAGGGCGGTCATGATTACGCGAGACTGGAGCCTTGGAACAGGAATGACAAGAGCCTACAGGCTGATGGCGAGGGATCTCTGACCAACAAGAACACCGTCAAGCGCAATGACTCTGACTTTGCTCTGTGGAAAGCGAGCAAAGCTGGTGAGCCAGCTTGGCCGAGCCCTTGGGGTTCTGGCCGTCCCGGCTGGCATATCGAGTGCTCAGTGATGGCATCTGAGGTGTTGGGCAAGGAAATTGAGTAAGTTTGTTCGCTCAATTGTTACATACCCGAGCTAACAATGCGTAGCCTTCACTCTGGTGGCGTAGACCTGCGCTTCCCTCACCACGATAGTAAGTACACAACGATCTGGATCATGGAGAATATTGCTAACTATTGACAAGATGAACTGGCACAGTCTACAGCATACTGGTCGAAGAGCGGACCCTCAGTTCTGTGGACGAACTACTTTATTCACACCGGACACTTATCAATTCAAGGTCTAAAGGTAAGGCGCGAAAACAAACTTGCGTGTATTGATATACTGCTTACACATGGTATAGATGAGCAAGAGTCTCAAGAACTTCACCACTGTCCGGTCAGCATTGTCGCGAGGAGAGTACACTCAGCGCTCCCTACGCGTTGCATTCCTGATGGGAGCATGGCAAGATGGCATCGAGATCACCGAGGACCTCCTCAAGAACTCAGCTGCCTGGGAGGATAAGGTCAACAACTTCTTCCTCAAGAGCATAGATATCGACAGGCACCCTACGAAGGCCGAAGGCCCTACCGAGGAGGGTGATCAGAAGTTGCTGAGCGCACTTGAAAAGGCCAAGACCGATCTCGACGCCGCTCTCTGCGATTCTTTCAACACTCCTCTGGCCATGCGGGCCATTTCTGAACTTGTGACGGAGTTCAACGTCACGAAGGGCGTATCTGACAATGCCGTCCTCACCACCGCCCGCTGGATCACCAGGATAGTTACGATACTTGGCCTGGACTCCGAAGGCGATCTCAAGGATACCGACCGCTTTGCATGGTCAGGTATCGACATCCCCGCCTCTGCACAGCCCTTCATCTATCCGGTGTCTCAGCTCCGTGACGAGGTTCGGCAGCAGGCCCGCTCGAGCACACTCGACTACGAGGGCATCTCCAAGGCCGCTCAGGGCACCAAGCCCGCCGCAGCCTCGAACGAAGAGGCTGCCAAGCCCTACGAGGCCGTTCTCACGCAGTTCCAGACTGACGTCGCCAAGCTAGCGGATAACAAGGCGCCTGCGAAGGACCTGCTTGCGCTCTGCGACCAGCTGCGCGACACGCACCTCTGGAACTTGGGCATCTACCTCGAGGACCGCGACCCACCACTACCCGCCATGGTGCGCCCCATCGACAAGTCGCTGCTCGCGGCGCGTGCGGAACGCGAGTCTGCCGCGGCTGCGAAGGCCGCTGCGAAGGCCAAGCGAGAGGCCGAAGAGGCGGAGCGCAAGCGCCAACTAGAGGAGAAGGCCAAGCTCAGCCACCTCGAGATGTTCAAGACGGCCGAGTACTCGGAGTGGGACGACAACGGGGTGCCGACCAAGGACGCCAAGGGCGAGGAGGTGGCCAAGTCGAAGAAGAAGAAGCTGGTCAAGGACTGGGAGAGGCAGAAGAAGCTGCACGAGGACTGGAAGGCGAAGCAGGGCAACTAGAAAGAAGGTGAAGAAAAAAGGACGGGTCGAAGCGTTTTACTCGGGTGCATATGCTTTCACCTGACGGAGTCAAGGGAGCGGCGTGATGGTGTTTCTAGCTGCAGGAGTGACTGTTATGCTACTCAAAAAAGACCAACATTGATGATAGAGACCTGTGTCCTGAAGTGTGATCACCTAGTTTGGCGTTTCACGAACAGAACCCCGAAGACTCAATACTCCCCGGTGGTCTCGCGCAAAGATCGCACACAAATGCCGTATAAGTCACATTTTGACCGCAGACATTCTCATGGTTCCCATTTTTGATACCCTGTACTACCAAGTCTCTCGTACATGTACGCGCTGGAAGGACCGAAATTATAGATTCGGCACAAATGGACAGGATGTCCGGATATCAGACTATATGTGTATCTCCTTTCACCCTTCACGTGAAGGCGAACTTTTTGCCTCGACCAAGTAGTGTCCCCTAATTCTTAGCCGTTAGGCGAACCGCCATTCTCCTTGTCTTTGCTCTTGCCATCCTCCTCACCCTTCTCCTTGCGCTTCTGCACGACATCCCAGTTGTAGACCCTCGCAATGGCGACCTCCATCGTCTTCATGGATCATGACATGTTAGTAAAGCTGGTCTGGGGTCCAATCGATTCAGAGCCAACGGATCGAGAAGTAGAGACATACCGTTATTTGCTCCCTCAGGAAATCCAGGTCCTCCTCGCAGTTCTTGTGGCTCGTCTTGGCCGCCGTGAGCTTCTGGTCCAGCAGCTCCTCCGCCTCGTCGATCGGGTACGCCAGCATGACATTTGCCTAGAGCACAGGGGTCAGTCAGTCAGTCAGCCAACTGCCTATCACAACCATATGTCCAGCAGCCCTGTGTGTATTCTGCCAATGCTCCTGACCACGAAATGGGGGAGGAAGAAGGGGGGTCACACTCACCCCTAACCACAGGTACACCTCGTCCGTCGGCGGCACCTGCGCCCGCGCGTACAGCGTGTCGTTGAGCTCAAAGGTCGTCTCGATGGGCTCGCTGCCCGGGTCCCGCCTCGTCTTGAGGAAGCGCACCGTGTCGAGCGTCTTTTGGATGTCGGGCATCTTGTCCTTGAGGCCGCCCACCCGGCGCTGCAGGTTGACCTCCATGAACTGGTATTTTCTATAAAGTTGGTCGCGCGCAGACAAGAGATCAGCCCCCAAGTTTCCCTTTTCATGAATCTCCGATTTCAATCAATCCCAAGGCTAGGGTAGGTCGTCGCTTACGAGATCATCTCCTGAAAGCGCCGCAACGTGGGCTCGACGTCCTCTCGGCTCGTGACATAGTCCTCGACCTTGTCGACAAAGGGCGCCTGCGGTATGCCGCGCGGGTTGGTGGGTGCCTCCTTGCTGCTGTTTGGGGACGCCCCAGCTCTGGTCAGCTTCCAAGTAAGAGACAAAAGGGGGTTTGTCGCATGGATTCTCAGATAGAATGGGCGCAGCATGACGGTCAACTCACCTTGTAGCAGCAGCCTCTTTGCCTTTGCTGGCCATTGTGGGCAGCAGCAGCTTGTTCCTCTTCAACCAGGACAGTGATTTTGGTGCGGCGTCCTCAAAGAAATACCTAGGACAATGATAGGAGGCTCTGTGAAGTCTTCAAATCATGGCGCATCTGCCCAGTGTTGTCTGCAGGCACGTCGTTGATGGTGGGGGTCTGTCAAGCTTCCCAGCGCTAAGAAGGCGGGCTCACGTAGTGGAGAGAAGATAGAATTTCGGCGGTGGGGAAGGGCGAAATCAGTGGGGTTTACCAGCAATCAAGTCAGAGTTAGTTACCTACACAACACACTGAACAAGAGGGCAGATATCACAATTGAGTACTCTTTTTTATATTGAGGCAGGTTGTGTGTCATATCATTTGAATTTCATGTCTTTCTTAGGGGGGTATCTATCACTCAATCTCTGACTGATTTCATCAGGATCTGTAGGAAAAAAGTATGAAGGCAGTGTGAGTGCTGTGCTTTCCTTCCCAACACTCCTCCCACGTCAAAGAGATTCCCATCTTTGCATAAAACGCCTCGTAAACAACGAACCAGAGAAATAAAACAAATGGCTCGCTAGCTTCCCTCTCTAGATGGCCTCCGAAAGCCTTTTGAGGGCCGTAAATAAGTAGGCAATAGATCGCTGCAATATGAAAAAAGAACAAAACAGAACCGCTCAAAACGGCAAGCTCCCTTAGCTGTCCTCCGCACTACTACTGTAACCGCTCTCCTCTCCGCCAGCAGTGGCGACAGAGCTGCCAGTCGGGAGCAAGTCACCACTCTTGGTACCACTTCCACTCTCATCCGCCCGGACAAGGGAAGGGCGAAGCTGGTCCAGTCCCGTGTTGGGACCAGACGAGTCGCTGTCGCCTTGATGCTCCGGGCCGATCTCATCTTCCTCGTCAGCCGAACTGAGATCCATGCCTTCAGGATACGTATTATCCGAGTTGTGAGGATTTGCTTTCCGCGAGATCAACTCTTCAGCTGACGAAGTGAGAACTTCCTCGTCACCATCGGCCTCTTCCCCAGAGTCTAGATCGCTGTCATCATCAGAATCCGAGGTCGATGTGAAGGGCGGATAGAACGTCGCGGGAGGCGGTAGAGGCACTGGGTTCAACCGACGGATCTTGCCAGTGACATACTCGATATCGACAACGGGGTTGCTGTCCTTATCAAGTCCTGGTGGCTGTGGGGAGGATGTTGACATAGATGCCATCAGGCCGGTCACGGAGTCAGCTGCACCGTCCGAGGTATAACGATGGAAAGTAGGCCGTGGATTGACGCCGTCAGCCTTGACCTGGAACCGCGGGCGACGGGTAGAGACGAGAACAGCGAAATGATCATCGGGGAAAACGCGACCAACACCAGAAGGTTCTAGCGTTGGCAAGATGCGGTGCGCGTGTGGTAGGTGTAACTCGTCGCTCCAAGGGAAGCCACTGTCAATATCACTCATGTCCGACTCGTCTGCTGTAAGCTCGGGGACGTTTTCCGGGTCCACGTCCATGCAAGACTTCGACGCCCCATCAGTGAGTGGCCGGTAAGGTATGGAGGAGCCAGAGATTGTCCGGACAGTGGTTGGCCGGTATGACCCTTCGGACTCCTGCTGGCCTGTTGATGTCATGTACGTGGTCGGGCTTGTCTCGCCGCCTGTAGGATCTCCAGATAGATCGATGCAGAAGGGAGCACCGTTGTAGTAGACGATTGCACCATCTACCCGACGCCTCTTGCGTGGCGAGGAGCCAGAACCACTATAGTTCCATCGCGAGTTGGTACCGATATTGCTCTCTTCCACGTTTTCTTCCGATATCGACCCTGTCTCATCAAGTGACGTCTCCTCGGAGGACGATTGGTGGACAAATAGGGGTTTGTAGTGAAACCTCGAAGAAGAGGCACCAGCCTGGCGCCCGGAACCTCCTGAGGTGGTGGCATTGTCGCTAGACCCGTCCATCTTGCGTCGCTTGCGTTTTCCATTCTTGTCCGACCCGTCATCATCATCATCGGTTGAGGTGCGTATTGAGTCGAGTCCGGCACTGTCACTACTGAATTTGGTTCCGTCTGTACCGCCACGCCAGCGGACCTTGCGCCCGTCTGGAGATAGCTGAAACTTCGTGCTCTTCTCGCCTACGGCCTCGCGAATCAACGATGGAGGGACGTTCAGAATGTGCAGTTGAGCGAGGTTCGAGAGTAGATTCAAGTATACCCAGCCCTCGGCATCCATCGACACATCCACAGGGTCAGCTATGGTTCCATTGAGAAGCTCGGGCGGAACGAGACCCAAATGCCGGATGTAGTCCACATTATCCGAGGGCACCTGCATCCGATCTGGGTCGAGGTCGCGGGGCCGCGTCGGCCGTTGTTCCGGTAGGTCCGCGCTAGGAGGCGAGGTGTTGACTCCACCGCTTTTGTCGGCACTCCTGCTGCCACTACCGCTGCCATTGCCATTTCCGTTGCCGCGAGACTCGGATTGATCGCCACCTGAGTTGGAAGCCGATACATTTTCCCGAGACATATTCTCGCGTGACTTCGTCTTCTTCGCCTCAGGCTGCATGCGAGCTTCTCTCGAAGCCTCAAGGCTAGCGGGGACGGCAAAGGTTGTGGCACCCGTCTGCACGCCATCCATCGATGGTGCTGACTGGTTGCGAGATGCCACCCGATATGGGCTTATCTTGCCGGTGAAGAGTTGTTCCAGCTTCTTAACGACGACTTTCTTCTTCTCTCGGTCTGTCATTGACAGATGTTGGGGATAGAGGCCGTCCGGCATGTCATCGAGGTAATTCTCGACCTTTTGTTCCGATGATCTGGCTCGCGAACTGATCGAAGGTCGAGACAAAGACGTCCCCGAAGAGTTTGGTCCAGTCGAGGCAGATGCATAGGCCGAGTCGACTGGGCGAGAGTGGGAGGACGAAGACGATGCGTGCTTTGACAAGGAGCCTCGCGACGACTGTATACGCTTGGAATGCTTGGACGACTTGTTCTTTTGAGTGGTGGCAGCCACGCTCGACTCGCCCTCCAAACCTGCGGCAAAATCTCGGAGGGTGGCTTCCAATTCGCGCTTCTTGCGACCAGGAAGCCCATGCACCTTGATCTCGAAGAGTTTGTCTCTCCGCATAAGGTCAGGTCCAAACTGCTTGTATCTCTTCAGTTCATCTTTCAACTTCTTATTCTCGATGGTCAAATCGTCGATGACACTCCGGTAATCGTCGTCGCTACTACTCTGTGTCGTTGTGCGGCGGAAAATGGAGGGATGGCCGAGCATTCCAGGAGCATATGGATAGGATGCGGGCTTATTGGGGACGGGATAGCGGACCTCGTCGTTCGACGATTCGCCGCTTTCCTTTTGTTGGAAAAAAGGGGGATCGACTAGAGAAGGTTGAATCAGCCGGCATGAAGCAGATGAGTAACGCAGAGATACAACCAAGAACTAACCATCCATGTTATTGGGGTCAAAGGTCTGTACTGGATTCTTGTTGGAACGATCAAACCAATGTTTTGCGTCGCTGGTATCGTGACTCTCGCCAGATGAGTTCCTGCGAGGTGAGCTTTGATGGTCGGGACCCGGGCCCAGACCGGACCCGGCAGGCTTCATAGTCGCATCACGGGCGAGTCTATGGTGGCGGAGAGTGACGGAGTGTTCAGGTGTCGCTCGCCGTGGAAGAGGGTGGCCCCGATCCGAATGCGGCGGTTGTGTGGTGGGCGATGAGCCTCTTGGCGGGTCTGCCATGATGAATCGGCAAACGATGTTTAGATGGAGTAAGAGTTTGCTCTAGATAGAGCATAGTCCTCGGTTTTCAAAGGGCGATGCTGAAGCTCCTGTTGGAAGGGAGGTCGTTGTCATTCGCGCGGATACCTAGGAAGCGAAAGGATGTGAGACGGAGTACTGATAAATGCTGGTTCGGTCATGCGGTGTGTGAGGAGAGGGCCGCGGCCAGGATTGTATCTCGGCGACAATGGAAGGCAGTGGTAGACGACAGACCATTGGGGTTCGAGGGTGCGACGAGATACGAGAGCCTGAACGGTGATCTGACAGATGTGGCGTGCTTTCTGCTCCCATCTCGTCCCCACTGACACATCTGCAAAAGAGGCGCGGCACCGGGGGGACGACGATGGCCGGCAGGGCTGGGGGATCTTGAGAGACAAATGAGAGGCACTACTCACCTGATTATGAGCGGAGCAGGTTCCGGTGACAGGATCTAGGGTCGGATGGGGTTACGAGGGTGATAAAATTCTTGTTTTGACACTGGGAAATGTATTGAGTAGGGTGAAGGTAAAGAGTCCAGCTTTTGGATAGTAAGGTGTATTCAATGTCTGGTATGCTGCTTCATGCGTGGGCAGGTTGTATGAGCAAAGTGTATATATCAAGCACTGAAATCCCCCAGGGTGGTGGAAAGGCAAAAAACGTAGGGAATCAGTGATAAGCCTCTCAGTCCTAGTGGGGATGAGCAAACATGACGCCAAACCCGAGAGGCGTGTAGAACGGGTCAATCGAGATGAAGGGCTGCTCTGTTTCAGAGCAGAAAGAGAGGCAAAAGTGAAAATGGCCGGGGGAGTGAGTGTGGTGAACACGGTGCGGCGGGCTTCAGATCGCTCGCTGATTGCCCCGATTCCCAGGACCCGGAGGGGAGGACAGCGATCGCGCCGGATCGAAAATAAGGGTCCGCCTAGACCTTTTATTATTTTTCTAACCTTCTGCGCCCGCCTCCATTTGGGGAGGGGTGTGGGTGTAAGACTACTTTATGGAACCACATCACTCCATCTTCCTCTTCCTTCCTTTTCTTCACACGATCCCCCCCAACCAAAACGAAGAATCACTCCATTCACACTCCCCTCCTAAACTGAGGCAATGTGGGTTCGATGCTGCACAGGTCGACCACACCAGGGTCAGGCCTCCTCGAGTCTGACGGACGGCCCTCGGTTGCCCTGTAACTAGGTGTGTGTGCAAGGTCTGGCAGCTCAGGGCAAGCGGTGCAATTTTCAGATTTCAGAGGTGGGCGATGGTGACCCTTTGTACTCCTGCTCCTTCGATCTCTCCAAAACACTGCCATCGCACTCGCGGTCTCCCGTGTCCTGCACGCATCGACAGAGCGGATCGAGAGTCTAGACCATTGACTTGGCCTTTCCTATTGTTTCGAAGTGCTCATGACATTGAATTCAACAATCGATTCTCACCTGCGACCATCGATACATTCCGATTGCGCTCCTACTGCACAGGCACACATGTACATGCGTATCGCAGGCTGCTAGGTGATCGATCCTCCACAGCCCCTGTTGAGAACCACCTTTGGGAGGAGTCGAGTACATAAATTGATGGCTCTGACCCGGCATCACTTTGCCGCTTGGCAGGTGGGACGTGCAGTGGCCAAAATGCCTGAAGAAGAGAGGCAATCGTGACAACGCGCGACCGGGGGTGCCTCATTTGGCACTCAATGGGCTCTGATTGAGCTCGAGTGGAACAGCAGGGAGGAGTGGCTCTAGAAAATGGTACGTTTATAACGTCATGGGCCACCCAGGGTCACCGTTCCTGGAGAAGTGACAGGCTGGCCTTTGGTGGCTCGTGACTGGCTACAAATTGAGAAACTGCGGGCTCTTAGCGAAATGGTGGGTCTGCGAAGCCTTGGGTGGTCTGGCAGCTCGTGCTGGTTGGTCTAGACACACGCCCTAGTGTGGTGGCACCACCCGTGCTGGTCAACTCGGATCTAGCTTTTGCGCGGTCATCGAAGCTGTCGCAGGCTTCGGCCCTGGTTCGACTTCGCGACCCCTGGACCGCAGGCAGCGGGACCCGGCATATTGGCATATGGGGTACCTGTCTGGGTCGAAACGTTCAATCGATGCAATCGACTGTCTGCTTACGGTTTGAAACTGTTATGCAGTCCAGCAAAAAAGCTGAAAGTGTCCCAGACTCGTCCAATCGAGCGACAGTCGCGCACCGGCTGTGCGTCCTTGGTCGAGGAAAAGCAAGCTGGACAGCTCAACTTTTCTTGCTTAGGAATCGGCACTTAGAACGGGCACCCGATGCTGACATGCCATCAGCAAAGGGATTGAAGCATCTGCCTGCTCTTTGATATCCTGCGTGCCTGCTGACTGCTTTTTCACGAGGGCAAGCACCAATTCCTTGGTATTTAGCGTTTTGGTGGGGAGGCTCGGCAGGCTAAAACCCGTCTAGTGAGCTGTCAGGGCAGGTTTAGCTTGACGGGTCAGCTAGCCCAAGCTGTGACCTACCGGAGTACCACCTCCCCTACCCCGCCGAGCATGTCAGGGTTTGCAAGCTGTTTGGCTGTTTTCTCTTCCCGGCTGGCGCATTTCCTCCGGTTTGCAGCCGCCCCCGCACGCGTACACTTGCAAGAAGACATTTAAAAAGGGGGTCCCCTCTGCTTCTTACCTGCACCTGGCCTGTCACATGGCCAACCAAAATATTGATGGAGAGGGAGTGGAAAGCTGGCTCCCTCGAGTTCACAGACAAAGTGGTTGAGTTGTCTGTTCGCGCCGAGCCCATCGGTGTCATCTGAGATTGCCAAGCGGCCCGGCGATGCTGTGTTCTGACAGGCCGGTTCAGTGCTCCATACGCAGTGGTTCTAGCCAGGTACTCCGTAAAGGATTTTAGGGCCATTCACTGGCGCACAAGCAAAAGCACAGGGCGAAAAGGGGGGCGTGTGCTCAAAAAACTTGATTTGCGCCAGAATTTCCCAGTTGGGACGGGAGAATGGTCTGGAATGCGTCCCCTATGACGTAGAACTGGCCAGCGACCCCTGGCTTTTCAGCCTCTTCCCATGCGAAAAACGCGCCGATCATGAGCATTTTTGACAGCATGGCGCGTGCCGGGTCCGCCTGAGGCTGGCCTTTCTGTTCTTTGGCAGGTATCAATAGCCTCTTCGGGTTGCTCAATCAAGATGAAAGATCGCGATGCACTATAGACAAAAAATCGTTCACTGCACCGGATTGGGGATCATGCCCGGAATCACGTGTTGTGTTGCAGCAGAACGCTGAGAGGTTGTCGCAGTCACACCATCGACAAAGCCGCCCCGGCAGCCGATTTGAAACAGGAATAAAAAGACAAATAATACGAAAAGGTCTCAATCTCAGGCACCTTATGCATCCGAGATTCAATGCGACCGTATTTTCCCCTTCTTGCCCAACAAAGCAGGACCCTGAAGATCGCGAAAGAGTGATGGGCGGTCTTTGACGGGCTAGCTCACCTCAGCATGACGGAATGGGAGGGTACTGGTGCCGAACTTAAGAAGAATCGGCGATTGCCCACCAAGTCCACCCCGTCACAAGCGGCTGTGACGCCGTGTGACGGTGTCTCGACACCGTCCTCCCCAACCTAATTTTGACAATCTCGATTGCACCGTGCCTATCTGAGATCTCCTTTTATGACGTTGGAACAAGGCTTTCTACGTTCAACTTTTGATGTTCCGCACGTCAGTGATGGACGTTACGCCGTCATGCTGTGCTCGCCGAGATTACTACGTCAGGTATTGCTTCGTAGTCTCCGAATTGAGTGTTGCAAGGAGAGGGTTGGAGGTGGGCTAGCTTGACAAACAGTTCCCGAAGCAAAGTGTAAAATGCATTAGCTGGACGGTAAGGTGGGTGGCGAATCATTCCACGCGTCGACAACGTCTGCAACGTTGGCTTGCCATTTTCGACTTTTTCCACAAAGCGCACAGAGAGGCCTGAATAATCGATCAAGATTCAGCGCTTGTTCTGCCAATCAGATGGCCGAGCGTGGCTTGGGCCCGTCCAGTTTTGTGAGTCTTGGGGATGTGTTGGGACTCAAGCAGCAGAGCATTTCTTGAATAGGTAGGACATATCTGATCGGAAACAGATCGCAAGGGGGAAAACTCTTTTGTTCAGTTTGCCACTTCCCCGCCAGCAGCGCACAGACACCGAGTATCTGGCTACTCAGCCAGTCTCGTCGCCCGGATTCCGTTCCGGCAGTCCCACATTTCCCGGTACGGCCAGGTGGGTGGGTGCGGAGGCGACCTGCCAGCTGTGGAGCCCCACTCCGTCCAACACTTCCGAGGTCTAGAATCTTCGCAGGCGCTTCGATTTGCGCTATCCTGCTGTTCTTGACAGATCTTGCTTGCCGATGTTGCCACAAACCACGGTACGGCACTGTCTAGCCGGCTAAGCCATCCCTGGACCTGTCAAACTTGCATATCAAACTGTTTCCAGATAGTTTAAAAGATCTCTCCCCTTGGGCATTGGCTGAGGAAGGGGTGGCGAAATCCCGGCCCGTGTTTGTTCGGGCGCTCCCAGCCATCCCAGACGGCCGAGCCTACCGGGTACGCCACCCTTGACTCCACGGCAGGCTCCCGATCTCCTTCACCATGCAGCTCTAGCGGCATCGGCAGGCACCTCACGTGGTCCAGCGAGGCCCCTTGTGAGTCGACCACGGTCTGACTATCTAGATAGTCGCGAGATAGCGTCTTCGGATCTTGCCAGCCCGGCGCACCAGTTCATCAAAGGCTCCATTCCTGTGGCCCATGTTTGAATAATTTGATATTACCTTCAGCGTGCATCACCAAAAGACTCCCTTCTGGCACACACCTCGGGGTCGTTCCGTAGCGTTAGCATGATCTTGAAGCTCGACCATCCATACACGCACACCCTTGACTTCTTCAACAGAACAAACCACCAGGGTGCACTCCTGCCTCCTAGAGCCTCACCCGTCGCCCTATCCATGCAGTAGCTTCGCGCCAGGAGCAGGGTAGAAATTCATTCAGCCTTCTGTAGCTCAGCCGTGCTTGCGACTCGAGGCACAAGCCTCCACTCTCTAGATGATCCCTCCCCCTTGTTGCCGGCGTGCCGTCTTCGGGAACGCCTTGGCGCTACGCAGATGGGAATTTGTAAGACCACATCAGGCATTTGGCGTAGTTTGCTTTTCTTCAACATGGGCAATTTCACAAAACCCATCCGCATCTTCAAGGAGTGGTCTAGACCGTGCTGTTGCCTGCATCCCTTGCCTGCCACTTCTCGATGCTCAGGAATAGCGCACTTGGCGCAGATCGGACGGTCTTGTCCGTCCCAGCCGGGTCGGCCCCTTCAGCCCTATGGGCAGTCTTGGAATGACTAACTATGGTCTCGTGATTTCTTCGAGAGAAAGTGCTTGGCCTAGGTACTTGTTCTTTAAAATTCTGTGGGGTATCCTGGTTCTTATCTGATGCGATATTACCCGATACTTGGGTTCTTTCGTCGGCTACTCTCGCAGTCTCGATAGATAGCTTGGTGGTTAGCCCTCGAGTTCATGTACGAGGGACTACTTCCGAGTAGAAAGAAGCAAGAGAGTTGTAATATATACTTGATTTGTAGTTTTATTCTTGATGTATTGTACCATCGAACCTCGTTCGTTCGGGCAGTCTCGTCTGATCTATCAGTCGTCTATTAATAAAAGTCTCTTTTTGCGCACCATAGAAACACCACTCCCAATCAACCCCAACCCATCATGAAACCGCAACAGCCCCCGAACACCTCATCAACTCGTCAACAGGATAATCTTGGAGCTCTAGGATCGGATGAGCAGGCTCTTGCCAGTCATCTCCTCCGGCTGAGGCAGGCCCATGGCGGCCAGCACCGTAGGGGCAACATCGCCCAGGACACCCTCGTCGCCGGTCTGGAGCTTCCAGCCCTCTGGCGCGTTGGCCATGATGAAGGGGACCTTGTTGGTGGTGTGAGAGGTCTTGGGCTTGCCGTCGGCGAACTTCATCTCCTCGGCGTTGCCGTGGTCAGAAGTGATGAATAGGATGTAGCCCTGCTTCTTGCAACCCTCGAGGATCTTGCCAATGGCCTTGTCGGTAGCCTCGCAGCCGACAATAGCGGCCTCGTAGACACCAGTGTGGCCAACCATGTCAGGAGGCGCAAAGTTGTTCATCACAAAGGGGAATTTCTGCTCTCCGAGTCGCTTGCAGACCTGGTCGGCGACGCCATCGGCCGACATCTCGGGGGCCTTGTCGTACGTAGCGACGCTCTTGTTGGACGGGACAAGATCCTGCTTCTCGTCACGTTCCTCGAGGTGGAAGACCTTCTCCACACCGCCGTTAAAGAAGAAGGTGACGTGGGCATACTTCTCGGTCTCGGCGACGTGGACCTGCTTGACTTCCTGCTTACCCAACCACTCGGCAAGAACGTTACCCATATGCTGCGGCTTGAAGGCAATCTCGAAAGGATAATCGCCCTTGTACTGGGTCATAGTGATGAGCTTGATCTTGGGGTAGGCAAAGTCGGGACGAGGCGATCGGTCGACGTCTCCCAGCAACTGGGTGATTTGTCGAACACGGTCGGATCGGTAGTTGAAGAAGAAAACGGTGTCGTCATCTATACAGTGGTCAGTATCTTGGGATGATTTGTGGTAAGTAAGATTCTCTTACCCTTGAGACGGCCCTCGTCACCGCCGACGATAATGGGCTTCAGGAACTCGTCCGTCTCGCCCTTCTCGTAGCGCTCCTTGACGGTCTTGACAGGGTCCACGCTCGCCTCGCCCTCACCAAGGACAAGGCCCTTCATGGCAAGCTCGACACGCTCCCACCTCTTGTCACGGTCCATGGCGTAGTAACGACCGACGACTGTGCTGATCTGGCCGATGCCAATCTCCTTGATCTTGTCCTGAAGCTCCTGCATATAGGCGGCGCCTGACTTGGGGTCGGTGTCGCGGCCGTCGCCAAAGAAGTGGATGAAGACCTTGGGGACCTGGTACTCCTTGGCGGCCTCGAGAAGGGCGTAAAGGTGAGTCTGCTTGGCGTGCTATAGGCGAAAGGGTCAGTTACGAAGCTGCATGGTTGGATATCTGGCCACGCAACATACCACACCACCGTGGGAGATCAGACCGCAGAGGTGCAGTCTGCCATTGCCGTTCTTGGCGCGCTCCATCGTGCTCTTGATAACATCGTTCTTGCTCAGCTCGCCCTTCTTGATCGTCTGATCGATACGGACAACATCCTGCCAAACAACGCGGCCAGCACCAATGTTCAAGTGGCCGACCTCCGAGTTGCCCATGAGACCCTCGGGAAGACCGACAGCCAGGGAGGAGGCCTCGAGCTCGGTGAATCCAGTCTTGCTCTGGGAGAGCTCATCCATGACCGGGGTCTTGCCGGCAGCGATGGCATCGCCATTCTTGGGGGATTCGGCGGAAGGAATGCCCCAGCCGTCAATCACGACTATACATGCGCAAAAGCATAAAGATTAGCCAGGCGACCTCTAGATAGATAAGTATATAGGCCGAGACGAGAACGAAGTCCGGAAAACGGCGTGGATCGCGCTTCGCCTCGTGGGCTCGTTGTCTCATCTTAACCTCGTCCTCAACAACCCCCGGGGACGGTTCGACAGGTGATGGTGGGGTCATTCTGGAAACAGAGGCGGACGTACTCAGACAGGCTTTGTGATCCGGCTTGACCATTTTCGCGATCTTTTCTATGACTTGTTCTCTTGATTTTGGAGAATTGGGGTCGTTTTCAGGGGAATGAGTCGTAATTTGTGTCTCAGGAAAGAGCTGCGTGATTTTCTACGAGGAATGGGAGAACCAGACAGGACTGTTTTACACGCTGGCTGAGATGGTGGGGTGGCTATCAGGAATCACCTGTGCTTTTTTTCTTGACGTAGGACCCGAGCCACATTGAACGTTGAGATCGCTGTTACGTGCCAAATGATTCGCGGGATAAGGCACTGAGCGGGGCGATAGCCGTTATCGATAAAGGAAATGTCCACTAACGCTCCCCTGTCACCATAGGCGCATGCGCTGAAAGCTACCACATTGAACTTCATCTGGGTCCCAACCTTGGAAGTCTCATTTTGGATCATTGGATCGCCAACGGGGTTGAAAAGGGTCAAACGGCAAACCAATGTTGAATCAGCCAAGGTACATTGCCATATCACGAACCTGGTGCCAGGGGCGTAATAGGAAATCGGCATAAACTTCCTCACGTCTTGCCTTACGAGTCTCGACACAAAGGACCAGACCACCACAAGGAGCACACGCCAATCACACACCACCTCCAATCACAACCACTGCTTCAACCACACACATCCCTCCCAGAAAGATCACACCACCGCCCAACATGACACCAGAAGCGCAACAGCCTCACCCGCTCGCCCTCCCCGAGACCCTCTCCCCCGACGCCCTCGACGCCCTCACCGACCTCGCAAGCACCCTCTCCCGCCTCCGGCCCCCACAATCAGCCAGCACCCTCGCCGACGCCAAGGGTGCCGGCGGCCCCGGCGGTCCGGGCAGCGGCGCGCACCACGGGTCCCAATCCGCGGCCGTGACGGGCACGACGCCGCTCGCGGCCCCGGCGGGCGCCCAGGGCGAGCTGCATCTCAAGGACGTCCCCTCAGCCACCGACGCCCTGCGCGTCAAGCTGCAGCGGGCGCGCGCGCAGATCCGGAGCCTGCCGGACGTGGGCCGGACGGTGGCGCAGCAGGAAGAAGAACTGCGGGAGCTGGAGGAGCGGATGAGGCGGCAAAAGGTCCTGATGGACAAGCTGCAGAAGGTCGGGGTGCGCTTCGGCAGCGAAGAGGAGGCGGAGCCGGCGGCGCGGGTCGAGCCCGGTGACAAGATGGAGACGTAGGCGGCTCTACTGGATGAGAGCTAGCTTTCAGTTCATTACTCGACAGCTTGATGTCAAGATGCCAAGCGATGCGCAGAGAGCATGCGCGCGGGGGGTGGATGTCGAAAGGATCGACAAAACAATGCATCGACACGGCGTTTGCGGCTACATGCCATGGGAGCTCTCTATTTTAGGGAGCGGAATATGATACCTTTGAAAATTTATGTACTCAAAACTGCGAGATCGAACATAATGACAACGCTATGTGCTGACACGAAAATGTACATGTTGCTCCTTGCCTCCTGATGCTTTGAATTCGCCCTGGCCATTTCATCGGCTCGAAATTCCAACCTTCTTCAGTACATCGTCGGTGCTTACACCGGGGCCACCTGGGACCGTCTTTGTCCAAACTTCCTCGGCAAGGCGCTCCTCTGAAGGCAACACCTTCCAATTGGGCGAGTGCTCGGCCTTGAGCCACTTGAAGTCGTCAACCTGGTCCCACTGGTTGGTTGAGATATCTACTCCTTCGCCCATCTGGAGGAGTTTTGAGTTAGCACGTGGTGTGCCGGAGTGCACTTTCACCTTTTTTCGAGTGGACTCACATAGCAAGTAGGAATAGGGGCGAACCGCACCCCTGAGCAGTCCTCGACGATGGGGCGGCTGCCGCAGTGCAAGTAGAAATCCACATTCTTGCACTCGTGGATACGGACCTGCCTCGCCGCGACTACAACAATGCTGTCAGAGACGCCCGTGATGTGCGCCGGGCCGTTGACATGGCCGGCGACAATGAGGCTCTTGGAGATGTTCTTGATCGCAAGACCTGCAAAGGCGGACTGCCCAGCCGTCGGGACGGACATGTCGACAATGCAGCCCTTGAGGTTGGTCAGGCTGCCGGAGGAGGTCGCGCGTGAAGCGGTTGATGGCAGAATGATGTGGAGACCGGTGTGGTCAGAGATGTTCACGTCGCGCGCCGCCGAGAAGCTGGGCTTGCGGACGCCCGAGCTGCCCGGCTTTGACATCTCGGCGTTGTAATCTTTTGGGAACGACGGGAGATCACCGACGGAGTCCCTCTTCTCTGACTGAATCGAAGATGTCTGCGCATCGGCGGACTGAGTGGCCGGCGCCGAGGGGACTCCGCGCATACTCGGCAGGGGAACGAACTCATCGCTGCCAGCTTGCGGAACTCCCGTAATATTAGCAGCTCGGGGCTTGAACTGAAATTTGGTCTTCGGTGCAAGCTTGGCGGTCTCTTCGTTAAGCTGATCCGTCAGTGCTTTGACCGCCTATGATGGGCTGTCAGTGCGAAACATTCCTGTCAGAGACTCTGTTTCGGGTGCAGGCCTACCTGGGAGTAGGATCTCAGGTCGTATGCCGGCACAAAATCTGAGGCATCGGACACTTCACTCGACAGCCTTGAGATACTCGCTAGTATGGAATCTGTGGCATCTTGTCGCTCGCCGCCAATCTTGGGGATGGAGCTTAGCTGCCCTATAGCCTCCTGGATTGCTATAGTTCAACAGATCGGTAAGTACTACGCATTCAAAGCTGCAGTCGAGGGAAACATACTGATCGCCTCCTGTTGGAAATGGCGGTAGAAACGCTCCTTGGGATCCATGATGGGCTTGAGTCCTGCAAATGCAAAGGGATAATCGTGAGTGGGAGTTAAAACCTCTGAAGAAGCCATGGTGAGAAAGTGCAAAGTGAAAAGGATTAGGACCAGTCTTGGAATATGTGCTCTATGGTGCTAGTTGGCTTAATGGCTACTCATGAAGTGTAGGCAGGTGATATGACAAACTAACAGCAGCTCATCTAGGCACACCACATTACACTCGAATGAGTCGAAGCTAAAGTGGTGACGGCTACGATAGTGACTGGTAGGAGGTGGGTTGCCGCAAAGAAATATACAAACTTACCTTAGTTGACTCGTCTAGACACCTAGAGTAGCGGCATCTAAGCTCGGCAGGCCGGACAAAGCCAGATAGCTCCTAAATGCGCAGTGATCGGCCTGAGGAGGTTGTAGATGCTGCAAGCAGCGTCACAGGGTGTTGTGGAGGAGGGTCGAGTGAGAGAGAAGATTGAGTATTGGATGCGACTAGGGGTTCTCTCGGCGGAGTGATGCGGGGTGTGGGGTTGTTGAACCATGGATGGATCACGAGCCACGCCCCGAGTATGGGTGTGTCGCACGAATCCAGGGACCAGAGACATTCAACAGCAGCATTGGGAGCAGTCAGCCAGTCACCTACTGCATCTTTGATGTATTGTGCCGATCCCCGTGTCCCGTCACGGGCATCAAAGGAGACATGAAGCTAAGCATCGTGGGGGTTGGATGCATTGCGCCTGTTGACATCGTAGAGACCGCTAAGCCGTTGCCTGCAAGTCGATATCGCCAGAAGGGTCCCACGCAGTGACGACATTGCACCGCTTTAGCTTCAAAATCTCACGCCAGAGAGTTGCGGTGCAGCATGCGGGCACTGGTGACAGAGAGGGCATGGTGCAGCGGAAGGATTTCCGGGTAGGGTATCGTGTGCTACTAGGCAAGTCTTAAAAAGCACTTATGATGCTACGCTGACAATGCCGTCGAAATGTCCCTGAGTTTTTTGCTGAGTGCTTGGGGTGGACCCTGAGTCGTCCATAGCAATTGGTGATTGCGCCGAGACGAGCCGCCCTGATATCATGTTGCATATGCCATCTCCGCCCGGCTGTATCTTCACACCAACGGGATCTCAACTCGGTCGCCTTTTCTCAGCCCGTACTCTGGGGAACGGTTAAGCATGCCGCCGGTAATAACTCGCCCGCAACTCGCACGACCTCTGGGATGTCGATAAATTGTGGAATTCCCGCTTCAGACATACAAAACGTACAGTCAGTCACTTCAGTGGTGAGGTTCTCTCCGAAACTCATTACTTCTAGTTGTGGGGGATATCATATAGGAGCTCTCTACCAGTCGTTGGCCTCGATACCGGACTGCCGTAATGCTCAACCAGGCTCGCAATAAGCAAGCACTAAAGTCAACAACTACCTCTTGAAGGTAGCACTCTTGCCAGCCTTCTCCCCGTGCATCCGTCTCGCGCCTTTCGGTCCGTCCGCAATCTTAGCCGTGTAGGGATCAAACACCTTCTTCCTCTTCTTGTTGTCGGCGGTGCCGTTGCTGCTGGCACGCTGAGAGTGAAGCACAGACTGCGCGTTGCTGTAATCGAAGGGCATGAAATCACCCTCTTCCTCGACGTCCACCTCCTGCGCTTTGCGTGCCTCCTTCGCCGCCTCCTTCTCCGCCTTGCGCGCTAGTCGTCGTTGTTCCTCCTCTTTCTGTGCCTTTCGCTTCGCTTTCTTCCGCTGCTCCTTGCGCTCTTCTTTGGTCAGATCCTCATCGTCATCCCCCTCCTCTTCCGAGGACGTATCTTCTTCCTCTGAAGATGTGTCCGATTCTTCTGCCAACTCTGGCTGCATAGCGTCGCTCTTGCGCTTCGTGCCTCTGCGCAAGGTAAACGCATCAGCCGTAAGCTCATCGTCATCTTCTGTCTTCTCCGCAGGTACACTCGTCTTGGCAACCTCGGGTTCTTGCGCGGGTGAAGTGTCACCACCCTCCACCACGCTGGCATTCTCGACGAAAGAGGTCCAAGGCACTGCGATTCGGTCTTCATTGGATGCTTTCTGGCGCGTCCCTTCTTCCCACAGACTGCTGATGGGGACATCTCCAAGCAATTGAGAGTGGTCGAGTTTCAATTCTTCGATCGGTGGAACATCCAAGTCTGACGTCTGGGCTTTTAGGTCGTACGTTCGTGTCTCTCCTAGTTCGCGCTTGGCCACAGAAGCCATAGTATCTCTGCGGTAAAATTCCATGAGCGAGGGCCCGTTGGCGCCTTCTGCGATTGCGTCTTGGACCACCTTGAAAAGATTGTTGATCGAGGCCTTCACAGTGGGCGCAGCATGCCCTAGGCAACTGTGCAGAGCTTTGATGTCGGTAGGCATAATCTTTGCGATCTCCATGACCGCTTGCTGGGACATAAAGAACCCGGGGCTCTCATCCTCTCGACGGGCAAGATCATCGCGCCACTGATGCACTGCCTTATAGACCGCAAACTGCTGGCCACTGAGAGCAGCGGATGTCCTTGAAAGAGCACCCAGCCAGCCCCGAGCTCCACGACCTGTTTCGGCATCGCAAATCAGGTTTGAATAACGAAGCAGAGATGTCTCCTTGGACTTTTGCAGAACCCAACCCATGAGGTTCTTGTTAGGATCCGTTCGGTCGGTATGCTCCAAGATCTCGTTCCGAAGCATGTCGAAGATGTAGAGGAGGTAGTGCGTATCAGATCGCGCGTAATAGAGCATCTCCTCAGGCAACGGCCTAGACAATGGGTTAGATCACTCGAGGCGTGACTAGGAGTACACTTACCTAATACGCCAGTCGGCCAGTTGATATTTCTTGTCGGCATCAAAGTCGGCAAACTTCTTGAGTAGATACGCCAAACTGCGCGTCGGGTAGCTGAGTGCCTCGCAGGCGTGGAAAGTATCGAAAAGCCCGACGATGTACAGCCCGAGATCTCGTTGGAGCCATATGATATCCATGTAAGCGCCATGGAAAACCTAGGATGTTGAGTCAGATGGTGAGAATGAATAGATTTTCGATAGACATTTACAAACCTTGACCTTGGTTGGGTCTGCAAAGACCTCGTTGAGGATCTCTAGTCGGTGTCGCCATGGTTTGAGAGTATCTACAATCCAATCTTTGTCACGCGTGCTCACCTGCATCAGTGATAACAAACCATTGTATGTGCGGTAATCGTGGTGCTCGAGATCGATGGCGATTTCCGGTGCCTGCTTGAGATCCTCGAGCATGCTTAGGACCCCCTCGAAGGTGTCGACCCATATTGCCGCACTCTTCTCTACCGGAAGATATGGGATCGGTTCGCGTTTCTCGTAGAGAGACTCGGGGTATTCCAAGTTGCTAATCTCGGTTTCGTAGGGGTGCTTGTATCTGAAGTTGCCATTAGTGTCTCTTGTTGATGCCAAATTCTGAAGTTTCCGAGCTTTTGAGGAGGCCTTTTTGTGGGAAAGAGAAGTGTTTTTCTCTGCCGCGGCCTTTCTTATTTTGAAAATGAGTAGATCAAAGTAAATGGTGTAAGCGTACTGAGTGTTGTCCTCCTCGTCTTGAAAAGAGCCGAGGCTGTTCTCAAGTGTAACAGAGGCATGAGGCTTAGTGCTCAAGAGAGTCTTCCATGGTCCGGTTGGGAAGTTGTCGGGCTTTTGTTCAAAGCCATTCTGAGGCTTGAGAATGTTTGCCCTGCGAAGCGAGTAGTCGAGCCTATCGGTCTGCTTTGGCTTCTTCGAGGCGGGGCCCTAGAACCAAGTCAATCACAAAAGTCGCATAGACCGTAGAAATAATTGTGCTTACGGAATCTGCTGAGGGTCCAGATTTTCTCTTGATCAGACCTGTGTACTCGTCCAGGCATGTGTCGGCCCTCTCCAGTAGCGAGTCTATCACATCCACAGTTCCGCGCCACGAGATGTCCACATCATCGACATCCTCCAGACTCGGGGCTTTCTGGCCAGTGGTCTTGGCGGCAGCTTCGAGTAAGCCTCTAGACAAGCGCAAGAGTCGCGCCGTGTTTTCGTCGAGTCGATCGGCGACAGAAGAATCCAGCGTCCGCAGAAAGCTGAGATCCTGGCCAGTGATGCGGTTGGTGGTCCTGGTGGTCGCTACCAAGGCGCTTTGGACCTTTTCTTGCACCGACTTGAAGTCTTGTGAAGTGTCCATCGTGATAATGCCAGCTCGAAGACTTGGCTATTGGTCAATCTCGCCGTCGTCGCGTATTGAAACTTCGCGACTTCTACGTACCATTCGAAGTCGAAAAATTTCCGAGTCGGTCTTATCGATAACATGGATCAATCTGAAGTTGAGCGTGCAGCTTCAATTGCGGGCCTTCAATGTTGTGGGCTAGAATTTAGGATGCTGCTACAGTGGATCTTCTCTGTCTCAGGCCCCTCAGGTCCCCACGCCACGAGGAAGGCCAGCGGCTTCGGTGTGCTAACTGATAAGATAAGACCGCCGCCCAGGCCGCTGACGTCGGGTGGTAAAGAGTCTCAACTCTTTCTACACCTGGATGATATTTCGCAAGACTTTCAAGACTGGATTTGAGAACCCCACGGCCAAGATTTGTCCTGGGATTCAAATAACAATAAGGAAAGACGGTTTTCGATAGGAACACCGTCCAAGAAAGGACTGTCTAACCTCGGACGTCTCGGATCGCGTCGTTCAAGCTTATACGGAAATGTCGGCCTCACTTGCACCGGAATGTAACGAGGTGAAAGAGTAAGACTGGACTCGAAGGTTGCAAAAGGAATGCGCCACTTGCTGATACTGTGACAGGAAGTATGACACTTGCTTTCTCAAGTGGTATAGTGAAAGTAAGTTTGGATTGGGGAGGGTGAGTCCCAAATCGCGAGGATCTTCTGACGGTGGTGAAGAATATTTGAGAGGTACGGGCAAGACCGACAACAATGAGTGTGCCGACCTTTTCGAAAAGTACCAAAAATGCTTGACGGTATGTTTCCCGTGGCTAGGCTTCCCCTAAGCAGGTTTTCGTTCTGACTGTTGTCCAGGTGGCATTGAAAGAGAAAGGGATTGATAAGTTGGTCGAGGAGGCGAGGGAAGACAACAAAGAGAATGATGCTGTCTATCTCTCAAAAAGATGTGAGATCCTATCCCCTCCTTCAGAACTCGGTCCTCAATAAGCTAACCCAAACAAGAGCTTGAAAGAGCGCAATCAACAAATTGTAAAGTAGTCACCACTGCTGCATCAACTCACGGTAATAGGTGGCTTTCATGTCATTCGTCACGGCGTTCAGCATAAAGCATAAAGTCGGAATTGGGACCATCTCACTCAATAATCACTGGCCTAATTCTCAGGGCCACCAAAAGATGTACAATACACATTGCAAAACTTGATAAAAGATATATCAAGTTTTTTATGCTTGATATACTCTGCTCCCACAGTGTGATTGATGTTGATGGCGAAGATTGGAGAGGCAACATCACGAAGCTGCCACGTGATGCTCACCCATTTGATCGGTGCACGGGGCTAGCAACTGCCGCGGGAACGTGCTGAAGCTAGATTCTCAGGGGCGGCTTTGCAGCACCCTGGAAGGGGCTAAGCTCCAGCGAATCGGCGCCAATGACGCTATAAGTGCCAGCAGATCAAGGACCTAGCCCCCGATGAGGCTCACTAAAGGTAAATTACTGCTCCAATATGGTCCACTGAAATGTCACGCTGGCTTGTAGTGCCGCTCGAAACAAATGAACAACAAGCTTTTGATCGCGATACCCCTCGATAGTCACCTCTTCATGTCCTCAGCCAGCCATTGTCACCTGCGTCTTCCCGACGACCCTGCCATGCCGACCCTCTGACCTCCTACACCAGACGAAGCATCTCAAACACCAACCATCACCAGCTTAGAGTGGTGCGGCATGCGCATCTCGTAGGAAGCGCGATTCTATGCACCCATTCTCGGTCCTGACCCTCGGGATCTTCGTAGCTGGCTACACCACTGCTCGATGGGACTTAGTGACTCGCCTCTATGAGCTTGCCATATTTGCCTGGGACTACGGAGTCGTGGTAGGTGGAACAGTTGCGCGCGCCTCCTTCCGTCAATACCTGGATAATAACAAGTATTTTTGCACAGACCCGTGCCGCAAGAGCTTTCGCGCTGCTCACCCTCCTCTTCGTCTTGATATATATACCCGTTGAACGGCTTGCGACGAGGGAGGCAAATCTGGTAATTCTTCCCTTATTTATGTCGACCTCGAGAGTCCAGGCCCATACTGATAACGCCGGGAAGCACCCAAGGTCGCCTGGATCAGGTATATCCGCTCGCGAGCAACTGAGACGGAGAGGGTCGTTCTAGGTTTCGATCCAATCCTGTCAGTCGCGTGTCATGCCAGGTCAAGATGGGTTGATGCGCATCTTCTGGCCGACAGACATTGCCAAGTCTGACCGGCCTGGGGTAGTGGTGGGGTGGAGGAATTCCGCCCTCGATGTGTTCGTCGTGGCCATCCTTGATGATGTCGAGGTATGGCACAACTCTCCGATCCCTGACTTTGGACCGGTTGTAGTATCCTTATAACTAAACGAATCCTGTCCAGGCCCGGAAAGTCGAATTTGCCCTAAAGGCAGGTACTCTGCTCAAGAATGCGCCCCATGCTGTTTCTCGGATCTTCGACCTCTGTTGCCAGCCTGCCATGCATGTGCTTGGCCTCTCCAACAACTCAGACGCCCTCGATGTGGATTCATCATGGATACGTGTTACTACGGGCCCCGGCATTCGTGTGCCGCAGGTGTCTTGCCCCAAGGCGGACAACTTCCAGATCATTCTCTTTCAACGACCGCTACCGCAAAGAATGCAGTACATCTCTCTGGCACCGATATCTCTTGCGCTCGGGGACAAGCACGGAGGCTTGCGCATAGAGCCAGCCGATGATATTGAAGCTGAGGACGAGAGGCAAGAGCGCATTAGGAAGGAGAAGAAACAACAATTAGTGGAGAAGCTGAAGCAACATTCCGTGGTCAAAAGGGCGCCATCTCCCAAAGAACAATCGCTCCCCAAGGTCGTTCACCAGATCAATTGGGCCTGGGAGATCGAGAAATTGCTACAGAAGAACGTGTCCCTAGTCGGCACTCGACCCAAGCGAAGCCTTAGTATATCTGAGCGTGTTGTCGAGTCCGCAACAACCATGAGGGACTTTGTCAGCGTCTGGTTGTGGGAATTGATCACCCTCTATCTCTTCCCAGTCATCAAGATGGCATTCGGACTGGCGCTCATGGGTCATAGATGCGCTGCTGAGGTGCTATTGCTCGTTCTCGAGTGGCGCGCTCAGCCCCGTTATGCTGCACTCAAGGACGTCTCTGCAACAGCTCAGCAGGTCGAGATTAGGCTGTTACAGTTCTGCTACTGGCCAATGCAGTATGTGAAATTGAGGAAGAGGAAAAACGACTGGGAAAGCGTGACGACAAGCCATCCAGACTACATACGATTTTATAACAGCCTCTGGCTCGTTGCCAACGACGTTATCATCGGCATCGCCTTGGGCTCGTACATCATCGATAATGCAGACTGGGTCTCGGACCAGATCAGCTCCATATTGACCAGATACACCGTCAAAGCTTTGCAGAGTAGCATCGAGTGGCTAATGGGTTGGCCCGCTGGCCTGAAGCTCAACACTGAGCTTGCTGCCTTCCTCGGCGATCTCTTCCTGTGGGTCATAGATTACTGGTCAAGTAAGTTTGTCGATATTTATACTTGGGTGATCCATTTTGCTAAGTGTTTTAGGCTGCATAGAATTACTGCGCCCCAGCCTGCCCCAGGTGGTATGGTTTATAGGCTTCTCTAGCTTTGGCGGAGCCAGTATGCCGATTGCGCTCTTCTCTGATCTCTTGTCGGTATTGACGGTGCATATCTACTCCTTCTACCTCGCCTCCGCCCGCATCTTCCATTGGCAACTGACGATTCTCGTCTCCCTCTTCCACCTTTTCCGCGGCAAGAAACACAATGTCCTGCGGAATCGTATTGACTCTTGCGACTACGACCTTGATCAGCTTCTAGTCGGCACAATCCTCTTTACCTTGCTCTTCTTTCTTCTTCCGACAGTTGTGGTCTTCTACCTCAACTTTGCTGTTGCTCGAATGGCTATAATTATGTTAAAGGCAGTTTTCGATACCCTGTTGTCCTGTCTCAATCACTTCCCGCTCTTCGCTCTCATGCTACGAATCAAGGACCCCAGGAGATTACCAGGTGAGAGATCAGCACCGAGCAATCTTGGCCTCTTGTGCAATCGTACTGATTATGCATCAGGAGGTATCCGTTTCGAGCTTCGAGACACCAAAAACTCTACTTCAAAAAGCAACTCCCCCCAAGCTATAACATCCGTGATCTATCTCAAGGTCAGCTATCTCGCCCTTTTCATTGCCACCCGTTGTCACTAACGCGACGAAGTCTATACCTCTCTCATTCAAAGCGATGTTTGACCAGTATTTCCAAATGGGTTCGCGAATCCGGAAGCACTACCTCTCACCTCGCGTTCTTTTATGCCTCCTCAGCGGCAAGTTTGTTCCACCAATCAACCGCAAGAGCCTGTATAGTCTACAGTACAGCATGCTTCCGGCGAGAAGAGCAGGGATCCTGGACATGTGGGAGCTCATCACGACATTCCCACCTCCAAAGAGGAAATTTACGGTACCGGGAATACCGAACGGGAGGCTCTACCCTAGTAATTATAATCCAGGGGGACGAACACGGAGTTATCAATGATGCAGTGGCTACCTAAGTAGTTGTTACGATACAAATCTGAAATGAGTTATGCTGCGTATTCATTTTGAGTAATCCAAGAGGTCTCGGTTTTTTTGGCCTCGCTTGGTGCGGATTGTGAACCTTGTTACAGAATCCACAGCTCAGACGCAGGCCTTTGATTTGATCAATAATTTCCAACAACTTTCAAATGTCACGTTGGCCATAGACAGGAAACCATACTGACAGCCTCAAATAGGCATGATGCGGGGCGAAGTTGGTAAGGGATGAGTGAAGCTATCCACAATGCACCCACTCACCATCCCTTACCAGAGACCAGTTGGTGTCTGTCTACTTTCGAATCTTTCCCTGGGATGAGTTCATTTCATTGCAGAAATGCGCCCTGGGGAGGGCGAGTGATTCTGGTTGCCATATAACCGTAGTATTGACCTGCAATTAGCTTCTACTCCAATGATTTTCCGACCTCAAGCCAATCTTGTCCACCACCTTTTCCCTACTGAGAGCACCATCTGCATAATACAATGGAACTTTTCGTTTTTCTTTTCTTATTTATCAGCCTGTGTGTGGCTCGACCGCTGAGCCAAACTTCCGAAGTTGCCAGGATTGCATTTGAGGGTCTGAATGGGAGTGTGTACAGATTTGAGGTACCCATCAACAGGGTGGGCGTCACAATACGTAAGTCATCAGGCTGGAGAGTGGAGGATTTCCTAGTCTGATCGGCATTTGCAGCGAAACCAGCGGTCGTTCATACCATAACGCTGCTGTCGACGGGCTTGTCAGAGGAAGTGCAATGTGTATCTACCTCGCTCGGAAAGTTGAAGACCATCGTCACTAATGGCGAGGTAAGTCCTCCAAGTATTTTGTACGAATTTCACACAGGACTAATGAACGTAGACAATCGCTATCTATCCGCCTCAGAAACAGTCAGTCATAAGCTGCAGATACAAAGGGGACTGGCCCCTGGTCACTCATGGGACATTATGAAGTGGTCATTTTTGAATGGTGACATGCCCAGGCTGAGTGAGCCACTGTGCATGCAGAGAGAGATCCGCAATCGCAAAAGCCTTGCTTCTCTTGACATTCATTAGTCCAGCTACTGGCCGTAGTAGAGGTCACCAGGAGATTTGGGTTGGGTCCGTTATAGTATCGGAGTGGAAGAGGGGCGGGACATGAGGAAGTTTTTTCTTATACATCTTTTGTGCCTGGTAGATAACAGCTTTATTGATGCTTCGGGTACCACTCCAAGCAACTCACAACATCACATATAGCAAGCCATAGAGTACTCAGTAGGCCGCTTTCCCATGGGCTAGCATCCGTTTCGAAAGTGAAGATAATCTTGTCACCCAGGAAAGAGAACCACCGATGCAAGTGCGGGTTGCACCGAACGCACAAATCAAGATCACAGACAGAGGAAGCACATGGATCATATCGTCCATCCTTACCATCAGATACCTTGGAATCTACTCCTCGCTTACCATCAGACATGCGGCTCGTCGAAGCAATTCTGGATCGATCATTTTCGAACTTGTTGCCGGAACCAGCCTCGTCATTCTCATAATTGCTCGCTTGGCAGAGGAAGGGGAGATGTATCCAAGCAAAGCAAAGGGGACAATAAGCAGTGGTCTGTAGTTTGCGATGTACTGGCTTGCTCCCAGATCTATCCGCATTGTGTCCAGCACCAGTGATCGTCAATATGCCAGTGGAAGGGGTTTGGTTATCGAATCGGTCAGGGGCCTTGTAAGTTCTCCTGTGTCGGCTTGGCTAGGATCGAGAGTCGAAGTGAAGGAAGGGAGTTGCACAGAGAGAGTATCAAGAGATGAAAGAATCGAATGGAACGGGTAGTTCACAAAGGCAGTGCCTCGTCGGTCGTTGATCATGGAGATACTGCCCTCGAGACTAGTCAGCATTCAAGACCAATAACACTCCTTTGCCCGAGAATGCCAATTTGACGGATAACTTTCCAATAGTTTCATAGTCCCTCGAGTAAATTATTACGTTAGTCGTGGGAATATGCTTTCGAGTCGTTGCGAGTATGCAGAGCTGGAGGCCAGCGCCGAGGGAGTTTTCAAGGTACTCGACTCGATTCGCCTTGAAAGGCTGCTTGTCGTGAAAGCGCCTGGACATGGTTTGTCTCGAGTATGATTTCATAAGGTAGTAACACCTCGTCATGAGATCATTCGGGCAAGTTCATTCGCTTGATAGAACCATGAATAGAACAACGACAGACTTGAAAACCAGCCTCGAGCGCGAAGGTTGTGCCACTTCTAGTCTGGAGGATGATTAACGAGCCCCTGACGTAGAGTAGTAGCCCTAAAGTGGAAGGAGCCGGGGGCTGCACACCCTCCCCAGCTTCCCCGGACTCCCACATTTTTGCTTCACAATACTTTGTTACTTGGCCATAAACACCTCATTCTCGTACCACAACGCAATTACCTATCTTGTCTTTGTGAGAAGATCTGACCCCGCGAGATATTTCCTTCGCTTTGTGTCATGGACTCCCCGGCGAGTGAGTTCGATCCGAGTCCTAGGGTGGTGCGTGGCTGCATGCACCATTCGTCGAAGCACACGACGATCACAAAGTCCTTTTCAATGGCCTCACAGCGATTGAGAGTTCTTTGCCCTTGAGTGAGTCCCTGTGCAGGCCCCCCAAAACAGCCAGATCTTCCCACATAGCGGGCGGGTAGCCTCTGTTTTGCAGGGAATCCTTCCAGACCTTCCGCTCGCGTCAACTCTTGGAGTCTCACCCAATCAAGATTTCACTCGAACGCTCCATCCTTGCACGGCATTCCGGCAATAAACATCGAGACGATGGCATGCGCTCAGAAAGGAAAAGACCGGTGAGGGGTAAGGGCTGCCGTCCTGCCGCTTGGACTGGTTGGGCCTTGCTTGTTGAGATTGGGGTAAGTCGCAGGGATTTCGAAAGCCGGCATATCACATGACGGCGCAGTGAGGGGAAGAGCAAGGTAATTTCAACCTCACTTCATCCCCTCGATGCAACTCCCATCCTTTTTTCTTCCAAGCAAGATTGAAAATGTCGAGATATCTCGACTTTCGGGCGACTCGACGTTGAGCACTCGCTCAGTCTGGGGAAATGACCCTAAGGGACGCAATTCCGGGGAAGTCCCCACCAGATGGCCCCTACGCCCGCCCGACTGCCCCAGCCTGGGGAAGTTCATGACACGCTCTTCCTCCCCCGACTTCGAAGGAGTGTCAACAGCGCAGCCAGGGCGACAGGCTCATTCGACCCTCATTATCAAGGGAATCGCAAGCTGGAGTGACGGGTACCCAGCTCTTATATGTGTATTTGATGACCCACGTGGTCAGTACCATCTGAGCGACGCATGACCAACCTTCGCGGCAGGACGGGTCTTGTTTATCTTGGTGCACATCGACCAAGCTGCTCTAGCAGAGCCGATCGACAGTGGCTATTCCCGGAACATGCAGACTACTCTAAGCCCTCGAGGACGAGGCCCATTTCCGGCTGCGCTTTGTGGGAATCGTGCAAACTCCTGGTGGAGTGCGCTACGGACTTTGTGGGCCACCTAGCTTGGCCAGATCAGTGAATGAGGCATTACCAGTGTGTGTCTGATGCGGTGAGCTATTTTCCGTACTGCTGCGTTCGGTGGTCATTCCGTATTGCTGCGTTGTTTGGTGGTCATTCCAAGTTTCTGTGTTATTTGGTGGTTCTCCGTTGGTCCTTTGGCAAGTCATCATCACAATTCACAAAAGCGAGTTGTCTCCAACGTATGATTGTTGTTCCTCGACAAAAGAAAATTACTTTGTGCGGTTTGTATGGTCTTGAATCGGGAATGAGATTCGCTAATTTACAAGGTAGTCCCGATGACTTGATGCAAGCCCGCCGAGATCTATGCTCTAGGGGATCTCCAAGTATGCAGCACCTCTATGTCCACTGACCGCTCCAGAATCTATAATTCTCCTCCTTTTGTCTACCCGGTCGACCATGTCTAAGCACACACCTCGTACACTCCTACACCCCCGAAAGCCTGTCCCTGTAGGGGATGGCCAAAGGCTCCTTCGTGTTTGAAGGAATTGTTTACGTCTGAAGGTCAGGGTTAGCCGAATGAGCTATTTTTGTGGGGAAGGGCCAAGCTGGCCAGGAAAAACACATACGAACTTGGCCATGAGGGCAACCATGAGGTCGAAAAGACCGATGGCCTCGACGAAAGCGAAACCCAGAATGGCGTAGGAGAAGAGCTGGCCACGGAGGGCAGGGTTGCGGGCAACACCGTTCAGGAGAGCGGCGAAGACGAGACCGATACCGATACCGGCACCAGTCAGACCGATGGCAGCGGAACCCATACCCAGGTTCTTGGAGACCTCGACCATAGCCTGAGCGATCTCAGAGCTGTAGGCGCGGCGGGAAGAGACCTGGAAAGCCTTGCTGGAGGCCAGGATGGTGGAAGGAGCCTGCTGGCGCTTCAGGGTCTGAAGGGGGCTGGCCTTGGTCATGGCTGTATGGATCGTTTCATGTCAGTCATCGATGTCCGTTCATCATGGGAAAATTTTTCCCTCGTCGGTTCGAGCAAAGCTTTGAAGCTATCGAAAGCCCTGCGGGTGTGTGGAAGGCATACCAGTGATGGTGCGCTTGGAAGCAGCAGCCTGGAAGCGCATGGCAGGGCGAGCGACCTTGGTGGTCGAGGCGGCCATGGACGAAGCCAGGCGAGAGGCAAGGACACGAGTGGAGGCCATTGTGATTGATGGAGGGGAGAGGATTGTCTGGAGATGACAAGGACGATAATGCAAAAGGGAAGAAAGGAAGATATTGAGAGCTCGTGGGAGGAAGCTTGGTGTGAGTGGGAAGAGAGAGTGAGAACTTTTTCAGAGGAACGAAAGGGAGAAGAACATGTGGTCGGTCTACCGGCTATGGGAGCTCAGGGCAACGAACGGACCGAGGAGGGTAGTCTGGTTTGAGGGATATCATAGGCCAATGGGTGAATGGAGAGGATACCCATCACGATTCCACTCCATCATTGATATTGTGGACCTAGTGTCCCAGGCTTGCGAGGGAAATATTTGCTGGGAGGGCCGTATTGGGAAGTGCTCGCCAGCTGGTGAGAAAGTGAGAATGAGGTAGGACAGGGCTTGACAGGGAGTGAAGGGTGCCATGCTTGACTCGGGCGATGTCGGGACTGGCCAGATCGCAGGTGAAGGGCACCCTAGCACATGGCTACGAGATGCTGGTTTCAGGGCCTGAGGCTGATGGACTGGGCTTGGCACCGCCGGTCATGATTCGTGTGGATGGAGTCAGCTCCATAGCTCGACGGAGCTAGAGTCAAGTATCAGGAATTTGCAAACACTGCTGGGCAGGACTGGGCAGGACCAGCGGCCCACACGTAAAAAAGGCGCAATATTTATTATCGCCGGACTCCTCTCTCTAAAATTTGGGCATATGCAGATGGGTGCTGTCGAGTTACCACTCCATTTGAAGCTGTCGAAGAGCTCTGGTCGCGGGATACGGACGACACGATAGCAGAATTTTCCACCCTTGTTGAGGCTCCCCGAAATACCACGACGATACCCGCGGCTGGCACACCCTCGCAGTTCATTTCATCAGTGACCCCCACTGAAGTCCCCACTTGGCGGCCAAGGCAATGGGAAAAAAGGTTCCAGGGTTGCCGGCATGCATGCCCTGGCAGCCGCCTGCATCTGCCACGCCGATTCTCTCAGCGCGCCCTTTTACCAGTGATACGGTGGTACCTGCAAGCCTCTGTTCCAATGGTCCGGACGCAATGCAGACCCCTTGTACCTCCTACAGCACCAGCACCATCATTTGTTTTGCCGAACTATGACCACGGTCTGCATATTGAGAACGCAACGACACCAGCATACCACTGAGAAGAAAACGGGAACGAGTCAAATGAATCAAAAGCAACGAGAGATAGGGAGCCGAGATGAGCATGATTAATCCCAGCGGACAGGAGTCAGGGCGCACGACCAACCAAGGAGAGTGATCTTCCCTGACATGACATGAGCTCATGATGCAGAGCTTTCCGTCAGCGAAGCTCCGACCGAATGGCAGAGCTCCAGGGGGGGAGCTCATTGCCCTGGTAGGTTAAAGCCAATGGCCAAAAGAATACCATGGGTTTGTATTTCCCCCTATTCTCAAACAAACAACGCGTAGCAATTTTGGGGGCGGGATCTTCCAATGAGAAATCTCGATCTCGCCGCAATCCCAGCAACAGGCGCAATAACCGAGATGGATCGGATTCCTTTTGCCAGCTGGCAAGATAAACGCGTCTCCCCGACGCAAGTACACGCTTCTCGTGGAAACAGTCTAGAAGGGCCACCAGGGCCAAAACGGAAATGAGGTCCAGCAGGTCTCCGAAACATGCTGGTCTCCTCCCCCTAACAGCCCCTGTGAAAAATTTTCTTGCTCTGCTGGGATGCCCGTCATGTTCCGCAGATGTACCCTCCAACACAGGGGGCTTATCTACGTAGCCGCTAAAAAAAGGGTGGTGTCGTCCCTGCTAGGCTGTCCCGAAGTAACCGTCCCCTGCATGCCTTGGAGCCTCAAAATTAACGTCAGGCATCCCACGCACTCAGAAGTACACAGTGAGGCTTGCAGCGAACACGCCGTATCACCCTGGAAGAGTCCCCTATTTTACTCTGCCAATGCAGTGATACCAGTCTCAGCTGATGTGAGCCAAATGAAGAAAGTGTGTATGACTTGGCGGTCGTTATGATTAGAGAGGATTCACTGTTCTGCGAGGCCGGAAACAACCGGACATTGCTTACTTATTTGGCAAGTTAAGGATCATGGTCAGCATCACAACTTTTGTGCAAGACACAATACCTACTTAATCAAACACAAGAATAGTAGGATAGATGGGTTCGCCTGGAGCTTCTCTGGCTGGTCACAATTTGGATCTTGAAGTACCTCCGTCTGGGCATACTACTCCGTAGAGAGCCTGAGACTATTAGCGTTTATTTAGGTAAAAAGCACGGGTGCTCCCGTAACTCTAAGGCGCCATGTCCACTCTTGCGGACAACTGTCTGATGCCGGTCATCTGGTGCAAGTACTCATTAAGTCGTCATATACATAATTACTGCAAAGGCCAGCTTCTCTCAAGAAGCTAGACACGTGTGGGTATCATACTATTAAGTCTCCTCTTCCTCAACAGGCTGTTTGATCGCATAGCCCTCCACGAAGCCGGCAGGGTCACAGCTCCGCGCCAGGTTCAGTCCGTTGACCGAGACCCATCGCTGCACCGCCGTCTTGGACAACCTGACCCGCGGTACGTCCGGGGCCGGCTTCGGCTCCTCCTCCTCCTGCCCTTCGGTCTGCTCCTCCGGTACAATCTCCTTGCGCTTCGGTTGCCCTGGCCCCGCGTCTTCGACAAGCCCCATTTCTCGCAAGACAATGAGGCAGTCTTCTGGAGCAATCCATGTTGCTTTGCTGCACTCATCCACGTCAACGATAGTTTCTTCTCCATCCTGGCTAGATAGATCCAGAGTCAGGATCCATCTTGCAACCTCGCCAGCCCAAAACCGTTTATAGCCCTTCTTGCCTAGATCAGAAATAGGCTTCTCTGGTCCTCCCAGTACACCCTCTCGCCTCGATATTTCATACGATATTCCCATCAAAAGCGCTCCTAGTCCCTTTCTTTGCCAAGGCGGGAATACCAAGATACAGGCTAAGTTATTGTTATCCCAGGAAATCTTTTCCTTTGAAAAGAACCCCACGATATGATGCCTTGGGCTGTTGTCCTCCGCTCCTGATTCGGCCTTCGGCGTAAAGACAAGTAGGAAGTAGTTGAAGCCGGTCACATCGAAGAATACAGACTTGTTGTCGAGAAACAATTTCGCGAAGAGAGACAAATTTTGACAAAAAAGCTGCGCGGGTGGTTAGCTGGGGACTTTATGGGGTGAAGCGACAATCTCGACTCACCACATCCTTCTCTCCATCAACCTCCCAGATGCTCCATTCTCCACCATCCTGTTGAATGCCCTTTGGTGCTACAGGTGGGGGCTCCGGTTTCTTCTTCTTGAATGGCCTCGGGATCGGTACAGGAGTCTCCTGCGGTATCCTCTTAGGTTTGGGATGTATATAAATCTTTCGTCCCGGGACGAAGCCACGCTTCTCGCAGACTCGCACATGCTCCCACCATGCTACCAGTTCCTTTGAGTATTTGAAACAGCAAGGGCAGACATAGAGGCGATCCAGCATGAGCTGTTGATCGCGATCACGCTTGCCTGCTTGCTTGGCGCCTCCGTCGTCGTTGCTACCACCGTTGCCCTGTGTCTTTCCGCTGCCCCCAGCGACATCGCCAAGTACTTCTTTTCCATAATACGAGGGGTACCAGGCTCGAAAGCATGTGTTGCCTAGTACGACTTTGTCGATGTTGCGATCGGGGCGAGTGCTCGTTTTCTGGGGGCTAGCTATGCCTTTTGTGCTGTGTGGCTGCGGCTGGACGGGCGGTCCAGAGGTCGCGATTGTGATGGGCTTGGTGATCCCTACTGTTTGTTGATGCGACTGCAGAGGCTTCTTGGGCGGCCCTGTACGTTTCGTGGGCGGGCGTTGCGTTGCGGGAGGGACGATCGTGGTAACATTCCCTGGACCTGGCCTTATGTTCTCGATGCCATTGGGAATGGTCCCATTGTCGTCGACGCCCAGTCGCGTTGACCTTGTCACCTTTGTAGGTTCCGCATTGGCAACAGCCTGCTTCATTTTCTTGGGCACGTTGTGCGCCGGTGCCGACCCGCCGTTTGGGGCTTTCTTGTTGTCAGCCCCGTTGACCTGTCTAGCCTTGCCAGGCGAGATGGCTTGCGGTCGGCGTCGTCGGGGTTCGGGGTCTGGCTGTGCTGGGAGTGGGGGTATTGAAGTTTGGCGCGTCGCACGGCGCGTCACTGTCGGTTCTGAAGGCTCCTCTTTGATCTGTTTCCGCTTCAGGGGTGCCATGATCGTGAAAGAGGATCAAAGAGCACCGAGTATATCGCATTTATCGCCGCAATGGGCCGACCATGGGTCTCGATTGGGTTGTCAGGCTAGCAAATGGGGTGGCCAGCTCGCCGTGCGCTGGTGGTGGAGCCAGCGCAAGCTAGAGAGGTACGTTGGTAACTGCCGTGCGTAGGTAGGTAATACAATGCTGTGGGATGCCTTCTGGACAATAAATACAATTCCAAGTCGCTTGGTCTGGACGTGCGGGAGGTTTAATGTGACAAAGTTGACGAAACGAACCTTGACTGCTGCATTCCCACGGTCCAACCGTTCTCCCAGTTTGAGTTGGTGGCATTCGCGCCAACTCGCTCTGATAAGCGCGGGGAGTCTTGGGGCCTTTTTTGTTGATAAAAAGTAGCGCGACAAAAGGTAGGTACCTTTCACGCTGCGACTAGCATCAGTGCTAGCGGTTGGCCTCAGTTAATTGGCCGGTGCACGTGATTTGAAGATTCCCTCAAGCGCAACCCCATACTTCGATTCGGCGGACAGTGCTTCGACTTGGAGAAAGCAATCGCTTTGTGATGCCCATGCCCTGCTACAGCTACTGGGAAGTTCAAGATGATTGAGGGTCACATCCAATGCTCGCCTCGAGAATTGCCTCCCTAAGGGGCTGTGCCAGGTGTAGTCCTCGGACTGCTGGCCCCAAGGTAAGTTGCACTGCAGTCTTCTGGTCAGAGAATCGGGACTAACATTGACTGCAAGACCCTGTTATCGCCCCGAAGTCCCCGGCGTCTGCAGTCGACCATCAGTACCTTGAGACTCGATCATCCTCTACATCAAGACGATCCACCTGCCGAGTCGCGGTCGCATCAGCAACACCGAAAGCGCCGATTCCCCAAGTACCTAAAAACATCCCCGAACGCCGTGCTTGCACTTCGGGTAAAGGGGAGGTCTTCTAGTCTATCATGGCGCCAGTGGACACTCTTCAGGTCGACTGCTTCATCTCGGAGCCTTCGGTTGCCCGTTGTGACTCTGCAAGAGCTCATTAGAAGTGACGAGGAACGGGCGCAGACCAGCCTGAGTGAATGCCTCCCTGATGCGCAGGAACGTAGGGCCAGACTTAGCAGTCTGGCTTTTAAAGGGGTGACTCAGGATGACATTCGTCACTGGTCATGGATTCTCGGCGCGGAGGATGGCGACGCTCGCATCGCGCGCCTCGTATCAACGCCTACACCCAAGCCAATATTCCTACTTTTCCAGGTGCTACGAAGGGACGAGACTTTGCGCCAAGGATCTTCCATCACCTCCATATTGAACTATGTTGCGCGGCATCATGTTCGATCCCAACACTTGGACGCAGATATGCAATTGCCATTTGGAGCCGTCCGCCGTTCGCTGGATGCGCGGCTGAACATGACACCACACCACTTCGCAATACTGCTCAGACTTCTTGTCGACCATTGTCTACGAGTCTGGCCGTCTGCAATTACATCAATTGCACGCCTGGTGTCTTCATATATTGAGGCAATCCAGCCGGACGGGTCAAGAAGGAGGAGTAACTACGCACAACGGTGTTTCATTTTCAACTATGCACTGCAATTATTTCAGCGCGCCTCGCCAGTCAGCCCCGTATCGCAGATGCGGTATAACTGGCGAGCCCAAAAGACGCTTCTCACCATGTCTGTCGGTTCGCAAAGACCTCTTGTCATTGACCGAGCAAGCTATCGAGCTATGCGCAAAGTCATGATTGGTTTACGAAAATCAGCTGCGGAGGCGAAAGTTGCCTCGCGTTTGGCAAAGACATGGCCACCCTACCGACAGGAGTGGGACGGCCTCGATGAAAGGAGACGGCTGCAGGATGATCTCAGCCGAAGTGTAAAGGCCGGCATCTTGATGCACGAGACCGGGTACGCAGACGAGGAACACGACCGTGCTCTCAATGTGCTCGGCGGGGCTGTCCTGGACGATTCGCCCACCATCCAGACAAGATCACTGGCACCGAAGCAGTGGGCAGGCGCTTTGGCAAGTCTCAACGTCTATTCTACTTGGGCAGCTCGAGTCAAAGCCACTCGTAATGCCCACGAAGCATGGACCTTATTCCAAAAAACCCCACGAGGAGGTATCAAACCGAATTTCCAGGTCTACGCCGAGATGTTTGCAAAACTGTACGCAAGTGGCATCAGGCAGGCATCATCTTTGCTTCCTGGGGACTCCAAAGAAGTCTTCCCAGTTCACGACCAGAGTCTCAGCGATTTCGAACGGGCGAGACTGACGCCTCCGTCAGTCAAAGAGCTCTATAGCCAGATGCTCCGCGAAGGGGTTCGACCCACCGGCCAGTGTCTAGCTGTCCTGGTCCAGAATGCTCGGTCGCTGTCAAAGGCCCTGCAGTACTTCCACGACAGTGGGCTTGACAAGCAGATTATTTCGGCATTGGAAGTGCCGTTCTCTCATCCTTCGATGAAACTTTCTGCCGATATATTACGGCGAGTTCCTCTACCTGAATTTAACGCATATGTCTCATTATTATGCAAGATACAGCCAAGAGCCAACTTGGGAACGGGACCAGAGCGTCACTCTCGATGGGTTGGCGCCATACAACATGCAATCAGACTCTGTGGTGTACGCTTATCGCCTACCACCCAGAGTGGGCGAAGATACAAAGCTCCTTGGCATACAATAATGCGTACATTGGCCCAAAGAAACGTCATCGTCACATGTTCAGAATCTCGAGACCGAGAGGTAGAGGCGATCGAATCATTATCGTTATTCATGAAGGTATTCAGCCCAGTCAGGGATATGATGGGACTGGACACCATCATCTTTGATGCCCTATGTCGGATAACTCTTCGAGTGCTTGAGTTTGACCAGTCACAAGGGTCTAGTCTGGTCAGCGCTGTGGCATCGGGCAACGATGAGGCGGGGGCCTTACTGAAGACCAAGGTGGACTGGGTTCAAAAAGCACACAGTGCCCTGATCCGAAGCTTTCACCAGCTTACTGAACAATCTCCTACTGGGCGGGGAGGTGGGCCTGAATTGAAGCATTCAAGCCTACTGCATGAACTCAACGCCACACATCTGGAGAAGTATGTGCAGGCTATGGCTGGTCTCGGCGATGCGGCCGAGGTCGCTCACGCAATGCAATGGATACTTCGGGCCTGGGATGATGATACCCTTTTGGAGCAGGCCAAGGATCCTGACCACAAAGAACATGCGATCATGACGGAGATCATGGCATTCTTCCGGACTTTGAGCGAGCAGCATATGCCTCCGGAAGTCTCGAAGGAGGTTGAGAGCAAATTACTACAATTGCAGGAAGATAAGGGCTGTACTTGGCTGTGGCCGAGTGTTGAAGATGTGGCAGATTATATACGTCACAGTCCGAACCCGGGCTCGCAACAACCCTGGGTTAAGTCTTCAGTCCAGAGGAGCCGGGAGCCAGCATTGATGAGCTGTGTATGAGTTGTGTATAGATACCGGAGGAGGGGCAAGGAATGCCTCGAGACCCGAAAAAGCGAAAGATACCCTGTAGGACGTTGGAAATGAATTGAATATGATCAAAATATCAGAGCCCTGAGCAGATGGCCACCACCCACATACGGTAGAGGTACGAAGGTTGCAGGCTGAAGTTTCGATCCCCCTGTCAGGTATCGAAAGCTGAGTGGAGGGCTATCCTACTGCCCAATTCCATACAGGTCAGTACCTGGCAGGGACGTGTATTTTACCCTTAACACCTCTGTGAGTGTCATCAGACTGCCCGAGATGATGTCCGTTGTATGGTAGCTGGGTCATTCATTCCTACCATTGTCTGGTCCGCAGACGTTAGAAACTCTCGACTGGTGTGATTCAGACGGGGAGGGCAACCATCCCATGCAGTTTGAAAGTGGAGTTTCGAAGAGCGATTGGCGATTCTGATTGGGCGGAGCACATATTCCCCAGTCGCGTCCACCGCGACGCCGTGGTTCAATACCTACTCTTCATGATGCTGTCTTTGTGTGAGTCTTTCACCGAACACAAACGTTAGCTTCTTCTACTGACTCAATTATTATTATGCTCTCGACATTTTCTACAAAAGGGTTGCCTAGAAGCGTGGAAGTATTTATTTTGGGGTTGCTGTGCGTGCATGCGGCACCGGGCTTGCTTGATGCACGTCAAATGCAATGACACGACGAACAGCATGGTGATGGATGGACTATAATTGAGCATCATAAAGGGCATCTATTGACTTTGCTTCTTTTTGGTTAGTTGGGACAAGTTTCGTCTGATCCTACCGACCCTCGACTCACCCACCCGCCACCTCTCAAGGGCGATCTGTGTCGTCACGGGCAGATTTCTTTGTCCTCCTCCTCACTTTGGTATCACTCTTTTTTCTCCAGACTCGAGTTGGACTCGACTTCATACTTGCCATCACATATTCGTACGAGAAACCCAAGTCAAGATTCATCAGCATTCCAGTGCTTTCACATCCACCCAGATACTCCTATTGACACACTGGAAATTCTCATCTTTTATTCGACCAACTTTTGCGTGTTTGCAAACGACGCTCTCTAATCCATCAGAATGCCGCCATTCCTTGAAGGCTTTGTCGACTTGACAGAGCTCTCTGAAGAGGATGACACACCTCCTAGCCCGGAAAATGGCTATGTCTCGCAGTCTGCAGCCCTGGCTGCGCTCGAGGATCCTCTACTGCAAGTTCAACCCGCCAAACCTGAGCCTGAAGAGGATGGCAATCACTTGAGGGTCGTCTCAGATATTGTATACTCAGATGTTGGGCGCTCAGATGTTGAACCAGAGGCATGGGGGCATTCTGAAGATCAAGGCCTGGCCCCGGCTGTTATGCAACCGGCCTCAAAGCTACCACAAAACTCCAAGTTCTCGGTTGATCTACCCCAGTCAACTCTGATACACCCAGCATCGGACACTATCCTTCGCATACCACGTGCGCTGACCATGACTGAAGACGACGCGCTGCGGGACATTCTTCAGTCAATAGAGTCTATGCCTGACGAGGTGTACATTGAACTTGACGACTTCTCGATATATATCGATACTGAAAAGTACGATGATGAGCTACGTTCTCTTCATTACCTGTCTACTGAAAGGAAAGGGCATAATCTCATGTTCTGTAATGGGATCCTCCGATATGAGGGTATTCAACGCTATGTCCAGAGAGTACCTTTCCGAGAGCTACCTATCGGCAACTATGGAGAGGATAAGTCTTCGATCGCTGGCGAGATGTGGATCCACTCATTGAGAAATGAGGATCGTGAGGTCTACTACACACTCGGAAAACCCTCCATCGAATACACACGCTTCTTCACACCATTCCTTTGGGTCGCCAATCTGGCGAAGCATTTCGTCGATTACTGCGACGCGAGAACGGACGAAAAGCGACGGGTCACCATCCACGATTTCAAGTCCGACTTCGGCCAATGGCTACAATCTCATCATGGCAGCTCGCCTGCTTTCCAGGCTTGGCGAGCAGAGCTTGGTCACGATGATTTTCGGGGTGCCATCATTGCAAATATCGAATTCCTCTGGAAGGAAACGACGAACATACTCACAGGCAGCCAATTGCGCGACTCCCAAGGGCAGTTCAGGTATCTTCGGGTATTCAACGAGGTGCGGACCCTCAATCGCTTTCAGCCGCAGATATCGCCGGGCGATGATCCTAAGGAGATCCCCCGCACGGTTGTAACACCATACATCCATCAATGCTTCAAGCACATGGAACTCGGCCAGATGCTAGAGCCGGTCTCGAGCGAGCATGAGACCATTGGTGCTGAGCCGGTGATTGGCACGCCCTTCCTACACACCCCGGCCAAATGGCTGACAGGGAAGGCAATGATTGAAAACATTCGCCCTGGTGATGTGGTCTCTACCCCCAGAGATGGGCTGACGACGGGAACAAAGTGGAAAATGGAGAAGTTAGACCATTTTGAAAATGATAAATGGTACGGTTTGGTCCAGGGGATTACTGTCAACAAGCAGGGTCTACGCCTTTTCGACGTTACCTGGCTTTATCACCCCATTGACACTCCCTGTCGGATAATGAGATATCCTTGGGAAAACGAATTGTTCCTTTCAGACCATTGTACCTGCGAAGAAGGGTCGCATTCGAAGATCAAAGAAGATCAAGTGCTGGAACTGCATAGTGTTGAATGGTTTGGAGGCCCTTCCACCTCTGCTGAGTTTTTCATTAGGCAGATGTACATGCATGAGCAACGACGCTGGGTCACTCTGAAGGAGAGTGACCTGCGGTGCAGCCATAGTCGTCACGAGGCTGTAGCTAACAAGTACGCAGTCGGCGATACTGTCCTCGCTCATCTCGGTCCAAGCAAGAAACGACTTGAACCATTCGAGATTGTCAGACTTTTCACAGAAGAGGACCAAGACTTTGCCTCGTTGCGGATACTGCTCAGGCGCGCTGAAATCGAGCCAGAGTCTGGTTGCCCTCCAAACGAGCTCGTACATACCGATGAGTTCGTCGACGCCCGCACATCCGTCATCATGACCAAGTGTCTCGTGCGAATCTTCGTTGACGACAGCATTATCCCCACCCCTTACGACCGTCGCGGGGTAGGAAATGCTTTCTATATGACCCGCAGACGAATTTCAGAAGGGGATCAAGTGCGTTACGTGCGCATTGCCGAGAACCCCATTGTCATGCGTCAAGGATTCAATCCAGAGAAGCCGTATCCCAAGCTCGCTGCCCTCGATCTGTTCTGTGGCTGCGGAAACTTCGGGAGGGGCTTGGAGGAAAGCGGCGCTATCGAGTTCAGATGGGCAAATGATATCTCGTCAAAAGCCATTCACACGTACATGGCAAACGCCAGCCATCCCGATGCGGTCCATCCTTTCCTCGGATCGGTGGATAATCTCCTCCGATGTGGACTCGAAGGGCTCTTCTCGAAGAGTGTACCGGCACCGGGAGAAGTTTCTTTCATTTCGGGAGGAAGCCCATGCCCCGGATTCTCCTTGTTAACGTCCAATAAAGACACTCCGGAGCAGATGAAGAACAGGTCTCTGGTTGCATCTTTTGCTGCCTTCATCGACTTCTATCGCCCGCGATACGGCATCTTGGAAAACGTTTCAAGCATTGTACATGCCGGCAAGAACCAGTCGGAAGATTACTTCTCCCAACTGATTTGCGCCTTGGTGGGCTTAGGCTATCAAGCAGAAATCATGCTGGGGAACGCCTGGTCTTACGGTGCTGCCCAATCTCGGTCCCGCGTTTTCCTCCTTTTTGCGGCCCCTGGCTTGAGGCTCCCATCAGCTCCATACCCTTCGCATTCGCACCCTCCTAATACCAAAATCGGTGCCAGGGGATTAGGCAGGCTCAATAATGACGAATCGTATATCGTTATCTCGAATCAACCGACAGCGTTCCAGTTTGTGAGCGCCCAGGAGGCGACAAAGGACCTCCCTGATATTCAGGAGGGCAAGCCCGACATTTGTGTTCCGTTTCCGGACCATCGCCTGAGTGTCGGCATGACAAGACTGCTCCATAACCAGATCCGGAATATTCCTCTCCAACCTTATGGAATGAACTTCGCCCGGGCCTGGTATGGCTATGAGTGGGAGGGTGAGACTGTCCGTGCAATGACCGATGCGGAGAGGGCGTGTTTTCCTCCCGAGGGCAAAAAGAGAGTCCAAAGGATATCTCGGGGCTGGACGCGAGTAGACCCAAGAGGTCTCTTCTCTACGGTCGTAACAACTTGCGCCCCGACAGATTCCCGAGTAGGACGTGTGCTGCATTGGCAGCAGCAGAGGCCACTCACGATGATGGAGGCCCGACGAGCTCAGGGCATTCCAGACCGCGAGGTTTTGCTGGGTAGCAATCCCGAGAAGTGGCATTCTATAGGCAACAGTGTTGCGAGACAGGTTGCAACAGCGCTTGGACTGTCCTTCCGTGAGGCGTGGCTAGGCACCCTGTACGATGAGTCGTTTGGCACCGCCAGGGCAGCAGTCGTGAGTCGCAGGACGCCAGAGACGGCGCCGCGTGAAACCGTGCCTATCGTGGACATTACTGATGTGGGAGCGGAATCCGACACGAGCACGAGCATGACGGAAGCAGGGAGCTCAGGGGTTGATGATATGGCTACGGCTACGACCCCAGAGGTCAGAACACCGCTCTCGAGCTGTTCTGAGGGTAGATCAGGTACGAAGCGTCGACTTGTGCGCAAGTCGGAGTTGCTCGAGACGCCGCTCACGAAGCGGGCTCGGAACAAACGTCATGTACACGTCCACAGGGATGGGGGAGAGACTGGCTCTCGAGAGGAAGATGAAGAGGGCAGCGGCGAAGAGACGCCTGTTGTTGGCATGAGGCAGATTCGTATCAGTCTGTAAGCTGATCAGTCAATATTCCTTCTTTTGTTGAGAAGATGCAGCCAAAGATCAAGGCCGTGTACTGGTGATAGCATCACTTTGCAGCATAGCGAATGGGGTTGAAGGTACTCATCGTCTCTTACTACTAGAGTATAGACATTGCACAAAGTTGTCTTAGCTAGATCAGATTACATTGTTTCAAGGTGTCAAGGAACGAGCCAATTTGCATTGTGACTTCCTGAGATAATATTGTAGAGGGTTTGCTTGATATATGTATATTGTAAAACAATGCGTTCCTTTCTATTCTTTGTTAAAAGCGCCAACATCTTGCTAACTGCAATAGAGGGGCATAGAGCAGTCCGTGCTAGGTCGTCTTCAGTCCAACCTTGACGATTAGACGGGATCACCCTGCATCAATGTACGAAGTAGATGCGATGCGGCCATGCGGTCGCGGATGCGGGCCCCCGGAGGTGGTGAGCTGTCTCCACACAAGCTCCTTGCCAATTAGGGCAAGTTTTGGTGCATTGACCACTGTTGCCGCAACATGGCGTGGTGATTTCCCGGCGATTGGCCACCGGCTTCCGGACGCTCTCAGGCACCCTGGTCTCCCCGGTACGGCCCAAGTAGCGCCGTCCAATTACAGCCGCCGGCGCGCCTGTTCTCGCGACCTCTGGAAACGCTCAACGACTGAGATTACTCGAGGCCCCGTGGCGCTTAGCCAGCTCGTCTTCTCGATCCAGGCCTCACACTGCCCTAGCCAGGTCTCAAGGAGATGAGATCTAGGTCTGTCGGCAGCAGAGTATTGGCTGCCGCCGATCGCCACCTGGGAGAGGTTAGAGAGAGCTGCTTCCACTGATGCCGGCTGAACTCAATGTCCCTTTCCCATCCTACCTACCCTGGCCCATCATGCCAGATGTCATGCGAGCCGCAACAAGGTACAGCTGTTCTGACATCGAGTAGCTTCTAAGAGCATGGGTAGGTTGTCCTCGCTTCTTGGGCCGGGCCCGTGGCAGCCATACGTTCGCTCCAGCCTAGTGGTTGCCAGCATGTGTCCGTGTTCTCTGATCCAGAATCGCGGACGACGCTACAAGAACGACGCGCTCGCCTTGTAAATGTTTCGTCACTGCTCAGTTCGTGTTGCCTGACACCTGATCGTCGTTCCTTCTTTCGTTTCCTCTTCGTCGATCTCTTCCCAATTTCTCCTCTCTTTGTTTCTCTCCTCTCTTCCAAGAGAACAAGAGAACAGTCATACACTCATTCATCTCCTTTGTCATTCCTTGTGTTTCAAAACAACGACTTCCTGTCTCGAAACAGAGTCTTTGTCACTCTCATTCCTTTGCTCCAAAAAAGCTTCTGGGCATTGCTGTTCAAACGAGCTGTGAATCAGCCCAGGCGGCTGGGTTCACTGGATCCCTAATACATTTTCCCAAAACCTCTCGCGCATACGTATGTAGAGCTCGGCGCTTCTACTTCCCACTTTTCTTGCAACACAGACAAGACATACGATACATACGACGGAAAGAAAGATGCAGATCACCAACTTAATAATCATCGTACCCTTGCTCCTGCTTTCCAGCGCAGAGGCTGGTCCTCTGAGGCGTGCTGGTACAAGCAATGACCCGTAAGTTCTGTCCTACAAGTCAGTATCCCATCCCACTTAGAAACTCATACTGACACGTACGCAGGCATTTGATAGAACCTGCTGGCAAGGCTGCATCGTGGCCGCGGTATGCTGCCCCAGCCGTGGTAGGCGGAAACAGATGGAAACGGCAAAACGGGTTCAGCAATTCTAGTACCACTGCTGTGTCCTCAACGTCCTCCATCAACACCGGTGCCTTCACACAAGAGACTACTTCGACAGAAAGCAATGGCTCAACTTCGACGTCTACGGATGCCGAGCCCACTACAACCTCAACCGTGACGTCTTCTAGCAGCAGCACGACTACCTTGGGCACGACGAACAACCAGAATGCCGCGACGACTGTGGGAACCGCACTGCCAAGACCGTCAGACCCTACGGACTCGGTTTCCGATGCGACAACATCATCGTCCAGCACCTCCGTTGCCATGGCATCCACGGTCTCTCTGGGCCCTCTTGCCCCCGGCTTGTCAACCACTACGACGACATCCGCAAAACAGACAGAAAGGGGTCCGGCCACGTCGGCGACCTCGTCCACATCCACGCGTGAATCCGTAACGACTGAGGTAACGATCGTTCCGCCCGGTCTAGACACGTCTTCGAGCTCGACCGAGACCAGCTCCAAAAGCACGTTGGAAGCTAGCACCCCCACCACTGAAGCAACATCGACGTCAACCTCGACGGGAGTGGTGACTTCTAGTTCACCTACTGAGTCTCAGTCTCGGTCAACCACCTCTTCTCCGAGCAGCACCACCCCGCAGCGTACTACCCCCACCACTCCCGCGACAAGTGAATCAGGTACACCACGGGGACCAGTAGGCAAGGTCAACACCGAGGTGCCGACGGCCATGTCCACGGCACCGCCGGCGAGCTCGTCTCTCCCACAGGATGTATACGCGAGCAACGTCGGCCAAGCCAAGTCCATCCAGAGTATCTACGCCGGCATCACAGCAGATACAGCCTGCACCAGTGGCCAAGTGGCCTGTATCGACGGCAACCTCAACCTCTGCGGCTCGGACGGCTCGTTCGCGGTGAAGCAGACCTGTGGCGCAGGCAAGGGCTGCTTTCCCATGCCTGCGGAGGGCTTTCAGGGTGTCATGGTCGGATGTGCGGACAAGACCAAGGCCGAGAGCGTGCTGGGCATCTCTGGCGGCAGCAATACCACTCCTGGCGGCGGCAGCGGCGGGATAGTGACCGTGACTGCGGCCTCGTCAACTGTCACACAGACCTTTACGCCCAGCCAGACGAGCAGCAGCGCGCCCAAGGAGGTGGTGCAGACTAGGACGACTATGGTCACCATCCGCACAACCGAGACGATCAAGGCCTCCGCGACCACCCCAGACGCCGTCCCGACAACTGGCCCCCGCGAGTCGCCCAGCTCCAAGCCAACCACACCGCCTCAGGAGCCGACTACCACCAGCACCACCCAGCAGGACTCCAAGCCCACCGACGCGCCGGCGCCACCGCCGCCGGATGCCACGTCGACTTTCCCCAGCCCCACGTTCACGCTGAAGATCACGCCCATCATCTTCTCCTCCCCGAAGCCCACACCCACGCCTGAGGGACGTCCAGACCGTGGCGGTGATGACGACGGCAATGGTCGGGGCGGTGCGCAGCACGAGCCGCCCTTCGGTGGGCAGGATGGCGGCCCCAACGGCAAGGTACAGGCTGCCGCGGCGGTGGTGACGGTGCACGACGCCGCTACGACGGTGCACGAGACCACCACCGTGCGGGTCACCACCACCGCGACGACGACCATGAGCGTGAGGATCCTGGGGCTAGGTGCTTGAACTGTGGGATAGTAAAAAGTGGGAGATGCGAGCGGTAATGAAATAGATAGGGCAGTGGTAATACTTTGAGTTTTGGGAGAGTAGAGGCAAGATTCGAGATCGCAGACTGACAGCGGGGAGTTGGGTTTTGAATTTGCTATGGGAGGGAATACTGGCTGGGAACGGCGAAAGCGTGGAAAAAGGGGGAAAATCTTGGGTGTACTTTGCAATTTTGAATACCTACTCTTGTCGAGACATATCTCGCATTTTCTTAATAACTCTTGGGGCTACATAGTCACAATCGAAAAATAGAAAACCTTTCTCTTCGTCAAGACGCACAATTCTACATGACCACAGCCGGACGGAGCCTTGTGGGCGATCAGAGGCGTTGTACGCTCTACGTTTATACATAGAAACCATACAAGCATCACATGTATATGGAGCAATCATTACGAGCATAGTAGCCTTTGTCACGTTGATACAAACACCAGGGATGCCATCCCCGCGGCGTCCCTATTGCTATGAAAGAATTATGGACGATAGCAGGAACGAAGGGCGCGAATTACAAAAGAGAACAATGCAAAGCACCGCAAAACACGCCGTCCGCCCCCGAGAGAAGTCTGGACTCTCTTCCCAACCACTGGGGGAAGAGGGAGCTCTCTTGTTGCCCGAAATCTAGTACATGATGGTGATGATAGTAAAGACGATGACGATGGAATGGACGAGCGAAAGGCAAGGTGATGCCAGGGTTGTTTGGAAAAGATGTCTTCGGATTCCCCATGCTTCTCTCATCCTGCTCTCCTTCTTGCATGTGCGCTCCCTCTAAATTACAAGGAGCTGCCTACTGCCTCCTCCTCCAACTCGAGCCAAGTCTATCTTGTTTCCTTCCCAGCCCTCTCCTCTCCTTTGGCAGGAAGGAAAAAAAAGTACACGGAGAAAGTGGATGATGGTAACAAGGAACGTAAAACCCCTCCTAGTATCAAACAATTTCTTACATGCCCTCAAAGTCGCCACCGAGGTCGTCCTCATCGAGGTCGCCCTCTTGTATCTCCTTGGCCATCTCACGCTCGCGTTCCCGGGCTTCCTGGGCATTCTTCAGCTCGAGGCGGTGCTGGTTCATGGGGAATCGCATGGCCTGTGTGAAGAACATTTTGTTAGCGTTTGAGACATTCCCTTGTCAGACACATTCACAAGGTTCAATTGTACGCACCTTGACGCTCTCATCATGCAGCGCAAGACAAGCCCTGATACGGTCGTGGAAAGCCTCACCAGGCTCCCTCGTCGCGTAGACATCACCAATCTCCTTGCTCTTCATGAAGCCACGCTCCCGATCCAGAGTCGCCTCGATGACACCGTCACGAATTGCCTTGGCAACGATGTACTCGGCCGACTCCTCGCTACCGAGCTGCAGGCGGATGCAAATGTCTCGTAGCGAGATGCGGCTGTAAGACAGAGACATCATGCGAATGCCAGTCTTGATGACGTTTTGCCGCAGGCGCAAGATGAGCGTGTACGTGCCATCCTTGCGGAAGACATCGGCGTTGTCGGCAATGGCCGTCTCAAAGTCCTCAAGGTTGCCCACGCGTACAGCCTGGACGAGAAGGAAGTACGGGTGCAGAGCCTGCTCCATGGTAGGCATGCGGAAAGTCGCGCGGTCAGGGATATCGCCCATGAGCAGCTCAACTACCATCAACAGCTTCGTCGCCGTCTGCGAGAAGCCGACGGCGCAAGCGCTTGAAGGCGCCTTGCGGGTGGCAGCGGTAAGGTGTTCGTGCGCCTCAGTGTAGCGGAGCTGGATGGCGCGAATGCGGCCGAGGTAGTAGAGAAAACGGGCAACCTGGTTGTTGGCAGCATTGTCGGGGAACTGGGTGTGCGAAACGAGTAGGTCGGCTTGCGCGATGTGGGAGGTCAGGAGGTAGTTGCGCAGGAGCAGGACGATGACTGAGGCTTGAGTGTCGATGTCTTTGCGCAGGACGGCAGTTCGCAGGGCGGCAAGCAGAGTTGGGCGAATGGACACGATGGGCGACTGCGGCGAGGGCGGTAGAGGCGCAACGTTCTCACAGAAGAGCGAGTAGTAAAAGTAGACCTTGGCAGCCAACGAGTCGAGTGTCCTGCGGTTGAGGGAGTGGATCCGCTCCGACAGGTATTTCGAGAAGTCGGAGCCGTGCTGGAACTGCTTCGAGTCGAAGAGATAGACCTGGATGAGGATGCCGAGGAAGATGTCAACCTCGGGGATGATCTCCTTGACCTCCTTCTTGTTGCCGTTCTTGACGGGGGCCTTGGACTCCGAGTCGACTTCCATCTCGGGGCCAGGCTGGCGGCCCAAGGGCAGACCTTCCTTGCCGATAACAGCGAGCAATTGCTTAGCGGTGCTGCTGGAGGCGGCATTTGCGGGGAAAGTCTCGGTGATGACCTGGGCGAGGATGTCGGGTGTCAGGCGCTTGCGGATGGACGAAATTGAGCGCAGGGCGCGTAGGGAGAATCTGGCGTCGAAAAGGGCGACGGCGCGATCTAGCAGGGCGAAATTGCTCTTGATGTCTATAGAGCCAGACATATTGATTAGCGATCAAATACTACGGAAGGGGTAAATGGCGAAAATGCGTGGTGGTGATGAAAACATACCGGACACAGTCTGGACAACAGGGTCGACCTTGACCTCGCCCTCGGCGGCCTCATCAGAATCCTCCATGGCGACATCGGCATCCTTGGAGGGAGGCTTGGACGACTGCTTGGAGGCTTTAGAGGGAGGTACGACCACAGTCATCTCATCGTCGCCGTCCTTGGCACCCTTCTTGCCCTTTCCCTTTATTGAAGACGAATCGTCCTTCATCTCGACGTCCTGGTTGTTTCGGATGCCGTTCTCGACAGGCTCATTGCCGTTGCTATGGGGTGTTTTGCTCGGCATACTTGCAGGAGACTGTAATCGGGGGTGATGCGGAGGACGAGGAGGATCAAGCAGCAGAGAGAGGCTGCTGAGCTCGATGGGCGATGGCTATGGTTGGGGGACTCGCGATGATGGTCAGCTTCGCGGCTCGCGGTCGTGTGGCCAAACTTCGGCTGGTTTGCTTTGGGGGACCAGGGTGGGTAGCAGCAGGAGTCAAGTCAGCTGAACACACGTCGAGTAAAAGACAGCCCTGCGTCGTTTTTCTCGCGGCTGAACAGTCGGGCAGAATAGCCGTGAAAGAATGATGGATTGGAGAGTCGTGGATGGGGTTGATCTGATGTGCTTTGTCAAGGTGATGCAAGCAAGGTTCGAAGCTTCTCGCCGTCAAAGACTGGGACTGACTGAGTGAGAGCGACTGTGTGACTGACCTGACTGGGGATGCGGACCAGCTGGCAAGCACAGGTCCAGTAGGCTGTAGCGCGTGTTGCGTGTAACTAGCAGCAGAGCAGCAGAAAGATGCGCTGGCTTTCGGGGCTTCTCCCAGTTTCTAACCACGTCTATTGGCCAGCATGTGCCTATCAACCCACTTCCTCTTGCATCTGCAGATAGGGAGCCGGTACTTGTCAGCCTCAGCAAGCTTTGGTGTGGCCCACGCGTACCTTACCTGAGCTCCCTTGGCAGGCCCCTTCTCCAGTAGTTAAGTACCGTACATAGGTACGTGCATGACGTTGTACTTATCAGTGAATGCATAGTATGCATTATTATTGTGCTTATCATAAATATCACAAACATGGAGAGATTGGACGCATAATCACAAGTGCAATTCATGACTGCGCTCCTGATGCCCAAAAAGAATAATAATTATATTTCAGTCTTTCTTCACCAAGGCTTCCAATCCACTGGTAGTACAAGCCAAACCAACCTTCCATGTCCCATGCCCTTGTCAAATTGAAGAAGAACAAAAATCCTCATTTACGCTCCAGTACCTAGCTCCTTGATTCCGTAAAACGCCTGTTGTCATCGCCTACTCAAGTACTCTCCGAGCACATGCAGTATCCATCCCCAATTTGGTATTCTTTGTGTAGTGGTACGGTAACTCTGTACCGTTTCGAGGAAACCTGATCTCACCAGGTCCTGTCAGGTCCAGTCTACAAGTCGCCCTTGCCCGGCATCACCTTGGCCGCCTGCACAGCGCTCATCTTGTTAATCCATGCCGCCGCCGGCTGCACCTTGCGCACCGTCCTCAGCTCGTCTGATGAGTAGCCAGGGATGCGTATGTTATAGCCCCGCTCGAGAACCAGCTGGAGGTCGCGGATCTCAAGTACCTTGGAGCCGCGCTCCTTGGCGATACGGCAGGCCATGTGCAGCACGTCGTCGACGAAAGAGTCCGCTAGATTAAGGACAGACTGGTAGCGTCCTGTTAGCAAGGTCCGCCCATAACTGTTGCTATCGTAAAGGGGTTCTTGTCTTACCTCTTCAACTTCGGGGGTGAGCATGTTGCCGTCCTGGCCTTCGGCTGTGCCACCACAGACCTGCCGGACGAGCTCGTCAAGTTTCTTCTTGTTGAGGACACGTTCGCCCTCCCCTTCCAGCTGTAGGGCCGGGATCTTGTTGACGGCGGGCTGGCCCATAACGCCGCCGGCGACACCTCCACCGGCACTGTAGGTAGGCCGGCCTGCAGCCACACCGCCTCCTACCGAGACTGGCTGGGGCACCTGGACAGCTTTCTCCGGGAGCACCTTCGGGATGGGTAGTCGAGATTGGAGGGTTTGCTGAGGCTGCGTAGGATGAGCGTGCGGATGGACTTGGGCGGCGGCAGCACCCATAACGCCTGCGCTGCCTGGGGTGCCCGAAGGTTGACCTCCTGGGTGGCCGGAGCCAGGCATGCTGCCCGATGCTGAGTTAACACGCTGCTTGTCTGCAGCTGCAGCGAGTGCAGCTTGGTGCGAAAAAGAGACGGGGCCTCCTCCTGGCGTGGCTGATTGTGGTGTTGTGACGCGGTTCGCACTCTGGGTGGGGGTGCCTGCAGATGGGATACCAGCTTTGGCTGCTGCAAGTGCGGTGTTTACCGGAGGTGGTTGAGATGGTTGCTGTTGTGGTTGTGGTTGTGGCTGCTGCTGCGTACCAGGTTCTGCTTTTATGTTGACCGGACCTCCTGCCGTCGGTTGCGCCTGAGTGACTGGTGAACCTTGTTGTGGACCAGATGTGGCTGCAATCTGAGGAGTTTGTGACTGCTGGCTGACTCCAATGCCATTAGCGCCTGGCATACGACCGGCCGCGGCAATCTGCTCCTTCTTTGCCGCCTCAAAAGCACCGTTAATGTTGGCCTGGGAGCTTTGCAACGCCGCATTGCCCCCTTGTCCGGCCCCCTGCCCAGCCTGTTGTGGACCGGCTGGCGGCCGACCAGCCTGCCCTGTGGCAGCGATGTTTCCGGCCGCGACTTTCTGCGCGCCGTTCGCCTGAGCAGCCTTGAGTGCATCCTGCTGTTTGCGAAAGTTGTTGACAAAAGCAGCAGCGTCGCCGTAGCCCTTGTTGTACGCCTGCTTCCTACTGTCGACGTTCTTCTGCTCCTCCGGGTTGAGCGGCTGTTGTCTCTCATTCCTAGTCTTGATCATCTGCTCGATCTTCTGGATCTGGTTGCGAGCCATTTCCATCTGCATCAGGTTGTTCCCGTATCGCCGCTTCATCTCTTCTTGCCACTTGGCTACAGCTTCTGGCCCCATCTCTGTCACCTTGGGGAACGGGATATACGTCATCTGGTTCACATGGGCAGCAATGTGATCGGGTAGTTTTTGGGGTTGGGCGGCAGGCTGCCCTGCTTGGCCGGCCTGTGCTCCCTGTGCTGGAGCTGCCGCCACGGGCGCGGCGGCTTGTGGTGTGGCAGCTCCGGCTGTGTTAGCACTCGCAGGAGCATTTCCTGCTTGAGCTCCGGCCTGAGCAAGAGATGAGGCCTGTGCATCAGGGTTAGCTGGCTGTTGAGGAGTTTGCGCAGGCTGGCCGCCAGGTGCCGCTGCCTCCTGCTGGGGTCCCGATTGAGCCGCCTTTCGCTCCCGTACCTTCTTGTGCAGCATGGCGCCGAACTCTTGTATCCGCTTCTTGGCTTGAGCCTTTTCCGCAGAGCCCTCGGGGTGCGAGTCGTAGTGCTTCCACAACTGATGCAAACCATTCTCGTACTTCGTCTTCTCCTCCTGGCTGAGGAAAGGTATGCCGCGCATTTGCTCTGGCTTGTACATTGGGATGGGTCGGGGCGCTTGGGGCTGAGCTTGCGCGTTACCCGGGCTGGCCTGAGCCTGCTGGCCGGGCTGTTGTTGCTGGTTCATCGTGTGCGACTCCGTGGAGCAGATACGCTGCGTGTTGCTCTTTGTAGAGGGCGTTGGCCACCAAAGTAGCCTTTGCGATGGAGTGGTTTGGCTTTCTTGGTCGATCGATTTGAAGAAGCCAGGTCGAAGCAAGGGAAAGGTGAGGCGGAGAAGATGAGCAAGATTGAGCGCTGATGGCAGCTGCCAGTGGGGATCAGCTCGGGTGCGAAAGTGTGACAGATGGTTCGCGTCACTGTTGACGATTTAAAGCGACCATGGGAGATGTGGTGCTACTTGACAGGGTCTGACAATTCCCCGACGTAGTGATTGTGGGATTGTCGTGCAAGTTGGATATTGAGGTAAAGTAATGTCTGTAGGTTGCCCAGGTGGTATCTTATCAACCTAGTGGTACAATTTAGTCGCACGACGTGCAAGGCTGCGTCGCGCACGGTACGCTCCGCAATTTGATTGGAATCGATTGCACTGTGCTGGTCACATGCCATCTGCCGGCCTGATTCAAGTGCCAGGCTCCAGCGCTCAGCGCGCCTAGCCTAATTCAGGAAATCAAAATGCGTCCCAAAATCAGCTCGAAACCCACGACAAAATCGAGAACTGGCACAGAAGCCTCTCGACGCTGTAGGTCAGATCAAGAAAATTGAACGCTCGCTGTCAGAGAAGTATTGATGACTGGCGCTGATTCATTGTTGCTTGTCTCCTTCCCAGCAAAGTCATATGGGCGATACCTAGGAACGTACAGCGACCACATAGGAACACCTGAGGCCATAGAGCCTGGCTTCATGTTTATATTTGGTTCACAATTCGTGGTATTCCAAGAGCGTTGCCCGAGCTGAAATCTAAATAAAGGCAGGGAAAAGGTGGTATCTGAGGCGGATGACAAGTGAAAACGGTGCTGGTACAAGCTTCAATCCGCGTAGCCAAGCCAACCCAGTATCGAGCTTAAGCTCTTCAATATCCAACCAACTCCAGTCTAAAACTGTCCAATTGTCCCAGACCAAAGTCAGGCCTCTTGAAACTCGAGAAATCAGTCTTTAACGTAAGACCGGATTGCAGCAAGGGAGTGACAGGCACTCCCTTCATCCGTACAATACTGCCGACGTCCCAAGGAGCATCGACTGGGTCTAAAAAAGAAAAGAAGAAAATTGTCAACAGTCATTGCAACGTATAACATGAAACAGGTCCATAATCCAACATTGTGCTTCGTGTGCTATGCCGCAAAATGCAAAAAAGAAGACAGTAATCATGCCGTCATCAGGTCGTCAAAACGTATAACGCTCTTCTAGTAGCCCGTCATGAATAGGGCACCAGGGTATCTCAGGGAGAATCAACCTCCATGCTGATGTAATGATAATATGGTAACTCCTTTGCCAGTGCTTCGGCGACCTCCAGCATGTCATCATCACTGCTGTCGGGCTCGTCGAGCTCATGAATCGGCGGTGGCGGAGGGTCGGCGAACTGCAGACTATGGCGGTTACCGACCTTTCGGCGGAGTCGGCGGGCACTTGATCCCATCTCAGAGGCGTCGAGGTAATCACGGATGTCCTCTCGATCAGAGCCACTTCCGATACTCTCGGTGATGGTACGTTTGCTCACACTGCCCTGGCTCATTCGCTTCCGGCGTTTCTCCTCCCGCTGCTTGAGCAGGAAGGCTTGCATCTCATCGTCTTCTTCAAGATCCGAGTCGTCAGAATCATCCGAGGCTTCCGACTCGGAGGTGCTGCAATTGAGGTTGCGTAGCTCGTCCATCATCTTGCGGTCGAGCTCCTTTGGGGCACGAGATCGGGACCGACTTCGATCCGACTCGGCGTATTCGATGGCGTGTGGACGAATAACCTCGATGTCGTCATCGCCTTCATCGCTGTCATCGATCTCTTCTAGAATAAAAGTGGCTTCGGTGATGATTCTAGTAGTGCTTTGGATCTGTATGCGAACTGGCGAAGGTGAGGGACTCGGTTTGGACTGGTCGGAGCAGAGTGAGCGTGGAGGGCTGTCGCTCTCGGAAGATTCCGCATCCGAGTCCTCACCGCCGCTTGCTGAAGACGAGGACCGCGGTGACAGCTGATCGGGCCGGACCGAATTTGGGCGGTAGCTGAAGTTGTGTCCGTTACCAAAAGGCTGGATGTTTTGGTGTTTCGGCATTGGTCGGTTTTGGTTCTTCTTTGATTGGGAACCGCGAGACGCAGGACCCTTCTTGCGACTGTTTGCAGGTGAGGCCGTTCTCGGCGTCTGTGGCGGTGATGTTGGACCTGCAGTCTGAAAAGCCCCCAGGCTGGGCGCCTTGCTGGGCGCCTTTGGCGTCTTTGGCCGAGGCATTGTGGCCCGAGCTGGCGGGATTCGCCCCAAAATTGATGTTTCAGATTCGGTTCAATAAGAAGCGTGGTAAAGTGATATGGGATGGGTTTGATGCCACACGCGGAGTCTTATCGATTGCGAGTGAATGTGGGGTAGGGGGTAATAAAAAATAACGTCGAGATAGTTATATCGCGGGGAAGAAAAATAAGCGATAATGAAGAGATGGGGGGATTGACAGGGTATTTCAAGGCGTCACCCAAAGTATGAACCTCCAGTAAGGAGAAGATAATGGATATCGGTTGGTTGTCATGATAGAATCGTGCTTAAGGCGGCGCAGGACGAGTTGTAGCGCAAGATCGAAGTCCGAAGTTGCGCGGAAGGGATATGGCCAGTAGAAGATTGGGTGATGGTGGTGGTGGCGGCAGCGGAGAGGAGGGAAGAAGACGGGTGTAGTAGGATGAGAGCAGGCGTGTATGTGTGTGAGTGACTGAGCGTGAAAGACCAGTGGTGTGTGTGGACACGAGCGATGACGGACGGGACGGGCGACTCTGGATCGACTGGGAGCTGCCGAGTAAAGTGGCAGCTGTCAGATTGGCGTATCTTTCGTAGGTTCGTAAATGTGCAAACTGGGCCGAATGCGCGTGTGCGCGTAGGCGTGTGCGTGTGCGAGTATGCGCTGGCTCGGGTAACACAGAGACCAGAAGACGGGAGAAAGCCCCAAATTGAGACAATCCTTTTGCAATCGCCGGATGTCTTTTATGTTCGTCGGTAGCCGAATGACTGCCTGATGGACAAATACAGCCTTTTTGGGGGCGGTAAAAGTATAGTACGTTTGGGCGCGAGTATGCCCAAAGACAGAGATCAGGTTGGGTTATTTTCTCTGATGAGTAAACATATATATGCCGCTTGTTCGAGATCGGTGGTATTCAGAGAGAAAATACACTCAGATGAGCGATATTGCAAATATAACGAGGTCAAATTGAGACACGAGGGTTTCACCACGTCGATGTGGCTGCTTAGTATTTTATAAACCTGGTACTGCGGCGGTGGAAATGCTGAGACTGCACTCGACTCTGCTAGTGGTCGGCAAGACGTCGGTCACTGGGCACACAAGAAACTCTTATACTTTTGCCAACAACGTTGCGTTAAATTTCATGCGCAAGAGCGATAAAAAAGAGGCTTGAGAGTACGCAGAGCACGCTTTACGGAGCGGGTCGGCGGGCGGGAAAGTGGACATGGACGACGAGCCATTCGGTTCCATCAGCCTATGTCGGAGAAGATAGCGGCAGCTTGGGCAGCAATGCTCGGAAACCCTGCCCGCCCGAAATAAATTTTCATGTACGTTCTAGGGTCCGGATGGAGTCTCAGGTCCAAGAAACGCTGGAGCCAGCGATCTCTTGCGACGTGTACGGCGACTAGTATTGTGCGGCAGTAGAATACCTCTGTTGCGCACGGCATGAGCCATCTGATTTTCTTTGGGAAAGCCCCTGGCTGCGAGGAGCGTGTGAGTGAGTTGTCAGTCTCATCATGCCCGCCAGCCAAGTACTCACCGACAAGGCTGGATGTGTGTGTTCCTGAAGCTAAGACGCATGGCACAGGCATGCTTACTTAGTAGGTAGCATGGACCCGACAGACGATACAAAGCCGGGAGAATCAGTGGATGGGCCGACGGGTTGGCGGCATGCTAAAACAAAGGCCGCATGCGCTTTGCAGCAGCCATGCCCAATGAGCGGGAGAGAAGGCCGGTATCCATCCGTATGCAGGGAGGAAAAGTCGGGAAAGAGGCAACAGAACAAGCATCCAAGAGGGGAATTGGGAAAAGACGGTGATGCTGGAGTGGACCGTGGAGGATCCGTTGTTCTTTTCAGAAGGTCAAAAGTAGCCCTAGAGATTAAGTGTCGGCCAGCCATTCGCCCCCTTCTCAGCCGCCGTCTCCCGGGCCCAGAAATGCCGCTGACGGCCACGACCACTTGTCAAGGTCCCATCAAGTCGTCTGTTGCTTGCGGGGCCTTTTGCTTTTTTACCGAGTATATATGAGTCAACGATGGCATCGTGTCCAGCTCGCACACCTCGTGCCGTTTGTTTCGCCCTAGCACACTCTGGCTGAAGTCAGGTCCGCGAGGTCGATGTGAATATTGGGGATGAAGTTCTGAAGCTGGGTCCGAAACCAACGGAAGGGAGGTGGGAGTACCCGAGAAACGGGGATCCGATAGGTCCCGCCCACGCCGCCCAGCGACCGTTACCCGCGCTGTGGCTCATGACGTGGGGCTTTCCAGGGCTGGCAGCCACAGGGCGGGGTCGGCACGAGTTGCGCTAAATCGACCCTCTATTGATGTATGTTTGTCGCGTTGTGTCAACCGTGATAGTCTCACAAAGTAAATAACCCACCTCAGCAACGTCTTTCCTCCCGTTTGGTCAGCAGCCAGCCTTCGATGATAGCCTGAACGTACGTGGATACTTGATCACTGTTCACAAACACCAAGTATACCATTCTTTTACCGGTGGACCAATTACTATCGCCATGTCACTGCTCTCGGCGCATTTGGAGCAGATCACTGCATCGTGCCATGGCATTGACAGCCTGCCGTAAGTCTTGATACGAAAAAACAGAAATTCCCGCGCTCGTTGCATATCTCTAATAAATCTCTAGTTTTCCGCCTCCGAAGATCTTTACCAACGCCCTCCTCTCTAATCCTGATATTACATCTCTGATCCGCGACACCGAGGCCCACGAGCGTGCCCTCTTTTCCGTACCGCCACCTCCGCCCCCGCAACAAACCCCGTCGTCCAACGAGCCACCCCAAGCACCATCAGCCCAGAACCGACGGCGCACCGTCTTCAATGTTGCCGGCGGCGAGGTGACGACCGGCCCACCTACAGCCCGAGCCTCCGCCGTCCAGCCCCGGCGCCACACCGCCGTCGCCGCGGTCCTAGGCGGAGATCTTCACGCGCAAATCTCACGACGCGGCCCCGGTGAGGTCGATGTCGAGGTGCTGTTGCAGGGTGCGGAGAAGCTCTGCACAGTCTACGCACTGCCGGGCGCGCGCGAGCGCATCCCAGCCCTGAGGCAACGGAGGGCCAACCAGGCCAACACGCTGGCGTACTACGAAGCGAAAGTGGCGGATCAGGCGGGGCGGCTCGAGAGCATGAACAAGGACTGGATGGGCGACGAAGAGGAAGAGGAGCAGAAGGAAGACCAAAGCGCAAACGATCAGATGACGGACGCGGACCTGAGGAGAGAGGAAGAGGAGGTGCGAGAGTTGGAAAAGAAGAAGAGGGAGTTGCAAGAGAGGTTACGAGCCATGGAGAAGGACCTTGGAGGCTTGCTTAGCATGTGAGGCTGTGCGACACCAATCATCGAGATTCGATTAGACGCCCCGAAATGATACCCTTATTACAACCAACGACCGAAATCAATCGCAGCGGATTACTGTCAGGAAGCTATGAGCTCGACATGCAGACAACACAGCGCACAGACTTCCTTCGACTTAACCAGACTTGCCCTCGGCCACACCCTTCGCTCTGACAAACTCCCCGATGAAGGTCTGCACGTCCTCGGCCCCGCCGACGTAAAAGTCGCCGTTGATCTCAAAGTGCGGCACGCCGTGGATGCCCTTCCTCGTCGCGTCCCTCGCCTCCCGGTCGACCTGCTCGCCGCCCTTATCGCTCGCGAGCCACGCCCGCGCCTCGGCACCGTCGATGCCGCCCTTCTCCGCCGCCGCCACGAGCATGTCGTGCGACGTGATGTCGCCGCCGCGCTCAAAGTACTCCTCGTACACGGCCTGCGCGACGGCCTCCTCGACGCCGGGCGCCTTGGTCTTGGCCAGCGCGTCGAGGCGGTGCGCGTCGCGCGTGCTGCCCGTGAGCCCCTGGAAGGTGAAGTCGATCCCTTCGCTCTTGCCCATGCCCTGCAGGCGCGCCTTCATGGGCTCGTAGCGCGCCGCGCCGAACTTCTCGATCATGTACTCGCGTATGGGCACGCCCTTGGCCGGGGCGTACGGGTTCAGGTAGAAGGCGCGGTACGAGATGTTGAAGACGTCGTCGGCGCCGCCGGGGACAGTGCGCTTGTAGGCGTCGATGGCCTGGTCCAGGCGCTTCTTACCCAGGTAGCACTTTATCTCATATCAGTCACCCATGGATAGGCTGCGCAAAAATCTTGAGGGCATGTGAGAATGCGCTGGGGCGGAAAAGCACTTACAAAAGGGCAGACCTTGTCTGCGGTAACAACAATGTTGAGCTGCGTCATGGCGGGCGATGTACTTGAGAAGAGACGACGGTTGCGTATTGTCTGAGCAAGTCTGGTCACCTTCATTTGCAGTAAGATAGGCTTTGGTATTTTGCGATTGAGACAGGTTCATAAAATCCCGCCGAAACAGAAGTCTCAGGCGATCATGCAAAGGTCTCATGTAACCCGGCGTCGGTCACCGGCCGGCGGTCGGCTTATAAATCAGCGGATCCAGCAATTCCGCCAACTCCGAACCACGAGGTCGAGACATCAAATTCGATAGTCTCTCATTTCAATCGAAAAGAAAGCAAGGCTCTCATTTTCATGCGTATTATCGTGGAAATAACTTTATTGGTTTCATCTTGAGCATAGTAAATCTTGAGTTATTGGTAGTAAACCTATGGATTTGTATTGTCAAACGTAACCTCGGGATACTGAGCGCTGTTCCCATCAAGTAATCTGCTCAGACATTTACTACCCTTTAAGAACTTGCCAAGAAAGGCAGCAGTATAAGCACTTTCATTGTCCAACATCCATGCTCCTCCAATGGTCCCAAAGGCCGACCTGAGTTCTGGAGGCACTAATGGGCCGACGACGTCCATGATGGCAGGGAAGTCTGAAAATGTGCCGTGAGTTGTCCCATTGATCCGTATGAATCTCTTGAAGCCGGTCGCATGCTCCCAAAAAGCCGGCCACGACTCGATACTTCCCGCTGGGTGGTCGCTGCTTGCGACGATCATGGCCGGTTTGTCGGTGCCCTCCGTCACCACCGAGCCGAACAGAGCGCCATCCAGATTGATGCCGCAGTCGAAGCGGGTATCATTCTTCATAATCTGGATCGAAGCGGCACCACCGAAAGAATGTCCAAAGGAGCACACATGCTCTGTCTGGATATTGGCAGAATCAAAGCCTGGGATCTGCTTGGTGATAGTCTCGTTCGACAGCGAGTCTAGCACGAAGCTCAGGTCGGCGACACGCATGTACAGCGCTCCGTCAACGCCACCAGGATAGTCATATGGCTGCATTGTCGCATTGGACAGCACGATCCGCCCGTCAGGATACTCGATGATTGAGCTGTCGTAGGGGTGGTCCACTGCAATGACCAAATAGCCATAGCTGGCGACATCGGACACAAGAGCAGTGTATACCTGGCGCGGTTCGCCGAACCCTGGGGAGAAGAGCACAACCGGTATGGGCCGCTCTGTACGTCGTACCGGAGCATTCTGGTAAGCTTGAGACGAGAACGATGCTGCGAGGCCCTCGGGGACGCCATATAGCGCCTCCAAGAAGCTCCCAACCTTGGGGGAGAAGTCGGGCGCGAATGTGAAACTGTCACTCGGAGCGACTGGGTAGAAGATAGAGACCATGAGGTCTCTCGGCTGCGGAGCCGGGGCGAAATTATCGTTACGGTCGTAGTCGATGAGATCGAGAGAGACAGTACCGACCGGGTATGGGCCAGTCAATTTCGGCAACTCAAAGGCAGAGACCGGATCAGCGGCCAGCGGGGCCAGGAGCAAGTGAAGGCGGAGTTGCATGGTGAGACTTTATTTGTTGTCACCTCGATAGACAGGATGGCTTTCACCCCTCAAGCGATTCGAGAGATGAATTTTCACAATGGTATTAATACATGGTACTAAAAGCTTCATATTTTAAATGTCCGAAGCAATAGTCGTCGCCGGGAGTGTCGGAAGACTGACCGCGGAAAGGCGTGCACTGACGGTCATGGAGACTAATACGGACACCTCAAGGGCATGATCGAGATGCAAGAAGGCCGTAGATACCTTATTGACCGTGATTAAGCCGTTCTTGTCTCTACATAGCCCCAGGCTGATCATGTAAAAGGCGTTCACATCGGAGCTAGTCGTTAAGGCTAGGGCTCGAGCTGAAAACCACATGCCGCTTCTCGGTAAACCGATCCGGAATCCTCAAGGCTAGCCAGAGAAGGTGTGCGCAACCGTTCCGCTGCCGGATCAGATGAACAATCTCTGTAAAGATTCCCTAGTAGTATTGCTTTGCTGCTGTGATGTCACAGTCACTGACCGCCTTTGATGCCATGCCGGGTTGAAGAGCGACAGCATTTGTAAAAGGATGCCCTTTCTTGCTCGGAATAAAAGGCTTGAATAGCTGTCGAGCATTGAAGGCGGTGATCGATGCCGTCTCATCGCTTATTCGCCTGATCGGTTGCGAGACTCGATGATCTTGAGTTGTTCATAAGATGCCTGTTCAAGACAACGATAGGTTTGTTCAGTCAGGCGCCCATCTTCGCGATGCCTCTCTCAGCCGTGCATGAGCTTGGCCTTGATTGTGCCGGTACGGATGATGCCTCGCTGACGTACGGGGACGCCAATGAGAGCCTCCCCGTCCAATCCTCTGAGAGGCAGAACCATTCCTTGAGCTATCGCCCCTTTCACCACTCCTCGAAGAACCCGGTGCCCCTTTCTTCGATTCGTCGTATTGGACGTGCCGATCCCAATCCTCCAGTGATGTATATGGGCTTCTCAGCCAGGCCCGTAGTTCGTGGAGGAAGAGCCTGGTATTCTCGCGACCGAGGAATTCCTGCAGCATATCCTCAGCTTGGCCACAGCTGCCCTGGGTGTCCACTGTCTTGAGTATGGCAATGACGTACTCCAGAAGAAATTCGGCATTATCGGCGCGCCTTCTGCCGACAGCATCTTGCCTGTTCTCGGCACCGGTCCCAGCAGAGAGGAACTGAAAGACTTGCAACTCGCGACGAATCCATTTCCGGGCACGAGACACCAGCTCTGGGTCCGTCTCGAAGATCTCAGGCGTGAGGTCCTTATAGCGTGATAAACGGTTGGAGCCTACATGCAATGAGTAAAGCTGGTTGCTGTATATGTCGCGGCGTCGCAGTATCGCTTCATCGGGAGTCAACTGCGGTCGATGCTGATACTCTCTTCGTCGACGGTGATGTGCCAGTCGCGATCCCCGATAATTTGCATTCGCTCTCTCATTCACAGAAACAGGAGCACTCTCTGGCTGCTTCTGGCCCTCTATGCGGTAGGTCTTCCACCGCTTTCCATCGTCGCTAAATTGGTAACGAACTTGCTTGACTTCAGCCTTGCAGAGTGGACAAGCCGCACGCTCCTGCAGCCAACTGACTAGACAAAGGAAGTCAAAATTACGGTGCTCACAGGGCTGAGCAGCGCACGCATCGGAGATGTTGTCGAGACATATGACACAGCAGTCCTCAAGGCCATTGCCGCTAGCTGCCTGATGTGAGTGAACCTCGTCCAGGGTGTGCTGCAGCACTTTGGCATGGATATCGCTTGGACTGTCACGCCATGAGTCCATCGGCAGTCCCAACAACGATTATTGCGAGGGTTTTGTGACCGGAGGATGTGTGTGATGTAGGTTTAAGTGAGATTAAGTAGCCTTGTGAGATATGCTGATGCTTTATGAGTTTGAGAGAAGCTTTTGCTGAGTTGACTAATTCTAGTGGCAACTTGTGAGTGACACAGTAAAGTGTAAGTACCTAAAGATTTGATTGAAGGATGGATGGCTCGAACACTGCATCATCCCGACGCCAGAACAAGCACGGTTGAAGGTTGGTATTTCGTAGCAATTTGTAGGCTGACTTGACAAAGACTTGTGTATCATTGATTGAAGAACAGACTGTTTATCGTAGATCTCGCAATTCACGATTGTAGGTGCATTACATGAACCATGAACTTTACTCGGCAGCACTTCCAGCTGTAACTGACGTCGTGCTCAGTGGGGCGACCCCGCTAAACCAAGACGCGCTGCACCACATTTTGTCGCGGGCAGATCCGCCAGCCATCTCTTTGGATCTGCAAGACGCGTGCCGCCAACCGCGTCGGGCTTTCTCATAAAAAGTAATTCCACACCACACCACACCACAGTGCACACGGCTCTAGCATGACTATGCCTGCACGTCCCGCCCTGTTCTTGTTCTGACATATTTCGACTCTGTATCCTTTGGCATTGTTAGAAAGATGGATGTGGTAGATAAGGAGCGGTACGAGAAGGAGTCGCAGGACCTGCGAGTCCAGCTCAAGACCTGGGAGAATGAATGGGCCAAGCAGCATGAGGGCAAGAAGCCCAGTCGAGATGCGATCAAGCAGAACCCCGACATCGGTATGTCGTACCTTGCCAGCAACTCTACATTGCTACCTTTTGTAAAGCATTGACTGACTGAACATTCTACCAATCAAGCGCAAAAGTACAAGACATATAACAAGCTTCGCGACATCATCTCTGGCAACGTTGCACCCCCGCGCAAGGACGATGGCCAGTCGAGGAAACGGAAACCGCCACCCGTCGCATCGGAGACTCCCTCGAAGAAAACAAGGACACAGACACAAACTCCGTCCAACACGCGGTTTCAAAATCACCCAGATACAGTGGCGACCCCATCAACGGCGCGGAAACTCTTCAGCCCAGCGGTTCCCACCTCCATAGGTCCCACGCCGCAACGCGACGGGCGTGTCCTTGGCCTCTTCGATCTGCTGCCGAGTGCCGAGGCAGCAACGCCGTCGCGTTCAACCGGAGAGGGAAAGCAGCTGTTCAACGTCCAGGCGACGCCAAGCAAACAAACGAGCCTGGGCGATTTGGATAGCGAGACCAAGCTCGGACGTACGCCTGTGTCATCAAGTAAACGACATATGCTCAACAGCTTCATGACACCGCTCAAGAACCGAGACGCAAACTCGCAGGGACCACGAACGCCCGGATCCGTGTCGAAACTGCAATTTGCTACGCCGGCCTTCCTGCGGAGAGCGCCGTTGCCACCGGTTGACGAAAATGGCGCATTCAAGTCCCCGGATCCTATCAGACTGCCCCGCAAACCTCTTGTGCGCGGTCTAAGTAGTGTGGTCGCGAGTCTGCGCAAATTGGAGGAAGAGAAGTTGGACGACGACCTGGAGGCATTGCATGAGATGGAGAATGAGGCTAGCCAGCCTAGGCCCAAAGCCAACCCGAGGCCTCAACAGGATGATGTGATTGTGGAAGACAGCCAAGTACACCTGCCGCTGGGCGGCTTTGACGACGAGGCCATGTATGACAGTGCGCCTGAAGAAGGCGGCTTGGACCGTGGACAGCCTTTAAAGGTGTACAAGAAGAAGGGACAAAAGCGAACGACGCGCCGCGTCAACATGAAGCCTACCAGGGCGAAGAGACCGACAATGGACAATGGGGAAGAAGAAGACGTGGTTCCGGAGACGCAGGTGGACCCCTCGACCATGGGTGCTGATGGCGCTGCTGATGACGTGGGCTCTGGGTCCGAGTTTGCCGACTCTGGCGACGAGGCTGAGGAGCCGGCCAAGAAGAAAGCTGCGCCCAAGGAGGGGAAGATCAAGCGTGCGGCGAAGAAGGTCAACGAGCTGGCCCATGCGAACTTCAAGAGATTGAAGCTGCGGAACAACGGGTCAAAGGGTGGTCCTGGATTCAATAGCAGGTTTAGACGGAGACGTTGAGGCACGATTGTTTGGCATTAGCGAAAGCATGAACTGAATGAATGATTTTGATGAATTACTGTAAAAACTCATAGTTACGATATGCACACAGAGTTGTGACTGTATAATCTGGCAGCTGAGACGGCAAGTTTTGTGATATTACTGCGATGATCTTCTGTATCACGGCCTTGGTCGAGGGAGCATGCGAGCATCATTGCGTTGAACACGAGAGCTTACTCGAGTTCGGTCATGTTGCTCGATTTAGGAAGGTGCTTGAGCAAAGCCAAGGAGCTTAAAAGAGTTGCCTATAGGTTTACTAGGGAGACAACTTGAATTTGATGGCTTCGTTGTGTAGAAGGCGGTCTCCCGGCCAATAAATGGATCTAAGCCAAGACTTGTCATCATTGCTTTTACGGGCAAGTCAGGTGCCTTCTTTGCCAATTACAGAGATGCTGGGAGGTCTACACACAAGAACTTCTCATTGTGTAACTCAGTTCGACGTATTATTCACACGTAGCGTAGCCAGACGTATGGGCAGGGGAAGCGGCTTGTGTTGCGAGTTGCGGCTCTCTCGGCGGATACGCAAGTATTTACTTGGACGAAGTAGCGAGTGACGAAACAGTGCTGATCCAACCAGAGTCCAAACGTCATTAAGAATCTATGGATCGTGGACCGACCTTGGAGAGGACTGGACCCTGCAGGGCGCGACGACGGCGCCATGCGTGTTACCGAGCCCGCTAAAAAGGCTCTAAAACGGCGGATACCAAGGTCTGGATTGGTGGGGCGACAGCCCCAGCGGTTGCCCCTTCAGGTCATCCTTCTTGTGACAGGGTTCCAAGGTTACGACGAATTACAGGGATCTCAGCGAGTACAGGTTACAGGGGGTCAGCAGCACCAGCCCATCGCCCCGGGCAACCAACCCCCTCTTTTATTTACTTTGCTCGCTGCTGCATCACCAGCCCAGCCCAGAGGGAAAAAGGAAATGGCAGGGCCAATTGTAGGCAGACAGCAACGCAGACGACCAGCCACTGAATAATTCTAGTCTCGGGAAGATCCTCGTGCTCTCTTCCTCCAACCTACTAGTTAGACCTGTCTCCGACTGCAGCAAGACCAAACCTCTCTTCACATTCCTGAAGATTGAACCATCAGAGAATTAAGTCTCCCACTCCTTTCAACACACACACATACATACACCTTTCGCTCGTTTTGCATTCCAGCGCAAGCTCTGCATTGCATTATCGAGCGCCATCAATTCATCAGCATATCCGTTCTTGTCTGACGTGAAGCGAGCTAGTTGTCCAGATTCCCTCGCCTGCCGCTCTTCCATCTCAATAAGACAAACCAGACTCTCGTCTCCATCTACACGCATACCAGTTGCGTCGCTCCCATTCCAACGATAACGGGACCAATCTCGCTCGGGAAAGCCCGCAGCTCGCCTGTCTCCTCACCAGCGTCGTCCTCGTCTCGTAACTCTTCGACTCGAGGGAGCAATCCGGTCAACCCTACATCGGTAGCCTACAGCCTAGCACTCTAGGCGAGGCAGGCGCTCTCCAAGCCCAACCGTCGCTCCGTACGAGGAGGACGGGATTGGGGGTTACTAGTCGACATCGTCAACCGGTCAAAGCAATCAAGACTTCGACGGAATGGCGGCATTTCAGATCGGGTGGTACAGTATGTTGAATCACTTCCTTTGGCCTGACGGTCCGTCGCATGTGCTGCAATGCTCTAGCAAGGTCAGCATGCATGTCTACGACGGCGCCGTCATGGCTACAATTGTCCATTTCCGCAACTCGCTAATCATTTCTTCCTCTTTCTAGGGTTCGTGCCGTTCCTGGGATACCACCACGTATTAATGATATTGATAGCTGTGGCTATCATCCTTCTATGTAAGTGAAGGCAATCCTCTCCATTTCAGCTTCTAAGCGCCACGTGGGAATACATCACATTCCAACAGCGCAAGAACCCCAACCCACCAACGACGTGCTTGAGACGGGAGCTAATCCAAATCTCGTGCAGCACTATTATTAGCGGGCTGCTCATCCTCAAGTCCGCTCATACCAGACATCTTCCTCCTTTCTCTCTACTACCAGCATTACCAAGCCGTGCCCGACACGGCGCAGGTGGACTACAATGTCAACACCGCCATCTCCAACATTGTCGGCAGCGCCCACCTTCAGGCGCGCGTCGGCTACTTTGGCATCTGCGTCAACCCGGACGGCGGTTCGTGGCTGTGCAGTAATAACGCTACCGCGCTGGCCAACGAGGTCAGCGTCGACCAAGACCCTCTGAACTTGATCTGGCTCGCCAGCCAGTTCAAGGACATGATTGTCTTCCCTTACCTGATCATCATTGCCATCATCTTCGCTTTCATCTGCCTCCTGCTGCTCGCCACCTTCCCTGGCTGGCACGAGGAGGAGGACAGCGAAGGCTCCGAGCGCGAGGTGAAGCCGTTCCCCAGCCGACCTGTCTCCCAGATTGCGCTGGCGATCATCTTCATCGCCTCCATCTTCATCCTGGTCTCGGTCTTGTGGCAACACACGGCCTCCGTGGCCGCTAGTATTATAGCCCAAGACCTGGCCAACGGCTCGGTCAAGTCAGGCGTGGGCACCAGCGCCATGGTCATGGGTTGGTTCAGTTTCACACTACTGATCATCGTCACGATCGGTCTGCTCGTCATGATCTTGAGCATTCGCGTGCTGAACGACATGGCCGGTTAGTCTGGGTCTGTGATCCGAAGAGAGCATGCGGAAGACGATAGAGAGCGATGTGCCACTACTTCATTTTTTTTTTTTTACCGGAGACTGAAGAAACAAGGGGGAAAGGAGGAGAAGTGATGGGTCATAGAGAATTTCATGTTTGGGAAAGTTCCCCAGGGAAATTCAGGTCTGGGCAGGAGAGGAGGCACTTTTTTATGGTGTTGGATTTGCACTGAATGTACATGATGACTCCCCACGACGACTACATACGCACGCACATACACCGCCATCACCACCCTCATCCTCGAAAGACATCTCGACAGCACAGCATCAGGGGTACGGAGTTTTATGAGATATTGAAATTTGGTTTCTTCCTCTTCTTTTGGGACCCAAAGATTGTTCCCCCTTCTCTATATTTTCAGTGTGCTATGTTTGTGGTCACAATGTCGTATTTAACTCGTATAGTATTGGGCTTTGGCCTGATGAGAGGATCAGGAGGTCCGGGGAGAACAGGCTCGGAGAGTTGGATTAGACGGAATCGGAGAGGTATAATGAGAAGACTCGAGTGGAATGATGGATGATGAACTGGAAGGGCCTCCACGATGCGAGGCGAGGTGGTGTCATGAGGGAAGACAAGTCACGAAACATAAGTAGAATAGACCAATGCAACGAGAAAGCTTTGACATTATAGCTTTCAAAATAAAATGATTCTCAGTATGCGCAGCTGCCATCTAAATATCCTTGTCTCGCGTTGGTGAGAATATCCAATACTGCTAGCTTCTTCCTTGTCTTTGTGTCATGACGACCCACGGCTGTCTGCAACTCGACCTTTCTCTGTGTAAATCATGTCGTCTCTAGTGCAATCGAATGGTAATCCGTATGCATTACATCCTCATCCGAGGCGTACAGCTTCAGTCGGTTGAAAGCGACACTACGTTCGTCTCGTGGCGTTCTTGACCAGCCGATAATCTAGCCGATCACTACGCTCATGCCCCTTAGTGACCGCTCTGTTCATGATCTTTTGGAGGTGTCATGAATCTCCCTGCCTGGCCATTGCGTTTCGTGCCACGCCAGTATCCAACAGCATAATCATTTCTCATGTCGGTAAATCCACTTCTCTTCAAGTAGGCCTCTTGAAAGGGTGCGCCTCCGTGTTGAAGACCCACTCATCGAGGCTCATGACGTTGGGCTCGCTGTACAGCAGGTAAAAGTACTTGAGTGTCTCGGCGAGCCAGAAGCTCTCCATCGAGTCCGTCGCTTGCGGCTTGCCGTCGGCTCCCAGATAGCCTACGTCGTCGATGGCGCTGTGCGCTGTGCCCGTTTTGCACGCCGTGATGATGGAACGCCACATATCCCAGCCTTTGTCTTGCCAGGTCGTATCACCTGTGATGCGGTACATGTACCACACCGACTCGATGGCCTCGGGTCTGTAGGGGTGAAGGGTCAGTATACAAGATTGGTGTTTGAGAGTGGTGAGGAGGAAGTTTGTGTCAAAAACTCACCGCAGGATGTACCGCCTGTCTCCGATGGCCGTGAAGCCTGGCGGGATTCGCTCGTTCTTGATGCGGTTGCTCACATACTCGGCGTGCGTCAGTGGCTTGATGGGCTCTGGAGGCAGTAGGGCTTCGAGTGCCTCGTCTGTCATGACGGCCTGGTCTTTGTCGCCGGCGGTCGTATCGGCGGCAATGTAGCCGCGGTGACCGCCGTAATGCTCTGTGCCGACGGCGTTGTTGAGATCGAGCTCGGCTTCGAGCTTCTGCTCCTTTTGCTTGAGCTTCTCCACGCGCTCCTTCGTCTTCTTCCGCTCCTCAGCAGACGGCACGGCAGCGCGCTTGGCGTGAGTGGAAGACGATGCAGCGGAATCGGATGCAGGAGGATAAGAAGCTCCCTGTCCAATAGGTGGTTCTTTCTCCTTCTGTGAGCTGCCACTGCCGCTTGCTGACCCGGAGTCGTACAGAGTCTCCTCAGCCTGGCTCTTCGCGTCCTGGGGAATCGGCTCGGGCTTCTTTGGCATAACCCACATGGCCTCGTCCTCGGCGAGCTTCTTGCGCTGCTGCATCTTGAGGAGCTCCTCCTTCTTAGCCTGCCATTCCTCAACCTGAAGCAGGTACTGGTCAAGTTGGCGATCGCGCCAGTCCGAGCCCGGGTCCAGCTTCTCGTGCCACATGGTCTGGTTGAATTCGCACTCGCCTGTCATCGACTCGCACGGGAGGATCGACGCGAACTCGGGCATGACACCAGTCGGCATGATCTCGTAGGCCCAGACACAGCCGTCCGTCAGCCGTTTTGCAAGCTCTAGGTCTTCGGGCGAATCAAAAATGCGGCCGCCAAGCCCAAACATGCCACCTAGAAAGCATGTCAGGTGTGTGACCTCGTACTCGTAGGTGAGATCATCTGGGTCAGAACCGCCGCGGCTGTTGACCTTGGCGGAAAAGAGAATGTTGCGCTCGGTGTCCCGAATCATAGGGCGGTAGAGGAGATACTTCTTTACGCCGGCAACAGTCTTTTCGTGCATGGTCCGATATTTCTCCTCCAGGCCGCCGAGGAGGAGGTACTCTTTGGGGAAGTACTCATATGCAGAGTCCTGACTCCCACCCATGCTGTACGAATCAAAGCCGTAGCCCCCACTAGTAATGTTCTGAGGGACGCAGTCCCATTCTGCAGTCTGCCCATTTGCAGCCAGGGGTGGTGGCTTTTTCGAAGCCTGAACAGCTGGGACGGTAGCAGGTTTTGTCTCGACACCCGCGCGCTGTTTCATGCTGCCGGACCCAGCCTCCGGGCGCGTAGCAGATGCCGCCTCTTCGAGGTCGTTCAAAGTCACATTGGCGCCTCGTTTCTCGATCTCCTTCTTCGGAGCGATGTTACGCAGCTCAGCTGTGCCCGGCTCGCCAGGCTGACTGCCCGGCAGGATATCAAGCTCCAAGTCCGGCTTTGCATTCGACACCTTCTTCTCCTTGCTCCCGTACGGCTTGTACCCTTCGCCTTCCTTATTTTCGAGCCAGTCGTACTGATACTGTGCCCCAGTGCTGCTGTTCTCGACGTCACGCAGGGAAGTGGCAGTCCTATTGCACCCAGAGATGTCAAGGTTCTGAGGAAACACTCCTGGGATGCCCGTTTCGCGGTTCTGGTACTCCTCGAGAGCATCCGTGATGCGTGCAACGGCGTCGTAGTACTTGTTGCGGCCGGTGAGTTGGGCGAGACGCGTGAACTCCATCAATAGAGTACCTAGCTCGGCTACGCCAGCCATGGTCGAGGCCCGGTGCGGCTGGGAGGTGAATGTCGGTTTCCAGTTATAATACAGAAGCGGCATGCGGTTGGGTGTGTCAAAGACGCCCATGAGAATCTCGGCCAGCTCGACAGCCTTGTCGAGCAGCATCGGGTACTTGCCCTTGACACCACCAGTAACATCATAGGCGCCGAGTAGACCGCCCAGATAGCGAATGGTTGTCTCGAAGACGGGAATTTCAGATCTGAAGGGGCTAGTGGTGAAGTCGATCTTGTCAAGCGCCTGGTAGGCTTCGTCGAACTCCTCTTCCAAGCCCATGATCCACAGCGTATCCAAAGAATCGACTAAGGTTGCAGCCCAGCCGCAGAACGGGTCCTTGAACTTCCCAGAGACAGGCATGAGCTCATCGTGCAGCCAGGCATGCTTGCGATACGCATCCCATGCAACCTTTGCCTCCTGTTTGATCTTGGACAGCCGCCACTCGCGCTGCTCCCTGGCAGTATCAGATTCTGCGGTAAACTGGTGTTGGATTATGGGAATCGACTTCGGACTGCCGGTAGGCAACATGATGATTGATTCCTCAGGAACAGGGAAATGCTCCGTTGGTTTTTGCCAGTGAATCGTGCTCGTGGCGTAAAGCGAGTCCTGAATCAGAGCTCCTGGAGGATTTTGCACGTGTAGAGGTTTCTCTTGCTTCTCCGGGAACAGCTCGTCAACCTTGGGAATAGGCCGGTCGGGGATCGCAGGCGCAGCTGGCTTAGATGTCTCAATAGGCGGAACAGCAACATCGTCGATACTTGGTTCAGTAGGTAGTGGCACCTCGACGCCGGCGGTCTGTTCAGGGGTGGGCAGGCCAAAATGACCCTCTGTTTCCTTGCTCGACTTGAGCTCCGGAAGTTTTACTGGGTCGACGGGCTTGGTCTCTTCTTTGGCGGGCACATCCTGCGCGGTAGGAGGTTGCTGCTCAACCACCTTCGGGCTCGCATTCTCCGGCCTAGAGGCGCCATTTTCAGGTCTTGATTGGGGGCCGGCGTGTGTGTACTGCTTGTATATCGAGGCGGCGCTGTCTTCCCACTGGGCATTTTGGGACATGCGCACGAGTAGGAGGAGCAAGATGGCAGCACATATCACGAATACGCGATACCTGCGGAACCGAAACATGGTGGCGACTGGACGGTGCCTTCACGAGCGCCCACGAAGGTATCGGACAGTCCAAAGCTCGGCGTGCTATAGCAAGCAAGGAAGGAAGGAGACTGCGGTCGTGCGAGCAGTTGCTCGCTCGACGCGGTGTCGGATTCTCAGCGAACCAGTGTCGCGTGAGCGGTCTCACAAGGGAGTGCAGTAGCTTGGGGGTCTTCAACGTGCCAGCTGCAACATTTCGTGGGGTTTTCGGTGATCGGCAGGGCGTTCGATGTCCTAGCGATCCGCAATGGCGGGTCTGTGTAAAGTACGTAGAGGTCGATGGGAAGAGCTTCGCGAGAGGCAGAATGCGCACAGTGATGCAAAGCAAAATGGACGAAAGCGTAAGGAGATGGCTATCACGAGAGAAAGAGACCTTACGGGGACTGAGCTAAACTCCCGTCATCTGGAGTGAGAAGAAGGAATTGCACAAAGTCTGATACCAGAGAAGCGGCAGAGGACAGCAAAAACGAAAGAAGGAGCAAGCGGCACGGGAAGAGGACACAGAGAGCCAAGGTGCATCGCGGGCGCGCGACACAAGATAGGCCAGAGACAATATTAGGTAAAGGTTCTACTCCGTAAGGGACCAGCAGCATCGTGTCCAGAACGAGCCAGGCACGGGATCCTCCAGTTTGCCAAGAAATCGATGCGAGTAGCGTGGTGGCCCATCGCATCGAGAAGATGCATGCCCAGCCGGGTGATTAACCATGGTCCATCATTGATGGATACGGACAGGTAGGGTGGCACACTCTGGGTCTGCAGCCAGCCAGCGGACAGGGTAAAAGGAGGAGTTGAGTGGGTGGTGGGCAGGCTACATGGAAAGAAAAGAAGAAAAGGGTAAAGGGCAAAAGGGATTGGAATGGGTATTGTCTTGGCAAATGTCTCATACGCCGACAGCCGTCCGATAAAAAAAAGAGGAAAAAAAAAAGGGAAGACCGATCTCACTTTCAGTCAGCAAGGAACAAGCATGGAAGAGTGCGAGGTTACCTGATAACTCAGTACCGACGAGGGAGATTTGCTGCGAGTTCTCCTATCCAGCTGGCCAGGAGGTACAATAGCATACGAGGAATTCAAATATCGATACAGTATCTGAGTAAAACCATCCAATTGATGATGTCTCGAACCAACACCCATTCGGAACAAATGGCACGAAAACTGGGGTTCACATCTCAAACTAATGCATTTTAGCAACTTTATTGTATAGACCATACTCCGGCCTTTCTCAAATCTACGCCCTCGCACGCCGTTGCGTGGCGTTTGCAAATCAACGTCATCTTGGCCTTGTCCATCTCGAGAGCCTTTGATACATTGACTACTTGTATGTCAAATTGCACCATGGAAAAGAGAGAAGGGAGACTGAAGCTTCGCACGGGGCGAGACATGGGATACCTTGCGTGAGGACAGCTGGAGAGATGCCACTTTTCCAGGGGTCCCTTTTTCCCACTTGCGGGCGTCGGAAGAGGGCCACTTACTTCGTAAGGCTTCTGCTAGGCTGGATTAGTGCAGGGCGTGCTGCATGGCGTTGAAGCAACCTCCGTTCGGGGCGCCCCATCACTCCAAACACGAGGACACATGAAAGCCGAGAAGCCCCCATCAGCTGAGTTCAAGGCTGTTGTTCTAGACGCTTGCGAGGCGACAACTTGTTTTCTCATGGCGAGATAGTAACTTCAGATGGATTGTACACACTTTGGAATTACAAGTACTTAGTGGTCTATCGCTCCTAGAAACTACGATATCCATCTGAAGAGTGTGTACTCCGTAAGTAGCTATCGCCTTCGTGGTCAGGCAAGGTAGCATTGCCGGGGCACGGTTGCGGAGTCTGATTGCTGCATGCTTGTGACAACGGCAACTATTCTTCCGGAACATTTGTGTCGATGCAACCAACATGCATCGTCAAATCCGAACACCGGACAGCACGTGCTCTGATTGATGGAGGTAAATTATCAAGGTCATCCCAGTCTTTGGTTTACACACCTAAGTCTTAAAGTGCTCTCTCTCCACACAGAGACGGACCAAGTTATTGACTGTTTTGATATTGAACAATTGTGTACCGAAAGGTTCCTGCTATATAACTCTGAAAGTGGTACAAACCCAGAAGTGCGCCATCGCTTGCACGGAGAAGTGAAAATGACCGAACTTTGCCCTATCCGTCTTGTAGACCCCGTATCATATCTAGACATCTTGCCCTTTTATATACAACCCCTAGAACACTTTATCGAAATGTCCCCCTGATCTTGGCGTACAACTCCGTATCGAAGAAGTTGTAGTTTGGATCCAACTCACAGAAGGGGTGTTGCGAGAGGAGCTTGTTGGCCGTTGGCCGCTCTGATGAAGTGCTGCATCAACGCACGCCTTGGTCAGCAAAACTAGCCTCCAGGATAAAAAGGACCGGGCTCAGTCGAGAACTTACACAGTAAAACAGTCTAGCATGAAAGCAATGGCGTACGGGCTTATCGTCATCTGCACGTCCTCGGGAATGGGAGGCGTCTCCCCGTTGGCGATCTTGTAGATGGCCCCGACGGCCTCCTCTTTGCTCCACGGCCGTCGGCCTGCGAACATCTCCAGTACCACGCAGCCAAGGGACCAGATGTCCACCTTGGCCGAGTAGCCCTGGCCTTGCGAACGAATGACCTCGGGTGCCATCCAGAAGACTGAGCCCTGCATGTTGTTGGACTTGTCGTTGCCGTAGATGTCGTCAGTCTTCTTGCTAATGCCAAAATCGGAGATCTTGCACGTGCCGTCGACATCGAGCAAGATATTGTCCGCCTTGAGATCCCGATGCAAGATGCCCTCGCGATGGAGGTAGGCTAGGCCAGAGAGCGTCTGTCGGGTCAAGCTGGCCACAACAGACTCCTCAAACTTGCCGTGCTTGCGGAGACAGGATCCGATCGAGCCACCAGAAATGTACTCCAAGAAGATGCTGATGCTCGTCTCCTTCCTTTCGCATCCCAAATACTGCACGATGTTGACGTGATCAAGATGCTGCATAGTGTCGATCTCCTGATCTAGAGCAGCCACCATCTCCCTCATCCTATTCTTGTCTCCTTGTGCTGCCTTGGGGTTGACCTCAACCTCCTTGACGGCCAAGAACTCACCAGTCGTGGCATTCATACCAAGGTAGACACGCCCATAGGTGCCCTTGCCAATGAGCTGACCCTTGAACCAACGGAACGTTGTCTGCCGCTTCGGCAGGACATCTTGTGGGATCTGCGGCATGACAATCGAGCCCCTGTCTGGCCGGATCTGAACGATGTTGGCGTTGAACATCTTGGTCGATTTCCGGCGCAACAGAGCCGAGTTGTTGTTCTTGTTGCTACTGCTCGCTGCTGCCGGCTGTTGGGCGATTTGTGTTTGCGTGAACCTCTTATTTGCCTCGTGTGCTCCGCGTGCCACTTCACGGATGGATTTCATGCGGCCCAGACCACCTGAACGTCGCACACTGCGTTGAGCAACAGACTGGATAGAAGCGGGACGCTCTAGGGCCTTGAGCGTGGACTCATCAGAGCCAAGAGTGTCGCTGTCATTGTAAAGAGAAGCCGTACGGGATGGAGGGATAGCAGGCGGGCCAGAGGGCACAGGCGGTGCGGGTGCGGGAGACCTGGCCTGCTCCTGCGCGCCTTCGTCACCTTCGGCTATGGGAGACGGCGGCATTTCCACTTCGCCATCTTCTAGCACGGGCTGGTCAACATTGAGGTTCGGGAAGAAGTCTTCTAGGTTGTCGATAAGGGCGTCAGTAGGGGGGCGGACGGCCCAGACGTCTTTCTCAATGAAGGACTTCCGCCTATTAAGCATGCTGTCATTCTCGGACTCCCAGGCATCGGAGGCCGGTGTACGTTGGGAGCTTCGCGAACTTCGGGCGGAGTCATCATCGTCACCTTCGCCCGTCTTGGGATTAGCAGACTGAGGCGAATTGAATGATACCGAGACGCCCTTCTTGGCTCGCTTGGTGTTCAACGTCAGACTGGGACGTCGCTCTACCGAGGCACTAGCAGCAGCCTCGCTGCTCTGTGTCGGGGTTGCAGCTCCTTTGCCCTTGTCACCACCCTGCTTACGAGCAGAAATGGGTACGGCAAATAAGCCATCGTCCGAGTCGTCGCCAGAGTCGTCATCCCGGGGAGCTTGTGGGGCTGAGGGTGCAGGCCGAGAGAAGTTGACCTCCGTCTCGACAAAGTTCACGTCCGGCCCATGACTCTTCCGCCTGGGCAAAGGAGCAGTCTCGACTCTGGCGAAGTTGGCGCTCATACGCGAACTTGGGGTCATGTCGCCCGACGAAGGCATCCGTTGGTTTTGCGAACCTGCAGTCCGTATTTTAGCAACATTGCCACTACTGACGTTGTTGAGAAGATCATTGTTGAAATCACCAAGAGCCAGCAGGGCGCCGCCAGGCGAGTAATCGGGCACAAATAAAGGCAGGTGGTCCTTACTCCACATGTCCCTATTTGGCGACTCGGGTCGAGAGCTGTCTCGCCCAGACGGAGCTCCGCTGCTTTTTGATACGAAATCGACGTTGGACATTGCCTTACCTCGCTGTTCATAACCAGAATTATCCATATTTGCGTTTACTGGCGCAGAAGCGACACGGTTTGGCGAGAGACTGCGACTCGGATGCCCAAGGCCAGCAAAGCCTCTGCCCATACCCGCCAACGCCGACTTGATACCACCTGCAGGATTTGCGGCCAACGTCGGCCTTCTCTTACCGGCTTCCGACATTTCAGGCATCTCACCTGTCGATGTCGACGGCCGTCGTGGATATCCCTCTATGCTACCTTGCGACAACCGCAAGCGATCGCCCGTCTTCTTGCTCAACGAGTTGGCTTTGATCAGTGTCGCAGAAGGATCACCGGGCGGAGCGGGGGCTCGCCGTTGGGGGAAGAGCTTGTCGGGATTCTTATCTTCGAAGGGCGAGCCGCGAGGTTGGTCGAAGTCGACGTTCCTGCCAACAATACCATAAGAGGTACTCTCGGAAGGAGAGTTTTCTTTCAAGGCTGCTTGCCTTCGTTTGGCCAAATAGGCTTGTCCCTTTCTTTCAATTTCCGCCCTGTAATCGGTCGCCTCCTGCGTCAGTGTCTTCTCGTCCCTGTCGTTCTGCGGGGCTGTAATTGTTGAGTTCTGTCTCGAGGAGGGCGGCGACGAGCTTGACCGAGGACGTTGACCGCTGAGCCGGGCGTAGGCATCCTCATCCATGGAGAATCCCGGGGGTACGTACGAGGGCGATAGTTGTCCCTCCGCAGCCACGTTGACTCCAAGACCAGCCATGGCCTTGGGCTGAATAAAAAGCTTCAGAGTGCCAGAGCCGTCCGCCTTCAACCTTCTATTTGTCAGTAGTCTGATATCGTCCAAAGCATCATCGTGATCAAATTTGCCCAGTTCAGTGACATAGATGTGTGCGTCAGCGTCGGGCAATCCGACATTGATGCAAATGGTTTGTCGAAGCTCAGTGGCATTTTCGACGTCTGTCACATCGACCATGCGATAGTTCCAATGATCCGCGGTTGCTAGAACAAAAGCCCGGCCCATAAGCGATCGCTTAGCTTTGGGATCAAGGACCGAGAAGTAGGAACTCGTGCGATCGAGTGACGTTTCGCTCGAGTGGCCCGTTTTACTTCCTAGTGAGTGCGGCTTGAAGCTCAAGAGGGGGCTTGTTGGAGACTCCAAGTCCTCAGGAGAAGGATAAGTGCCATCTTCCTTTTGTCTCTTTTTCCTCGACAAGAACGAGAGGAAAGATTTCTCTTTGGCACTCGAGGGGGGTTCCGTGCCCGCGGACCTGTCTCCAGACTCAAGGGGAGACTGTCGGCTCTCATGCCCGTATCTACGCGCTTCCCCGTTGCGATTGGCATTCATTATTTCGTCAAGAGTCATACCGTTGCGCAACATTTGACTAGCTTCTGGAGGCACCCCGGAGCCGTAGTGGGCAGCGTTGGATGACAGCGAATCCGTGCTGTTCCTCGAGCGATGACCAAACCGCGCACTGTGTGGTGATGCCGAAAGATTCGGGGTCGAGGAGGCGAATTGTGCTTGTGTGGGAGGGTTCGGACTGCCACTCGGGCTGTCCTTCCCGATGACACGAGCACCGCCTGCGTCGCCTGATTCACTGACGGTTGGACTTTGTCGGCGTCCGTCCGCATCGATGTGCTTGAGTAGAGTCCTGTGATTGTTGTCCGAGCTCATCGTGCTATTGTTCAATGTTGGCATTGTGGTCGTCCTGGTGGTTGAGACTCTCCGGCCGGAGAATCCCGGGCCTGGCGCCTTGATGGGTGTCTATCATGATCTGTTAGCAGTGAACACGAGAGAAGAGCACACTTGCTGCAGCGCTCTTACATTTGGGGAGTCTCCGTCGGTGCCCGCGCTTGGCAGACTCATCTGTCTCCCTGATATAGACTCTTTTCGTGTGTGAGAAGTGGTCATCTTGGCCAGATCCACGGGACGGCCAGTAACTATACCACGGATTAGGCGCCTCATTCTCTTGCCCTCATCTCGTTCCCTCGTCTGGTCCCATCCAGTGCCGCTGGATGTACACTCCTGGATCAGCCTGGGGTAGACTTGTTGATGCATCATGCCAAAGTTGCCCCGTCCGCCGTGAGCACTGCCTAGCTCCAGAAACTGCGCCCCGTGCAGATTGAGGCCCTTGAACGTCTCTTGCCAGTCTTTCGAAAAACTATTGCCCTGTAACCATAATAAAACCTTGTCGAGCGGCCACTGGATGGCGAGTTCATGGGGGACTCCGCCCGACGTCGTGGCATTACTTGCTGTTGAAGCGCCCCTATTTTGCATGCTCCCAGGATAGAGCCTATCTCGTGCGCTCTGCTCATCTTGTGGTGTCGAATTGCCGCCAGACTGGCTATGGCCAGGAGCCTGGGCCCATGGGCTGTGTCCTGCCATGGGCGCCATCATCTCATCTGCGATGCCCCCTAACCCGGGAATTCCAACACCTTCGCCATAGGTATCGCCCTGGGGAATATATGTCGCCGACATCTGCTCACTCGGCGGAGGTGGAGGGGGTATCGTGATATTCTGACCGGGAGCAGCTCCTGCGTGTAGCTTCGGGTTGTAAGTCCCGGGATGCTGTGTTGCGGGCGGAGGCGGCGGAACGAAGGTCCCACGACTATCGTACATGCGCCCCCAAGTGCTATGCCATGGTGCTTGTTGGTTCAGAGCGCTTCCGGGCGGTGGCCCGGGAGGCGGAGGTAGGCCGCCGGGGCCAAGAAGACCAGATGGGGCACTTGGGTATCTTGGCGGAGGGGGCGGTAGGTTCATCATGCCGGCGCCTAGGGTCGAAGCATTGGGAGGAGACATCGGGGGTGGCGGCGGCGGCATCTGAAAGGGCCGCGAAGGGTCCCTTTGTCCGTTCTGATACATTGTGACGGCCTTCGTGAGGTTAGCGCGTTGATGATGATCTCGTCATCGGAGAACGCGTTGGCAGGCCAGGCGTTGAACAGCTGCAGAGCAGCTTGGAGGGAATGGTGGAAGAAGGGTCGAAGACTCGGTCGCTGGTAGTGGCACTGAACTGAGACACAGTTCTTTTCTTCACGTCGTACACAGCTGGTCTCGACCAGCCAGTTTTCCAGGTCGTGGTGCGATGAGAAGCTTCTCGCAACAGCCCCAGCGCAGGGACAGTACAGATTCAACGGGTGCCCATATTCGGGCGAGCTCTGTATTGGCCTTGACTGATAGGACTCGGTGCCGGATTCAATTCAGTGGGCTTCAGTCGGTACCTCGAATGGGGGCTCTGGGATCGCCAGTCGATCTGTCGAAGTGTGTCGCCGTCGTCGTTTTGGTGACCGTCTTCGCATCTACCGAATGCACACAACGCAGGGTTTGGAGGCCTTGGGAACAGCGATGGAGACGGGCAGAGATGTTGCGACAGGCGGCCGTGGGACTGCAGCGAGCTTGGGTCGACGATGATTCGCCCAAGTGTTTGCGTTGCTGCAGGCAGGGGTGCGCAGAATGGGGTGGTCCAGCGAGACAGACAGGAAGCCAGGATGATGAGCCGGTGTAGGAAATGGTGGGCTGCATCCACGTGCACCTGAGATAAAGTAGCGACAAGACAATTCTACACCAAACTCTTCGCAGCAGTGAATGAGACAAATGCAATACAATACAATACAGAGTAGCACGTGAACCCTGGAGATCTCAACTTTGGAGTTTTGGAGTCCTAATGGGTTGATTTTACAAAGATCGCCGCCTCTAGGATGGCCGACCGATCGGTCAGCCTTTTGTTGTCGCGGCCTGTGTCGCTGCGACATGGGGATCCTCGTAAAGCTAAGCTCCTGCGCCGCCAGCCATCCTACCTACTTACTTTCGCCGGGCTTCAGCCCATGGCTTGACTGCTTGTGCCAGAGAACGAGGCACCATCCCATTCAGGAGCCGCGCCACCCCTCTTCGACCTCCATCATCAGGGACCAAGCCTTCAGATTAGTCCCATGCTCGGCAAGTCTGGGAAGCCTTGGGAGTCCCTTCAGCTCGTGCTGTGTCTCCTCTCCTTCTCGCTCACGCTACTGGAGTAACTAGCAGTGGAGTGTGTGGGTGGTGATCCAGCCCGGTTTGCTGCAGTAAGTCGATGGATCTTTAGCAAATGCCAAGGGTTGGATGGTGCTGGTGGTGGGGCGGGAAATGCTCCGGCAGCGGGTGGGTGGGCCACCGAGCCACTGAAACCGCTGTAGCTGCTATGACTGGCCCGTGAAGCGCCCGTCCAACGGCGACTCTTGACGCTTTCGGGTTAGCAGACCGTGGCAGCCCAGCTCCTAGGCCAACCAGGGCGACGGGCCTTGGTCAAGTCTGCCTCTGCCATACCGTACTTTGTGATAGATATGCATGCGGTTGGTGAGAGGTGATGTTGTAACGTGCATTGCATCGTAATCGAGGCTTCTTATTGAATGCGTATAGTCACAGTTCTGTCCACGTCCTGCCGAATGCACAACATTTTTTATTTACCTAGGCTCGTCTACGCCTTTGGCTCAAGCTCACGGCCCCCTCTACTGATGCTGAAGCCCTTCGATCTGACAGCGGCTAATATTGGAAGTGAACGATATATTACGGCATCAGGAAGAAGTGCTGCAAGCCTCGCTTATCCGGACAACCATCAGCAGAAAAGAAAGCTGACCATAAAGGCCCATTGCGGATCTTTTGATGGACAGCTACTCTATGTATAGACTGTACTCAAGAAAACCAACACAAAACCCACATCAAGCACAGATATGCCCGACAATTTTGCTAAACGCCTTGACTCCGGCCATATGCACACTGCGTAAGGTATACATCAAAAAGAAATGGTCAGGCCGCTGATACACATCTCACATGATGGTACAGTTGCCTTGCCCAACCCACGCGTTGAGCTGCTCATAGTATCCTCCCTCGTCGCTTACGCCCTCGACGTAGTTGTGACGCCTGATGAGCCCCGTAATCTTGAGGCTCTGTTCGCCACCAGCGTGCCACCACTTGAACTTCTGAATCATCGCGTTCTCCTCGTCGTCTGAGCTAATCTCCCACTTGCCGGAAGATACCTCTACAATGCATGTGTTCTTGGGGAAATGATACTCCGGGAGGAATAGCGTTGTAGGAGTTTCCGTGCCCGTCTCCTTGGCCTGAATCTTGAGGACGAACTCGCACTTACGAAGATCGAAATTGTAGTGCAAGATAGTCCCGACCGTCGAGATAGGCGCAGGACGCACATATGCCTCTGCGGCTCGGTATCCGGGAGCGTTGGTAAGTTCTGGATTGGCTGTTCCAGGCTCGGAGGAAATGGAAGGTGAACTCAACGCCCTCTTTAGATTCGCCGGAGTGACGCTGGTCTCGCTCTCGAGCGTCTCTGCCCTAGACGAGCTTGCGGTCACGGTCCTTCCTAGGTTGCTTGTCGATTGTAATAGGTCTGGAGTCTTGGGCACGGGGTCGACAGGAAGCTCGGTATCGTCCACCGAGACGATCGACAGATCTTCGCCATTCCACTGGTCACCCCGCTCGTGGTCATTCTGTAGACGTGTCAGCTTCGTGTCGTGAAATATAATACCCTTTACTCACATGAGCCATGTATAACCACAGCGTGTAGCCCTCCATAAGGGACCCTTCGACCGCAAAGTGGTTCGCATCCATGGCCGCAGACTGGCTCGAGTAATCCCCAGTCTTGTACGCGTGTTTGTCGTCCATATCGTAAGGGATACCAAACTCGGTCAGAACACACGGATGGTTACCCATGTGATCGAGGCCTTCTTGTCGTATGGCAGCAAGCTGATCTCGAAAGCAATTGCGAATAGCGGTCTCGCCAATCTTGATGGCAAATGCTGGGTGAAGGTATCTACCTCGCAGCACCCCCAAAACGTCGACGTTCCAGGTACGATTCCATTTCTTGGTCATCAGGGTAATTCCGTCGTAAAAGTGCGGTGCGTAAACCAGTTTGGGGTCATCATCTTCTGTCCCCTTGATCGTAGGGGGTATCTCCAGCGTGGGTCCTTGCAAAAGGATGATCGAGTCCGGATGTTGCTTCCGCACAGCCTGCTTGAACCCACGGAAGAAGTCCATAAAGAAGTTGTTGGTGAAGTAGGGGTAGTCAATCTCTTTCCCGGTCGCTGGATCCTTGCCAAAGTAATCCTTTCGCAACAGCTCGTCGTTTGCGGGATCCCAGACGCCGTGCTGAGCCCACAAACACTCGCCGAGTTTCCAGCCCGGGTCGCGTTTCCAGCCATACCTGGACTCATCATAGTCGGCGGGCAACCAAGCTATCTCTCCGTGAGGGTCCACCAAGGTCCGCCCAATCTTGTACGGACCAAGACCTCCGACGTCCCACGTATCGACTTCGCACGCCCGTCCCATGCCTGTGAGCATGGCCTGCCACATGGTTGGGCTAGTGCCCTTCTTCAATGCCTGCTCCTTTGGTATCTGGCTGAGGTCCTGGGTTCCGATTATACCCTTGTTAGGTTCGTTCAGACTTTCCCACCCAAATATGACGTCGTTTTCCAGGTCTCCCGCCTCCCGTATTCTCTGCGCCAAGTGAGTAATTGCCCGCAAGAAGTGCCCTTGCAGGTAGTCTTGAATGTTGACCCCGTCGAGTATACATTTCGGTGCGAATTGCCGACCGCCGAAGAAAAGGGTGAACATTGTGGCGGCTGCAAGACGGTAGTAATTGGTGGACCAGATCATCTTGGGGAACTTGTCGGGATCAGGGTACGTGTTGTGCACAATGGCGGCTTCGGTCGCCGCGAAACTCTGCGGGTTGAGGCCGCAGGCATAGAGCGTCCACATGGGCGCACCGGAACCGCCGCAGTAGCGAGACCACTGTTAACTATGTTAGAAACAGAATACCGTTTCGTAGAAAGACGGTGTATGCATACCACATCCTGATGCGGGTCCATGAATACATAGAACCCATAGTCCTTGGCCACTCTCAGGATCTCAATCGTGTGCGCAATCCATTCTTCGTCATACTGGCCCGGTCCTGCCGCCTCGATGGCCTCCCAGGTGAAGACGTAGCGAATTGTGTTGTAGCCATAGCGTTTCAACTTGGAAAAATGAATATGGGCGTCTTCTTTGGGGAAGGGACGTTTATGGAAGTTGACACTGTCGCCGTCAAAGAAGTCGGTGTCGATATGTGAGGGTTGAGCAGGGTCACTGGGATATTTGGCATCCCCTGCAACGTTGATGCCCCGGAGGGTCACCTGCCTTCCGTCCGAGTCGCAGAATCTCCCATTCTCGATCGTGAGTCGAAGAGGAGACATAGCGAAGGTTGCGCAAGAACGGTGACACAGAAAGAGAGCCACGCCCTTGAGGAGAGGTGAAAGGAGGAGGAGGAGGTGGTGGTGGTGGCGGAGGCCGGGCGCGTTCCGCAAGTTTTGAGGTTGGTTCCGGGCGCCTGGGAGACTTGGTAGTGTCTGGTGGAATGACGTCCAGGATGCAATGCACCGGGAGCGAGGTAGGCCGAAATGCGCCCAGCACCACTAATAAGAGCGGCCCCCAGCCAAGCCAAGCTTCCAGGTTTACTTTAAGTAATTACTAACTAAAAAGACACCAATTAACGTATGATTGCAAAGGGGTTAATGAACAAAATGCATTGGAAGAAGAATAAGAGCGATTCCCCAGCTCCCCAGGAGCTTCAAGTAAAGGAGCTGTCAACCTATATACCCGCAGTGTTGGGATCTCGTGCGATTGTTCGCAACCGTGCTGTCTTGGAAGCGTCCAATGCATCAAGTGATATCTGATGAATGGTGCAAGGCGTTAGATTACCCGTAGATGAGCCGACTCGGGAGCTCGACCCATCCATGCTCAGTGCTGGAGCGAACTCAGACCAGTTGGCTCGTGCACCCACTTAAAGTGCTAAACGCGTCGACGCGTCTTACAGGCCCTACCTACTATGTAATTTATGGAGGGGATTGGATACACGAGAGGGGACCAGCATTACCACTACCTCGAATTCGTTTACTATTCCAGTGTCTGGTCAACAAAAACTTGCAGGCCTGTTGATGAAGAATTGAGCTTGATCTAAGCCCCTGATAAAGATGCCTCACTCAGTCTCTTCTGCACCAAACTCGCCACCGAAGCCAGACATGGATATGGACAGTCAAGGAACGACTGCCACTGTCACCGCCGACAGCCAGGTCTCGCAGGCAACAGATGGCGATGTGGCCATGGCTGAAGTGCCCGTAGCAGGGACGCAGCCTGTAGCGGAAGAGTCCAAGAAAGAGACTAAACTCGAGGACCTGTTCGACGACTCGGATGATGAGTTTCCTAGCTCACGCCCACAAGACGCCTCCAGTCCTCCGGGCGCCACCGCCGCCCTCGGGTAAGTCGCGAACTTCATTCGTATTACGGATGTTCTGTTGTCTGACTTTGAGCAGTGACATTGCCTCCCTCAAAGCATCCGATCCAGAGGTCATGCGCAGCTTCTATCAGAGACTTTTCCCTTGGCGCTATCTCTTCCAATGGCTCAATCACAGCCCTACCCCTACTCCGGACTTTGGCCACCGCGAGTTCGCCTTCACCCTGCAAAACGACGCCTACCTCCGTTATCAATCCTTCCAAACATCAGATCTGTAAGACTGATCCCGTGGCACTCATGCTTCAGCATCAAACTAACGCTACTTCCAGGCTCCGCAAGGATGTATTGCGTCTCATGCCATCGCGTTTCGAAATTGGTCCGGTCTACAACACAAACCCTCGTGAGAGAAAGACGCTACGAAACTCATCCGCCTTCAAACCTCTCTCGAAAGAATTGTGCTTCGATATCGACTTGACTGATTACGACGAGATTCGTACCTGCTGCGACAAGGCCAACATCTGCAACAAGTGCTGGCAATTCATGACCATGGCCATCAAGGTCATTGACATCGCCTTGCGAGAGGACTTTGGCTTCAAGCACATCATGTGGGTGTACTCTGGTCGACGTGGTGCCCACGCCTGGGTCTGTGACAAGAAGGCGCGCATGATGGACGACCAGAAGCGGAGAGCTATTGCTGGGTATCTCGAGGTGATCCGCGGCGGTTCGCAGAGTGGCAAGAAGGTCAATGTCAAGCGCCCGTTACACCCGCATCTGACCAGGAGTTTGGCCATCCTCAAGACGCATTTCCAGGAGGACGTACTCGAGGAGCAGAACCCGTGGGAGTCCGCAGAACGTTCAGAGAAGCTGTTGCTACTGCTTCCAGACAAGACGCTCAACGAGTCCCTGCGGAAGAAGTGGGATTCCGCCCCTGGCCGAGCATCGACCTCGAAGTGGGCAGACATCGACACACTGGCGAAAAGCGGTGCGAGCAAACACCTCGACAGCAAGGCCCTGCTCGAGGCAAAGCAGGACATTGTCCTAGAGTACACCTACCCTCGCCTGGATATCGAGGTTAGCAAGAAGCTCAACCATTTGCTCAAGAGCCCCTTTGTCGTCCATCCCGGCACGGGCAGGGTGTGTGTTCCCATTGACGCCAACTTATTGGAGGCCTTCGACCCTCTCGAGGTTCCCACTGTGCAGGGCCTGCTTCAAGAAATCGACGAGTGGAAGGAGGACGGTGAGGCCAACGGTGGCAAGCCTCTCCAGGACTGGGAGAAGACAAGCCTAAAGCCGTATATTGAACTCTTCCGGTCCTTCGTACTGAACCTCATGAAGGACGAGAGGGACGTAAAAGTGAAGAGAGAGGCTGATGCGATGGAATTCTAAACAATGTGTGGCATGACGTTACGGTATATAACACATGACGACTAGGGGTGGAACGAGTGACAGCTTGTCATTTTATGGAGTTTGGGCAGCTAATGAACATGGGATACATATTTTTTGAGACCACATGACATCCATTTTTTTAACCCCTTTACAGGTGAAGCAGCTGCTTCAGGTCCACCACGCTCAGGCTCACATTGTTGGCCGTGCTAGGCGGCAAGTGCCCGGCGCCCATGATGAGCAGCTTGCTTGGGTCGGCGTCCAGCACCCGCAGATGCCGCGTGTACGCTACGGGCTGCGGCACCGAGTACGCCTCCCACTTTTTCTCATCGCCAAGCGCCCGGTTGACATAAATCTGGCTGTGGGACCCATCGCTCACAATGATCGTCCCATCCCTACCCCCGACAGGTGACCACACCACATACGGCGAGCCCGTGGGCACCGTCGACCCAGCCTTGACCGGGTGGTCCGCCGCGCTGGCGAACTGCCGCGGGTCCGACGCGATGCGGTAGAAGACGGGGAAGGAGTAGCCGGACCCGGCGCCGGGGCCGCCGCCGTACTCGTAGCTCAGGATGTACCGGCCGTCGGGCAGGCGGGCGACGGTTGTCATGCCCGGCCGCGCCGTGTAGACCGAGTGCGCGACGTCGTCGACGGGCGGGTCCCAGTTTCGCAGGTCGGAAGAGGTCTGGTGGACCAGCTTCTGGCCGTGCTTGGGGTCCCGTTGGTCCGAGTAGTAGAGGATCATCTGGGACTTGTAGAGCCTGTTATTGTTGTGGTGTGAGTCCAGGGCCTTTGCACTTTTCTTTCTGGAAGGCATCATTGCATATCTTACATGAGGAAGGGCTCCCAGACGGGCGTCTCACCATTGTTGGGCTTCGCAACGCCGCCGGCTGCAACATGGCTGACGAACTTCCAGGTGTGGCCCTTATCAGTGCTGGCGTAGACGTCGATCTGGGACCTGCTCAGGTCCGTCGGGATACTGTTACCAGAGCACAGGACGGTGCCGGCCTTGAACTCGCCAAAGTCTTCGGGCAGTTCGTACAGAAACGGCTGGTACCGCAGGCCCCAATTGTTCACGTCGTCGGTGACCTTGGAGATCATCTTCCAGGAGACGCCATAGTCCTTAGACTCATAGATGGGGAAGTAGACCAAGGGAGGCTCAGGCGAGTAGTTCTCCCAGGTGGCCAGGAGCGTGCCATCTGAGAGCTCTACGGTACGCGCATAGAGTACTTGAGGATCAGTGTAGTCTCTCGGAGGCTTGAAGATCACCTTGTTGGAGAACGCGGTCGGCTCTGCAGCATGGTGCAGCGGCGTACTGACCACAGTCGAGACGATGGCGCTCAGGCCAAGGATCAGATTGCGAACGAGCATCGTGACAGGTTTGTTAGCTGGAGCTTTGTCACTGATCTACCCATGCAAGCTCTCAGAGAGGCAATCCCTCGGGACTGTTATAAGTTCCAGCAACCTGGTTATAAGTCGCCCCCATGGAACCGTCCTGCTTTTCCCAAATTTAGCCGGTTGGAGGACTTTTAGTTTCGTCGGCCCCGACAAACCCGGCCTGTACGGAGTAAACAACCCTTCCTCATGATGGTCTCGGCGTATTGTATCCCCCGGTCCTCATAACGACACTAGGACGAATAAGATGGGGGCGTTGTGCCCGCGGCACTGGAGCGGCAGTTGATTAAATGACGGAGCCGGCGGGGGGCGATCCGCTAGGGACGCGGAGCGAGGGCAACCTACCCCGGAAGAGCAACACTCCTGGTGCCTTTACGCGCACCAATAGCTGGCAAGGATCTGATGTTGCATTGAGCGGCCTCTTTGTGACAATTATCTCGTCTCTTGTCGCTAGACTAAGAAGATTCAAGTAGTTGACCTCTAATCCATCTCCGCACTTCCGAATCACAAGACCATCCTGTATGCCGAGGTCCTCTGTTCTCTGTGCTCTCTTCCACAAGCGATTGTAGCGCCTTGGTCCGCGATTCGAGACACCTCGAAGGTCGAGTATAGCAATTGCATTCATGCCATGTGACTTATAGCATTTCGCACAGTAGGCGAGATGATGCATGTGTCGACCTGGTCAGGAGTTGTCTTCGAAATTGTAACTATCCGCCGACTTGCGGTACGTTAGATATCGACGACCTGACCAAGACAACATGCCATCTTGTTGGTCTTCTATACTAACTCGGTGGTCAGACAATCGAACTGTTTGCTGTGTCTTCGAGTGGAACATGAGCTGCATCGTCGACGCTCTTGTCGACGTCCTCTTGATTCGATTCGTGCTCATCCTCATCGTCTTCAACATCCTGGTCTTCGCTGGCACTGCGTAGCCTGCCCCCTTTCCTCTTTGGTATCGCAGCGTCAAAAGCAACGCCCCAGTCTCCAAACTCGAGCCATTTGCTCATGATTTCGACGACTTGATTCGTCGTGAGAACTTGTCTGCTTGCCATGATCATGTATTCTCCAATCGGGAGTTTTGCCGTTCGAACCCCCTTTTCCCTGGCGATCCTGTAGCAGAGACCTTTCTCCCGGTTCTTGTCGACAATACCACCGATAACGTAGCTGGTGTATGGTTCTAGCCTCTCGAGTGTGTATGGGGAGTCGGAGGTGAGATATACCACAGAGGCGTCGTTCTGAGTAGCCTCGGGTTGTGAGACAGCTTCTGCGCCCTCGTCGGCTTTTAGGGATGGTTGCTGTGTATTTTGCTTCAATATCTCGGGCAGAGTCCCACCATTTGGCCCCTTCATCAGAGTTTGTGCCTCCCGGGCAGCTTCGAGAAAATCGCCTTCGATGGTGTATGTGTTCTTCCATCGCTTGTGGTTATTATTCAGCACTGTCTCGTAGCGCGTCTTCAAGAAGCCCTTCCAAGAGCTTAGGAACAGATGTGTCTGGTACTTGCTGAGGCGGTTGTCTGAGTAAGATCGCGTGATTTGGCTTGACATAGATACCAATTCCTTTTCAGACATGTACTTTTCGAAGTCACAGTCGATGATTAAGCTGAGAGGAACGACACGTTTGGGGTGAGGTGCAGGTCTTTGGCTTCTGAGAACCTCAAGAGGATCCAAGCCCGCTGCCTTGGCTTCTGCAATCTTCACATCCCGCTCAGCTCGCTTCCTCGCGCGCTGGTTGTGTCTCTTCTCCTTTCTCTTCTCCTTGCGATCCTCCTTCTGCTCCTCCCACAGCTGCCTGCGCCTCAATTTCTTCAACTGGCTCTTCGATAGAATTGACGGATCTGTCACTTCATTTTTTGTATTCTCTCGCGGCTGCTTCTCGTCCACCTCAATCATCGGCTCGTCAGATTGCGGTATCGTGGTGGCATCCGCAATTGCCCCAGCTTCAATCGGTGTCGACAAGGTGCCATTCGCGGCAGTTGAGGCAGACGACAACTGCTCGTTTTGCGGAGGCACCGCCTCGTCCATGGTATCCTTGACAGAGTATACACGCTTGTTTGATTGCTCGTGGAGATGGCAAAAACAGGATCGCACAATCGGCGCAAGGTGAGTGACTGGTGAGGTGGTGGGGTTGTGATCATCGTCACTTTTTTTCAGTGGTCCGGCGGCAGAAACCAATGCGAATTGGGGCGGTGAACAGCGCCACTTCCCGATAAGATTTAGCGCATTGCACGACGCGTCCTGCTTTAATGGGATTTTGGGGGACGCGTTTCTAGCACTCTGAGCTTCAAGGTGGATCGCACTTACGTTGACAACGGCGCCGCAAGCTGGTGAAACAATCCGGTGTCTTTACTCTGTTGTATTGCTTTATTCCATGGTTCATTGTCGTGTCGTTTGTCGTTCATCATGTCTTCTCGGCCCGAATTGAAAGTATGCCTGCGTTTCTTGCCTCGTCCGACTGAGCCCACTGCTAACCCTTCCCCTCGCCTAGGTCGACGACGAGCATGGCTTTATCCGGTTCTTCAAGTCACTACCAGCCGTACACGATGACACTGTACGGATCTTTGACCGTGGAGACTGGTATACTGCCCACGGAGAAGATGCGAACTTTATTGCCAGAACTGTGAGTTGTGTGCCCGCGCCGCCTGATAGAATTGGAGAGCGAGACTAACAAGACTGACCAGGTCTACAAAACTACATCGGTAGTACGGCAACTCGGCAAAAGTGACCACACGGGACTTGCGTCTGTGACCATGACCATAACAGTCTTTCGGCAATTTCTTCGAGAGGCGCTCTTCAAGCTCGGCAAGAGGGTCGAGATATGGTCGAGCACTGGTGGCAGGATGAACTGGAAGATCGTCAAACAGGCATCTCCCGGAAACCTTCAAGATGTTGAGGATGAGCTGGGCGGGCAATTTGAGGCCGCTCCTATGATAATCGCTGTCAAGTTTTCAGCCAAGGCCAGCGAGGCCCGGACTGTTGGTGTCTGCTTTGCCGATGCCAGTGTGCGAGAGCTCGGCGTCAGCGAGTTTCTGGACAACGACCTCTACTCGAACTTCGAGGCCCTGCTCATCCAGTTGGGAGTTCGAGAATGCCTAATCCAGGCAGACAAGGCCGACAAGGACAAGGATCCGGAGCTCACCAAGCTGAAGCAGATCATAGACAACTGCGGTGTAGCGATCTCTGAACGATCGGCCGGGGACTTTGGCGTCAAGGATATCGAGCAAGACTTGACAAGACTTTTGAAAGACGAACGGGCAGCATCGCTACTTCCCCAAGCTGATCTCAAGCTGGCAATGGGCTCGGCCGCGGCACTGATCAAGTATTTGGGTGTCCTGCAAGATCCCTCCAACTTTGGTCAGTACCAACTCTACCAGCACGATCTATCTCACTACATGAAGCTGGACGCTGCTGCGCTCAAGGCTCTCAATCTCATGCCTGGAGCACGGGATGGCGCCAAGACGATGAGTCTGTATGGCCTGTTGAACCACTGCAAGACAGCGGTTGGCGGCAGGTTGCTGTCACAGTGGCTCAAACAACCTCTGATGAGCAAAGAAGAGATTGAGAAGCGACAGATGCTAGTGGAAGCATTTGTCAATGACACAGAGCTGCGGCAGATCATGCAGGAGGAGCATCTGCGCTCGGTTCCTGACCTTTACCGCCTTGCAAAGCGCTTTCAGCGCAAGAAGGCAAACCTCGAGGACGTCGTCAGAGCATACCAGGTGATCATTCGTCTACCAGGCTTTCTAGGCACCCTCGAAGGCGTGATGGATGAAACCTACCGTGACCCCCTGGACGCCGCTTACACAACCAAGCTGCGTGAGCTATCCGACAGTCTGGGCAAGTTGCAGGAGATGGTCGAGACCACAGTTGATCTCGACGCTCTGGACAACCATGAATTCATCATCAAGCCCGAATTCGACGATAGCCTGCGCATCATCCGCAAGAAGCTGGACCGCCTTCGGAGCGACATGGACCGGGAGTTCTATGACGCAGCAAATGACCTGGGCCAAGAGAGGGAGAAGAAGATCTTCTTAGAGAATCACAAGGTCCACGGTTGGTGTATGCGATTGACCCGCACCGAAGCTGGCTGCATCCGTAACAAGTCCAAGTATCAGGAGTGTTCCACCCAGAAGAATGGTGTCTACTTCACGACGAAGACGCTACAGGCTCTCCGCCGCGAATTTGATCAACTGTCCCAGAACTATAATCGAACCCAGAGCAGCCTCGTTGGTGAGGTTGTTGGGGTTGCTGCGTCGTACTGCCCGGTTCTTGAGAAGCTCGGCGGAGTGCTTGCGCATCTGGATGTCATCGTCTCGTTTGCTCACTGTTCAGTCCATGCACCGATCTCCTATGTCCGACCCAAGATTCACCCACGAGGAGAAGGTCAAACGATTCTCAGGGAGGCTCGTCACCCTTGCATGGAAATGCAAGATGATGTTCAGTTCATCACCAACGATGTGGAGTTGACCCGCGACAAATCCGCCTTCCTTATCATCACCGGGCCCAACATGGGTGGTAAATCGACATACATCAGACAGATTGGAGTCATCAGTTTGATGGCTCAGATCGGCTGCTTCGTTCCTTGTGCCGAGGCAGAGCTCACGATCTTTGACTCTATCTTGGCGCGTGTCGGTGCTAGCGATTCACAACTCAAGGGTGTTTCTACGTTCATGGCCGAGATGTTGGAGACCGCCAACATTCTCAAGTCAGCTACTGCGGAGTCACTCATCATTATTGACGAGCTTGGTCGCGGCACATCAACCTACGACGGCTTCGGGCTGGCATGGGCCATTTCGGAGCACATCGTGAAGGAGATTGGATGTTTTGCCCTCTTCGCAACACACTTCCACGAGCTCACCGCGCTCGCCGACCAACACTCCCAGGTCACAAACCTACATGTCACAGCGCACATCAGCGGCACAGAAGGCAACAAATCCGCGGAGGATCAGAAGCGGGAGGTCACACTACTGTACAAAGTTGAGCCGGGTATCTGCGATCAGAGTTTCGGTATCCACGTCGCGGAGCTCGTCCGTTTCCCGGACAAGGTCGTCCGCATGGCCAAGCGCAAGGCTGACGAGCTCGAAGACTTTACCACCAAGCACGATGCATCACTCGGCATGGAATATAGCAAGGAGGATGTTGAACAGGGTAGCGCCATGCTCAAAACTATCCTAGTCCAGTGGAAGAAGCAAGTTGCGGGCGGTGAGATGACTAAGGAGGAGATGGTGTCCAAGTTGAAAGAGTTGGTTGCTGCGGACGCCAAGTTGCTAGCCAATCCGTTCTTCAAGTCGGTCAAGGCATTGTAAAAACATATAATAGGTCAGATGGCGGCGTTACAAAGAACGCCATACAAGGACACAAGGGCTTTTTCGAATGGTCTCTGGACATGGCTGGTAGGCGTTAAGGGTGCTCAAGGAAATATGTATTGAATTGACGATGATTCAAAAAAAAAAAAAAAAATGCTAGCATGGCTGATGTTAAAAGCCAATTGTTCTAAAGATAGTGTCAGCTTCGGCTCGAGTCCAAGGGAATTGAGTTGGTGCGTAAGATGTCAAAGTCCCAATATCAGACAAAGATAGAACAATATGGTGGTTTGTGTAAACACATTCGTCAAGGACGAATTCATAAACAGCCTCAAATCTCTCATCATGTGGAAGTGATGTAATGCAACTAGGAAAAGGGGGGACGAAAAGAGCAATTTTACGTACCTTTCGAGGACAGAGTCTGGAAGAAACTTGATTTCAACAGACATTGTCACAGGGCGGATTGACAAAGCAGAGCATGTTACAATGCTTGTCTGATTCAAGAGGAGAGGGGACCGCCCCGCTCGCTCCGTTCTATATGTACAATGCGATCCGACTTTCACATCCTCTATGCCGCGGGGTTTGCGGACACAGGGTTAATCTCAACGCCATACTTCTCCTTGAGTCTCTCGCGTCTCCGCTCCTCAAACCCAGGGCCGTGAATGGCTGTCCAGGTCAGCAAGTATGTCTAGTTAGGCGCAGGAAAGGGTCTGAACGTGACTTACCATTACCACGACCCTCACCGAGCTCGGCCAACGTCTCCTCAATTGGCCTCCTCCTGTTCAACCGCAGCTTCTCTTTCCTTTCGTACTCATCAACCTCGGCATCCTTCTTGAAGCCCATCAGGCTGCCTCCAGTGTAGTCGTAAGCCGCGAGGACGACGGCAGCAAAGGCACCGTAGCCGAGGATTCGGGGCATGCGTCCGGCTGCAATTGGGTCAGCCCATCTTGCCTCCCATTACCCAAGATCATATCAACTCTGACTTACTCCTTAATCCAAGGATCGAACCGGCAAGGAAACCTCCGATGGCCGAGTTGTAGTGGTCGTCCTTCTCGCGAAGGTTGGCTGCAGCATGTCGTGAGAACTCAAAGACACCGCCAACGGCAGCTGCGGAATAGTCAATTAGCGACACACATTTGACTAAATTCAATTCTAAAAAAGTGATACGTACCGAAGGTCGCAACAGTGCCACCGGTGCGAGTGAAGACACCCCACGCGCCGACATTCTGCTTCTGCAGGGAGTTCTGGATGGCCGAGGCAAAGACACCAGCACCGCCGCTCACTAATGCGCCATTGATGGCCGAGCGGACGGCGTCCTTAGGGTGGTAGCCTTGGTCGTGCCCAGACGGCATTTTTGCTGGGTTCTGATGAATCTGACGGAGTCGAGTTTGGAGGATACGCTGGAGGAGAGAAGCTGTTGTGAAGCTCTGGATCCTTCGAACTTGGATTAACCGAGTGGATTAGGTAGGCTCTGATTGGCTCGGCGAGGCGTGGACGCATTGCACTTTTTACACGGTGAGTGATCACGTGACTGTGGTTTCCCACTGTCGCACTGTCACTTTGGCAGTGACAGCTCTTCTCGAGCCAGCTGACAAAAAAGGAGAAACGCCAGCCATTGGGAGGCACCAACCAGACGTCAACTTTCCAGCTTGTTCGATGAGGCGGCAAGGCTGCGTCAGCGGTACCTGCCAAACGCCACGATCGATTTACGCATCCTCATCCCGCGGCCGCGTATGTCTACTTTGACAATCTAGCCGCCTAGAGGGAATGATTTCTGCGGTTGGGTTTAACATTCTGTCCTGTCCTTTACTCTGGCACTCGAATTTTTGTCTTGTTCATCCTGCGTCTCGTCTCGTCAAGCTTCAGGAAGCTTGTCTTAGCTTCCGTCACCAACCTTGGTCCACCAACTTGGCCATTCGGTTTGTATGAGCCACACATTATGAGAGTGGCGGTCATATCGCGCCAAGATTTTCCATCGGAACGACTTCACCTTCCCAGGAAGTCACTTTCATCTTCATCATTGTCAGCTACTGCCACCTGCGGCTTCATTCGCTCCTAATCACCGACCGGTTTCGTCATCGCTACCTCGTGGTTCTCTTGTAAAGGGTAGGTCAGTCTTCAAAGCACAGCGCCATGTACACCATTATACACCATCAACAACAACAAATTGAACGTTATCAAGTTCAGACTCATCAGCTTTTCAACATTTCACTTCCTCGCCCATACAATTCTCATATTTTCTGAGGGTGCAACTCCTTGGTTTACCATGAAGAGAACACGCAATACTGACTTGTACTTTCTCCGACAGCCCCGAAGGAAACGCACCCGAAAAATGGCCATCATGCATCTGCCAGAGGAGTGGCCGGCCCAGCCCCCAGTTCCTCAGCATATAGCACAGATGGTTGATTCGGAGCACATCAACTTTGGTCGACTAGGTAGCGAAGTTACCACTCTTGCCAGCTTTAGTTCAGTCAACTGACAAGGCGCAGGTCGACTAACGCCGAAATGGATCGAGGATCTACTGGCTGGGCCGCTCAAAGATGACATGCCCGAGGTTCTCAATGTCGGTTGTGCTGCTCAGGCTCCTCAGCCAGTGGCTTCCAACGGTAAAGTCGAGATGATCAGGGCACGGCACGAGCTGTTGACTATTGGCCACCAGTGCGAGTCCGGTGCGACTGGTAGCGACAGTAATCTTGTTCACCGCCAGAAGCTGTCTTGTGCCTGCAAGCACTGTCGATACCATTTCATTTTCCGCACTACACATACCGGAGGGTCTCTGTGCGGTCCTCACAACTTCAAAGATTTCTTCCATCACCTCGTCTACACTGGCGCCGAACACAGCTCTGTTGAAGTCTCTGAGGTGAACGAGAAGTACTACCCCCTGGTTGGGGCGGTGACTTATCAGTGTTCGTCCAAGTCATGCACATTCAGGTTGCGCGTTGAAGTCTCCAAGCCTCGACTGCCTGCAAGGTTCATTGATGTCCTCCAAGACAATACCCGAGTCGTGGCACGAAGGCAAAAGGCCGTTCAAGAAGACCCCGAGAGGTTCAAAGACCTCCATAGCATGAACCCGGATCCACTCCTCTACCTCTGGATATACCTGAGGGATATCGTCGAGCCGAAGCCTGACGCTGTCAAGCACGAGCGCAAGGTCGATAAGCGTAACAAGAAATTCTATATCCAGTTCGGTAACGATGCGGAGACCATCGAGTTATTCCGCTTTCTCGAATTCGAAGAAGTCACTTCTAAAGATGCCGAAGTGTGGAAAGTCCCCAACCCCGAGATGCTCAAGCCCACACCTATTGGATCCAGACTGGCCTTCTTTCAAGATCTTAAGAGCGAGATAGAAACTTTGCAGGATCAAAAGGACCGTGAGGACATGAAGCCGCGTCTCGCAATTGATCATCTCAGGCAGGCGCTCGGCATGGAAGATGGCATAGCCGAAACAAAGGTGGACCGTGATAGATATGATTCCGATGATTTCGATATGCTGGGTATCATCCCAGCTCTCCACGAGTCGATTTTCTGGTACGCGTTCACTTGCCAGTTGCAGACGTGTCCTTCATACGAGCCAACTCTCTTTCGCGCGCTTCGAAACCTGTCTCAGGGCCGGGGTAACGAGGAGTTGGACGTGAAAATTGCGTCCTACGAGTCTGTGAGAGACGCCCCGGACGAGGATGACCAGATTCGTCGAGCTACTGAGATGTCCTTGGAGGATGCTCAGACACACACGAATCAAGCACTCGCGGCTGCCTACGACTACTTCGGCCTCATGGCTCCAGTCCCCGAGGATATTGTGATAGGGAAATACCTGGCCTTCTGTGACTCGTCACCAATGCAGAAAGCAGCTCATATGGACAAGCTGATCAAGATTGCAAGAGAAACAAAGAGCGAGAGCCTGCTCAGCGTCGCACAAAATGCTCTGGATTACCAAGGTGCTCTGCAATATCTGGGATTCAACCAAGACACGGACCCCGACTTTATAGCCAGTACCGCTCCAGTCTTGGCTCAGGTAAGTGACATTCCATATCGGGTCAACCCCCAAGTGCAATCCCCCAGCTCCTCATCTTTAATTTCCCGAGGCCAAATGGCTAATCAGTCTACCTACATAGGAAGGAGACAAAGACTACCTCATGGTAGCTACAGCCCTACGAGTAATTGGCAATGCCTGCAACAACATGATGCTTCAACACGCCGCAGCTGCGTTGATTGCGGACAAAACGGGCAACTCTGTTGCAGATGTCGCATATCGTGAGGGAGAGGGTGTCAACACCTTCACATCGACACCATTCGTCGACATGAGTCTGCCCGTTGGGCTGCAAAACATCAGAAACACCTGTTATCTGAATAGCATCCTCCAGTACTTCTTCACTGTCAAGCCAGTCCGTGAGATTGTATTCAACCGGGAAAAGTACTTCTTGGACATCACGCCCGAGAGCATTGCCCACCGACGAATCGATCCGGGCTCCGCCGCCATCGACATAGGGCAGGCTTTCGCAGGCCAGCAATGTAAGCCGCGACCGGACAGTCGTCTTCCAGAACCTAGGCTGACCCATGATCATAGTTGTGACGGAACTGTGGGCACTGTTCACTGCTCTACAAAGCTCTAATGAAGCCTTTGTCAAACCAAGACAGCAACTTGCTCTTGCAGCTTTGAAGACCTCCAAACAGCTCGAGGATGATGGTGAGGTCCAGCTGGTCAAGACCGCCGGACATACCGAAGCATCAAACAACGACAAAGATCTGCCGCCCCCACCACCACTACCCGCAAGGCCCTCGCCAGCTCCTCCAGTTCCAGCACGCCCTAATTCGGATGGGCCCCAGGTCACCGTGAACGTGATTGCCGACCCTGACAAGACCGAGTCTTCGAGTTCAATGAGCTCGCAGACGCTCGTCAATTTGGTTGACGAGGTTCAAGATCCTGAATATGTCAAGATTTCTAGGCGAGATAGCGATGACAGTACAGGAGGGAAGCCACAGACTGAGACTGTCGAAGATGTTGAGATGGAAGATCATCCTCCTCCATTGGTTGACGAGGATATGCTTGATGCGACTACTGCGTCTCCAAGTCAAGACGAGGCGGCGTTGGGAGCCGCAGCTGCGACCCCCGCAAACGTCGAAGCTTCGGTTCAGGAGAAGATTGTCAAGGCATTGAACGATAGCAGTGTCACCGGTACGGATCAGCAAGACGTGGAAGAGGTCATGGGGAATATAATCGGTCACCTACGCGCCGCCATCAAGGAGACTGGCGAGGATCGCGATACGGAATCCCAGACTGACCCGATAATGAACACCTTCTTCTGGAAAATCGCGGATTACACGAAGATGGACTCGCAGCAAAAGTACAGCCGCAATGTTGCGTCAACGCGTTGGGTCACGGCTTTCCCCTCTCCCACAAAAACCATCACTCTCCTCGACGCTCTTGATGTCAACTTCGGCATGGAATACTTTGGCGAGGGCGACAAGAATCAGCGCTTTGCTTCAATCGCACAGCTGCCTCCGATCCTCCATATTTGCATCCAGCGATCGACCTCGAGCACAAACAAGAACACGAACCCAATTGTGATACCTGAAGTGCTCTACCTCGACCGTTACATGGATGCGAGCTGGGACTCAGATCTGATGGCGCGCAGGAAGCGAAGCTGGAATCTTCACGAGCGGCTCAAAGCAGTCAGCACTGCTGAGCAGGTGCCGAAGGAATCGGCCCCGTCACATCCCAACGGGTCAGCCCAGACAAACAATACCGAACTTGACGAGGCCACCGTTCTAGAGTACGATACATTGGTGGTTGACAATTTCGAAGATGATTCTGGCGAGGAGGGTTTTACTATAATCGATCCTCCCACCAGAGCCCTCGGCATCGAAGCTGAAACGATCGATGATGAACAGCAGCAGGAAGATGTCACCATGGAAATACCCTTCGAGAGTATCACAGGTGCGCTCGACAGAGACCTGGTCACAAGCGTGGAGGCTGACGAGGCCGCGGATGTCGAAGTGCGCGCAGAAATCGACAGCCTTTTTAGCGACATGAAGGACCACGAATATCTACTTCATGCGGTGATTTGCCACATGGGTAAGACCCGAAGCTCGGGTCACTATTGGGTGTGGATCTACGATTTTGAGAAAGGGCTGTGGCGCAAGTACAATGACAGCAATGTCTATGAACAGACAGACTCTCAAGCGGTGATGGAAGAGCTCTCGACAAAGGGTGAACCTTACTATCTCGCCTATGTTCGAGCGGACAGCGTGAACGAGATGGTCAACATACCGAGTCGTACGAGCCCGTCAGAAGCTACTTAGCAGGCTAGTCGAAAGTCTTCTGGTGCGGAATTGTACCAAGGTGCCCAGCGGGCTATTTGGGAACGCGTCGGCACTGAAGCCGCATCCGAATCCGGGAGCGATATTCTGAGCTCTAACTCAAGGGATGTCTCCATGGATGCCTCGAGCGATGTCTCGAACGACGCCCCGAGCGATGCCCCGAGCGATACCCCGAGCGATGCCTCGAGCGCACTCTCGTGTATTGTTGTTGCAGGTACTGCCCAAAGTCGTAAAGCAAGAAGGCGTGGTTGAGGATGAGCGAGTTTCTTTACACCCCGTTTTCTCCCCGGAGTTGGTGTCTTTACCTATCATTTCAGTCCAGATCACCAGAATTGGCTTAGACATCACGGCCTGGTTCCCATTATTCTGCAAGCCAGACAGCACATTTCTTCATTGTCGACAGCGTTGATTATCGAATCTGGCTTGGAATGCATCGTGGATGTCAGGAATTGTTATGAGTACTTTTGGTCAATACAGAGCATTGCAGGCGTTGTATCTTTGCCAACACTTCCTCACGATAGCGCCGTCCCTAGATAGGCCGGCAGCTTGTAGCCGCAGAGATGCATCAGGAGTTTTTTTTGCGTTGTACACCAGATGTAGACAGACCATTATTCAATCAGGGAAGCTCGCTGAACATAATTGAATGATAGGGTTGTAGATATCGTTCAGGCGTCGTTTTTCGACGATGCTCAACCGCCAGTTGTTCGGAGAGTGACTGAGTAAAATGAATGTCGACAGCTATCAGCGGTCAGCATGACGCCCATATTCTCAGTTGGCATGAACTCAGCGATTACGTGCGGGAGTTCTCGATTTCCATCCATATAATTCAAGTAGCAGCGGTCGGAATCACATAAGGTAGGTAGTTTGTAGCGGCCTGGCTCATTCACCACCTGGTATCGATCGACTCTTCTTCGTCGGACAGCACGTCTGTCCAGCAGGTGTTGAGCGGCGCATTGGGGGTGCTGGCAAAGCCGGGGCCGAGTGAGGTAGATCGCTTATCTTCGGTGATTCCCACCCCCCGAAGTACTGCTCACAGCATCCATGGCTCCTATGTCGTTAGCTATTGCCCGCCCCGATAATTCAAACAGTCCGCATCTAAGTCTGTCGTGTAAGTGGTTGGCGCGGCCATCGTCGCTCGCTGTAGCTTGTCGGGGATCGCCGTCTCTGCCAACTCCTTCTCCGACGCTTCATGGGCGCGCTCTTTCTCCGCATTGCTGCAGGGCTCGGTCGAGAGCTGGGCACCTTCGCAATGCGTATTTGCCAACCGCACAGAGCACAGCTCCACTTACAACAATAGAAGTGAGCAGTGATGCCGCAGAGAATCCCTCAGACCATCTGCATACTCAAATCCGTAAAACCCGAAGATGATACGCATCTCGAGAGCATCATCGCACAGCCTGGCACATCCCACATTTTCGATTCGCACTGATTATCATCGCCGTTGTCGCCTGCATTTTCTGGTAGCTTGTAGTCTGGACAAGAACTGAACGGCGGTCAGCTTGGTCATTATCGGGAAGTGTTTGATAATGTGGTTGACCAAGATGTCTATCAGGGGGGCTATGCAGAAAAAAATATATCTCGGGTAAGCAGTGGACTGATCCGGCGCTGCTGCGGCGCGGCGACGGTGAACATCATGATATTTTGGCGCCCGCGACGATCTCAGACCACATGCATGGAACCCTGCATAATTCGTACCCCACAGCAGGTATCTGATCTGACAACGCGGTACCAACCCGGGTAACTAGGTGGGGGTTCCTCCCAGCTTACAGCCTGTTTCCTGAAGGTACAGATACAGACGAAGTAAGCCCTGTTGCGAAGTGTACCGCTTTACCTCCTGGGTCGCAGCATTTCTCTCTGGCGATGTTTGCCCTTTCTTGGCCTTGCTTGCTTCTGAAAGCTATCAGTTCTACAACAACCGTGATCGACAGCGACTATCAGGCTGACTTGTTAGAAGAGGAGACCTTGGCGACTTGGGCAACGGGCGGCGTGTATTTCTGCGGTATATGCAATGCTCGTTTCAAACTAACCAGGCAGAGCATGGAACTAGGGTGGGCATCTCAGGAAATCGGGCCTGATCCCGGTGTCGCGGGAGACGACATCATGGCGGTGGATACGTTGTAGAACAGTCGCCGGTCTAAGATACAACAACCGCGTTTTGATATCTTGATATCGTGTCCGTAGTCATTCAAGCTACCAACCGGCTGGCAAAAGCGAGACTTGCAGCCGGTCCACGAGCATGAGCCCTCAGCCCTATATTTGTGGCAACCTCAGGAGATGTCGCCGGCGTTGTGGCGGTTTTGCGGCACTTCTCACGGAATCAGGTGTTTCTAGTAACTCCACACGGTTGTGAGCGAGCCCCTTGTCCCCTAAGACCAATGCTTTGTTACATTGGCTTGTGGAACGTCTACTCCTCTTGCACCAAAGTACGGAGTATGCCATCAGGGTTTTGATATTCTGCCATAGACCTTCCGTAAAGTAGATACGGAGGTGCCCCGCCAACTCAGCTGCAGCCCCTCATTCCACTCAAGTCAGGTACCAGCATGCCAGGCGAGAGAGCCAAGCGGCGGGTGAATCCAGTCACGGCTGACTCGAGAGTATCAGGCCATCCGTCTACTTTCCTCTTGCAAGGTAATGGATGGGAAGGGCCGACATTTGGCAAGCCAGCGCTATGGGATTGGGGATGGTGGAAACGGGCCGTACAGTATCAGAGCGATGTCTCGTGTGCATCTACGGTCTCCTGGTTGGAGGCCATGGTAACGAAGCTATCCAGACCCGGCATAGCGAATGCGACGGGGTATTGGAAAGATGCTGTTCTCCTTGCAGAGGGGAGGACACCATTGCGATTGTGGATGGTGGATGGCCGGACGAGACGGCTCGATGGTGGATTCCGTGACGTCTCCCTGACCTTTGACTCGACAGGGTCGACATCATCAACAATCAGACCACCTTTTTGGCGTATTTTGCGCATCTTGCAGCACCCACTTAAGGTTCGGGGCCGGCGGGCAGGCCAGGCTTGCCAGGCCCGCTCAACTGGCCCCTCCCCCACTTTAGACCTCTGCTTGAGACGATACTTGTAGATTGCAGCTGCACGCCGAGACTCTTGGCTCTCGTCTTGCCTTGCCGGAAGCCAAAGCTGGGACATCAAACTTGAATTGGCAGGCGTCGACACGTTGCGGATCTTCAATTGCCAACTGGATAGGTGAACGGGTTGATCCGAGAGGAAGAAAGAGGCGGGCAGAAGAAAAGCATCTGATGTTCTCGTCAAGAAATACCAGTACCCACGACAGCTAAATCGGGTACTCGAGCAAGGATATGTCCCCACAATAACTTTTAGTAGCGATGCTACAGTGGAGACCTTGACAGGGTGCCTGGTCCCAAGCTCATGCAGAAGTACGTGCCCCTCCAAACATCATGTAGTTTTGTCTGGATATCCCTCTTTCGCTATCACGAAAAATGAGGGAGAGAAAATGAGATACGGTGTCCGAGTCCAATCCCATGGCAAAAAACGGGGCCGCCGAGCAGGTGGCCAGCTTTCCATCTATTCCGCCGCAATGGATCGCCGGTTCTGGAATGGACCGACTCTTGACTCTATGTACTCTGTCATGTCAAGCTCAAAGTGGGTGCATCACCTCTTACACGCACACGCATACACATCTTCTGCCCGCTGCGAGTACCAAGCTTTGCGTGGTCTCACCGTAAAAGTAATTGCGTGTGCATGGAAGCGCACTTGGAAAACTGGAAACGGGCGATGCGATCGACTGCCCTCCAACCGCCACCAGCACCCTTTTGACTTTCCTTCCCAAGACAAAAAAAGTACAGTGGCTATAAAACCCGTCACCACCCTGACTTGGTGTCAGCATTCCACCTCTTCTCCCCCTCCTCCTTCCTCAACTCTCATACTCAAGAGTCGCCAAGGACTTGAGGTTCAACTGACGACGATTCATTGAATCAACCCACGATCTGCTTGTGATTTCCTCGCAAGCTTCACATACCACTAGATTCCACATACTGCTTCCCTCTGGGACTGTGTGGAACATTTCCAACATAAGCACCCTTTCTCTGTCAAAACCACCACCCACCTCTCCCCATACCGAATACACCAAAAGACCACCACAGCAAGATGCCTGAAGAGGTCAAAACTGACGTCGAGAGCATCAGCCCCTATGGCATTGCTCGCTCGACCGTCAAGGGCACGCCCTTGTCCAAGGAGGAGATCGAGAAGTACAATGACTTCTTCAAGGCCAGCTTGTACCTCTCACTCGGCATGATCTACCTTCGCAGCAACCCGCTGCTCCAAGAGCCCCTCAAGCTCGACCAGTGCAAGGCTCGCTTGCTGGGACATTTCGGTTCCGCCCCCGGCCAGATCTTCACTTACATGCACTTCAACCGCCTCATCAAGAAGTACGACCTAGATGCCTACTTCGTTTCCGGCCCCGGCCACGGCGCCCCCGCCGTGCTCTCGCAGGCTTACCTCGAGGGCACCTACTCCGAGGTCTACCCCGAGAAGTCGGAGGACCCCGAGGGCATGCAGAAGTTCTTCAAGTACTTCTCCTTCCCCGGCGGTGTCGGCTCCCACGCCACCCCAGAGACTCCCGGCTCTATCCATGAAGGTGGTGAGCTAGGTTACTCCGTCTCCCACGCTTTCGGCTCCGTTTTCGACCACCCGGACCTGATTGCCCTGACCATGGTTGGTGACGGTGAGGCCGAGACCGGCCCCCTGGCCGCCTCGTGGCACAGCACCAAGTTCCTGAACCCCATCACCGACGGTGCCGTCCTGCCCGTCCTACATCTCAACGGCTACAAGATCAACAACCCCACCCTTCTTGCCCGTATCTCCCACAAGGAGCTCGAGTACCTCTTCCTTGGTTATGGATGGCAACCCTACTTTGTAGAGGGTGACGATGTCGAGTCCATGCACCAGGCTATGGCCGCTACCCTCGAGCACTGTGTCCTCGAGATCAAGAAGGTCCAGAAGCAGTGCCGCGACAGTGGCAAGGCCGTCCGCCCCAGGTGGCCCATGATCGTTCTCCGATCCCCCAAGGGCTGGACTGGTCCCCGTAAGATCGACAACGACTACCTCGAGGGTTTCTGGCGCGCCCACCAGGTCCCCATCACCGACATTCACGAAAACCCCAAGCATCTCGAGCTCCTCGAGAAGTGGATGCGAAGCTACGAGCCCGAGCGCCTGTTCCCCGACGGCAAGATCCTCCCAGAGCTTAAGGCGCTGTGCCCCACCGGCACTCGCCGTATGAGTGCCAACCCCGTCGCCAACGGCGGTGTGATCAAGAAGCCCCTGCGCATGCCCGACTTCCGTGACTATGCCATCAAGGTCGAAAAGTCTGGCGTCACCATGGATGCCAGCATGCGGAACATGGCATCCTTCCTGCGGGATGTTGTTGCTAACAACATGACCAACTTCCGTCTCTTCGGCCCGGACGAGACTCAGTCGAACAAGCTCGACCACGTCTACGAGGCCGGAAAGAAGGTATGGATGGGCGAGTACTTTGAGGAGGACAAGAACGGCGGCAACTTGGCGCCCGAAGGTCGTGTCATGGAGATTCTCTCCGAGCACACTTGCGAGGGCTGGCTTGAGGGCTACGTCCTGTCTGGTCGTCACGGTCTGCTCAACAGCTACGAGCCTTTCATCCACGTCATTGACTCCATGGTCAACCAGGTATGTCGACAACGCCCTTTCTTACCAATTAATTGAGAACCGGTTTTGCTAACAACTTCCTTCACAGCACTGCAAATGGATTGAGAAGTGCCTCGAGGTTGAGTGGCGTGTGAAGGTTGCCTCGCTCAACATCCTCCTCACTGCGGTCGTCTGGCGCCAAGATCACAACGGTTTCACTCACCAAGATCCCGGCTTCCTCGACGTTGTTGCCAACAAGAGCCCTGAAGTCGTGCGCATCTACCTCCCGCCTGATGGAAACTGTCTGCTGTCAGTGATGGACCACTGCCTGCGCTCCAACAACTACGTCAATGTCGTTGTTGCCGACAAGCAGGAGCATCTCCAGTATCTTGACATGGAACACGCCATTGAGCACTGCACCAAGGGTATCGGTATCTGGCCTCAGTTCTCCACTGATGCTGGTGAGGAGCCTGACTTGGTCATGGCCGCTTGCGGTGACATTCCCACCCACGAGTCGTTGGCCGCCATCGATCTGCTGCTGCAGCACTTCCCCGAGCTCAAGATCCGCTTCGTCAACGTCGTCGATCTGTTCAAGCTCATTAGCCCCATCGACCACCCGCACGGTCTCACCGACGCTGAGTGGGCCGCCCTCTTCACCACTGACAAGCCTGTCATCTTCAACTTCCACTCATACCCCTGGCTTGTGCACCGCCTGACCTACAAGCGACCTGGCAACCAGAACCTGCACGTGCGTGGTTACAAGGAGAAGGGCAACATCGACACGCCCCTCGAGCTGGCCATCCGCAACCAGACAGACCGCTTCAGCCTGGCCATGGACGCCCTCGATCGCATGCCGCAACTGCACAACCGCGGCGCTACGGCCCGCCAGTTCCTGCAGAACTCGCAGATCAAGGCCCGCAATGAGGCCTTTGAGAACGGCATCGACCCGCCCTTCCTTAAGAATTGGACCTGGCCGCACGGCAATGGCCTGTGGAAGCAGACCAAGAACACGGTCAGCCAGATCACGGGTTAGAAACCCCTGCCCGCGGCGGGAGCGAACACGGCAGTAGCAGATAATGGTGTGGCAGAAGGTGGCGAGCTCGGCGGCAGCGAGGACGCCGACAAGGTCAAGCGGGACCTGGCTCTCTGGGAACTCAACTATTAGAAGGGAATTACACAGGACGCATCTGGAGTTTTGCGATGAAGAAGAACCTTCCAGGTTCATCACTTGGTGGTTTTCTTTTTTGGGCGTTACACGAGGGCGGATGAATACTCTTTTTCCTTTGTCATTCGAATTAGAAGCGATGATATGTATGGTTACTTGTCTCTAAAAGGCTTAGAAGAGAGTTGACACAGTTGATGGAAAATTTGTGAATATGAGATATAATGCCTTGGACAAGTTACATTTACATGTGAGGTGTTTGTTGTCAAGCTGCCTGACAACCCGATAGATTGCTTTCTTTTACGTATAGAAACAAAGTGATACTATATCCTCAGTAGTGTTCAAGACAAGATCTTGCTTTAAAGTCCTTAACAAGTGTGGCACGGTTGATCTCCCCCAAGTATTTGACATTTATCGGATTTTTGAAAGTCGAGTAGAAATATCGTGTATATGCTTCGCTTGTCATCTTCTCACGAGTGTTGGGTCTCGACATACTCGAGCCCACTTCAACTAGAAGCATAACCGCTGCGCCCATTTCAAACAGCAGACCACCTCCTCGAGCCTCAAGTAGTCCTCAGCTCGGTGCCCCTCCGGAACGTCCACTCGCCCGGCCCATTGCTCACCCTCTCGTAGCCGAGCACCCCTTCCACCAGCGCCAGCACGATAGACGGGTTGACGCCGAAGCGGAAGCGCGCGCGGTCCTCGACGCTCAGCGTCAGGCGGTCGTGCATGACGCCGAGGCCGAACGACGACTGGTGCAGCGTGCACTTGACGGCGGGCGGGCGGCGCACGTCCTGCTGGTCCGTCCGGCACCAGCGCGTCAGGTAGTCGTGCAGGAGCTGCAGGGAGGGGCTGTGCGAGGATGTTATGGTTATGGCCGTGTCGCCGAGGTGCGTCACGGAGAGGTAGTACGGCGGCTGGAGGAGGAGCTGGTCCGGCCGCGGGAGGGAGGCGGCCTGCGGGAGGAAGGTGGGCCGGGGCGCCGCGGTGCGGAGGGGGATGGTGGTGGTGGTGGGATTACATTCTTTGACGTCGGGTTTGCCGGTGGACTTGTCCATCTCTACGTCGGCCCAGTCGTCGCCGGCGCCCGAGGCGGAGACGGAGGGAGTTGCTTCTGCGGCGGCGGGGGGTTTCTTTTCGGTGAAGCAGTCGAGTAGTGTGCCTGAGAAGACTGGGTATAGCTCAAAGGGGTCGATGAGCTGCTTCTTGGGCAGGCTCAAGATGAAGGCCGCGCGCTCGTTGGACCACGATGTCGCGGCGGACTGTGTCGGCGAGACCTTGATAAGGACCCATGTTAACATTTCTCTGCCGTGACAATGTCCCGATGGGAAGATAACGAACCTCGATGAAGACGCGCAGGCGCGACCATGCCTTGAGCCGTTCGAGCAGGCTATCCGTCCACTCCTCATTGGCCTCGTTCTCAAGCAGCTCGAGAAGTGCCTTGCTCCAGGCCTCGACACAGCCCGCGACAACAGCGACGAAGCGAGCCTTGTCCTCGTAGAAGCGGTCGAGCTCTGCCAGCAGCAGATGCCATTCGGGCTCTACCTCGACATCGTGACCGAGCAATTCACGCAGGCTGGCGAGCGACTTGCGCAGGGGCTTCTCCTCGGGTTCCCACTGGTCGCGGATCGCGACGCGGACTTTGAGTGGACTTGTGGATGATCAGTCTCGTCTCGATTTTTCTCGTGTGGATAAGGGACCCATCTCATCGGATGCTTGCGTGTGTGTTCACTTACAGTGCTGTGGAGGCCATAGTGTGCGTGCCTATGAGAGTGATGTGTGTGAGAGAGAAAGTGATGCCTTGAAGTCCTCTCTTGGGAATTACACGACAACAGATGCAAGTTTGTTCCTTCGTTAAAGAGTAATTTCCACAACTCACACCCGGCCTATGATAGCTTCACGAGGCTTTTCGTCACTTGTTATAACGGCATGCATCGTGACGGGGAAGACGTTGGTGCCAAGACCACTAGCTTGGCGAGCTGAAGTGGTAGGCAGTGCAAGTCAACAGGCCCCGTTGCTGCTGCGGCGCTTGCTCCACGACTCATTCACGTTCGTAGAACTACTAAGTACTGAAAAGGGGTCTTTACAGCGCTAGATTAGGCAGTTTGACTATGCACGAGACTAACGCACCGTTGTGATGGGCTGTCTGCTCTTCTGGAGGAGTTGAGGGGCAAGACAACCACCACGCGGATAGCTTCGGCAAGGTGTAAGACTCGGGCTTCAACTGAAGCCTCTGTCATCTGACCATGCTCTGCGAAATTGCAATTCTAACCAAGATGCCTGCCAGAATCATTGCAGTCAACCCGAGAGCAAAAAGCAATTTGAAGCCTAGAACGTTATCAGTCAACGGCCTGTGAGGGGTTGAGAAGCTCGGTTGTGGTGTCTAAGCCACGTTGGTGCTTTCAGCACAAGAGACATCACCAACGCTAACCCTGGATCCGGCACCAACTAACGAACGCCCACTAATTTACCCCATCACCGGGCTACACTCGTTTGGGCCCCAGGGCTGAAGACTAGGCAGATCAGCTGTGTTCGTCAAGGTAAGGGTTGCCTGCCAAGAAAAGATGCAGAACGACTCACCCGGCAAGCCGGCCAAGAAGGGGGCCAAGAACGGACGGGTGCCGACGCGGCGTCCCAAAAGACCGGGGGAGCTCTTGAGCGATGGCCTTTTGTCTATATGAAGAGGGCTTGGCTGCCTGTTGTGATGCCACGTTCTTCTCCTCTTCATTGCTCCAACTATAAACGCGTTGTTTAGTCTTGCATTACCTCAATCTCTTGTCCTTCTTTCTCATCACAACCCCCTTGAGATCATTTGCCTCATACTCTGTCAAAATGCCTCGTCTTCCCCCAGCTGAGAAGCTCCCCCTTACCGTCCGGAAGAACAGTAAGATATTCCCTACCCACATACTCGGCAAGATAAGGACTGCCGGCTGACATAGTCTCGCACAGTCCGTGATGAGTGGGACTCCAAGAAGGCCGACCTAGAGAAGCAGCTGTCCGAGGTCCTAGAGACGGCCTGGACGGTCGACATCAACCCCCTGGCCATCTGGCCGTACCACGGCGACGGCTACGCCAAGGAGTCGATCGGCAGCTGCCTCAAGGCCTACATCGAGGGCGCCATCTACCAGCTCAAGTACTTCAAGCAGTACCAGGGCGAGGCCGGCATCGCCGAGCTCAACAGCATCTGCTCGGCCCACGTGCTGGAGATGGACCTCGACGAGGCCGAGAAGTACAGCTACTGCGGCGCCAAGGTGCGCGACCGCAAGCTCGTCATCCTCTTCCGCGAGGGCAACCTCGGCACCAACATCGACTACGCCCTCGAGCCCTCGCAGAGCCTGTCGCGCGCCCTCAACGAGGCCGAGCCCGCCGAGGGCTCGACCACGGCGCTGAGCTACCTCGCGCGCCAGGGCGTGCGCGAGGACTACGACCCCAAGGTCGAGGAGTTCCGCGCCAAGATCGCCAAGATGCTGCAGCGCGAGGACATCAAGCTCGAGCCCAACTTCGAGGCCAACTACGCGGCGCTCGAGAAGGAGAGCAAGCGGCCCGGCAACGAGCTGTCGCACGACTGGCAGCGCGGCGTGGGCAACATGGCCAAGTCGTACTTTGACGGCGCGGCCTACACGCTCGACTACCTCAAGTTTGGCGAGGACGAGATGATGCGCGAGGCGCTCAACGACGAGCTGAGCAAGGGCGTCGTGGCGCTACGCATCGTCGACGAGCTCAAGAACGGCTCGTACTGCGAGTGCGTGCTCGAGGACGGCACCCTGTACATCCAGGCCAAGCCCACGACCTGGGGCGTCAACACGGGTCAGGCTTGCGAGAAGCTTGCCGACCAGCTGTAAGAGAACAACTGCTGTTGCTGAGACGACAGGAGTAACGATGGGCTGTGTCTTGCTGTATTGTTAGTACTTTAGCCAAGTCTGGCTGAGCCTTGACCTGAAGAGGGTCCTGCCAGCCTGCTGTTGTCATGTCAATAGGAGACCTGATTTAAAAGCGATGGAATCTCGCTGTTCGCATAAGTGCATGTTCTCCTCTGTCGGTGACTTCTGAACCCGTGCTCTTGACAACGTTCTGACATGACTCAACACTAATGGGAGCAAGACGTCGGCTCGACTTGAAATGCTTTGCGTCATGAAGTCAACGAATTGAGAAGACCGCTGTTTCAATGGTGGAGCACGGGTGTTCTTGGTCCGCGTTTCACATCTCCAAACGACCCCGTACTTGCTGCATTGAAGGCGACGGCAGTGAGTACCGGCGGTGCACTGTGGGACAGGTTCTAGACCGTAGACCCTGGCTTGTTAAAGGGTGGCATTCGCCAAAGGTTGTATTGAATGTAAGCTTATCTGCTCCAAGGGTCGGGCACAGGTATTCCGCGATCCTTGACCATCCTGTGTTGCAAAAATCCCAGCTGGTTCTCCCCAGCGCAAACATAAGATCTGAAGGCCTGAATGGTTGTTGCCGGTCTATCATGATCCCCAATTAAAATGCTGTACAACGCCGTAGTATGGCTTGTTGTTCCTTTTTGTTGCGTGCCTGATCTAGGTAGTGCTCAATCCACGCCATCTCTGTAGCTCCCTTCGACTTGATCGCGTCTGGGCATTTACAGACCCTTGGCCTGCATGTCGAGGTAGACTCCCTTGGAGTCAAATTGCTTGACATTGCCGTCCTTGTCGGTCATGGCGGCGACGTTGACGGGAACGGCATCTTGAGTGTTGCTCTGACGCTTGATGAAATCTGCCAATTATGTTAGTCTAAGATACATGATTACACAGAGCATGAGCCCAGGTTGTGCATACCGTTGCGCTCCTGAATAGAGACGCCGAGGGCGACGGAGACGAGGGCAAGGATGCAGACGGTGTACTTCATTTTGACTGGTGTTTGTGTGTCTTGAGTTCAACTCGGTTGATGATGTGAATGAGCGATGATGTCGGCCGGCGACGAGCAGATAAGATTACAATGCAAAAATTGGACGACGAAGAAGGGGATAGAGAGAAGAGGAAAGAAGAGAGAAACCTATGGGACGGCTCGACAAGAGAACAGGCTTTTATTTGTATCATGCTCCCAAGACTTGATCGACTTGGGATGGGCGGCCGTCTGGTTTCAGCCGCGAGGGCATGACGACGCAGGAGATCTGATCATCGCCGCGGAAAATCCCATCCCGTTTCTCACCCTTTCAGGGTTCTTACCTGTATCCCAGGAGTTGGGTCACCATTTTTGATTGTCCAGGGGAGAACGGGTCTGGGCATGGTCCTGAGTCCTGACGGCCGTCCGCCCCTCGGACTTGGCGGGTTTCCACAGCCGCCATGACAAGCCCCAGGGCACTTGCCATCATGGACGGTTTGACATGAATGATCTGGGGTCGAGGCAGGGAAACCGACTCCTGCTTCGTAATCGAGTCCCATTGCGAGGCAACCCTTACTACGTAGCTACGTCAATCGCGTTAGCGTGTGCTAAAGGGAAAGAAGCTTTAAGCGATGAGGGAGTGAAACAGGTCGACTACCGCAAGGAGAAGGCCAGGCGCAGCTATGGGGTAGGAGATTCCCTGTTGACAAGACCTCGATTGGGTTGCAATAAGCAGGACGGGTTGCGTTGAGGCTGGCCAAGGCGGCGGGCTGAATGGGGGTCTTGTTACAGACCCCTGTTCTCGGCTTGGAGATCAGACAGACTTCCGCCCCTTTCCCGAGCATCCGTGTTCCACATGCTGTCGAGCCTGCGAGGCACATGCTGGTAATTCACAGGTTCATTATGCGATTGCCAAGACCCGAAACTTGACGCCGGATACGATGTGGATTTGTCGGGTGTTTCTTTGCTTTGAGCACTTGTTGGCCGTTGTCGAATTGAGACAACCAAGGTGGTGGCATGGTGCATAGTGGTCATCGAGAACCTTGGTCTGTTTCTTCTTCTTCATTTGTTTATTTTACCCAAGGCTGCTTTTCACCGGATGGCGCTTGATGAAGGTCGATGCAAGCGATTCTTTGACCCCTGCAGCAACGTTGGCCCGGTCTGCCGGCCACACAGGGCGAGGCACGACGCTGCCCGATGCCACGGCGCTTCGGCTGCCAGGCTGGGCGCTTACTCCATCATCGGTCCTCAAGTCATTGCAAACCGAGATTTTGGATCGTTTGGCCGAAAAAGAGCAAAGCTTCGGACGTGGAACCCAGTGGATTGGCAATCATTCATACCTTGATGGATGATAATTCAAGGGTAGGTAGTATCCGCCTCGCCTAGGGAATCTGCGCCTCAAACGCCAGTATCAAGGGAAGTTGATTGTTCGAAGGAGATCATTTGACATGCCGTTGTGGCTGTAATAATAGATACCCAAAGTACTGAGCTACATTTGTACATGCAAGCTTCTAGCTTTAGGCGATCGTCTCAACCAAGGAAGGCGAGTGGATTCAGTGCTACCAGTTGACATGTGCTGGTCTGGTAGCAACGCACCAAGCCCAGAATCTGGTCCGATAAGATAACGCTATCTGGGGTTCTGGTGATAGCTGATGAAGGCGCCAGAATGCGGGGGACCCGGTGGGCACAAGCTACGGAGCGGGGTCCAGAATGGGCTCGATTTAGCGCACATGCCCACTGATGACGCTTCCCTTTCCAGGGCAAACAGTGAGCGATTCGAAGGGGGGTGGGCTTTGGGCTGACTCGTCCCGAGGAGCATTCAACCTCGCGCCCTCTTCCCTCTCGACTCTCGATCTTTTTCTTTTCTTTCTCACTCTCACCTTCCTGTCCCTCAGTCTGCTCACCACGCACTCTCTCCTTCTCACTCAACTCCCCCGGTGAACAGAGATTCGGGTGTCCCTCAATAAGCCAACGTCGCCGCACAGCCACCGACCTCCAATCTCGGTGCGGACCACGGACCCGGGTTTGTCTGCTGTTCCCGCTGCGGAAGAGTGAAGGCGTCCTTGCACCAACGCCGAAAACTACCGTCCTGATCACACATTTAATTCTCGTAATTCTTTACCGCCCTTGTGAACACAGTCTTCTCCTCCTACATTCCAGGATCTTGGAATTTGACACTTGTATCTTTCTCCAAGCAAAAGAGAAGCACCTTGACATTGCCGTGACACCCCGCGTGCGTGATGGCTACCCCCGCCCACTGCCTCTATTGCTTCGAGGTCCTGGCCTCTGAACTCCAGGGCCGCGAGCCCATGTCCCTGAGGGAGGTCCAAAAGTCCTTCCTCGAGTACGCCAAATCCACCGGCTCGAGCTCCGGACAAGACGGCCTCGCCAAGCGCCTGCCCGCACTCCGGCGCCTGGCCGACGTCTCCACGGGCTCGTCGTCGTCCACCTCCACCACCAGCCTCTCCGCCGGCGCTCAGCAGTCCGCCTCGGACGGCGGAGCAGACACGCCCATGACGTCCCTCTCGTCCCTGCCCAACGAGGACGATGACGAGGACGACATGGATGACGAGGAGGACGAGTCCCCGCTCTTCGTGACCTGGAACACCCTGTCCTCGCGCCACGGGCACAGCCTGCGCGGCTGCATTGGCACCTTTGAGCCGCAGCCCCTCGAGGAGGGCCTGTCGTCGTACGCCCTGACCTCGGCCCTACAGGACGTGCGCTTCGACCCCGTGTCCGCCCGCGAGCTGCCCTCGCTCGAGGTCGCCGTCACCCTGCTGACCGACTTCGAGGACGCCGCCGACGCCGAGGACTGGGAGCTCGGCACGCACGGCATCCGCATCAGCTTCCACCACCACGGCCGCCGCTACGGCGCCACCTACCTGCCCGACGTCGCCGTCGAGCAAGGCTGGGACAAGGAGGAGACGCTCGTGAGCCTCATGCGCAAGGCCGGCTGGATGGGCAAGAAGGACCGCTGGAGGGACGTCGAGCTCGCCGTCGTGCGCTACCAGGGCAAGAAGGAGAGCCTCGAGTACGCCGAGTTCAAGAAGTGGAGGGACTGGGTCGACGGGAAGAAGGCTTGAGTAGCCGAGAGAAGCGTGGCCTGAGCGGATAGGCAGCATACCGGATATTGGGGTAATACTTGCACGGACAAGGAGGGGATACTAACATGGGAATGGGATATCACGACTGGCGTTAAGGGATAGGCCTTTTTTACTAGAGCAGGAGTGCTTGGACATAGAGAGGGTTTGGACGAGTGCGTGCCACGCAGTCCTGTGCTGTTGGTTCTGCTCTCGTCACACCCATATCCTGAAATCTTCACACATCTACCATACAACAACTGTCTTTCGACGTGATTTCTGGAGCCGTGGCCAGTTTGCACATCGAGTCTGCGTGTCATGTATGACCAGCCTTTTCCTCCTATTCAAGACTACAATCATACTCGCCATATACGTTAGTATACACCTTAGAAGCATGTTGATGGGTTGGATTTCATTATTGTATGATTGTGTAAGTATCTCACTGTTTTGCCTGCTTTGCGAGAAAGCCCCTTCAAAAAAATTGAACACAACGCCCCAAAAGGTATATCCCGCCGAATGCCACCTTTGCCCTCTACGCATGCAAGTGAACAAGCCCCTCTGATACAAAAACGCTGTGATACATGACCTGTTTCGCACGCACGCACGCTCTCTTAAGGAAAGTGGGAAAACAAATGGGGGAAAAGGTGCCGGGCTCAAGTGCAAGTTCTTCGTTCTCTTTGCTCCTCCTTGCTGATGTTGGGGAGCACAAACCAAGAGAAAAAGAGAAAATCAAATGCCATGCTAATCGAGTGCCAAGAAATGTCAGGATCGTCCGTTATACCGTAGTCGTTGTTCGTTCTTGTCGCCCTCCAACAAGTCGTAAGAGAGCATCCACGTGCCCATCCATTCTCGCTACCAACACCTCAACGTCTTCCAGAACCCCTTACCGTCCTCGTCTCGGCCGAAGCTGCCGCCCTTGAAATTCGGTCCTCTCATACCCACTGCCCTCTGTTTCCCTCCACCACCAGAGCCGTGCCCACCATTGGCACCACCGCTCTTCTCGCTCTCGCTTGTCGGCAGCGGGCTCAGCGGCTTCGTCATGCCCCGCCGGTCCATCTGGGCTGTATCGTGGTCGACTACCCCAAGCTCGGCCAGGCGGCGCGCCTCGGCGACGCGCCGTACGATGAGCGCAAACGTTTCCTCGATATTGACTTCGAGGCGCGCACTCGTCTCCATGAAACCGCACCCGCGCCGCCGGGCCCAGTCCAGGCCCTGCGCGGCCGCTACCTGCCGGCTCTCCTGCAAATCGCATTTGTTGCCCGCAACGATCTTGACTGGAGGAACGGTGCGCGCCCCACCACTACTGTCGTGGACGCCGGCTCGGCGGGCGCGGGCGGCGTTGTCGAGGCGCGTTTCCGCCTCCATGTCGATCAGGTCGTTGAAGTACTGTAGGGCGTCGAGCGAGTCGGCGGATGTAATGTCGTAGACAAGCAGAAAGGCGTCGGCACCGAGGTTGGATGAAGCCCACATTCCCCTGTACTCTTCCTGACCCGCGGTGTCAGTCAGAGACAAGTGATAGGTGGCGCCATCGATGCGGCGGGTGATGCTATAACTGTCCTCGATCGTGGGGTCATATTCGGAAGTCCATTGGGAGCGGACGAGGCGCAGAGTGATGGACGACTTTCCACAGCCGCCGTCCCCGCATATGGTGATAGAGATAGGGACTGGCGGTTGGGAGTTGGACGGGTGCGCCGAGTGCGGCATTGTCCCTTGATGTCGTGGGAATGCGTGCCTCCTGCGCGGCCCAAGTGTTTATTTTTTATTTTTCTGGGGTGGGTGGTGGAAATGCGTCAGAGTGTCTCTGATTGTCGGGACGGTCTCTGGACCCCAGTGGGGCAGCGCGAGCTTGCCGGGTGAAAAGAGTGGGAGAAAAACGTGGCAGGGCGGATGAATTGTCTTTTAGTAGGCGGGAGTTTTGCTGATCTGATCTAGTAGTGACGCGGCGCGGATTGGCAGTTTTTGTAAACAGCCAGCCAGATAGTCGCGGAGCCTGAGAGCTTCTCTTGCGACGTTCGGGTTTGGAGGACCGGAATATAACAATAGATCAAGAAAATCAGGAGGCTTGCTGCAGCGGGGTCGTAACTTCGGTTTTCTCGATAAGCTCTCAAAGATGTAGTAAATGTGCGCGCGCCTGTAAAAGGGGGAAAGCAGTGTCCGGAGTCCCCTTGTGCTTTCCGAACCGAGGCTCTGGTTGTCGCGGTTGGAGGATGATTAGACTTTTGTGGAGGCGGGGGACAAGAATTCGAGATTGAGCAAATGCTTGATGTGGCCAAGAGCACAGATTGCTTGCAGGCGTGGCTGCGTTGCGTCGTCTTTGGAATATGTATTGAAAAGGGGCGGCGAGGTCAGGGAAGAAGAGGGCTGAATGGCCAGTGGTGCGTTGCTGATGTGGTTGGATCGGAGCGGGTTGAGAGCGGGAAAAGAGAGGGGGAAGGACTCCGCGGGAGCAGACTTGTTCAATCCCTTGAAGCAAAGAAAGAAGGAGAGGTTGAAGAGGAGCGAAAGTAGAGTTGAGAAGATGATCGAGTCAACTTGACGTAGAGCGAACGAACCGGGTCGACAAAAGGAAAGGCAGAGATAGGAGTCTTCTTAACAAGTACTTTGTGCTTCTTTTCTTTCTCTTTGTTTCCTCCTTCTTCACCCAGATACGGAGTAGACCCAAGCGATCATCGACTGGGGTTCGATGACTTTCGCTCTTCCCAGGATTGCCTAGGATGTGCCGGGATGCGTGCCTGTGCATGCAGGAAATTTTTTACACACAAGGTTGGACCCCTGGCCTGGTCTGGCCGAAAGAAGGTACTTGTGCTTGAAATGCTCGTGCGCGCGTCTGATAGCAAACGGTTTCGTTGATCGCTTGCTCAAAAGAAGATAGACCGAGGCGGAACAACCGTCCAGTCGGATGGTCGCCCTGGCTAGGCATGCTGTGGCCGTTGTAACGTCGAGCTGGCGCTACGGAGCATTATTTTCAGGGTCCTAAGGTTATAGATTTTGTGACAGGTCGAGCAGTAGTTAGGCGAACCTCATGATATCTACTACCCATGGTGGGCATCTGAGAGGTTTCGCAACATTGCCTTCCAGGTTTGTTGCCATTGCCTGCCGCAAACAATTTGCTACAGATGGCCATCTGCATTCATTCATCTATCTACGTCCTCTCCTCAGTCTAGCTCCTCCAAAGTAGGTAGGTACCCGACAGGTATCTTCTTGGTAGGATCATTGTGCGTGATCCATCTTGCAGGGTTGGAGGTTGCTTTGGTGTTGGAGCGGCTGCTTTGGGGGTTTGCTGCTAAACTTGCTAGCTTCCCCCTCTCATCCAGTGGCACAGCACTCTTGTCGCCCTAAGCGGCAGTTGATCAGCGCTGGGGCAAACCACTGTCCGCCCTGTCAATCGTCATTGCTCGTCAAGGAACCACTCTACGTGCTCATGCTCTTTACCAACCCGTTTTGAAACAGTTGAATATTCGCCGTTTTGGAGTTACAATTCAAATGCACATATACCTGGCAGGTACGCATGAACTCCCAAGGCCTATGCAGGCTGACCCAATTCGACAGGAGAAATCAGTTCGGAAATGGCCGAGCCCGCATGCTGCTGCGATCGCCGCCTCACCATGCCCCATTGAGTTGAAATGCCTGTGCGTTCCAAGGGACATGCTCCCCAGAAAATATGTCCGAATCTCCACGTGCTGACAAGGATCCAGCATTGGCTTTCTTGTTTGCATTCCCTCGAGTCCACCTGACAGATGGGGCTTGTGGCTCACAAAGCTGCCAGTCGACCAAAGCAGCGACTCCAGCCTGCGACTGCGCGACAAATAGGCTTAGCAGCCTCAAACAGAGGTGTCCATCTAAGCACTTGAGTTTGATAGTACCGTAGGGATATCTGTGCACCTGTTCAGAAACGGCAATGTCCACCATCGCAAACCTGCCCCCGATCGCAGGAGACAGTCTATGTCAATCCGGAGGGAGATCTTGTCCGCTCTCGGCCATTCTCCCACATGCACGTTAGCCCTGCGCCGTAAGCCCTATGGTTATCAAAGAGGAACTCATGAGTGCAGCTAATCGCACCAGCAAGGTTCATGCTCGTGAGACCTGCGAGAGTCATAACGCATCGTCATAAGACCATCGGAGGCAATGAGCGTTTCGAAACACTGGGGATCATGTTTATCTAGTGCAAACACGGATCGTCCATATGCCGGCCTGGACGCGTTTGGACTCAATGCAGGCTACCTGCTTTGTCTGAGCAGTTCTCATTCCACGAACAGGATCGCGGAAGATGCCGTCGTTTTGCGAATGCGATTGGCCGCTTGACTTGTTTCGTATAGTCTTCGCGCATGCAACGATACAAACTAGTGACAATTGTTGTTCGTCATTCTTGCTTGCACAGCCTACTTAAGTACTTTAAGTTGAGGTGCTTTTGGTAGCGGATTGCAAAATTCCTCGAGCCCTGAATCTCTACAAGTCTAGTGCATGCGGCATGGACGGCAGTTGGTCTGCTGAAGAATCCCAATTGGCGGGCCGGTACTGCAGCCGCCCCGAAAGCAAACCAGCCCACTGCCGGCCGAGTGCGCACTGATCCCTGATCGGGATTCATCGGTGTCTGGTCGGTCTGCCTAAACGGGAGGGCCGGCCCTTTGTGAAGAGTCAATTGGGCACATGTACCTACCTGTTCACTACTTACCTCCAGTCTGTGTTATACCCCGTACTTTACAGAACCACCTCTTTAGCGTCCCGGTGCCGGCAGCGACTCGTGCAGCGACTCTCTTACTGGATTTTGGTGCCTTTTCTGCCCTCGGCTAAGAATTACTCAGCGTCATTGCAGAATTGCGTCTTCCGTTCTGAACAATTTTTTCAATGTCATAATCGCTCAAAGGATTGACAACAAGGACCACCCACCCGTCCGTCTTGAATTGTGCGATACATCGTGCAGATATTTCCAGGGGTGTAGGCTCCAGTCTCACCATCTTTTTTGTTTTAAAGTTTGATCAGTGCTCTAAAGTAGCTGTCATTGCTGAATTGGGAGGGGTAACACAACATCCTCCACCACCACCACCCGCTGTAACACGATGACACAAAGTAATGGCACCAATGGGGCCTCGACGGCATCTCCCGACAGCCTCAACAGGGCTCAAGAAGTTTCAGATGTGAGATGCATCCTTATTGTTTCCATGTAATGAAACGATAGGACGGACTGCTAAACGATTGATCACAGCTCATCGATGCCGTCAAGAGCTTAGCTATTCCTTTCATTGACGCAGCTGACCAGGCCGCCGCAACCAAGAGCCAAGGGGGTTCGCCGGCCGCCAATGGCACGAACAGTACCGACGGCCACGAGCCGGTAAGGACGAGCTTGGTGGAAGTCAAGACCCCCCAGGAGCTTGTGCAATCCATGAAATTTTCTCTTCCCGAGGGGGAAGGCAGTGGTAAAGATGGCCTGCTCCAAGTGATGCAACAAGTTCTCCGTTACAGCGTGAATACTTGGGATCAGGGCTTCATGGACAAGTTGTATGCGAGTACCAACGCTGTAAGTCCCCCAGGACCTGGCAGAAGTGACCACATAACTGACCGTCTGCAGGTCGGTGTTGCTTCAGAGCTGTTGTTGTCCATACTGAATACGAATGTGAGTGCCGGCATAGAGCCTGTGTCGAACCGAATGTTTGGTACTAATACAGAACTATAGCTGCATGTATTCCAAGTTTCACCTGCACTCACGGTGATTGAGAAGGCCTCGGGCCGTGCCCTAGCAAGGCGCTTCGGCTTCGATGGGCCTAGGGCGGGAGGACTCACCATGTCAGGAGGTAGTGCCTCCAACCTGACCTCTATCGTCATCGCCCGCAACACTCTCTACCCAGAGTCCAAGGCCGAGGGCAACGCGCCACACCAATTCATCCTCTTCACTAGCGCTCACGGCCACTACTCGGTCAAGAAGGCCGCCCAGGTGTGCGGTATTGGCTCCTCTAATGCCTGGCCTGTGCCTGTCGACTCCGAGGGCCGTATGATCCCGGCCAAGCTGCGCGAGCTCGTGCTCAAAGCCAAGGCCGAGGGCAAGACGCCGCTCTACGTAAACGCCACCGCTGGCACCACCGTTATGGGCTCCTTCGACCCCTTCGAGGAGATCTCTGCCATCTGCAAGGAGTTCAACCTGTGGATGCACATCGACGGCAGCTGGGGCGGCCCAGCCATCTTCTCGGCACAACAGCGCCACAAGCTACGTGGCTCCCACCTGGCCGATACCATCACCATGAACCCGCACAAGATGATGAACGTGCCAGTGAGCTGCTCCTTCCTGCTCGGTCGCGACATGAGCATCTTCCACCGGGCCAACACACTGCCGGCCGGATACCTTTTCCACAACGGAGACGCCGAGTCGGACGAGGTCTGGGATCTGGCAGATCTCACTCTGCAGTGCGGCCGCAAAGGCGATAGCCTCAAACTCGCCCTCTCGTGGATATTCCACGGCGCCGCCGGCTTCGAGCGGCAGATCGACCACGCATTTGATATGGCAGCGTACCTGGCAACTCTCGTTCAAAGCAAAGACAACTTTGTCCTTGTATCAACAAACCCACCTCCTTGTCTTCAGGTCTGCTTCTACTATGCGCCTGGCGGTAAGCTGTCCGACAGCGACGACGAGAACACGTCGAGGACACGAGACATTGTGCACAAGCTCATCACGAGGGGTTTCATGGTGGACTTCTCACCCGGAGACAGGGGCAGCTTCTTCCGCGTCGTGGTGAACTGGCAGACACTCAAGGGCACGCTAGACGGTTTGGTATGTGGCATTGAAGAGATTGGAAAGGAGATGGAAAGTAGAAGGTGTATATAGACCGGATAGATCATATAAAGGTCAGACTAGATCTGTAGACGCATTGCAAGTAAGATAAATGGCCAATCATTGCAAGCCTCCTTATCAGGTGGCCGTTCAATCAGCCGAAACCAGCTACGAAATGTACAGTGAACCTTGGAAGCTAAAGACCCTGACAGACGGGCCAATTCGTACGGGTGGAGCACCCGCACTTTGGTGGACTTGGCAGCGATAAGATAATGGTCCCCGCCCCAGAAAAAAAATTATTGGATTCTGCCGTCTGTGATCGCTTCATTGATCACAGTTGCCGACTCTACCTAACTTCCCTTGCAATTGATCAAGCCGCGAGGAATTGCATATCCTACCCAAGCAAATATGGGTGCCCGTAAATCCAAGCGTCAACTTATTCGAGACGAGAAGCGCAAGAAGAAGCGCGACAGGGAAGTGGCCGACGATGAGAACCGTGCAGCCAAACGCCAAAGAGTCCAGGACGAAGAGGCGGGCGAGATTGAAGGAGAAGATGAGCTAGTGAAGGGCTCGGATTACATTCCCCTCGATGGTGACAATGCTCAAGAAGAAGGAGCTCCATACAGGGGAGGAAGTGGTGGACAGGCTCCAGAGCGCGAGTTCTTCGGCATGCTGGCGGACGAGGAGCAGGAATACTTCCGACGTGCGGACGAGTTACTCGAGCTTAACGACTTTGGATCCTCCGAGGACCGTGATGTCTTCCTCGAGAACGTGTACAAGGAGGCCGAGGGCAAGGAACTCAAACTGGCAAGCAGCCAGTCTTGCTCGCGGCTGATGGAGCGGCTGATCCTACTTTCCAACACACGGCAAAAGAAGCACCTGTTCGAGGCTTTCGCAGGCCACTTTGCGTCCCTCGTGACGCATCGATTCGCGAGCCACTGTTGCGAAAAGTTGTTCATCCAGTCTGCGCCAGTGGTCACACAAGAGCTTGCGGGTGGCGTGGAGGAGACAGTGCAGGAAGGAGACCAGGAGGCGAAGCCTGCTGCAGCAATGGAGGAACTGTTTCTCCTGACGCTCGATGAGCTGGAGTCACATCTGACTTTCATCATGTCAGACCGCTTTGCGTCCCATACACTCAGAGTATTGCTAGTTGTCTTGTCGGGACGTCCTCTGGATCAAGTCTCGACCAAGTCATTGCTACAAAGCAAAAAGAAGGAACACATCACAGTTGCTGGCGCCTCAGCACTATCGGGCGAGCTCACCTCCGATATGAGGGCCGTGCCTGATTCATTTGCACTGGCCATCCAAAAGATCATTGCCGACACGACATCGACTATGGATTCGACTGCGCTGCGCGTACTGGCTACGCATCCCACAGGAAATCCAGTGCTCCAGCTGCTGCTCGACTTAGATCTCACCCTAAATCAAAAGAAGAAAAAGGGCAAGAAGGAGGAGAAAGAGGAGGAAGGAGAACCCACCTTGTTGGAAAGATTGCTCCCTGGTGCACCAGCCTCTCTCAGCAGCACGGACTCTCCTGCCTACGACTTGGTCAACACTCTACTCTACGACCCCATCGGTTCTCGGCTACTAGAGACTCTGATTTCGAATTGTCCAGGGAGGATATTCAAAGCTTTGAATGCCAACATCTTTGCGCCCCGGATACACAGCTTTCTTCGAAACGACATTGCCTCGTACCCTGCAATCAAAGCCCTCAATCGGATGAGCAAGGAAGATCTGGTCGAGGCCGTCAACAAGACCTTGTCACAAGTTCCTGTCCTGGTGGAAAAGGGACGTTTCAATGTCTTGAAGGCCCTCTTTGAGCGTTGCGACGTGCGAAGTGCGAGGCCAGAGATTGATACTCTTCTCAAAGCTGTGTGCGCAGCTTACGAGGCCGAGAGCGAAGCACTTGTCCCAAAGCTGTGCTTCCTTGACGCAGATGAGTCTGAACAGAAGAAAGATGAACCGCAGGGCTTCGTCAAGAACAAATCGCCCATGGTGTCCCACGGAAGCCAGCTAGTCAACACCCTTCTCGGTATTCACGGCTCGCCCCAGAAAGCCATTCAGAAGTCACTCCTTGCCTTGTCATCCGCCCAGCTTCTCCGCCTCGCCACTACGCCCGCCACCGCGAGTGTTCTTGTCAAGGCGCTCGAGACGCCGTCTCAGAACCCTGTGTTCCACAAGTCACTCGTGGCGGCCCTTATGCCGCACGCCGTTGAGCTCGCCGCCTCGCAGCAGGGCCACAACGTGCTCAACGCCATCATCGCGGCGCCTTCACGCGGTGACGGCATCGCCGTCGCCTTCCATCTGAAGGAGGCTGTGATGACGCGGCTGGGTGCGCAAGAGAAGAGCCTGCGCGACTCGTGGACAGGGCGCAACGTCTGGCGCACGTGGAAAGGCGACCTTTGGAAAAATCGGCGGAGTGACTGGGTTCGCTGGGCCAAAGAGGTCGATCCGGAGTCTGCGCGGGTGGCCGCTACGCCCAAGCTCAAGGTGCCGGGACCTCAGGAGGCCGGGCGCAGTGGGAAGAAGGGATTCGGAGGCAGAAGCAATCCGAACATGGTCGGCTTGACGCGTGATAGAATGGCGACGGGCGCCAGTGGATAAGGAAATGACTTCAGACATTCAGCATACCCAGTTAGAAAGTCTATGATACCCTTGATTGTCAATTTGTGCCAAATCACATCGGACAAAAGTGCAATAAGCGTGGTGATTTTGTGCCAGATGATTTTCTCAGATTTTACTATTTTTTCTCTGGTTTCATTACTCTAGAGAGAAGAGCGCTCTTCCACGCAACCCTACGAAGCTCTTTCATCGAGCTCTTGTGCTTCTCCTCCTTGATCGTAATATCATATAAAGCGCCTTCTCTCTGTTCTCGCAGGCACCTTTCAAATAGCAGGCAAAAGGAGGTCCGTTCACGCGCTTGTTTTCCCGTCCTTGTATATTCCTGCATCTCTCGCAGGGAGGAACATGCGCCAATAAAAATATCTGGCTTCCTCTCGTATTGTGTTCCCATAGTCCTCATCCAACGTCTGTCGTCGAACATGTTCCAGCTCTGTACGCGGACGTTGTGGGAGCGGGCACAACACTCCCCTGCGGCTTCTTCATCTTCAACTCCCCAATTCCCCCCTCCATGTTGTATTCGTCCTTTGCCTCGCGGCTGGGGTATCTCTCGTTATCTCAACCATTAATATGGGAGAAGGTCTCGCACAAAATATCAAACAGATGTAATAATCCATGATGAGCGGCGTCATAAACAATCATGAATGCGATCCGGGCCAGGGCCTCAAAGCCAGCCCGCGCAAATGCAAACTCCGCCGCTTGTTGCTCCGTCTAATGCAAGAAAAGTGCCTGATAGCACATGAAAAGGGGTATCATTCTTTCCCCAGACGGAAAAACCCATGCCGCCTTTCGCTGAACGGACCAGGTGTCGAGATTATAAGGAAAGCCGGAAAAGAAACATCTTTTGCCGGCATTAGGAAATAAGAATTGGACTTCCGTGTCCGAAATAATAAGAGTCCAATGGTACGCCGGTTGCGAATATCAACAAAGCAAACGCGACGTGTGTATGGGGTGGTGACCCCGGTGCGATGAATCAAGTTGATGCCCAAAAGATGGCATAGCCAACTGCAGCATCACGCACAACAGATAGAATGTCGTCACCGACATCCCCGAACGAGGTTCTCAATCATCAGTGCTGTTCTTCGGCAGCAAACTGGTCGGTGTCAAGCCAAGACTCCCACGAGTCAGCAGCACCACCGGGCGTACCAACAGTGCTCTGGGTGGTTGGGAGATCAAAAGACAGCTGTGCCGGTGTCACTTCCTGATCAAAGTAGTACTTGGACATCGAGTCATCCATTGCCGGCATGGAGCCCTGCCCGCCAGGCATGGTCGTGTAGTTCATCCAGTCGAAATTGCCGTCGCCGGCCATATTACCGCTGAAGCCCATGAAACTGCTCGTCATCGGGTCATTCCAGTCAAGTGCGGGGCCAGCGAGCTGCTTAAGCTCGGGCGGGAACTCGGAGGTGAACGAGGACGAGTTGGGCATCGAAGGCATGGTCATCGACAGAGCTGGTTCCGCCGTCGTTGATGGCCGAGATGAGTGCGCTGACGTCTGAGTGTCAGATCCATTGCGTTGAAGTGTAGAGTGAGACGTCTCGGTCGAGTGCGATCCGGGTGTCAGGACAGGAGGAGACATGGTTCCGTCCAGAGAGCCGTTGCGCAGAGCCGGACTCGGGGTGTGGCCCATGGCGATGGATGTGCGAGGCGACATGTCGACCGAAGGGGCGATCGAGTGCGACCGCTCCCTCTTGAACTGATCGGCTGCGTAGTTCATCTCAGGGAAGGTCGGCGAGATCGGGCTTTGGTGCTGCTGCGGTTGCTGTTGCTGTTGCTGTTGCTGCAGAGGCTGCATATACATGGATCTCGAGAGCTGCTGAGAGATCTGGGAAGCGTTCGGGAACTGCTCGGCAAACATCCGGTGAACCTCTTGCTCGCGGGCAAGCGTCCTCATCGCCACATTGCTGGTGATGTAGGCAGATAGCCTGCTGTTCAGCTCTCCATTGCTCGTCTGCATGTGCGCTGCGAGAGCACGGTACTGGCGGGGAAGGTCGTCCTCCTCCTCCTCGTACATCTCCTCCTTCATGACGATCTCCTCGGAGATCTTGAAACCCTTGCCAGTCCTCTTCTTGTGGATGTCTGAAGCCATGCGTGCAGACTGCACACGAGCCTCGATGCTTCGATCAGCCCTCCGCGAAGCGGCGATGTAGGCACGCTCTTGGTTCTCCTCATGGCTTCGCTCAGTCTGAATCAAGTTAGATACAGGTTTGGAAAGGTCGCAGACTTGAACAGGCCATGTGAGAGACCTACCTTTTTCATAATCTTGTCCAAAGGGGCCGGCCCCGGAGCTGGTGTGTCTGAAGGACGCTTGGGCATGGTGACGATATTATTGGTGAAACGGGCAGCCTAGAAGCTGATGGATACAACTCCTTGGTGTTCGGCAGGAGGAGCCGTACGAGAACTTATAGGGAACAACCCAGTTTGTTAGGATGCGGTGCTCCGAAAATGTGTCGACTCGTCCGGGTTAGCCGGTGAGGGCAGTGGAAGGCAAACGGTATCGTGGTTTCGTGCGTGGTACACAGAGGTCAAGCTACAGGCACAAACTTGATATGATCATATGCTTGTGTAATGCTGATATGTCGTTCGGGGTTTGTACGAAGCAAGTCTGTTTTGTGGCTTCACGGATCAAAACATGTATCGTTGGTAGGAGGAGGGACAGGTAGTAGGTTGCAAGGCGTTACGGGTGCCTCAAGTCTATATAACCACATGAACATGGGCAGCGGGTAGTGGCCATCCCTGCAGGCGGGCAGATGGGAGAACTCAATGGCGCTTGTTTTGCAGGGCAGACGAAGTTGGTCCGAGACAAGAAACGCAACGGCAAGGGGGGCTGTTGACATTGGGACAGGTAGGCTTGCAGGCCAATGTCCATGTCTCTCGTTCAGCAAAAAGCACCGATCGCGTCCCAAGAAACCGCTGGGATCGGGCCATAGCGGTGGTGATCGATCTCGATGGGGTGCTTAATTGTTAGGGACAGGTACTTTTGCAAGTACCTCTTAGTTCCCTTCCGCTCGACGGTCTTCCAAGCCAAGCAAGCCTTCTTTTTCCCACACCAATGCACTGCTGGTACCGGCCAGGGCGCCGCGGGCCAATGCGCACTCGTCTTGGGGCTCCATTCTGGGTCGATTTCATGGGGGGCAAGACAACGACCTTGTCTCTCACTGGCGTCGAATTGCTGAGCCTCTCACCAGAATTATTCATTCCAGCTACTACCTACAACGAAGCACTCTCTGGGCCCCGGTATCTGCTAGATAGCCAGCACCAGGGGCGCTAGTCAGGGCATCGGAGCAGCCCTTATCGGTGTCCATCAGCAGACAACTTTCCCTAAAGCAAGGTTCTGCTCGCAACCACGTCGACTCCTTGCTTGGCATGGATCAACCCCTCTGCGAACTTGGATCAACAGACTAGCAGTGTACAACACCCTCCCCAAACCCAATCTACAGAGCTGTCAATCTTACTTCATATTTCTTGCACAAATCCGGATCTGTCTCGACTGAAAATGGGCTAGCAGTGGGGAAAGTCAAACTGTTCCGGCAACGTGGGGACCCGGGAGTTATGCCACACCGGCTCCCAGCTTCAGCTAACAAGTGCACAGCGCCGGTTACACAATTCTTAAGCTTTTGGGCCGGGTGACCTAGCTCAAACGTTGTGCTTACAAAACCACCTCACCTTACTCACATGCCGCATCTCATCTAGGTACAGGTAGGGACACGGCAGGTAGGCAACCTGACGGCTGTGACCAACACGCCTTTGAAGGCGGCTGCTCATTCTCGGCCGAGTCTTTGCTAGAAGGTTGCTCCGGATAGACTTCGCAAAAGAGCACAAATACAGGAATATCAGCGAGCATTCACTCTGGAAACTTCTATGGGTCGAGTACGGAAGATCCTTGGACGTGCATCTGGATCAGCCAGTTGCTATGTACAATGCCTGAATGCTTCAGAGCTTAAACATGGCCTTGTCTTGCGCCTTGGCACCCTGCTTGGCCTGGACGCCGAGACCCATCTCCATTACATGATTGGCCTTTTTATGTATCAAAAAGGGAGTTTAGAAGGGGACCCATTCTTGTGTTCAGGGTGGGACGACATATCCTGGCGAGCATATGGTGTTACATCACATCGCCGTAATCACGTCCAGCCAATGGTGCCCACTCCTGCCATCCTTTCTTGTTGCTGGAGCACGCGTGCTCCGGGGGAATTTGGGCAATAGGTTGAGGTGACAAGGTGCAGCGTCTTGTAATCACGAAGCAAAGAGTAATCTTTTGGCTTCTGGCAAAACAGCCACCTTGGCTAGCCAACCGCATGCTAAGTTCTGGAAAAGCAAGAAAAGCAAGAATACTTGCTTTTGCAATTCCTACAGCACCTAGGTTTGTACGAAGAGAGGCAACATTGAAGTTGGTTGGTTGTCCCCGCATATTACTGGCGGCACAACCTTATTCAACACGAGTAAGGGAGGCGGATACTTGGCCAGTGACCTTGAATTAGCCTGCACGGCCAAGTACTGAAATCACCACCGACTTCCGATAGGATTCTCCCTTGAGCTCCTAAACGTGTATGAAAATGACGTAAGTCTGTATAAAAAAGTTGAGATGAGACTGATAGATCCGTGCGGGTGTGGCTTGTCCGTGGGTACTGCCCCACGAAAAAGACGTCAGATTTGTCTAATTGTGAGATGAGATGGTTTTGGAGGAGAGACAATCCGGAGCAAAACGTTTCAAGGTTTGAATTGGGACAAGGAAAGGCAGATCTCAAACTGACAAGACTGGATGGGCAATGGGTGCGCGTGCCGTTGTGCAGGAGCTGCGGAGGAAAATGTCCGGATCAGCTGCCCTGCACAGCGTGAACCTTGAGAGGTACAAAGCGCTACAAAGACCGTTAACAGTTGCGCAGCTGCCCCACCACACTGACTGGACCTGCTTCTGCAGATGCACCTGGGAATTGGGAGAAAAGGCCCCACGCCTCCCGCGGCGGATCCCAGCTTGCCCTTGCTCGTCCTAGCTTGACCACCTAAAAGGAAGCAAAGCAGCCTCTCGCATCCCTCCATTTCGCAACAAGTATTTCACACCTCGACTTGACAGCGTCCGGTACCCGACCCGGCAAGCTGTTTGCTGGGAGGAATGACAGTGGCTTTCCGTCATGATTTGTAACCCTCGAGCTAGGTACCTAGTTCATCGGTCGCAGCCAAGCAGAAGCACCAATTCTTTTACTAGGCGCCTTAAGGTTGAGTAATCGAGCCCGCTTCTGGCAGCTCAACGCTGAGTGGCCGCCGTCACCTTCTAGGTAGTTGGGAGGAGAGACCGAGAACAGCTAGAATCCCATGGTTGCCCAACATGGTATTCTGTGCCCACCCCCGCCCGCTCCTGTCGACCACTTACAGTACTGTTGACCGCCACAACTGTGGCTTAGGCCTGCAATCTCATCCAGCGCTGTCTTCGCGCATCTTTCATCCACCTCACGGAGCACAACATCCGCACATTGAATGATCGTCGCCAAACCTTCCATACGAGTAACTTTTTATCCCATTTGTTCGCCACCGGATATGTCATTTTTAGTCAGGCATATTGATTACTCAACATGTCCTTTACCCTTTCGCGAATCGATCGCGAGGTCACCTGCTTGCGCGTAACTACGTGCTTGTCGCCACCTCAGGCCGTCGTATCACATCTCGCTCTTTGAACACGTCCCGAGGCCCGCGTCCCGCGTCCTGCACCTGCTGTCTTTTAAGCCTTTGTTTAAGGCTTTACGAGATGCTTTTCAGCACACCCTCCGCTTCCACTCGGGGGGTTTAATCTTGCCGCCTCCCCTAGAACCCCTTGATGTCCCTTACCTGGTAGCAGGGGCTCAAATGGACTGTTGGTCGAATGGCTTGAAGGGACATGGTCGCACAGCATGGCTCCCCAATTTGTCTGCCGGGTAGGTCGGAAGACCTTTCTTCCTATCAACAAAAAGTAACAAACAAATCGAGGAAGAAATTTCCACTCCGCGCACAGCTGCACTGCCCGCTTCTCGCCTCTCCTCGGCTACCAAGTTCATGTTCCGTTGAGAATGCCATCTCTCGGGATGGGTCAAGTACGAAGACATTATTGGTTCCCACCTGGCCGGGCCTGTTTCTCCCACAATCCTGTGTGCCTGTCTTTGCATCGCAGTTTGCAGTCCAGACGCCCGGCTGGCAGTTTATGTGTCACTCCGAGTCAGGAGCTTTACAGAACCTTGCAATTCAGACATTGCAGAATGATTTCGTTCCTACGTACTCAGTGGCCTCGGTATGTGATTTCGGCATCAAGCCTGTTCCCCCTCATCAATTGAGCGGATCGCCATATCTGGTACGCCGCTACTTTAGCATGGTGCACAAACTCAATAGTCCCCGTCGCTCGGATCCGAGTCTCAGGGAGCTTTAGATTCTCGATCAAATGCTCCAAGCCGACCATCTGTCAGCCCTAGCCCCCCTCGTCGGTATGGTTGCCTGGTTGTAAAAAGCATGTTCATGAAGACGGCAGAGTGTCTCCTCGCCGTTCTGCTGGACCACTCCTCCGTACATTGGGGAGGCGGGTCCACGAGATACCCCCGAAGAAGTTCGGCTACCGTACCAAGAGCTCCAGACCTGATACTAATGTAGGTCGCGGATATTACCATTCTTGGCCTCCTCCACGTCCTGCTCTGAATATGCAAAACCTGGGTCGATTTCGCCCAAGCAGCAGCATGCTAGTCACTGCAAGAAGACCGGACCGAATCTAAGCAATGTTGTTATTGCGCCTTCACCTCAAGACAGCATTATCGCAGGGGCCGCAATCACATCCGGTGGGGTACTAGCTCCCTCGCCAGCGCCGTGGGAATCGGTGCAGGGTGTTGAGATCGGGAAGCCCACTCCTCGAGCTTCTGCCGGGCTAAAGCACAAGTCTGTTCCATTTCTAGCACACTCCATCAATATCTGACAGCTCTTTTCTTTGGCGATGCAAGCTTCCAGAATGTTTCCTCCCTCCATCGAAGGACTGATGAGCCGAGTCTCCCGATCCGGCGACATCCTCGGCGACTGCTCCCATCTCAGATTGTTGCCACAACGCCAGAGAAACGAGCATCGAGCACTTTGCTTTGCTATCCCCAAGGCCTCAATGACGTGGAGCCGCCAGGTCCTCTTTTTTGAGTTTCGTCGATTTCAGCTGGGACCGGACCAAGATGGACCCGAGCTGAGACCCCTAGAGACCCCGATCGCAGCGACCACGATGGCAAAGGGTTTTGCTCTTGGGACCTAATGGGGATCGCGCAAGTGCGCGATACGCTCCAATGGTTTGATGGAATTATGGTACTGCCATCACTTTTCTTCTTCTCTAATTAGGCCATGAGTGGTGCGAATCGAGGCTCCAGCCGCGTGGGAGTGCTAGAAGTCTGGCTCCTTGGCTGCTATTCTCAGTGCCGTTCAGGACATGCCGCGAGGGGTCGTCAAGCCTCGAAATGGTCTCGATCGAGTTTTCACTCCGTCTCCTTTGTCATCGTGTCCACGGCTTGTGGTTACTGCATCGTCTCGCAGCAAGAACTTTCAAGCGGAAGTCCCCATACGACCCATGTAAACTCCTTCTTCGGCGATTTTGTCCACAGAGTCGACCTCATCCCCTATGGCCAGCGAATATTCGAAGACCTGCACATCTGAGTGTATGATCAGTTCTCGAGTCACTTTCTCCCAAAGCTCCTCTCAGAAAGCCTTTTTTCTGCCATTTCTTCGAGTTTCGTTGGTCAATAGATGACGATGACCTGTGTTTGGCAGTCCTGGGTCTTGGGAACATATGCCTCGTACTCTTCGTGCTTTATCCTCTTTCATCACTTGTGCTTCTGGTGATGTTTCTCATTCTTCTACCAACTCGATGGCCTGAAACGCAGACGCCAATCAATGCCATCCTTCCTTCCCCGCGACCTTTTGTTTCAGATCATACTCTTATCTCCTCTATCACACAGGTTTAACGACTTCCAGAGTAGAAATGAGGGTTTTAATGTATTGAGCGGGCCCCGGTATGCCAGTTTGGCGGATGCCCGTCCCTCTTAACCGTTAGTCCGGATTATCAGCCGTCGGTCATCACGCTCTTCACGCGACTCACTCACTTGGGCCTTGATGACAAACGAGCGGTGGACAAGAAATGTGTCACTATGGAAGTGTGTCGCATAGATGCCTGTGGCTACACGAGATGCGATCATCTATTGAGCCTCAAGTTTTGTTCGAACCCAAAGGGCAGTTCATGGCTGCGATGGATGTGGGCGTACTTGTAAATCACCGACGGGATTGAGGTTCAAGGGTCCGGCCGGTCAGTGACAGCGTCTCCACAATGCCCACTAGCACCGTAGACCGCGGGGGATATATACCGTCGATTTTTGCACCTCTGTGCCGAGCTCATTTGAGCGAGAAGGTAATACGTCTCATTGTTTGAGAGATATCCTTCGCAATGGTAATGGCCGGTATCACGGCGGCTTGCAAGCTGCGCTATGACCCGGAGTATTGGGCCATCGTGAAGGAGAGGATTCCGGAGCATCCACCCCCGCCATCACAGAGTGTCCTTGAAATCCGCGAGAAAAGTGACCCGTTGCTGGCAGCGATCTTCCGGTCGGAGCCTTATCCGTCAGACATTGAGCAGACCAAGTTCGAAGTAGAGAGCTTCGATGGCACCAAGTTCGATTTTGTCCGCTTCGCCACGGCTCAACAGGCCGGAAGTAGCGAGCCTTTGCCGGCTGTGGTCATGACCCATGGAGGTGGTCTGGTTTGCGGCTCAGTGGAGATATTCGCGCCCCAGATCGCTCGTTACGTCGCCCAGGCCGGAGTGCAGTATTGGGCTGTGGACTATCGCCTCGCGCCGGAGCACCCGGGCCCGGCGGGTGTCGAAGACTGTTACGCGGCGCTGCAGTGGCTGTCGCGGCGCGCGGCCGAATTCAACGTCGACCCGGCGCGCATCGCCGTTTTTGGCGACAGCGCCGGCGGCAACATCGCGGCCGGAGCGGCGCTCATGGCCCGCGACCGGGGCCTGGACCCGCCCCTCGCCAAGCAGATCCTGATCTACCCCATGCTCGACGACCGCACCACGACGCGGTACCCGGCCGACTGGCCTGTGCGCCAGTTCCTCACCTGGAAGGCCGAGGAGAACGTCATGGCGTGGGACGCCTACGTGGGACCCCACAAGCGCGGGAGGTCCGATGCCGACGTGAGCCCCTACGCGGCCCCGGCGCGGGCGGAGAGCCTCGCGGGCCTGCCCCCGACCTACATTGACGTCGGTGGGCTGGACCTATTCCGCGACGAGTGCGTCGACTATGCGGCGCGGCTAGCCAAGGAGAACGTCGAGGTCGAGTTTCACTTGTACCCCGGTGTGCCGCATGGGTTCGAGAGCGCACGGGGGATTACGGTGGTGAAGACGGCATTGGAGAATAGGGGCAGGGTCCTCCAGAGTTTCTGAGCGTTTTGACTAGGTTGCGCAGCAAGGAAAATCCGATTCTGGGAATCGTGGGATGGGAGGATGATGATGCTGGTACCGAGATCGTCTTGCCATTCGTTCGGCGACTCATTATACATCACCGTACGCATGCATTCGCAAATCGATGGGCTAAGTGGCATCACTAGGAGCTCATCTACTACACAATACACACTTCTATTTCCTGTAAGCACTAGGCCTTGCCAGTGAATATAATTTCCCCATGGTGCTGGGCCGTTAGTGTCGGGTTCTCAACCACGCAAGGGGTCTCCACAGCGTGTGTGCGGTTGATTTAGTGCAGTGTAAGTCCACCATTGTCAGCAATTTCCAATCGCGGCGAGCTGATTTGTACATAGCAACGACTTTTGTTGAGCAGCCCGAATCCGAAGATCTCGCAGTCAAGGGAGAAGAACGCGGGATTGAGACGGGCACCACTGGCGAGGGAGGTATTCATAGTCCTCAGGTGGTGGAGATCTTCAAAGCCACCATAATTAACGGCGTGGAAATGGGTGCTAGCACTATAGTTGCTGCCGACAATGGTAGCTCATTGATCATCATGGGCTTCCAGCTCGGAGTTTTGCGCGTCGGTGTGCTCCTGATTGTGCTCCTATCACTGCGCGTCTTCGGGCGCAAGTATTGGAGGTATAGGGGTTTGGTCTGGCGGGTGAGAAGGCTTGGAAAGGTGAGTACCGTCTCCTACCCCTGAAACACATCTACATCCTGTACTGACTTGACACACGCAAGCCCACGCCTGCATGGAACCCCGTCCTGGGCAGCATGCTGCCCGCGGCCAAGATGGCCAGCGCGCTGCCTCCCAAGGCACACAGCACCTACATCGTCAACGGCGTAGGCAAGACCTTCAAGCATAATGGTGCCTTCTACCTGGACCTGTGGCCCATGACCGAGCCCCTGCTCGTCGTCACAGACCCGGACATGGCGACCCAGGCCACCACCCATCAGATCACGGGCCAGCGCAAGCCCGACGTCCTCAAGGCCTGGTTCCTGCCCATCACCGGCGGCCCTTCGCTGTTCGACTCCAACGACGGCGCCTGGAGATATCTGCACAACCTCTTCACGCCGGGCTTCAGCGCCAACAACATCGCCAACGAGGTGCCCGTCATCGTGTCCAAGATCTCGGTGTACCGGGACCTGCTGCGGGAGCGCGCCCGCGAGGGCCGGCGCTTCGAGATTGAGCCCATGACGCTGAGCCTCATCATCGACATCATCGGCGAGGTCGTCCTCAACGCCGGCCTCGACACCCAGCACGCGCGGCACCCGCTCGCCGACGCCATGATCCGCCAGCTCGCGCTCAAGTTCTCCGACTACACGCCGCAGAACCTGCTCGCGCACCTGAGCCCCTTATTCATCTACGGGAAATGGCGCAACAGTCGCATCCTCGACTCGCTCATCCGCAAGCAGCTCGAGTCGCGCTTCCGCAGCTACCGCGCCGCCAAGGCGACGGGCCAGGCCGAGCGGTACCGCTCCGTCATGGACCTCGCCATCGAGGACTACATGTCGCAGCCGGGCAAGCGGGGCGCCGCCGAGCTCGACGCCGAGTTCATGGCCATGGCCGTGCGCAACATGCGCATGTTCTTCTTTGCCGGCTACGACTCGTCGGCCGCCACCATCGTCTTTTGCTACCACAACATCTACCGGCACCCGCAGGTCCTGGCCAGGCTCCGCGCCGAGCACGACGCCGTCTTTGGGAGCGGCGCCGAGGACGACCTCGACGGCGTCCCCGCCAAGATCGAGCGCGAGCCGGCCCTGCTCAACGCCCTGCCCTACACCCTGGCCGTGATCAAGGAGACGATGCGCCAGTTCCCGCCGGCGCAGGGCATCCGCGAGGGCAACCGCGAGCTCGAGCTCGTCGACTCGGCCGGCGAGCGGTACCCGACCGAGGGCATCAGCGTGCTCATCTCGCACTACGCGACGCACCGCAACCCCAAGGTCTGGGCGCGCCCGCACGAGTTCCTGCCGGAGCGCTGGCTCGTCGACCCGGGCCACGAGCTGTACCCGCCCCGCGGCGGGTGGCGCCCCTTCGAGCAGGGGCCTCGCCTGTGCGTCGGCCAGCAGCTCGTGTACACCGAGGTGAAAGCCGTGCTGGCGTGCGTGGTGCGCGAGTTCGACATCCGGGACTGCTACGACGAGATCGACGCCGAGAAGAAGGCCGGGCCGGGACTGGATCTATCGGGTGTCGATGGGGATAGGGCGTACATGGTCGAGGCTGGGGCGGCTCACCCCGTCGGGTCGTATCCTTGCAGGGTGTCGTTCAGTGGGTATGGTGGAAGGTCATGATAGAGCGAGGATCCAGCCTTGTAGTTGTCAATAGAACTTCCTGCTGCAAGTAAGAAAAGGCACTTCTGTCAGCACATAAGACTGTGTAATCTTAATCTTGCTCGGTAAGGTATCGAGATTGATCAATGGTAACGCTCCAAAGTGGACACGCTTGATTATAGATTTACAGTACTGCTACACACCTACAAAATATCCTGCAAACGCTCGGTAACAAAGTGACTTACTCATATTCGCCCCATAGGTACTTTCCCTGAACCTTTCTTCGAGGCTTTTTCTCCCATCTGTGATCCCAGGTCGGCAAAACCACCTAGAGGCCATCCCAGTATACGCACTCTACCCCGTCACCATCCCAAGTCACGTCCCCTTCTCTTGGTCCTTCTTTCACACTGTATGGTCTCTTCCCGTCGGGGCCCCAGATCAATTGTCCCTCGGCTGGGATGAATTTGGGTTCCTGCTCATTGCTTACATCTGGGCCTGCATCGTGTATGCTACTCTCGTCTCCACTCTACAGAGTCGCACCCCGGACGACTCCATCCGGCTCCCGTTGTAGCAGGGGCGGCTTCTCGTCCGGAACTCTCCCGTTGCGGTAGAGCCACAGCCGACTTAGATCCTTGACCTTGACCCTCCTGGTGCCCTTCCTAGTGGCCACAGGACTTCCGCCGTGGACCTTAACCGTGCTGTCGATGGCCACTATGTCCTCCGGGGTGTCGGCCAACGCCTCGCCGATCCAGGAACCCTCATAGGCCTCTCTAAGGTCGGCGCTCTCGTCGCCCTCTCGGCCCGGCTCGATATCGCTCTCCATGAATTCGTTGCCTTTCTCGGCAGCGCCAAGGAATTCGCCCGTCTTAGGGTTACGCTCGAGCGGGAACATGCCGTCCATATAATGCTGGTTGAGCTGATGACCACCCCTGGGCGAGGCGCGGGCAAAAACACGGCCCTTGAAGCGCGGCATGGTATGCGAGGATCGAGCAGTGGTAGCAAAGTGCAAGACACCCCACGCGGCGACAAAGTCAGTGGTGTGGGCGTAGTGCTCAATGTGACCGATCGCGAGTCCGCTGGTGGCAGCTGGGTGAAGCGAGGATGTTTCGGTCAGCAGGCGCAGGGCTCGTGATCGAGCATTCGTGCCATCAGCCTGCGCATTGTTATGGGATGAAGGGTGTTTGTTGGCAGATTTGACTGCACCGTTGGTGCGGTTGGCCCCTTTCTTTGGCGTACTAGGCGCTGGTGCAGCAAGGCTGTCTAGGGATCCATGCACAGGGCGGCTCAGAGCTTCCTGCTGGCATTCGGCATGACGGTGGGGGTTGTTAAAATGATTCGAGGCGCATCCAAAGGTATAAATCTCAAGTTTAGCCAAGAGGTCCTGGGGCAGTTCCTGAAGGAGCCAGTCGCAGACGAGACCGCCCTCGATACCGCCCTGGGAATGCAGGATAAAGACCACCTTGGAGTACTGAGGGTTATACAGCTTTTCCTTGAGAATCTTGTAGCACACCCGGATGTCGTTGGTGGCGTAGCCAAAGTTGCGTTGGATTAGGCATTCAATGACATCGAATATGATGCCGGTCCTGTCATTCATCAGTTGGAGGCCTGCAGAACTGTACGACCTTAGGACTCACGTTCGGTTATGAATGCCCAGTACGGGACGCTTGAAAGTAATAGCCAAGCGATTGAGGTTTCCTTTCAGCCAGTGCTCCCTGTCACCATGCTTCAGTCAGTGGATGAGGTCGAGGAAAGCTGTGCTCCGGGGCATCACCTACCCGACAGCCACCCCATTCAGAAAAACCCATTGCTCGTTAAGGTAGGCTTCGGCATCCGGGGTATATTTGGGATCAGATTTGTACTCGACATCACGTCCATTCAGCAGCATACACAGAAGCCAGTTGAAAGTGAAGAATATGGCCATGGCCAACCCAGTCAAATAAGCTGGTAGGACAAGGGCAAAAGGGATCGAGACGAGAAAGGCCAACTGCAGAACGAATAGTACAGCGTGAATAGCCAGGCACCACAGGTTCTGAGGCGTAAGAGCTAGCTCATCAAGGGCTCCTGAGTCGGTGGGAGTGAAGGGCCAGACAACATAGGCCCAGGCCCAGGAGAACTTGAAGAAGTAGAAGATATCCCATCTCAGCAGTTTCAGAGGCGAGTCGGTGTAGCTGTAGTTGATGACGGTCTTACCGCCCAGCTGGGTACCGTAAAACTTGGTCGAGGTCATGGTAGTTAGGCCTTTTGAGGTTCATGAGATGTCCCGGACGTGTATTATGACGACATCACAAAGAGACCATAAACGGGGAAGTAGTGGGTATCAAGGAAACAGAGACCCGAGATCTCGGGGGGAGGCAAGTGGAAAAGGGCAGCCTTGTTAATAAACTAAGAAATGGGCTCCCAGCAAGAGCTCTCGTGTGCTCTGGTCCTCTTGTACGAAGGAGTGAGCGGGTTTCGTCACATGGGAAGGATGACCAGAGAGACAAATTGATCTGCACCAAGGGGCACGATTTGGATCACAGGGCTGAGTACACGCGCGCGCACCAATACGCACATAGACATCCACACCAACCCTTGCTTGCCAAGCCTGCCTCCAGACATTCTTTGGATCGCCGTCAGCAGCCAATGCCATGACTGCAGTAAAGTTGTTGGGCAAGACAAAAAGGGCGAAACGACGCGTGTGGCTGAGAATTGCTGACCACTGCCTCCCCAGCAGAAATAATGAAGGATGGAGGAATGCAACTCACTCGAGGGCTGCTCCCGAAATGCGCGGGCCGATACCGTAGAGTGGTGGAGCATAGCCTATTCCCCCAGGTTTAGACTTCTCAGTAGCCCTCGAGCCTGTCTTGGGGCCCGCATTCAGCAGCCCACGCAGAAGCCTTGCACCGGCCTGCCCGCCTCCCCCAATCACGGAATGCGGGAGGTTCAGTCAAGGCATGCTTGCATGCATGTCTTGCTGCAGAACTCAGTCGAGGGGCTTGCGCCCGTCAGATAAGCTGGTCGAAACAAATCGTATTGTGACATGTGAACATCGCTGTCGCCTGGACGTCCTGGTCCTGGCTGGGCCGTGTTGATCTGGATTCCGGTTCAGACAACGGAGCTGTGCAGCAAAGTGCTGTATTCAACCTCAAGTGGGTGTCAGAAAGGTTGACGGTTTTGGATCATTCTCTACCCAAATTGCTAACAGACTGAATCATCCATCCATGCTTAGGTAGTGGGATAATCCTGGTTGATCAGTTAATGATCGAGGTTCATCCACAAGGAAAATCGTCAACCATTCTGACACCCACTTGAACCTGTATGAATGGGGGCAGTGGAATAGCCCTTCACCCCAGAGTCAATGGATCTAGTTTTACCTTCGTAACTGTTTCCTTCCTCGTGCGATAAGTAAAGTGAGTATAAAGTACCTAGGTAGCCTATCAGGAGAAACCCATCGTCGCTCGCATCGAAGGTGCAAAAAGGGCAGGAGGCCGGACAGCCCCCACATCAAATTACAGGGTGTCTTCCGGTGGAACTGTGGACTACGGAGTAGGTAATCCACTGAACGGTAAAGCTTCTTGTGCAAAAACGGACATGCTTCAAACTCCAGACCCTCAGAAGGCCAAGGGTCCGATTATCCAGAGCCTTTTCACATCATCAAGGCCCGGCTCCGAGCATAAACCATGGCTACTGCGCCCAAGGCCATCATCTTGATGGCCGATTATGGCCATGATCCCACAGGTGAGCTGCATCCCAAGTGACCGGCCGCTCAATCGGGTCCCTTTTTGCGATGGTTTGGGCGCCACTCCAGCCCTGTTTGCGGAGACCGGCCCCCATTCTCCATTCCGTTGTTTCGGGTCGCCCTTGAGACGCAGATACGAGATACGAAGTCTAGATAGCTAACCCAAACATCACCGCCCAGAAACCGCCGTTCCCTACACGGCCTTCAAGAAGGCCGGCTTTGATGTGCGCATAGCGACCGAAAATGGCAAGGCCCCTGCTTGCGACAAGCGCATGTGTGAGGGTGTTATCCAGAAACTGCTGGTACGCCATGAATCCTTCAGTGATCTACGTGCGCTACGGTACCCATTCTAACCATGATCCGCCTCCATCCACAGGGTGCCAAGCAAGAGGCCGTAGCCATGTACCAGAACATGGCGGCCTCGGAAGAGTGCAAGAATGCACTGGCATGGACTGCAGAGGGCTTCTCGCTAGACGAGTTCGACCTGTGCTTCCTCCCGGGTGGTCACGAGAAGTCCGTCCGCCAGCTCATCGACTCCGACGTTGTCCACAAGCTGCTAGCCTCGTACTTTCCCCAGACCAAGAAGCCCGGCAAAAAGGTTGTCGGCGCTGTCTGCCACGGGGTCATGGTTCTGTCAGAGGCCAAAGGTGCCGATGGCAAGAGCGTCATTTATGACTGCATAACGACCTCTCTCCCCGCTAGATTTGAGCAAGTTGCTTTTTGGGGCACCAGGGCCTTTCTGGGCGACTACTACAAAACATACGGACAGGGCAGCGAAGATGTGGAGATGAGTGTAAGTCTCCTTTCCTCTGGGGTCAAGAGGGTGTTTAACAGACGCATCACAGGTGAGGAAGAACCTTAGGAACCACAAAGAACAGTACAAGAACAGCCTAGGAATGCGACCGTGAGTGGGACAATCTTCCCTTGGTGGCGGCCCCTCCTGGCCGCCGAGACATATCGCTGTTTAGGGACTGTGTGCTAACCTGTACCATGTTCAGCTTTGTCGTCGAGGACCCCAATTATAACTACATAACCGCCAGATTCCCCAATGACGTTGATCTGCTTTCGGAAAGCCTTGTCAAGTTGGTTAAGAGCTTGCAGTAATTCCGTAATTTAATTGGATATCGTGCGCTTCGATTAATATACTCCCTTCTGCCTACTGCTTCTTGCCACCAAGTATCTCAGAAACAGCCTTGTCCACTCCATCTACGACAATATCGGGCTTCAAGCCGCCGACTACATCTCCAAGCTTATCGACCCAGCCTGTCCCGGCCCGGTCGATCCAAGCCGATCGCAGCCCTGCAGCCTTCGACCCAACTACATCGAATGGATTTGCACTGACCACCCACACGCTTCCAGGCGTCTCTGTCTTGCCTACCTTTCGAAGAAGGTGAGTATAGACTCTCTTTGCTGGCTTGAAAGCCTCGACTTCGTCCACAGTGATGATGTTCTTGAACATCTCCGCGTGGGGCTTGAGGTCTGGCGAGGTCTTCACCGATGTGTTGACCATATCGTTCGTGCCATTCGAGAAGATGTAAGCTTCTACTGTGCCTTTCGCGACTGTCTCGAGTGCTCTGGCCACCTCTGGAAACGTATGCAGCGAATTGTAGGCTTTCATCAATTCCGGGACGTGACTAGGCGAGAGAGACAAGCCCATCTCGGCAACAGCATGCTGCAGAGCCCCTTCCGTGCAGTCACTAAAGGGACGGTATATCCCTTGGATGCAGGTCAGTGAACAAGACGCTTTCTGCTGGTCATCATCGTATACACATACCCATACTGTTGAGCCTCCATGTATACTCCAACTGGTATCTTCGCCATAACGCGGCTAAGTTCTTGGCCTTGTCCTTTCCAAAGTGCTTGGACAGCTCCTCAGCGATCGACTCGGTCGATAGCAGAGTGCCATACAAGTCAAAGGCGATGACCGTCTTGTCCGAGGCCATGGTACGTGCACTGCGCGCGAAGTTCAAGACCGATAGACTTGAGATGCAACGGAAGACTCGCACTATAGACAGGGTATCCTATGGTAGGTTTCAGGATGAGGATACTGGTCTCGAAGGATAAGCCCGCAACGAGTTCTAGCTTACCCCGGCTTTGCGGGGCCGGGTCCGACCTCGGTCGGGTCCTTTGACCCCCACTTTCCCCAGATCGACCGGGACACGCGCCTCACCTCGTCATTGATTCTAACTATAGAACCCAACGTCAGCCCAAACTCCCCCCAGTGCAACATCAATAATTACCTACTGCCACAGGAAGCAAAGCAACGGGAATAACTGACCGTGTTGGACTTTGGGTCAGAACCTTATGCCAACCTAAACGGGGCCGTACGATGGCCCCAGGCGGCGCCCGGGACGGTATCAAGGCTGGTAATTATGATAAGTTTCGCGAGGCTTTCTCAGAAGTCTTGATCGAGTCCTTATCTACGCCAGAACCAAAGAAATCACAAAAGCGTGCGGCAAAGAAATCAAAGGCCGCATCCACAGCTGGCGAGACCGTCCGCCCGGGTTCATCTGACGCAGGTTCGGCCGACGACGCCGAAGACCTCGCCGAGTTCATAGACTACATCGCCACTGAGACTTTCGACGATCTACCAGCAGACCTCCAAGACCTCACCCACCAAACCTGGGCCGACGACGCAAATGGCCTGCAGGCCCGCTACGCGCCGGCCACCCTGACCGGCGCCCAGGTCTCCGAGTCCATCCTCCCAGCCCTGGACCCATCCGTGTCCGACTCCCTGCGCACGTACGGCCTAGCCGACGAGGCGACGCGGGGCGTCAACGAGCTGCTCGCCTCGGTGCTGTCGTCCTACGTGAGCGCCGCCAGCGCCGCGCCGCCGGCGCCCCGGTCCGCCGCCGGCCGGGTCGACGCCTGCGAGATCTGCGGCCGGGACTGGGTCGCCCTGACGTACCACCACCTCGTGCCGCGGCTGGTGCACGACAAGGCCGTCAAGAGGGGCTGGAGGCGCACCGACGAGCTGCAGAACGTCGCGTGGCTCTGCGGCGCGTGCCACTCGGCCGTGCACCGGTTCGCGGCCCACGAGGACCTCGCGCGCCGGTACTACACGGTGGAGCTGCTGTTGGAACAGGAGGAGATTCGCAGATTTGCTGCGTGGGTTGCCAAGGTGCGGTGGAAGAAGCGGTAGAGGGACTTCATCGCTTCGATTTGCGAGACATATCATGTGTGAATAACTTTGCATAGCGCTGATTATCCTCTGAGGGACGTATATTCGTTTTATGAATGAGCCATAAAATCATTCAAAGGCATCTGGCAAACGAATGCAGCTCGAAAACACCTTTTCCCGCACACCTTATGACCGAATGCATGCACTCCTTAAAACACCACCAAAATGGGTATCAACAAGAATTATAAAATGTAGCCATCGCCCCACCAATCTTTGTTCTCTTCCTGTTTTGCTTTTACTCATCTCTCCTCCTCTTTCGGTTCTCCAGCGCCACCTGGGCCGAGGGTGGGCTCACCGCCCTTCTCATGTCCTGGTGCTCCTGCGGGTGTACCGTCCTGCCCGCGCCGCCGGCCCTCTCGTCCTCGCTCGACGGCCGCCGGTTCTGGTCCAGCAGCGGGTTGTTGTCGTCAAACTCCTCCTCGGGTACCGACACGAGGCCCTGCTCGCTCGCCCAGCTGCGCGTCCGCCCGACCGAGTCGCGCGGCCGCCCGCTCGCCACGGTGCCGCTGCCCACGACGACGCTGTCGGACCGGTCGAGGCTGTTGCGCGAGGGGGCCGCGGCCGCGGCCGCGGCGCCCCAGAACTCGGCGCCGACGGCCCGGTCGATGTCCTCCTTGAGGTGCACCGACGCCCGGCGCGAGACGTACTCCTCGAACTGCGTGTCGCGCTTGTGGTCGTAGCTCTCGCGCCGCGGCAGCGGGCCCGGCGCCTGGACGTGCTCGATGGTGACGGTGGGGCCCGTCGACTTGCGCCGCAGCGACTCGAGGGTGGGCACCGACGAGGCGGCCGAGACGGAGCGGCTGCGCGACCCTTGCGGGGAGTAGTACTCGGTCGAGAGGTGCCGGTCGTACGGGCCGGCGCGGACGTCGACGGCGTTGCCGAGCTCGAGGTGGTCGTTGTTGCTGAAGCCGTAGGCCTTGACGTTGACGGGGTGGTGGTAGTCGTCGTAGCGGGAGAGGCGGCGGAAGGTGATGATGGCGTAGATGGTGGGGATGAGGGTGGCGGCGCTGTGTGGAGGAGAAGCCGTGTTAGTCTGTCTTGCTGCGCTCTCGAACGCAGAGTAGATCTTACATGAAGCCAATGTCAAGAGCCAGGCCGATGGTCGACCAGGTGTCTCGGTTGCGTGCGAGGAACTCAACGACGTCGAGAGCGAGGATAGCGGCGGCGCTGGTGAGTTTGATGGTGTGGGTGAAGAGCATGAAGAAGGGCGTCAGGGTCTCGGACACCATCTTGGCGACCTCCATGGTGCTCAGGAGTAGTGATAGGAGCGATAGGCCGATATTGGTGCATTCCCAACTGTTCTCGCAAGTCAACTGGACCGCCTCCCGTCACAATCTAATGAGTATGCCACTTACACCATCTCCACGACCGGCAACTTCCCCTTTTTGTCATTCTCCTCGTAGTGTTGGACCGTTTCCGATATCCGGTAGGAGAAGATGCCTATTAATGCCAACAAAAGGCAAATCTGGATGCCCCAGCACGGGAGCAGAAACCGCTTCCGCCATTTGGCACGGTCGAATTGTGCTTGGTTCTGGTGATATCCCATCTTGGTTGACTGAGAGCTCCTCCTCTGTCCTCAGCTTGTTGAGATTCAGGTCCGGCCTAGTGCTTCTTTCTCCTGTATCCAGCCAGTAGTGGTGTTGGCCTGTTTGACTCGTCGAAGCAGAGTGGCCCGTAACTAGGCCGTAGGGCTGTAGGGGGTCCTTATACGGTATATAAATCCCAGGTCGTCAAAAGGTCTCTACGCATATCCATGATATCATTCCCGGTGAGGGTGTGGCTGTGATGGCACGATCTCTCGTGCTATGAGACAACCAGTTGCTATATATAAAGAACCCCAGGGTCTTGGGGAGAAGAGCAAGCCAACCGAGAGGGGGGGTGGGGGGCTGTCATCTTCAACTGGACCGGCTGCCTTCCCTGCCTGTCTGGCGAGCTCGATGAGGAGCAAGGGACCAGGGCAGTTTCAGGCACAGACGAATTGTCTAGCTCGCGTCTAACGACGGCGGGTTGTGCGGCGCGCGGTATTTTCCCTGTGGGAGTCAGCCTTGAATGGGACGGGGCCCTGCGGTGACAAGCTCGCCAGTCTGCCAATGTAATAGGCGTCCTTTTACAGCCACATCGGTGCCATTGGCGGAGGCAGCGCCATGTGGATGAAGCCATTGGAGCCGGGGGGTCCACACAAGCACTTCGCGATGGTGACAGTGTGATCTCCGACAGAGCGGCGTTGGTGCAGGCGTCTACTTTCGGGCTAGCAGCTGGGCTGCGGCTGAGTCCGGTGCTTGGCGGGGCTGGGATATGGAGGGCTTCGATGTTGCACAGTAAACCCTTCAGGGCAATTATTTCGAAAGCTGAATGTCGATAGCGTCGATTTTGTTGACCGCTTGGTCACAATATGCATGCTTGCTTCCCCCTCCAGACCAAGAACTGGCCGTGTTTTCTGGCGGCCTCTTGGCTGGCCATGACTGTCAGTCACTCACACTCACAAGAGTTCTCCTGGATGAACAAATCCAGCACATGGACAATCCTGACAGGAGATTGGTTCCCCGGCCCCCAACACCGTCTGTTGGTAGTGATCCCACGGGGCATACTAGGGTTCAGCCGTCGGACGGCGCGGTGATTTGTGAATCATGTCTCGCTTGGACCCAGACCCAGGCTCGCTCTCCGCTTCAAAAGCACCAAGGTAATAAGCTATCATCCTTGCGACGGCAACAAGGATCGCTCACGGGTAAGCATATGTCAGAGTCGGAGACGACGGCGACATGCTAAATGATCCTTCCAACGTGAATAGAACAAGGGCACGCGTTCTGTTGGGCTGGGTTGGCGGGCACTGCCTGACACTTGTCGTCATGGATAGGATGGCATTGCCTGGTGCATACAAGATGATGCGCGTAAAGAGCAAGGGGTCGTGTGTGGTCCCCCGTCAAAAACCCAAGAACCAGAGCCTCTCCGTAAGCACTGCTGGGTCCTTGGTGATCCTACGAAGGGGGAAAATGGAAATGAGCGGATGCCAGTGTCTACCGATGTCCCAACGGTCCGTTGTTGGCGCTAGGTGCCTAGTCTGGAACGTTTCAGGGTCCACGGCTGTGCCTCTTCGACCACTGGGGGGCATTGCTTTTGCGCTGTGCAATACAGTTTTATTCTTTGAAGAGACTGGACTGTCTGGACTGATCTGTGTGAGCTTGCGAGCTGGCGAGCTTGTATGGGCTTACATGCGATGGTGCATGACGATTCGTCTCGAGATAACCACGTCAGAAGGCGTTAGAAGGAGGAGATTTGCGTTCCCCAATGCCTCTGTGCCGTTAGCCGCGCGTGAGTTCTCTGAACAGCCAGCAATGCGTGGGCAATTCGGGCGTGGATGGGGCTGAGCAGCGGAAATGAGACGCCCCAGCCGAAGGAAAGAAGAGAGGAGAGAGTAAGCAGGCGAGTGGAGCGAGCAGTCAGCAAACAAAAGACCCGACTTGCGTTTATTCCACAATTTCGAATATCACTGTTGATATCGATCGTCCCAAAGACTGCCGTCTTGTGTAACCAGGTCGGGACCTTCGGGCTGCCGATCGTCCGCCTTGTCTGGTCTCCTATTCCCGTCTCTGTCGCGTGCAACAAAAGAGCCGCATCACCGCGTCTGCCCAGTCCTACATGCACCATAAACTAGTACCCTGGTCTGGTCGGTCTGGTAAAATGCTACGCTGCGCACAAGTGTCGCAAGACCACCTTCCGGAAGCTCCCAGTGTGATAGAATATTATGGTCAGAAAGTGTCATTGTTTCTTCTCTTCTCACGGATTTCAAGTGAACGAGTGTCTATGATTTTATGACTACTTTGGCCAGAGTGTACGACAATGAATGACAGACTGTACACAAGTACGTATCAAGATACAAACGGTTCTCCTCCTCACGTGTGCTCAAGCTACAGGTATCTGCTCGGCAGTGGCCTTGAATGCCGTTTCAGGGCTTACTGGGCATTCTCAGCCTTGCGGAGGTCAAAGACCTTGAGGACCTCCTCGGCCGCCTTGACACCGCTGAGGGCCATGGCACCGAAAGTTGGGCCTGTTGCGTTCATTCACATTAGCATCTGAGTAGGTGTGTGTCTCGCCGCGTACAGCTCTGAACACTTACCCATGCGGTTGGCTCCGTCAACCTCGGAAAGCTCCATGCCTCCGACAACGAGACCAGGCACAATCTCGCGGGTGTTCTTGACAATAGCATCCTCGGCGGTCTGCATGTCCAGGCCGCGCATGCCGCCGAGCTGCTCGAGCTGCTTCATGCTGACGAGGCGCTTGACGGAGAAGGCGCCGAAGGGACCTGAAAACGCGAAATGCTGATCAGTATCTACTCTCTTTCGGTCAGGTTTGTGTCATTTGCCTACCATCGTGGCCGGTGGTCGAGATGATCATCGGGGCGTTGATGGTGTTGGGGTCCATGCACGACTGGTCGTCGTGGTGCATCGAGACCAGCGTCCAGTTGGTGACGACGCCGGCGATGCGCACGTCGCCGCTGCCTTCGTCGCGGCGCGTGATGAGGTCCTCGACGGCCGTGGCGTTGAACAGCTTGATGTTGGGCATCTGCAGCACCTTGCTGAGCACGGTGCTGGTGAAGAGCGCCGCGTGCTTGACGACGACAAAGTTGCCCTCGTCCTCGTACGGCACGCCGATCTCGTTGAGGAAGGCGTCGGCCGGCTTGCGCATCACCATGGCGCTGAACAGCTGACCGCCGAGCCAGGCGCCGCCTCCCGGCGACACGCCGGCCTCGACGATGGCGATGCGGAGGTCCGGGCGCAGCTTGCCCAGGGTGTAGGCCGCGCTGAGGCCGCAGGAGCCGGCGCCGATGATGACAATGTCCGACTCGGCGTACTCGTCGAGGTCGGCAAAGTAGCGGCGCGTCATGGCACGCGAGACCTGGCTCTCGCGGATGGGGGCAAAGGTGAAGTTGGACCAGTTGCCCATCATGGACTCGACATCTTTGGTGAGGCCCTCCTGCTTGGAGGCGTGCACACCGTTACCGTTGGAGGCCTCGACCTTCTTGTTGGTCAGGACAGGCACGCGGTGGGCTAGCTCGGGAGAGACGGCAGAGGGAGCCATTTTCGATCTGCAACTGTTAGGATGATTTGCTCACGTCAAAGTCAACAAGGGAGGAAGAAGCATGATCCTTTCGCTGGTATTATCCAGATCAAGTTGCGGCCGTATAATCTCAGCCGCTCCAAGTCACCCTGATCTATCAGACTCGTCCCACACGAGACAAGCGTCTAGAAGAGGGCGACAAGGATTGGCACCGGCTCATGCGCTCAGATAATTACCTGAATGATCATCTTTGATGGAGTAACCAATGAAAAGGCCCATGGCTTTCATCCTTCCGGCAGGAGTAAGTCTGGGCTGGATGTACCAGATGTTCCGAACGGTTACTATAAGAAGCAAGATGGCAGGGGTTAGTTGGCCCATTCCACAGGAGAGGACGAGCTTAGGAGAGAGCCGGAGTACTTGTTCTGAATTGATAACTTGAGATATGGTGTAGTCACACTGGGGAACGGTGACGACGACGACGACGATGATGATATTGGTGATGAATAAAGCAGTTACACTGTTGCAAAAGGATGAGAACAAAGTCTTGATTCTTTCAACAAGTCAGACCTGGGCCCTGAGGGGAGGGGAAAAGCATCATGCTATTTATACGCAACCCTCGGCGTCTTGGCTTGGTGCAGAAAGTCAATGATCGGCTCATGGTGTTATCCTTCAACCCCCACCTTTGTGTTCCACCTGTTGTCATTAACCCCTCATCTTGACGAAGTGATCCTTCTCCCGAGCTGTCATTCCCTCTGAACTATCCATACTTGCGGCATATATCTCCGCATTACTGCAACACCTATTGCCCTTGTGGCCAATGGGCGCTGCGCCTTTAGCATTGGCACGTCCGGATACCCGCTGAGGGCAAGCCGGGAGCTTGGGTATCGCCTCCGTGAGACGCCGAGTCTAACCGGTATCGGCCGTTGACGTTATTGGAACGGTCAATATGTTTCATTGATCATCAAAGTCCCAATCGGGTCGTGCGTTCTGTCTCGGCGAGGCACATTTCAGCAGATAAAGTAATAGTATTTAAGGAGCGTGTGCTGTTTTATTATGAAAAACCCATCCATCCGTTCGTGTCCTGCCTTCCCGGAAGTAATTACCCCCAATCGTGTATATGATCACTGTTCCGCCCCTTATAAAGCCTCGTCACCCTTCTCACAGGGCAAACAGAGCATATACCATGCCCCCAATGACACCGAAACCACCGAAGTTGCCTGTCCGGCGGATTCGGGACCCGCCGGCCGTGTAGTAACCGTTCGGGGTAGACGTAGGTGTGTAAGGCGACTTGAGGGTTGCAGTCTCCGTCAAGGCCGAGGTCTTGGTGAGCCGGCAATCAGCGCCTTCTGGGCAGGAAGCGCCGGCGTTGACCAAGCCGTTGTTGTCCGGGATGGAAGTCTCCGCAGCGGCCGGCTGACGGGCGGGATTCGCGACCTGGGCACCCCCGGCCGGGTAGGTGCTGACCGGGGGAAGCGCCGGGGGCTCCCCGTCAGTCACGCAACCATGGCACGGGCTGCCCGGAGTGTATCCCGGGAGGCTTGTCACGAGGGTGGCCGTGGTGCAGGTGCTGCACAGTTGCACTTTCATCGTTTGCACGTGGTTTGCCAATGAGGACGAGCAGGAAGACTGTTACACGGTTTCAGTTTGAGCAATGAAGAATGAGGAGCAAAGAGCTTACCACCGTGACTGTTGCTTCATCGCCTGCAGATGGTGTCCCTATCACGCATGCATAGCAGGGGTACCCTTCGGTCGAGGTATGGCACATCGACCGTGTCAGCGTAGACACTTCCTCGGTGATGGTCGAAGTAGCTGGTGAAGAGATTCATGTTAGAAACCGTACACCAGGAAGCCACTCACACATCTCGGACTTACTGTAGCCATCACCCTGACAAACTTCTGTAACCTCGGTGATGATGATGATCTCAACACCCATGTAACCGCCGCATTCGCTAGCAGCGGTGGGGAGGGCTATAGACGTGGCCGCTGAGCTGGGTTTGGAGCTCCGAGTCGGGGGAGGATAACCCCTGCTTGAAGCTGTCTCTGTCTCACCCTCGCAATCTGGTTGGGTTTCTGTTGACACTGGGACGATAGAAGTCTTGATTGTCCAGGGATTGGTCCACGACCCTCGAGTGGAAGACTCAGGATGACCTGAAGGTGCGGGATATCCGCTGATTGTCTTGAGACCAGATGTCGGATAGGTACTATGCCGAGTGCTAAATTTCGTTGGCAAGGGCTTGGTTGTGGTTTTCGATGTCGCAGTCTCAGACGATGGTGATGTGGTCTCGGAGGGAGCACTATTTGAGGAAAGGAGACTAGTAGTGGGCCGAGAACTCGTTACTGAACCCAACGATCTCACCGTACTGGAGGAATGTATCAACGTGATGTTCGTAGCAGATGAAGATGTCGACGAAGATCCAGAGATGGAGGTGGACGAGGAACTTGTCGTCCTCGACGATGTCTGTGTTCCTCCCAGGGGCAATGCAGTGACCAAGGTACTTCCTGAGATAACAATCGTGACACTAGTAGAGCTTTGCGTCGTCGATTCAACAGAATCGGACCAGATCGTATGAACATGACCCGTCGGGGACGTGGTAGGAACCTTCGAGATATAACCGCTCTGTGTCTCGGATGTGGTTCCCTCAATCGTCTGAGTGCTATTGCTCCTAAACGACGAGGCTGTCTCTGACGACGTGCCCGAGCGACTGAAGGGCTCGCCCTGCGAGCTCGTCGAACGCCTCATTGTTGTCGACGCCGTGTCTTCTGCGGAGGTAGCCGTCAAAATAGCACTTCCGTTGCCGGCTGACGATGAGCCTGTTAAATATGTGGACGCGCCGGGGGTTGCATTAGATGAGACGGAAGGCCCTGCCGTGCTCTGGGTTCCAGATTCTTCAGTGCTTGTACCGCTTGTACTGTTGACCAGCGTCGTAGAGACACGCGTGCTCAGTGTCGAAGCCGATGGAGACGAGGGATACAGGGTGATGGTGGTAACTCCCGTTCCAGGGAGGATCGTCGAAACGATTACAGAGATGCTTTCTGTCCTTTGGGCAGTACTGCTGGTTTGTTGAGTTCCTTGGGTAGCATTTCCCGAGTCCGGGCTTCCTTGGCTAGTTGCGGTTGTATTCAATGGCCGGCCTTCAGATACAGTAGACTGGGAATGAGTGATGATGCCGGACGAGCTCGGAGCCTGACCAGATGGTGTGACGGTTTCCGATGGCTGAATGGTCAGCGTCACAATAATTCCGCCGTTGGAAATTGTAGTCACCACAATCGATGGCTCTGTCGGCGAGCTACTCCCGCTCAAGTTGACCGAGATGGTGGACGTGGAGGTTGTCGTCGTTGTTGAGGATGTGGTATTTTCAGCACCGGAGACCTGTCCTGTGCGCGACGGGATGGGGGTTTCTTCACCCTCAATGGTCGTCGTCCATCCAACTTGAGGAGTGGTGGCAGTAGACCACGTCAGTAAAGTGGAATTGACCCCCTGGACCGATGAGGTGGCTGAGGGAGGCGTCGTGGCGGTAGAATTTCTCCATCCTGTTGACGCACTGCTCGGGTGACTAGGCTCGGCCGATCCTCCTGTAGGCCATCCTGGTGGGAATACAGTAACTGTCACAACGCTGTTGCCAGGAGTGACTGTGGACTCAATGACGGTAGGTGTTGTCAGACCTGAGCTTGTCAAGTTGGTCCACGGAACGGTCACAGTGCTGTTTGGAGCAATGGCACCTGAGGTCGGTGTCGGGTTTGCATCGGTACCAGTCCCGGTCACCAAGCCCGAGTTTGTGACATTGACACTGTGACAAACAACTTTATTAGCCGTCTCGACAAGATTACGGTTGAAAGGGAAAGTACACCTACGTTCCGGTGGCCGTATACGAAACAGTGGTATTTGCCCAAGGGGGTAGGCTGCTGGAGACTAGTGATGTGGAAGTGGAAGTGGAAGTGGATGTTGATGTCCTGTATATGGCATTAATCATACAGATACTCAACGATGAAAAAGAGAATAAGAGGAAAACCTACACTGCTGTGGTTAGCACCATTGTACCAGTCCAACTTCCGGACAAGGAGCCGGAGCTCGCAGGGACTTCGGTGCTAGTCACAAAGTTCAGCAGGTGGCTGTATCGGTAAACTGGGGGTAGAGCTCACCTGGAGTTTGTGAAGATTCCCTCAGATGTAGTCGATGAGGTAGCGGATTCCGAAAAGGTAGTGGAAGCCATGGTGCTGCTGTTCGAGCTTGTCGACGTTGCATTGGTTCTACACTCGCCAGGCGTGATCATACCAAAGAGGCACTTGCACGACTTGGAACAGAGACTCCCGGGAGTGCCATTGCTGTCGCCATCATCACACTCTTCATTGAACTCGGAGTCGGTACGGCCATTTCCACAACCCACAGGAGTTGCACCACGCGAGATGATGTAGGGGATGCCGCTGGTGCCGTCGGCGAAGTCTTTCTCTCCCTCGCCTGTTGCGCCCTTAGCGATGGCGAGGGGTTCAAAACTGTTCATTCCCTTTGTGGGGTAGCCGGAAAACACTTCATGCACACTGCACGACCAATTGCTTAGGGTAGAATCATCCACGGTTCCCAGGGCGGACGAGTTGGCTACTAGGTGGGCATCATTGTAGCAGCTGAGCCTGCCGCGGACCGTGAAGGTGCCAAACTCAGAGAGCACATCAACTGTGGACGTCGTCTGGCTATCGTAGTAGCAAGACAAAGAAAAGTAGAGCCCAGTGCCGTTGCCGGAGGCAGCGAACCTGACACTGCCGTCGATGAGGTCGAGGGCTCCCGGTTGGAAGGAAGAATGGAAGGTAGGGTCAGTGCCGATGAGGATTATGTTGCCCGTGATGGCAGGGGACCAAACTGCCTTAGTATCCTTGAGGAATTTGATCTTGTCCTCTTTGCCGCAATTGGGATCTGGAACGATGATGGCCTTGTACTTGGCGAAATCGGCGGTCGTCATACTTCGCCATTCAGAGTCGGAAGCAATATGTGCTGCAGTGCATTCGTCAGTGCAGTCCTATAATTGATAAGTATTGGCCAACTTACCCGTGTAGTTGAGAATATTTGTGGCTTCGTTGAACTCATTGTATGTCATTGCATCATAGAAGAGCAGATCCTCCGCGGCGGCGAGCCCGGCCAAGCCGGCCGAAACCAGGCCGAACAGACCAGTGAGACGCATCACTATTCAAAAAGAAGGACTAGGAGAGAATAATAGAACGAATGACTAGATTGACCTTAACTGCTGAAGGAGTGACTAAAGATTGTGATTGACTCTGAAGAGAAACTCGTCCTCACAAGATAATACCAGCTGCGATACAACAGCTTTATATCATGATGTCCCATGTCCATGTGGCAAGGAAGGAGAGACTGACTACGAGGCCCCTGACTGAGATTCTCTCTATTCCAGAATAGGTCTCGGAGTCGATGGAGTCTCTTCTTGTGGCAGTCTCATCCCCCATTCAGACGCGCCGAGACCCTCAGACGATCTGCCCGAATTGCCTTCCGTCAAATTAACCAGGCCGAATCTAGAGATCACAAGCGTAACTCCAATTGAAACAAGTCCAGATGAGGGAGCTGATGGTCTCGTGGCTGTGAAACATGGTTGTATGAAGAAGCCTTGCCCAACAGGACTGAAAGCTGGTCTAAGGTGGACTCCAGCCCTCCAATCTCGTCGAGACCTGGTCGAGTGTGCTTGCTCGAACATCCCCCATCATGAGACTGGTATGATAGAGGCATGCAGGAAGCTTATGGGGCTGGCTGGAGTTGCCTCTTCTTGCTGCGCTGGAGGCACAACGTCTCTTCCGGCCCAGATCCCGCGGTGCTGGATCGTATGCACGCACGATCATGCAAGCTCGGTAAGGATGCATTAGCCACTCGAGTGACAGTGCTCTCGCAAATAGATGAGAAAGTACTACCCAAAGATCGCTTGTGCAGGCTCAGGCAGCCGTCTGAAGGGACGGGACCCGGAGCTGTCAAAAAGCAGGTCAGAACGAGTCGCACACGCCCGCCAGTAAGATTGCGCTTCGAGACAGGTAGAAGAAATAGTCTCGTATGACACAGATCCTGTCGGCCTGTGCTACTCTGCAGCTGGCATGGCTCCATGTGCGAGGTTGTACGGCGTCCTTGACGCAACATAGAGTACGCATTTATGAGAACAGGTCGCATCTCACTTGAGAGCATGCCCAGTCAAGCGGTTTAGGCTTAGGCATCTTTGGATTGGACACCGTGTGAGTCTTTCATCGGCCCGCCCACTTGAATGATGTATGAGTAGAAGTGCATGACTTTCAAAAGATTCTAAGGAGTATTAGCAGTAGCTGAGAATCTGGCCTCGCGCAAGCGCTGCAACTGCGTAAGGTAGGTCGCCTCAGTATGAGATATAGGTATTGACACAGCCGCAAACACCACCAGGTCTCGTATCGAAATTGTCCTTCTTAAAGCGGTATTTCATAAAGGGAGCCTTCTATGCATCGGACGCAGTGTCCTTTTTTAGAACCCAATGTATGCGAACACGCGGTTATGCCCAAAGATGCATGCGGAGTTGAGGTGCATGAAAGTTTGCCGCTCAGGGCGGCCGGATAAACCAAACGGGGAAACGAGCACGGCAACCTGGAGGTACCGCCGAAGGACCGCGGGTTCACGCCGACATACCTGATTTCCCCCCCCTCTCCATGTCTGTAGAGACAGGTTACTCGCTTCTCAGCCGCAAAATGCGAGGCGGACTCATCGCTCACTGATGCTTACGATTGTCATCAGGACCAACACGTTCTAAACCAGAGCGCCCTGCAGGCATATGACTGCGTCGTTGTCAACATCTGACACCAGTCCAGTGCATGCACCTGGGGTAAAATCAATTATACTGCTTGCCAGCGAGAAATGAAGTTAGTTCTGCGGTTGACTTGTCGGTGATAACACACTCTCTGGCAAAGGACCCCCATGTTGTGCCATGTTGTAACAAGAGCGAGCGTTGTTTGCCAGTTCTCTATTTCCTCGAATGCATCAGGATCTGCGTCATGTCAGGGCTTATTGTTCCAAGGACACTTGTTGATGCAAGTATTGACGAGAATGTGGCTGCCTTGTTGCCTCGACCGCATTGTTACATGCAGTGAGCATTCCGGGCTCTAAAGGAGGGTGAGATTCGTCTTATTCGAACGACTCCGACACGGCACGTCATAAGGCTGGTAACCGCGGGGCCGCCGGTTGACAGGCGAGTGAGTGGACCACCGCAAATTGCCTCGATCGCCCATGTTTTGATCTCGTTTCGTTTCCTCAAATCCGGCCTCTCCCCGGCAAACTCACCTCCAACAATGCTTCATCATTGGTATCCAGATCGAGTGTGGCGTTGGCAGAAGTCACCTCGCCACCCGGCGGTCTTCGGGCTTAGGGACAACTATGTTAGATTTAGTTAGCTATCTGGCCGATCGGAAGCGGCCGCGACCAGAGCTTGTCCTCTGATAGACCACACAAACCCTTTACTGAGAGTGAACTGGATAGGCATCTTTCTTTCCTGCAGCAGATGACTCTTGTGACTTGGAATATTTAAGAGATGGTCCGGCAGCGTCCGTCTCGGCCTGGCCTGCCAAGCATAGCCTCGTACTCGATTTCGATCATCAGTCCTTCCCAAACCAGCTGAGACTTGGCCGACTAAGCATGTTCCAAAGTGGAAGCAAGCCTGCTTTTGAGCGGCTCTTGACGAGAAGCCATGTTGAAAGGGCATTGATGGACGAGACTGGACAGCACAACACCGTCCCTCTGGTGAATAACATCTTGGGAAGCCGAGGGTTTCTGTCCATCTGCTGACCAGGTCCAGGCTTTGGGCACTGTTGCGCTCCTGAATGGGACCGCCGCGCAACTAGAGTCGGTATATGGCGATGTGCGTAGTCGATTCCCGGCGTGGAATGTATCACCAGGAAGGATACTGAGCGAAGATGACATGCGGCGACATATGGGCGATGCGAAGTAAGCCATCAACGATACCGATCCGAACTTGTGCCTAACAGAGGCGATCTAGTTACCAACGCGCTTTCGTCGACTACTTCAGCCTGCAATACGGGAGATCACAGGCGATCTGCAGCCAGTGGCTTCAACAGCAGCTCTTCAGGCCATTTGATAGGCCGTTGTTTTACGAGCTCTTTGGCGACCTTGGAGTGCCGTTACTCCATCTGAGTCACGCTATCGAGCTGGACTCTTCAATCCTCGTCGTCGAGTCACTGGTCTTGGCATCTCTAGACGGAGACGCCGCCATTTCTGAACTGCTCTCGGGCCCCTTGCTGAACGAGGTCAGGACCAACCGTCTGCCACCCGACGCCATCATGTCAAGACTTGCTCATGACGGCAGGTTCAGTGGTATCATCAAGTCGGGGCCCGGTTACGAGCAGGTAGCTCTGGTCCTGTCAAATCCAATTGCCAGAACTGCTGTTGTTGAGTATGTCCAACTCCTTGACCTGGATGATATGCCAGAGTTGCTTGGCCAACTGGCAGATCTCTCGGCAGCGCTGCTGTGTGGAACGCACAAGAGGGGCAAACCAGCATTTGACCTCCATCTCAGCTCCCTCCCGAGTCTTGTCCAGGCTCTGAGGGTGCTCTTGCCGCTCTTCGCAGACAAGGCAACCAGAGAGACACTGGCGCGAGGCGTCTGGTTGTTGATGTTGCTCTGCTACATCACGCAGATGCGCCCGGTGATTGATCGGAGCCTAGTGTTCGCGTTCCCTGTCAAAGTCGAAGACTTGAGCTGGAAAAGTCTCTGGGGTGAGTTCTGCGAGCAGACTGGAGGTCTGGAGGGCAAGTATCTTGACCCGGCGTTGGTCCACTCGCTCCGAAGCTTGCAGCAGCTCGGGCAGGTGTCGTTAGATAAAGAGGCATACTTTCTGCTGGCCGCGTGGAAGTTGAGGATTCAGTGGCAACAGTGGATAGGCCGTGGAAGGCCGGGCGAGGAATTTCTCAATGTTCGACTGTGAGCTCTGAGATATTCTCGTGCCACACTTGTTATCTCCTTTGTCTTTGATCCCCTGAAATGGACGGGCTGGCCCTGTTCCAACGATACCCATCATAGCTTTAAAACACCCGACACCTCATAATATCATATATAACAATCAAACACAAGAGATATAGGACTAGGAATCAATAAGGAGTGAGGTGCCGTACGTACATGGTACAACAAAGAGAGGGAGGGAGTCTGCTGAAGTGGAGAAACGACAGCCAAAGTAGGCATTGTGAAGAATGTGGTAATAAGACAATCAATCATCCACGGATCAGGTCTCTGGCCTGATCTACTAGACCAAACCCCTACACTTACTTGCCTTGCTTCGTAGGTGAGTACTTTAGGTAGGTAGATTTCTTGTATCTGTCCAAGCAAGAAGTAGAGTATGTATCAATGGAGAAAAGAGGCAGCCTTGAGGCACAAGCAACTGGCTGTGCTGTCCTGGACTAGGGTAGAGAGAGGTGTTGTTGATTGCTGGCCCACCCAAACCCGCTGAAAAGAGGCTTGGAGTTACACCAAGAGATTCCCTAAAGATAACCAAAAAGGGTCCACGAGTTCCACCTGGAGCTCCAAGGCTGAGCTGGCCAATCGCCAATTCGCCCGCCCGCCGCCCTTCAATCAAGTGACGCCCACCTAAGAAATTCCCGCCGCCAACCTGTCAAACAAGGGGCACGAGACGACATCTCCTCCTCGCCATCATCGCGACAACTAGCCTACCCCATAACCTCTACCACAATCGACCTCATATCGACTCTGCGCGAGCCTCGCATTCTCAAAAGGGTGCTGCAGGAAGCGCTTCGTCCCCTCCCCGCTTATCCCTGACCCTGGTCTCGCCCTCAGGCAGCCAGATTCTTTTTTCCTCCGCCAACCAGCCGATCCTCCTTTCAGCCCATCGAGGTGACACGAGGCAATTCAGCGCACAACCCATTGACGCCTCTCAAGTGCTCTGCTGGGAGTAAGTTTTCTTACAACCAAGGCGCGCGGGAGTTTTCCCTGGTCGGTTTAGCTAAAAACCCTTGCCGCAGATCGAAACTTCAAACGCCCTCCCACCCCAATACGACAGACGCCTCACCGACCGACAGTGAACCTGGGTTTTGTTCGGTTAATACCTCCTAGCGCATCTTGATTTGGCCCAGACAACAATAATCGCTTGGGACAATGTCATCGGGATTGACTCGCCGTCGAGGCGCCGGAGGTGCAGCCGCCGCCGATGGAGAGGGCAGCAGTGCAGGGCGGACCGATTCCCCCAACAACTTCAAGGACAGCGCCCCCGAGACGAGCTACGAGAAGGGCGAGAATGGGCACAAGATTGCCTACGACCCTCGCGACATGAGCGAGAGCGCCGAGAGGAGCAAGCAGCCCAAGCTCACACTGATGGAGGAGGTCTTGTTGCTGGGCCTGAAGGACAAACAGGTATGGTTATCATTCACCAGAAATCCTGAGCACCGCCTTCACACGTCACGTTTGGCTGCTGACCCCGACTACTTGAACCAAACAGGGCTATCTGTCATTCTGGAACGACAACATCTCATACGCACTCCGAGGATGTATTGTCCTGGAGCTGGCATTCCGCGGACGAATCAGCATGCAAAAGGACCCTGCCAGGAGGCGCTTCCCGCTTGCTGACCGAATCATCGAGGTTGTCGACGACACGCTGACTGGCGAGGTCCTACTAGACGAGGCGCTGAAGATGATGAAGGCTAGCGAGCAAATGAGCGTCAGCTCCTGGATTGACTTGATGAGCGGTAAGCATACGCCTCGCGGAATATGATGCCCTTCGCGACAGCAGGCCACAATTCGCTAACACTGGGTTGCCGACACAGGCGAGACGTGGAACCTGATGAAGATTGGTTATCAGCTCAAGCAGGTCCGTGAGCGGCTCGCCAAGGGTCTTGTCGACAAGGGCATCCTGCGCACCGAGAAGCGCAACTTCCTCCTGTTCGACATGGCGACCCACCCCGTTGCCGACGGAGGCGCCAAGGAAGAGATCCGCCGCCGCGTCCGCAACGTCCTGACCCAGCGCACCGTGGTGCTTCCTGGCTCCCAGTTCCTCCCCGAGAACCTCGAGTTCCGCTACACTCGCACCATCGCCATGGTCTGCGCCGCGTACGCCGCTAACGTCCTCGAGAACGCGCTCAGCACCCTCGGCCACGAAGCCCGTGAGAGGGCATTCACACAGACAGACGAGCTGCTCGCCGAGTACAGCCAGTGGCCATTCGGAAAGAAGGCGACGGGTAACGGCATCGGCGCCAACCTGCCACAGGTTATTGCCGAGGTAAATAACCTCCCATCTACATCATACCCTACATAATTCGGATTTAGACTGACGTTTATACTTGCAGGAGATTTCCAAGGCCAAGGACAAGGAGCTACAGCTCGAGGTTGTCGCTGCGTGCCTCAGCGTGTTCACCCGCCTCGATTCGCTTCTTTAAACGTCCTCTTCTCCACAATGTCACGCCCTCCAAGCCACCAATCTATACGACCATTTAATCATACTAGGGAGATCACAAGGTTCTCCAAAAGCAAAAAAGGGAAAGAGGAAAGGGGCAATGAATCGATGTACCATGAGCCCTTGGCATGGGGCAGGGGGCTTCCTCTCGACTTCCTCGGGGTGCCATGGGGGAAAGCAGGGTCCGCCCATCTTACTTACCAAGTAAGGTATCTCTAATCTTCAGACGACTTGGGCTGTCTTTTCCACGGTCCCACGGCATGAAGTGCACGGCTCTCGGGTTCGCGACGGACAAGGTGTCCTAGGAACCAGCTGCAGAAAGTCTGCGGTTGGGATGCAATTTTCTCTTGGGGTTTTGTGAATTTCAAAATATGGGCGCATATGTCTATCTTATACCTTTTCAAGCACAGCTTCAACAGAGTTGTTTCACGGGTTTATGAAAGTGCAAGTTCCATCTACGTTGTGTGTGCCTGAGCTTGTGTTTATTCTATCTCGTCGTCTACGGTCACGTCATGTAGGTGAGCACGAAGGCACATATCTATCGACACATGGAAAGGCCGGATTGCCCATAGGACGGTAATTGAATTCATTGTAAATGCGCCAAAATGTACCGTGAGACCAAAGCTACGCCGACGCCATAAGATGCAGTTCTTTTTTACCACAGCCAGCCAGACCTTCCCTCCCGTGGTCACCAAATCACATAGGTATAACAGCAACACGTTCTCTGCCCCGGAAGAATCAATCGGATCGCAGAGTCCCCGACTACTTCCGCTTGCCACCGCCGCCAAACGTACCCTCGAAGCCAGCACGGCCCTTCTTGCTGCCACCAGCACCTCCCTTCTTCTTGCCCTTGCCCATCATCTTGTCTTCCTTGCGCTTGCGGAGGTTCTCCTCGCGCTTCTTCTGTCGACCCTTGATGGCGTCCTCGACGCCCTTAGTGCGCTCCTTCCACTCGCTCGCGCTCCTCTTCTTGGACTTCTCCTTGCGCTTGACGGCCTTCTTGAGCAGGGCCTCGTCGTCGCGGATCTTCTCGCCCTCGGCCCTCCTCCGCGCCGCCAGCCATGTCTCCTTCTCGAGTACCTCCTTGCGCTTGTCTGCGTCCAGGTTGGAGATGCGCTTCTTCTGTGCCTCGAGCTTGGCCAGCGCCGTCTTGGGGTCCACGGCACCCTTCTTGGATTTCGCGTCCTTGACATAGCTGAGATCGTGCGACATTTGCGCGCCATCACCAAATGCGATGCGGCCAAACGCAAGGTGGTTGGCCGAGCCATCGTCTTCGGTGCCCATGCCGATCAGAGGGCTCATGATACTGCCCGGTGATGTCCGGGCACTGGCCAGGGCCTCCTCGCGTTTCCGTTCCTCTTCCTCCTTGGCCTTTTGCCTCAATTCCTTCTTGTGCGCCTTGCGTTGAGCCTGCTTCACCCGCCTAGATTCGATCAACTCCTGCCGGGTGCGGATCGGACTTCCATCGGTATTGTCAGCTTTACGTGCCGCACGTAGAGCCTCGATCCTGGCGGCTAGTCGGACCCGAAGAGCCGAAGTATCGCTCGGCAGCTTGATATGCTTTGGCTTCTCGGAAGGAGGGACGGTGGAAGAGATTGACGTTGTCGCACTGGCAGGCTCAGCTGAGTCAGTCTTGGTCGGTAGAGGGATGTCAAAGGTCGGTGACGGTGGAGCCGAGGCTAGTGAAGATTCGTCGCCAGGGACATCTTCCTCTGGGGCCAGGCCAGAGAAGTCAAAGGCCGGCATAACTTCGTCGCGAGCTGGGATATGACCGTCACGGCCGTCGTCCGAGGAGGCGGGCTCGCTGTCGGCACGGTCTGCAACTGGCACCTCGAGTGGTTCTGATGACGTTTGCTCTTCTGACGGGGCAGGAAGTTGATTTGTTGACTCCTCCACAGTTCCATGAGGCTTCTCTGCCTTTGCCTTCTTTCCAGATTTCTTCTCCTGCTTGGCTTGCTTCTTTGACGCCTGGTTCGCCTCCTCGATGGCAGGTAATGACTCTGAAGATTGCTCTATTTGAGAGGAAGTCTTTTGCTTTTTGTTAGACTCGCTCCTTTCGGCCTTGCTCTTCTTTGGCGTCTTTTGCGGTGTGGTCTTGCCGGCAGCTAGGTTGTGGGTTGTCTCCTGAGCTGCGTTCGGGTTCTTGCGATCCTCTCCTTGCTCTTCCAGCTCCTCGAGCTTGCGCTTCCTGGCTCGCTCATCCATAATCTCCTTGACGCTCTTGTTTCGCTCGTTGTCGGGATCAAGGTTGCGGCGTTGAGCAGCCTTTTTCTCCTCCTTGGTCTGTTTCTTCTTATTCCATTGATCCTGTGGCAAGTCGTGTCAGCCATGTGCCCCGCCAAGATATTCCTCACAGAGGAGGAGGAGGAGGTTGGGAAGGTGAGAAGCAGTGGAGAGGAAGATGACGTCGTAGAGCCTGCACATACACTTGTGTCCTCCCCGTAATACATCTTGGCCGGTATCAATGACAACAGGCCATCAACAGCCATTGCGTGCCCGCGGAGCCGGTCCTGTAACGCTCGCGCAATCTCAATCAGCATCTCATCCCATCACCGCCAAAACCTTTTTCGACAAGAAGCGGGGCTCAGAGGCTGCACACACCTGCAAGGACGAATCCGCCATTCTGTCAGTCACTGGACACTCGGTCCCTCGAAAAGCTGGTAAGGTCGGGAATCCTCCGCAGCTGCCGTGTGCAAGTATGTCGTCGAGGGGAACGACCTTTTTGCGTTGATCGAGGCTGAGGAGCGGAGAGGCGGAGGAGGTCTTCAAGTTGCCTGGAGCTGCTCGCACGACCAAAAAAAGTTTCGAATGGGCGGTCCAGTTTCTTTGGGGCGGGCGCTAAGTAGGCGGACCGGATGGGTTTAGCACACTCAAGACACTGCATTTTGTGTGAGGGGACTGGAAATTTTCTGGTGTGGAGCGAAATCTTGGCGCTGGGTCTCCCTTTCTGCCACCACCACTAAGGCGGTGAGCTGCCTCTTTTTTTGTGGAGAAGGCTGGATTGCCTCAGCGGTCCATCTTCACGTTGTCTACTCTGACCTACCTAGGTAGTTATCGCCGACGGGAACAGAGGTTTTTGAAGTCTAGAAAATAAACATCTTTGATTCTTTAAATACAAGTCTTCTCGTGCATGGTATTTCTATTGCTCGGACACGGCCTTGTCCGCTTCAATGCCTGGCCAGATGTCGCCGCTAAGTGACACTGGTAAACTCCATAATGACCCAGAAACGCCTCCCCGACCGTTCAAACCCAAAAAGAAGAATATACCTGTTGAACTCCTCTCGCTATGCCCAAGGTGAATCGCAACAATTATGAAGGGCACCCCAGACGCCCATGATGTGTATGCTCCGTTACGTGTATGTGAATCTCGACAGGTCCAAGCGCCTCACTGGGCTGCTTGCCTTCTCAGCCGCATCCAACTCGCTTTCATTCTCCCCGTCGCTATCAGGGATAATCTGATCCTCGCTTCCCATTGGCCGGTTTAGGGCCTCGACTTCGTCCAGGCTGACTTTTGGAAGCGGGACGAACGAAGGGTTCACCGGCATGAAGGCTGAAGGAGACCTGGGAGAGCCGAATCCTTTCACCGAGCCAGGTCTGTCCGAAATAGAGGGAGGCCTGGTTTTGTCCGTGCCTCTTCTGAATGCGTTCGCCCCAATACGCTGCAGCGGCGTCTGCAGTGGAGTGTCTGTAGGCGGGCGTACGTATTGGTTTGCAGCCGGTTCTTGCGCACTCGAGACGGGCGTTGGCAGCCCGTAAGCCATCCGAGACCCCCCTGGTGCTGGCTTCGGTGTAAACGTGAACTGTTGGAGGGCTCGTCTGCCCGGTGTCGGGGAGAGCGCCGGCTGTACTATAGGAGACTTGCGGGGGCTCATCAGTGGTGAGCTAGCAGGGACTTCAACAGTCTCTGCCGCCTTGCTCTCACTGTCCATGTTCTCTGTCTGCTCTGCCGAGGCATGGGTACTGCCCAGGGGCTCAGTGCAATCCTGGAAGATCTGGAGCATATTGACCGACTTTGTCGATTTTGTCGAGTTCCACCCATCAACGTCAGGAAGGCTCAGCATTGCCTCTTCAATCGAATCATCTGACATCAATACAGGATCCGGCCTCCGGGTCTTGGCCTTGGTTAGCTTGCGTGGAGGAAAGAATTTACTCCGCTCCCCTGGCGTTTGATCACTACTCTCCACACCGGCATCCGCACAAAGCCGTGCCTTCTTAGGTGGTCTCGATGATGGCCCGGCGCCAGCCTCGTCAGCAGCTATAATCGGGCCGGCGGTCCTTCGACGGGTGGCGTTGGATGCACTAGAGCGTATATCTAAGAGGTTCGCAATGGGTTCGGTGCGGCGGCGTAGCGTCGGGGCCGTCACATATGGCCGTGGTGCGCCGGCAGGTTGCAAGCCCGTCGGGCTATCGAGATACGGTCGCGGTAACGGGAACACCCGCGGCGTCAAGCCGTTCTGTGTAAGAGCCGCTACCTGACGCGGCTCCACGGCAAAGCAGTTCGGATCCATCTCTCCCATGGGTATGCGGCGATGACCTTTGAAGTAAGAATCGATCGGCTTGGCATTGTGGCGGCTCTGGCTGGCAGCCGCATTGGTGTGAAGGTGGTTTACAGTCCGTTTCCTCGGCATCGAGGCTATGAGGATAGGCTCTTTGGTAATGGGGTTTACGTCGCCGACAGCTATCGCGCGGGCGAGCTCCGGGGCAACTTTGGCGCCGATGAAAGGCATCTCTTCGACGTCAAGGCCCGACTCCGGCGCAGCCAGTAGCACCAATTCTTGGGCCTTGGAACAAAAGACGCGTTGGTGGAGGAACGTGAGCTCGGCCTGTTTGAACGCTGCCAAGTAGTTTTCCGACACTTTGTACTTGCCGTCAAACTGGACCATCCGAATCACCCTCTCTGGGGTTTTGTACTTGCGGATCATGCGATAGGCCGTTTTGAGACCCATATTGCCAATGCCCTGCAGATAATCGCAACCGCTGAGGATAGCCATCTGGCGAAACTCTGCATCCGTCCAGCCTGTCAGGGAGATCTCGCGGCAGGCACAAAAGTCACGCCGATTGATCTCGACGCACTGGCCGTGTTGGTCGAGCTTCGTCAGCAGTCGCTTGGCGCCGAAAACCAGCAGATCGGAATCCTCCGAAACGATGCCCGTGACCACGCCCTGGCGCTCGAGGTAGACCATTTGGGCATCTGCTTCGTACGGTGCTACGACATAGGGTATGCCGGCTTCTTTCAGGTCTTCAATCAGGTGACGAGCCATCTCAGGCGTCACATCTATTGACTTCTGGAGCTCCTGGTGAGCCTGGGATGGCTTGCCGGCTTTCAAAAGCTCCAGCCCGGCCTTGCGAGTCTCCTCCCTACGCTTGGCCCGAGACTCTTCTGTTCTCGCTTTGCTCGGGAGGAAGTCGCCGTCAAAAACCAGGTAAGGCGTGACACCAAAATGCTTCATCATGCGTACCCGGTGCATGGCGAAGTCGACGTATCTGCAAAGTCGTAAGATTCCCAAGCACGTGAACACGGAACAGAGGCAGTCAACGGTGTCCGTCGCTTACCTTCTTGTTGGTTTGCCCTGAGCCAGCTCGACGGCGCAGGAGATGGTGCCACGGTGGAGCCATCCGTAGGCATCGACGGCAAACGTTTCGCCGGCATACTTCTTTAGCTCTGTAGGTCTCTGAATGGACTTGAGCAGTGGCAGCAACCCTGACTTTGTCAACAACCAACCAGCAGGTGGAGCAGTTGGGGAACATACCTGATATACCCATGGTACGGTCGAGGCAGCCGCGCGAGGCAGGCTGCGGTTAGGTATATGTACAATACAGTGATAACAAAGCCCCTTCACACAGCAGAAAGAGTTGTCGACAGAGAAGTAATCACAAAGACTGCATTGTATAGGTAGTCCAGGAGGTATATGGACTGAGAGCAGCCGGGAGGGATTCGAGGGGTGCGGATGTGACGATGTTACGCGCGACAAGTCCGTCAAATCGGCGCGCGCGCACAACAGAGCCTTGTTTACAAGCGGATTGGCTGACGAATACGAATGGAGTAACGCGAGGACAAGAACGATAACACAGCCTGAGTCGGTATGCGGCGTTGATTGAGGGGGGGAAACAGTAAAAGTATGAGCAAAAGAAGCTGTATCTGAAAGAGGACGGTGGTCCGGTAAGCGATAAACGGTAAGTACTCTACAGAGCTCAAGCTGGACGCGATGGAAGGGGGAATCAATTAATTGAGCCCACTGACAATCAGCACTGAGGCGCGTCTTGGGCCAGTGGGATCGCGTCTATGGGGGGATGACCCAAGCTTTCTTGCCTCTTTCGGTCTAGCCAGGCTGGACTGGCATTTCCAGAGCAACCATCCATTAAAGAACCCTGAAAGATTCTAGAGCCCAGCTAAGATAGTGGCCTCCTTGACCCCGCTCCACCTTATCGGGTCTCCACCAAAATTTTTATCATAGCGTACTTTCCTCTGAAGGGCGGCAGAGAAAGTTCACGGGCTATCAAGGAAAAGCACTCTATCAAACGCCAACGTCAGACTATCAGAGACCAGAAGTCTACTTTTGCCCAGAAGTATCTATTCCAAAACACTTCAAAAGAAGGTGCTCATTGCCGCCCCAATCTTAGAAATGCCGTCCAGCCTAGCCAAGACAAGAAAGCAGATTGCCAAGAAGAGGCAAGGCAATATCGGCGCTTTGCATGAAGGTTCTCGCAACTCCAAGCGCCTACATAAAGCCCAGGTCCGAGATGAGCGACTCGAGAAGATTGCTGCCTCGAGGAAAAAGACCGAACAGCCAATCAGTCTGCCAACCCCGCTGTCTGAGACTCTTGCCATACTGAGCTAACCAAAGTCGTTCCCAAGTTGACCGTGTTGCCTTTTTCCAAGATGCCGTACGAGAGAACGACTACAAGCCACTCTCTCCCGAGGCTGTACAGCAGAGTATCAAAACGTGAGTCCTCTTTCCTGAAGTCTTCATCACATCTTCAACTGGAGTCATTGCCAAGGCTTATATCTTTATCGTTCCAGCTATGTACACCAGTACGACGAAGAGTTCGATACGGTCAAGAAAACCCGCAGACCCGGCAGGCCGGCCAGCGCTAGAGAAGATCTCCTCAAGCTGAAGATTGCTACTCTGGAGAAGGAGTACAAGAATGGTTTCTGTAAGAGTCCAAATTCCGCCTGCCGATATCACATGCCTAACCTCGTTCCAGTGCTGCCCGAGCTCACAACTGAGGCCAACATCGCCCTTTTGGAGCGCTGGGAAGGATCCTGGACATACTTGACGACACTGACCTGGGTCAAGATATTAGAGTCGGGCACCATCAGCCCTTCCAGCTTCCCTCCCAAGGGAGACCACTGAATCAGGCACCCCTATGGACATGCTAAGTGGATCGAGTCCTTGGGTCGTTCGCCTTTCATTGCTCGTCTGTTATATGATGGCGGCTCGCGAATCATCGTTAGCAAAGACATGATTCTTCTGGATCGTGTCGCAGATCGACGGCTGGCTCTTCGCCAACTCTCAGTTGTTTGCTATCCAGTCCACGGACATGAGAATGATAGAGAGCAAGTAGCATTCCAAGATACTCTGCTCTACCTCAGGCTTCGTCCCGCGCCTCCAGCTGTTTGTTCAAAGACAAAAGCTGTATTGAGGCCGGGACAGTCACTTTTGGCACACCAGGCCAAGCAAGGCATAAGACTTAGCATTCAACAAGTCAAGGCACGTTTTCGGATGGAAGCAAAACGGCGATCGATAGCTTGCCCATGTCTTATGCATCCAGTGGTGAGCAAGTCGCCTGGCCGAATGATGACTTAGAGGGATGCGGGTGCTTTGAGGGGGGCAGCAAGCACAATATCACCATAGAAAATGAAATGAGTTATTTTCAGCACCCTGTCGAGAGAAATATGATCTATTCATCTCACACTTTCCTCGTGCATGTCCAGTGTCCAGTCTTGATGTGGTCCGTACCGTTTCGGCAGAAAAGTGGACTGTTTAGGTGGTCTGTCCGATTCTACTCCGTAAAGTTTGTTAGGCAGTCTTTGATAGGTACCCGCTAATTCTTAGCTTGGTCAAATGAGCCACTGAAAATTTAGCTTTACAGCTCTAACTTAGTTTCTTCGACATCTTCCCATCCCATCACGAAACTTCACTCTTGGACAACCTCGCTGAATCCTCATCGCTCACTTGATTGTAGACATCCAAATCGAAAACTTTGAGTCTTATAGCGGCCTCATTTCCCGAAATACCGGAGTAAGATGATGTCCATGCGAGCCTTTGCGCGCTCCGCGCCTCGAACTCTCACCCGTCTGTCCGCCGCGGCCGTCAGGCAATCTTCTGCCACAACGAGTCTCCGGTCGGCTTCCGTACTCAGATCCTCATGCGCATCACTCAAGCCCCAACAGACCTCTGCGTTCTCAACGTCAGTCTTCCGGAGGGCACCCGCCAACAGTGAGGTCGACGAGGAGCTGTCCGCCAAGCTCGACAGCGAGATCCAGTACGAGACCGAGGTCAAGGAGAACGAGCCTGAGCCCGCGAGCGTCAAGGACTTCCTCGAGAGCGGTCTCTTCGAGGTAGAGGACATTGCCGGCAAGGAGGAGGTTACCCTGCGACGCACCTACGGCAACGAGAAGTGAGTGGCTACATTGCGACAGCATCACTGTCATAGCTTCAGGCGGGCAGCTAATCTGTGCTTAATTTAGGATCACCGTGACTTTCTCGCTCGCCGATCTCGCAAACTACGACCCGGAGATGTACGATGAGGATGCTGCTCTGGGTGACGAGGATGTCGATGGTTCCCGTGCTCCGGCGTCCCAGGAGGCCCGTGGTGCCGCCGACGTTGCCGACGATGTCGAGGACATGGTCGGTGGTGGTGAGGCTCCCGTCCCCTGCCGCCTGAACATCGTCATCGAGAAGGATGGCAAGGGCGCCCTCAACATCGAGGCGACGGCCCAAGACGGTGGCATCATGGTCGACAACATGTACTACTACGCCGACGCCGCCATGGCTCACAGCACCACGGCCGAGGTCTCCCACAAGGCGCAGGACGTCTACCCCGGTCCTCCCTTCGGCAGCCTCGATGAGGATCTGCAGGTACTGATGGAGCGATATCTCGAGGAGCGCGGTATCACGCAGGCGCTGGCCGTCTTTGTGCCCGACTACATGGATATGAAGGAGCAGAAGGAGTACCTCGCCTGGTTGAACAACGTCAAGGGCTTTGTGGACGCGTAAAAGACCGCAAGCCTTGGGCGGTAACGGTGAAGAGCCTGTCGCGGGAAAGAAATCTATCTCTCTTGTCAAGCTTTGTACTAACATGGATATGCCGGGGCCTTGGGGAACGCAGCCTCCGGTTTCTATCATGTAATTTTCCACTCTGCAGGGTCTGCTTCTGCTTCAATTTGTACCAGTATGTCTAAGTAGTAATGATATGAACAAGTTGTTCAAAGCCATTTGATCGTCAAGGCTTTCTCTTTCGCGTAATCGCAAGCCTGGTGCCGATGGTCCTCGACTTAAACTATATTCCAGTACAATATCTTTCCTCCCTTTCAAATTCAAGTCTAACCCAATCGATTACAGACAACGATAGCAAGACCTCCAACCTCATATCTAGAGACTCCCAAATTTACCCACATCCTAATTCTGTATGGTCAAGCACGTGGTCAAGACGTAATCTAGCAGCGATATCCATTTTCAATAACCACTTGGAACGAGACTTGCATGCGGAGACATGTCTGACCCGGTTCTTCATGCCCAGGTCTGGATCAGTTCGCCCTACTTGAACTCATTATCGAGGCCAGCGTCCAGTTACTTGCGGCGCATTGAGATTGACTGATATCAAGTCATCACAAGATCGAAGAGAGGCACGGCGTTCGAGATCAGATGCAAGTATAGGAGATCTAAGTAGAGACCTCACGTGAATGGGCGACAGACGGAGGCAAAGCAGGAACACCTAAGACGGAGCAAAAGCGATTTTCGCAAAGAAGGAACTGATGTAAATGTCAGGTATGTATGTGTGCTGAAGCCTGTTTTTCCCATCCACACCCCTACGATCATGCCTTGCTAAGTATCATCTTCATAGGTTTCGCGCTGCAGTGCATCGCGGTTCTCATACGCATCTCGCAGACAGCATCCATGGTAATTACCCCTGATTCGAGATATCCATTGTACTCCGACCACTCCCATCGGCTTGCCACCAGTACGGAAAGAGCAGATAATTTCCATCCGATGACAAAGGCATCGGATTGCGGTGAGAATACATCTTCTCTGATGTTCATATTTGCTCGAATTCTAGCTACATTCAATCATTGGACAGCCGAACTTTCCTGGTGCTCTCTGAGGAAATCGCAAACTTCGAAGTTTGGGAATGAAAAACGTGATTCCCTTGTAATCCCGCCGAATTACTGCAGTCCATAGATGTCTTCATCAATGATCTAAGTACTTTCCCAGCTAAATCAATGGATGGAATGGCTTCGAAGGTGACCATGCCGCTTGGTGGTGCTGCCCGGCCACCTCTATGCCTTCTACATTATGTGGAAAACGCGATCATAACTTTTCTAATTCATGGTGTGATATTGTCACGTCTGCTGCTTACTGTTTCATAAGGCTGACGCCGTCTCTCAAGTGCAGCTGCTCAAACATGAGCAAAGTTCTCGTTGCTCAGACTCAAGCTCTGAAACTGCTCTGCGGCTGCAACCGTAACCGACCTAATCACGTACATCTGGCAATCCTGAACACAATCGTTTTCATCCGATAGACGTGAAATACCAAGTGAGTGACAGATTAGTTGACGGTTTGCCATCTCGATGTACCTCAATTCTTGCCTGATCACCCAGGGTTATCCCACTACCTAAACGTATCTGGGTCACTCATCTTGTTAGTAACTTGGGTAGAGATTGATTCAAAACGGTCAACCATTCCGACACCCACTTAAATACCAACCTCGTAGCTATCCAGAATAACATGATGATACCGGCAGCTGAAACGACATGCAAATGCAACACATAGCCCCGAGATCATAGCAGCGCCAAATCCTCGGAGTTGGTCCTAGTCAATAGGTAGATATGCCACAGTCAAACAACAAGACAGTATAGCCTCTTGCTCGAGATTTCCGAACTCTCGCCGTTCCCCTATGGGCTAGCACCTGCTCCTCAGACGAAGTTCTACGACTTCGAGGTACAAAGGATACCTGGAAGACGTCGTCTGCTGCTAAAAATAGCAACAGGACCCTTACGGAGAAAATTAGACCCTTCCCTAATTCTGTGCAGATCTCACATTCATATCTGCGTCACGATCGCCGCGAAAAGGCATGGGCAATTTGGCAATGGGCGGATGGCCGTGCGACTCCAAGTGAAACGGGGTTGGACGGCAAGACGGGAGGGGGGACGGTGCCGCTCCCCGAACAAAATGGAAGCAGCTCCGTTACCCCACCCCGCCGATCCCGCATCATTTGTCGCCCCAACGCCCGGATCCGGCCAATCGCACCACCACACCCATCCGCAAGGGCTTTCTCAAAAAGGTAATTTAGAGGCGCCGATCCCTGGACTTACTCTCGGCATGTGGCTTGACCCCTCGAATTCTCCCACCCAAAAAGATAGCGATTTTCACAAACCTTACCCAATGGTGGGTGGTCAAGCCATCTGTGGCGTTTCTCAAGCGATAGCCATGCGTCTAAGTTAGATAGTTTTTGGCATCACTACATGTAGATCACCACCACGATGACGAACAACCCCACCTCATCACTGTCCCACGAGGTGCAATGCTCCAAACCTTCTCAAGCCATACTGTGGCTTTCGTCTGGACTTTTGCGATCTGCCGACCTTTTGGGCGGCCTCCCAGCCACAGTTCATATGCCCACGCCCACCCTTGTGGCGAATGAGGTATTACCCGTTGAGGAAAGCAACGACACCGGCCGGGTGATGCCATTGGATCACGGCCTCGATGCGACACATCGAGACGAGGGGTTGTTGTTATCCCACGAACCTTGTCTGTGGCTTGACCCCTTCTCCGCCCCAACTCCCCCTCTCTCTGTCCGACCTGGAGTGTGATGTGGCAAAGAACTTGTTCACCAAGTACCTCGATAGACAGGCCTGGCCATCCTCTCGCACCTCTCCGTCGCCGACACTGCGACCTTTTGGCTCCCCATACAAACTGTGGCGTTGTGGCTAGTGATGAGGGATCTGCACCTCGTCTTCCTCGTCAACTCCTCTTCGTGCTCACGAGCCACAGGAGCCACAGGGCCCTCCACCGGTCTAGCGAAAACTCTAAAAACCCTCTCTGATATAGAGGTACTTGTGCTCTCCAAAGGCGTCAAGTGTGGCTGATGCCCACGAGATGGCTTGATTCGATAGCCCTTCTCCGTCCACTTGTAGGAGCGCAAGAGCGGCACATATGAGTTGCAGGGAATGCCCAAACCATGTCAAAACATTCGCGCTTGCTGCCCGGGGACCTGTGGCGCACATCCCTCTTGTCGCAGAACGATATCCCCACGTCCAACGAACTGCCGCGATTTCGAGGCTGCGAGACAACCCTCAATCTCTTGCCCCTGATCAGCTGAAAGCATGCTTCTCCATGTCGTGATTGGTCTCGTGCCCCTGATGAACACGCGGATCCCACATCGACCGATGCTGCAAGTGTGGCCGCCCCGGTGTCGAACCACGCATGCGAGTTGCTGGGCAGTCTAACCAGAGCGTACGAAGAGACCAATCGCTACACCCGCTTCCAGCTCGGCCATCGCTCCGTAATGCTTGTAGGGCCTGGGCAGCACCGAGCCAGGGCCATCTAGGTAGTCGACGGCTTTGACACGCTTCGGCCTTTTTGCGGCTCCCCCGTTCCACGGAGGGGCTCGGAGGCGAAAATGGATTCTAGGCCCGCCAGAAGCGATCGGCAGTCGAATGCCCGGATCGGGAATGCAGTGCTAAAAGGGGTAGCACACGCATCCGCAATACGCACATAAGCTTCCCGTCATTGTGCTGCACGAGCACACGCTTGTACAGCACACACCCCCTCTGACTGACCCCCCATCTCCCTTCGGTTTCCCCTCACGCGGGCCTCTTGACGGCTAGTGCTGCCGGACGCCACTATCGAGCCGCCGGTTGTGGCGAGTGAGACTTCTTTTGGGGCTTTTTAGTACGCGCAACCTGCGGGAGATTTGCACCACAGGTACCGGTACTCAGTGGCTGCTGAACGCCAAAGTCTTTCGCCCAGTCCACCCCTCTGCTCCTCCCCCCTCCCCGCGCTGCAGAGCATGCAGGCGATGTGCATGCAGATAGATGATAGAATCGAGGCCTGCACCAAGGGACCATTGGTAAGGTATTACTGTAGGGAGAGTGTCTTTTGACGCGACAGGCATTCCAAGGGTCCCCTTTGGTGTGCGCTAATTGCACACCACCTCTGGACCCCAGGGAGGGTAAGTTTGCCGCTGTTGGAGAATAAACCCAGAGATCTGGCTTTGGCACATGCAGGTCTTGCCCTTTCCCCCCCCCAGCGACACCTCGTCCACGGCTTGGCGCTCTCGGGGAGTCTCAGTCGCGGAGGTCCTCGTTGGTGCCGAGATTTCCTCGACAGGTTGAAAGTGGTTGATTTATCGAGCAGGTCGTCGTTGCATTGGCTCATCCTTTCGCCATTTGCCATGACACACTGATGATGCCAGTCCCAGAGGAGCACTTGGCAGAGGGAGAGCCCTGCCGCGTTGCCGAAAGCCCAGATCGTGCGGGCTCACCCGTTCGGCTACTTGTCCGAAGAATTTGAGCCAAATCCATTCGTCCTCGTGCGGCCGTGGCGAAAAGTCGATGATTTGCTGCCGAGTGCACCATGGTCACAATTGCGTAACCTCGACTTTGTCACGGGCCACATAATTTTGGAGCATGCCTACGGCAAACAGCCTTGGTCGATCGATTGTGGAAGTTTGCATCGATAGCGGCCTCTGGTGGTTCTATCCACGACCGGAACAGAACGCTGCCGGCAGTCCAGTGCTGAGAGGGGACCAATAGAGAGGACCGGCTGGCTAGTGTCGAATGCGTGACGTCGATATGGGCTGTTTATTATTTCTTTGATCTTTGGTTTGAGGGGGGGATGTCTCTCCTTGCGAAGAGTTAAAAAAAGGGCTACGATATCTGTTTCAGGGGTAATTTGGACGATGGGTACAGTAGGCAAAGCAAAGCGCCGGATGACAACTAACGTTAACGCCAGGCCGGTGCTACCGTATCTACCCGCGCTACAAGTGATCGGGGATTGGGCAAGTATTGGCGGCGACCAGCGCTGCCAGCCAATTGATGGGACCGCAAACGTATTGAAACGCTAGTCGGCGGCGCCGTCTGTCCTTCATCGGTACTTATTAGCCACGTCGAGCCACGTTAGCACGGTTAGGTCGTTTAGCCATTTGAAGAAACGGAGCTAGAGTGGAAGTGACAGTTGGGCAAGACACGGGGATGGACATCCGACCAGTGAGGCTGCCCGAGCTGACGGTCTAGTTTCGCAAGTCAGGCCGTTATGGGATAGTAGCGCCAAGTGCCATTTGGGAAATAATTCTGATCGATCGCGCATTGTCGACAGCTGGTCGATCAAAGTCGGTCAAAATGCCATTCAGCTGGGATTGCACGGGAACTTTTCTTTGGGTCCTTCCGGCCCCTGCGGAGAGCTCCGCTATCGAGGTCAGGACCCATTCGGTTTTTGTTTTTCTCTTTCACAGTCTTTGCAGCCAACTCTTTGACAGCGTCGCAAGCCATCAGTGAAGAGAGCCGTCCAGTCTGGTGCGCTTGGTAGAGAATGCGCGGAACACGGGATGCTCTGCAAGCTCCGATCCATTCGCATCTAGATACCACGCCCAGCCTAGACCTTGATTGACCAGACTGTACTCTGTAGGACAACTCGAGAGGACGCGCAACACTCGCCACACTTTCAACTTCCAGTAGTCGGTGAAACGCCACTATTGGCGCCTGGGAGAAGCTGGCGCCGTCGATCACTGTGGCTGTGCGCCAGCCCTACCTGACGCAAAAACGTCGATCTGCGTTACGGTAGAAGACCCTAGCCAATCCGAGAGCAGTGTAACCTCAGCCGCCGTTCCGTCCACTGCTCCGTTTTCCTCCAATTGCAGCATCTCTGTTTCAATGATGGATACCTCGAGCATTCCCCATGCACGCAGTGGTACCATGTGCTCAGAGCGCCACATTCCTCCAATTCCGCGCCGGCGGCGCGTGTAGCCCACCGGCTTGACCTGGATGACGTTGGGCTGCTCCAAGAGGGCGTGTCTGTAGGCAGATATGCGCCGTTTTTCTTTTTTTCCTTTTCTTGGGCATGTAATGACAACGGTCAGGCTCCGGCTTTCCTCCAATTTCGGACCAAGTGGAGGGATCTATCTACAAAGTACGAAGCATTGCACATCTCAAGGGCACTTGTCGTTGCTTATTTCCGCGCTCTCTACTAGTTCGAGACTCCCCCATGCCGACCCGACCACCACCAAGCAAGCAGTTGCATCAATGTACCAAGATCGTCTAAGAAGTGCCTATCAGGCTAAGGTACCCTAGAATTCGAGATAACAATGCCATCGATGAGGCAGCTTTCATCTTTTCCCATACGGCAGTCAATTCTACCCATTATCAACCTACCTGGGCTCATCTCCATACACAGCGTCTCCGTTCATCTGAGCATACGTTTTTGATCCCCAGATAGGAATATGGAGACCGTGGGGTCGGATCAAAACCTCCGGCCCATGTCTGGTACTTACAAAAGAGAATCCAATTTTAAAAAAAGAATCCCAAGGATCATATCTGTATCAATCTGAACAGCTTCCATCGACTTCCGCGTCGAAACAACAAACGTCTTTTTCTGGGTCTGCCCACCAATCTCTCTAATAAAGAGTGGAAATTGAGCATTTCATCATTGCCCATGGCCACAAGGGCTATGAAACAGCGGGGCCAGAAGAACACCCAGCAGTGCCAGCCCTCCCATCTCAGATCCAACGCAACGGTCCAGGCTCCATGGAACAAACACACACACCCACACACCCCGATTTGCATGAAATTGCCCGAGTGGATGGGCTCGATTGGCAGGCGTGGCAGGTAGTGAGTGCACGCAGGCAGGGTGTCCCAGCCCAGTCCCCCCGATCCCAGAATCGATAAAATGCGCAAACTGTGGCGCCCGGGCTAGCCACCTTTTAGGCAGCCTACCAGAGCCCACAACGCCCTCCTCTAGGTAATTAAGCGTATGATGGTCGTGTTTGAAGGGGTTCGAGGCGCCAGATCGGGGAGCCTCCCTCATTGTCATTGCAGATTAAAGTGTCAACCCACCGAGATGAGTACCAAAACAATGCACATTCTCAACCCGCGTGCAGGGGACGAGTGATAGGTAAAGTACCTGTAAATACCTTTCTTCTCGAATACATATCCATACATCTCTATGTACACGCACAAGGCTATTATCATTACATAAGGTACATTAAATTAGACATTAGTATCCTTGCCAACATCCTTCTTGGGGATCTCTTCTTCTCTCCCTTGGCACCTTGTGGGACAGGAACAGGGCATGTGGATAAGGCAGGTGTGGGTGTAGAAAGGCAATGGAAGCCTCGGAATGAACGGTTTGGAAATAGGTAGGTTTGTGTACGTGTGTCTCCCTGGTAAACGCTGCGAATTTGAGATCCTCGCCTCCCGGGTGCCGTGCATTGCGAAATTGCACCTACGCATGCCCTCCTTGCCTTTCCTCCAATCACCTTTGCTCGTCCACGCAACTGCACCAAAACCTCCTAGGTAATTCCTTACCCCATCATGGACCGTAATCTCGTGCCACTTGCTGGAAACGGAGATGCAGTCCGGCACCGGTTGGGCTTCCCGACCGAGTCCGCATTAGCTAGCACGAGCCCGGCTCCCTGACATGCCTTCCTGTTACCCATCGACTTTGCCCAAAGTACGTATCGTCAGATACGACCCACTGGACCCAAAGTCAACCCAATATTGCGGCGACAAGGGCTGCTCCCCGCATCAAACGTCGCAAACATCCTTGCACGTGTCTGTTCGCAAAGCAGCCTTGCAGGTCTGTCTGTATCTCCAATCTCACTCGTGCCGGACAGAGGAGCCGTTGCAATGCGGCAGTTCCCTGGACCCCGTCAACAACGCCCTCGACCAATTTCGCAGCCGGCGAAGGAGGAGACCAACGCATGTCCATGCAACTGTAGGCAGTCAAATGGAGATTATGCCAAGGTATGTGTCACACAAGGCAATAGATGATACATGGGCGCGCCACTGGCTGTCAGAAGCGAGATGGGAAAGAGTTTTCGTGGGAAATGATAGTGAAATGGTGCTGTTCTGTGTCCTCACTCTAGAGCGTTTGCTGTGACTGAGCGTCTGCTGCACATGGCCACAGAGCAGAGACAAATGAAATGTAACAAATGTTTGAAGCCCAACCCTCGTCTAGAACGCATAGATGATGACATCGTCCCAGTGACATGACAAAGGGGAGAGAGTAATGTATGGTAAAAAGGGACCCTTCTCAGGGGCCTGGTATCTTGATGAAAATCAACAACGCCGACGAAAGTAAAACAAAAATCAACCCAACCCGTGAAAGTCGTATTCATCATGCTGATATGGCGAGGGAGTCGCACCTCAAGAAGACAATATTAACAATGCGATATAGATCCGGATCCAAGGCATCCTTCAATGTGTGTCGGTGTGTGTGAGTATGTGAGGCGGGTAGTCGAATGCCAAATCCCTTAGAAGGTAAGACGGAGCTCATAGCTGGACTGGGTCGCCGTCCGTGCCGATGATCCGTCGCCGGGGATGTCTAGTGACATCTCCCATTCTCTCTTGGCCTGCAACGAGCTTCCGACTTCTCTGACCTCGAGCAGCATGTCCTGGCCTTCGCCGAGCTCTGCAATCACGTCGTCATCCATCTCGACTTCAAGGCCTCGCTGCAAGACATGCACAGTCCTCGCAACCTTGGACGGATCGAGGTTCCATTTTGCCGCCACCCGTATAACAAACTCCTGCAGGGTTCGCTGCATGAGATAGACGGCACGGTGGAACTCGCGAGCCTCAGGATCGGAGGTGTTGCGTCGTAGAATGTAGAAGCAAGCAACGGGTTTCGCCGTTCGCTCAGGAGGAGGTCGGTACGTCTGGTCTACCCCAAGGGCCTCGATCCAGCCACTCAGTGTACCAGCATCATCCATCTTGTTGACCTTGGTGGGCTGGTCGGAACCGGATCTCGTCGAAGAAGGATCATCGCGGAATTCCTGCCATTGAGCATTCGGTCCCGCGATCGAAACTTGCGAGTGTAGAGATAATGAGCTTGGTGACGGCGACACCAGCGAAGAACCTGCAATAGAACTTCGTCCACTGCGCGCCTGCCAAGCATTGCTGCCCTCCCGCGACTCGACCTTGGAAATGTCGGCTGCTTCTCCGGGTAGCGAAACTGGGTGCAAGTCGGGGTCGTCCAAGCCTTCGCCTTTCAGGTAGAGGACACTAACAGGTCTTGTGCTAGTGAACATGTCCTGCAGCGTCTGTAGCTTGAAGTGGAGGTCTTCTTCAATGGGGAGACGGCCGCCTCCTGCCGAACTTGTAGACGACATGGACCATGTACGTTTGTGCTTTTGGACTTTTCCAACTCTTTGCGCATCGTGAGCTTTGGCTTGCGACCCGCTGGGCCGCTTGCGCTTGCCGAAGTCCTTCATACCACTTTCAGCTTGGGTGATCTGCTGCTTGAGCTTATCGATGGTCTTCTTGACATGTGCAATATCATTCGAAAGCTTTCGCTCGGCACCGTGGTCTCTGAAGAGTTTGACCTTGCAGTAGCAGATGTCGGCTGTGGAGGAATCCGGGCTGGATGACGCTAGGTCCGCAGATATGGCAGTGGTCTTTGCGCAGAGACGAACCGGTATGCCTTTGACTCCCTTAGAGTGGCTAAAGTCGGTAGAGAGAAAGTTGAAGCGGACCGCGATGTTGCATTCGCCTACTCCGTTGACGCCAGGAGTCCAAATGACCGAAAAGCCGTCAAATGAGGATGACTCGAGTTCGACTCGCGTTCTCTTGTCGTCCCCCTCGGCCGGTTGCCCAGCTTCGACATATTCCACAGCCTGCAACTTTCCGCCCCGTTGGTGGGCCTCATTCGTACCGCGCCCCTCCTTCCAAAGACTCCAGCAAACCCCTGGCTTCTGGCGTTGTTGTTCATCCTCGAAGGAAACGCGAACGAAGGTACGGTAGCGGGTTCCCGGGACTATCGGCAAGGTCGAGGCTGTGTCAATAATGGAGAGCGAGTACGCCTGCCCTTTGTTCAAGTAGGTGACCGGGATCTCGTCGGCATGTTTGATCATTGCAGTCGGCGCATTGAGAGTCGAGTGAAAGCGGAATTTCTCCGCCGAGGGTGGAAGTCCGGCATTCATCACCATCCCGAACTGTCTGGGCTGAAACCCGACCATCGGGGACTGATTGTGGAAGGCATCATCGATAGAGCCCATGCGCTCGTCCGCATGGTCGGAATCCATAGGGGACCCATCCTGATCCATAGTCTCATAACCTGTGTCTTGGTGGACAAAGGTTGACGGCGCAAAGGATGGCTGAGGAGCAGGTGGCTGGATGAAGGGGTTGAAAGGCTGGAAATGCTGTTGGTGCAGGCCCTGTTGGAATCCGGCCAAGTCCATCATGGTAGAGCCAGGGTGAATTGCGCCCTCAGTCGTCGGCATGGAAAGCGGCGTACCCAGTCCCATGCCCAAGCCGAGTGTCGGGGTGTGTAAATCACCAGCTTGAGGATGATAGAGGGTGTTTGTCCCTCCTGGAGTAGGAGTGTAGTACCCGGGAGGTTGATTGGCGAAGCTGGCGAAAGAGAAAGAGTTGGGGTCCAGCAACGAGGGCGTGAATCTCCACGGATCGTTTCCCGATGCGCGCGGGGTAGGATCCTGGTCACGAAAGGCTTCATGACTGAGGCTGTGACTTCTACATTCGACATATGTTAGCTACGGAATCAACGATAAAGGAAAGGGTGCCCTGAAGGCAGTATTTTCTTCCAGATCACCAGGTAGTACCTGGTTGATGTCGCGCGCGGCTACCCCGCGATCTTACCCACAAGCTCCCAGGATACTTGTGGTTAAGAGGACCAAGGAGCAATACCAGCAAGGGCGCAGGATCAGAGACAAGAATGGAAATTCGATACATACCGCTCCTGGCCAGTAACAGGCATACCTGTTTGGTCTGCGGTTACTGTGCTGGCTGGGCCCGCAGGCGATGTCGAGGATGGAGCAGTGGCCACCTCGGGGAACTGTTGTCTGAAGTTGGCCAACAACTCATCTCCCGGCTTTTGGGAGCTCGTTCTGTTGGTAGAGAGAGGCGCATGTTAGCTACATAGGAACCTAGGAGAGCGCAAACGAAGGAATGGCCCAGAGGCATGCGCTGGAAAGTCTGGATGGTTGCACTGCAACAGTGCCTGCACCCAACCTCTCAGAGTGCTCCGCGAGACAAAGCCGGTAAGGGAAAGGTAGCCTACCTTTGGCGAAACATGATGAAGTCTGGCGTCGGCCGTCCGAGGACAGCAAGATTTCAGTGAGATCAGCAGCTGCGCAGGTGATGAGACCAGATTGATCCCCGGCAGTGAGTCCGCTGCCTTGACCGGAGAGGTAACAAAAGACGGGTTTTCCGCAGATTTTGTGTTCGAATGTGTTGGTGAAGGGTGTATTAAGTCGTCCGAGGAAGAGGGTCCTAGTACAGATGGCTGTTCACGGCGTGTTGGGGGCTCATGAGAACATCAAGACTGCGTGTGATGTAACCGGTGAAACAGAATTAAAACGGCGGTGTTGAGAAGAAAAAAAGGGTAGCGAGTAGTTGCGATAGTTGTCGTGTTTTTTTTTTGAAACGCGGGCAGGTCAGGTGCGAACGAGAGACAGACCTAATAGAGTCCAAAGGGCCAAGTTGGGGCCGAGTTTTGCGTTTTGTGTCAGAGCAACGAGAGACGAGGCGGTAAAAAGAAATAGATAGAGTGTTATATGAGCCCAGAAGGCTGTCTCTGGATGAAGGGTGTGGCTATTGTATATACCTCTTTTTTTCGAGTCGAGAGAGGATAGCAAGTAGCAGAGTCAAAGCACCCGACAATACATTGACAGGGTCACAGTGGAGACCCCTGGGATATATGATGGAATGGGCGACAGATGCTGGGCTTTAAGACCTTGTGCGGTTCTTTTCTCTTTCTGTCTGAGGCACGACCGGGGGGGGGGGAGGGAGGAGGAGAGAAGAGATGCGGGTACTTAGGCACCTCGATCAGTGTGTGAGAAAGTCGAGAGAAGAGCGTGTGCATGGGTGTCGAAATGTGTACGGGGCGTATGGATAGACGGAGAGGAGGGTGTGAAACGGAAAAGACGATACGGTGGATCGCATGAGCTGGCTGACGATGGCCGAGGCGGGACCCTCCTCTACCCAGGTGAGAGGGAGTGGGGTGGAGAGACCGAGTTGGGGCATGTCGGAGAAGGGAAGGGAAATGGAAATAGAGAAAAGATACATGAGGCCAAAGTATCGCAACAATGGCGCAGACGTCGAGACAGGGGTCCTCCACTCGCCGCCATCTTTGAGCGAAACGGGGAACGAGGGAAAAAGGCCCGCCACAGTTGCGCCTCTGTCTAAAGTACCTAGGTATCTTTATTATTATTTTTCCATCTTTTTTCTCTCTCTTTCGTCTCCTCCGTTCTTCCAAGATGACAAGGTATTTGAGGCACTGGGCATGCGAATAAATAAAGTACCAAGTCAAGTGATATGGATGCATGGCATCCATACTCTTTACGCGCGCGCACACACAAAAACGGCGGCTGGCCAACGACAGTTTTGGAGGAACATGGGATTTCACGAGGCATGGACCAGGGAGCCACAGCGCCCCTGTAGCCCAGAAAGGCCCTAAATTAAATAATTGTTAGTGCGAGACAAAGCCACCAGCACATCGAGACCAGCGGCGCCGCTACGGTCCTCTTTCCATCCCCCCCATCAGGCCATCTTGTGTCGTGGCTTGAGTGGGGAATACAAAGACGACAAGTGCGACAAGGATGTGAGGGTGTCCCGGCCTTGCTAGAGTACCTCAAGCTGCGTGCCGCCGCGCGGTCTGTCCGAGGTACTATGGCTGGTGCGTTACCAGGGCCTTCCTTTCAGCGTGGTCGATTGGATATTGCAGCGCGGGCGGGTGAAGAGAGAAGAAGGCCTGAGACGGTGGCCCCTATGAGGAATGCCGTTTACCAGGTCCGACACTCGCATCTACACCGCATCTTCAAACACACACTTGACTTGCCTCTTGTGACCTGTTGATCCCGTAGGTAGTCATTAGGCTTGTCGTAGCGTGCATCCATCTGCAGGGTCGTCCTTTGGTCCTCTCTGATAACTAAGTAAGTATCTACTGAGCTTCCAGCAGTAAATGCGTGGCTGTGTCGGCTCGTTGTTCTTGCCACTGGTTCTAGGCCCGCCTGACCTGAAGGCCAAAAGCGTTTTCTGTCGCAGCCAGCCCTTATGATTGCTAGTATCCGACGGGGAGGAATGCATGGGCTACCTATTGGCGACTTCACCGGCGGTCATCCCTTGCGTGCCGATGAGAAGCCGTGAGTCACGGTGATCAAACCTGATCATCACCGCCGACGGATCGACAAAGATATCGCCCTCGCTAGCCAGACGTACATCATGGGCTTCAGATCGCCGCGCTGCCATATTTTTATCCTCAAATCAGCAAGCACGCAAGTGAGTGGGTGGTTCGCTGTGGCTGGCCCGGTCGCCACAATCTCCGTTACGTACGTCGCTCGTCTGTCCAATTCTGTCGCCCAGGCTCTCTCGACCATCTTTTGTCGACCCCGACACCAATAAACCCCACGGACGTAGATTGTTCAAAGTACCCTTTTATCGAGCCAAGACCCGTCCCATGCCTGTCTCGTCGTCGGCATGATCCCCGTGCAGCCAATCTCCGCAAGTCAGTCTCTAGTTTTTGGTGCTTGTCTTTTCTGTCTGGTGCGGCCCATGCGCCGGCGCCACCCAGCTTGCGCGAGCTTTACGTTGTTTGGGGCCAAATACCCGTGCTATCCGCCCAAGTCCCGTCATCCTGACCTTATCTTGTGAAACAAATTGGGGGGGCATAATGTATCTACGGAGTAGGTAGGGTATGTTGGTGGAGACTGGCCGCCAAAGAGTGCGGGAAGATGCGCCGACGACACAGGCGGCCCCAAGACGCCATCGCAAGAATGACGTCATGGTCGCCAAAGAGCGAAAAATGGTAAACGGTCTTCGAACCGTTTTGGCGACTGGCGCCGGCCTTTCTCAAACCACATCATTCCTGTCCCGGCTTGCCGTGCCCTTCCGCCCGTCAACTGTCAACCCCATTGTGATCCCGGGCCTCGTGGCACTTGTGTGTCAGAATGTCTCGCAATTAGCCAGTGGCTTTCTGTCCGTTTTTGCCTCGAAAAGAATTGTGACAAAGAGGGAGCACATGGCACGAGCCAAAACACTCCAGCCACGGCTCTTGGCGGGCCATCATGTCGATCTTTGCCCTCCCCAGCCACACCCGCACCGAAAGACTGGGTGTTCCAGCTTTGCTCTGGAAGCTCTAGAAGGTTGCAGCTCAGGGTCTTGTTGCTTATTGCGTGCACCGACCGACCTGTCTGTCAACGCTCAAAACTGATTATCTGGCCGCGTCAAGGTGTCATCACGGTATGCATTTCGCATGATAAATTAAATTTCACTTAGGCATTTTCTTTTAGTGGCACGCAGCAAGATAAACGAATCAGAAGGCGGACGATAGGCCGTCAACAGCCTCTCCTTCTACAATCGGACCTCTCCAGAGGTGATCGGAAACATGCCACGGGCTGGAGCAGCTCCACGCCCAGCAGGCTAAAGGGCTTCAACGCTTATGAGCGTGATACGGGCGGGGTTTCACGGCACCCCGACCGATGCGATATCATACTGAGTAAAGTAAGGAAAACCAGCCGCACTTTGCATCTTTGAAGGGCTATTATCAGGAGCTTCGACACGTGCCGGACCCTGAGCAGTCAATGACCTCCACCGGAAAACAGATCACAAGACGCATTGCCATCGATGATAGACTTTTGATTTTCTTTGCATACAAATGGCTGCCCTTGTTCAAGTCTCCGGCCGGTGCCCGTCACCAAGAGACAATGTTGGCACCGTCGGTCCGGATGCTCTACCCCGATCAGTGTCAAAGCCCCGGGACATGATTTGGTCACTTAAGCAACCACACCGAGGGCTGCTTGCTCAAGGTGCCAATAGCCGGACAAGGTCAGCATCGCCAGGCCAAGATCGAGATTGCCAAACTCGTCCCCTAGAGAGAGGCATTCTCCATTGTAGCTTAACTGATCGAAGGACAGCTTCATCCTTGTCACACACCGCAAGGCTCCGGGGTGGGGCGGCACCCTTCACGCGGATGATGGTAGCTTGAATGAATGCGGTTTCCACTCCCCACAACTCTGGCAATATGTGGTGACATTGTGCGACTCTGTCGAATTTTCAGCTAGCGACGCGCCTCGCGCACTGGTTGCAACGTCCTTTCGTAGAGAGGTCTTGGCACACAGAGGGACAATAAGCCTTTTCCCACGCGAGTGAGATAATCAAATCGGGAGGGCACTCCTGCAAGCTGCCACGGCCCTCATGACATGCCCGGGCGAACCCCGAGCTTACCACCCAGTGACAAGACCTGGCGGATAACTCAAAAGCTGAAACTGCATCTCTGATGTGGTCATGTGTCCTCCTCTGTAACAAACGATGACCGTCTCATTCGTGCCCGCCGTTCATCATGCCGTCCATCGTCCGGCACTTGCCGATGTGCCGTTGGAAGCTGGTCAACTGGCCTGCACTCCAACCCCATTGCACACACCATTCTTGCCTACTTACGGCAGGTGGCATGGCAGAGTAGTCTAATCGCTTACAAAGAGAGAGTAGTGTAGCCCATCTGTGCCCTGTCCGCGCGCCTAGGCGAAGGGGGTGATGCAACCGTGCACCTCTGTCGGCTTGACCCGAGCCGACCACATGTAAACATGATGAAAGGAATACAGAGTAGGGCCCTGGCGTGCCCGAATGCAGTTCAGCACTGCACACACACAGGTGGAGGCCATCCTCGCATCGTGGGTTTCTTAACGCCTAGCAAGGTTCCTTGCTATATGAGCAGGCGGTTGCGGAGCTTGTATCCAGGAGAGGCTAGAGCCTCGAGGCCCGGGTGTGCACAGCACAAGGCACAAAGCTTCCCATCGTCAGGCAAAGGGCCCGCCAAGCTTCGCGATGTAACCCAATGCGATCATGTCAGCGTGCGCGGACTGTACACTTTGCACATCTAGCGAGATCGCTTATGTGCCTGGACGAGGTAAATGCAACGGTTTTGCTGGATTCCTTGTCCCCGCAATATCCACAGTCCCTGGGGACGGGAGTTGATCATTTCGGGTGAAGCGCTGTGTTTGCGACGGCGCCCCGAGCCAGCCACCATCCCACGACAACATACCGGCGCATATGGACCCTACGGGCCTACGGGGACGTATGCATGCGAGCTTGGGACTACAAGTCCTTGGACAGGGTGTTGGCGATTCCTTCGCCTGTCAGCTTGCAAAACGACTCATCTCCCAGGCGGACGCGTCATGGGCGGAGTGGCATGCACTGCAGGTTCGAGCACCATGCCATGTGATACCTTGACCAGACCTAACTACGTATGTGCCATTATGCACAGACTTACTTTTTGGGAAACGAAACATCGAGGCAAGGCGAGCACATGTGAAGCACGCGAGCGAGGCAGGCCCCAAATTGAGCCCACATACCTCAGTGACAGCTGAAAGCAATGTTCGCACCAGTCAACCCAATGGCTCTCCCCTCTCACTCTCTCCTTTCAGTCCATTGGTGATCTCCGCAGGGTGCCACGGGTGCATATGTCATCCAGGGGCGATGCGACCTGAAATCTTGATCCAACAGAGGGACCAAGCGACCCTTGCGGGACAATTTTTTTCGACCCTCGCATATTGATGGCTCCATTGACATTGACAATTGCCAACAAAACCCTCGCCTACTAGTCAGGGGAGTCATGGGCCGGGACCTAGGTGAGCACTGACCCAGCGTTCCTATGTCCTTGTAGGTAAAGTAGGTCGTCAAGTGGGTGTCAGAAAGGTTGACGGTTTTGGACCAATCTCTACCAGGATTACTAAGAAACTGAATGATGCATACGCGCTTATGTAGTGGTATAATCCTTGATGATCAGTTTGGTATGGTACGTAGTCAAGATGCATCGTGCGCGCGCCGGCTTTCGGGGAAGCGTCCTGTGGAGGGTCTGGATGGAACCTCGCATGGGGAAGTCTCCTCCTCGCGCAAATCCCATCCCAGCCCTATAACAAAAGTTGCCCCAGAATTCCCATGAGTTGACCGTCGTAGCCCACTTGGACGGCAGCTTCCTTGGAATCGTCATCCGGCAGCTGAATCTAAAGCTGAACGAAGCACTATCTGTTGGGCAATGGGGTTCCGGGGGCCACTCTGCGGCCCCTCCTCTGTGCTTCGCCACACTTGCTATCATCCATTATTGACGGAGAGGCTACCTGTTCGAGGGTTGACACATGTCGATCTTTACATTTACAGACACGCCATCAGCAGATGTAGAACAGTTTGCTGTCCCTGGGTTACATACAGAAAAGGAGAACGACGGATACTGGGAGGTCCCTGTTTATGCTAACAGCCGGTCGGGTGCCCAATCTGTCTGGTATCCCGTAGACATGTTGCTGGTCTAAGCTTGCTTCCATGCACTCTTCTCGAAGTCCATCCACAATTCCTGACATGCCGGTTGATCATTGCCTTTCCAGGTGATCCTTCAAGTATTGAAAAGGAGAACAATCACGGCGTGGTGGATAGGTTGGTCCATTCTGCCCACCCGAGTCAACTATTGTACATACGAAAAGCAATGCATACACACACAAAGACCCTCGTCCGTTCCTGGAGCACATCTTCCTATTTTTAAAGTGATCGGCCACTGCCTTTTCAGCCAAATTCGATCATCTCCACGTTGCTTGACAGGCATGAGTCGATGGATCGACACACGCATGTGCACGCCAGCCTTGGAAGTTGGTAAAAAAGCCCACTCCATCTTCGGCTCGCATGCCCCCCAAGTCCGACCAGTTCGCCCGGCTGGTAAAACTACCACGCCGGGCCTGCTCTCCGTTCGCCACCGTCAATCCCCTTTGGCTCGTATTCGGGGCGATCCAGCGGGCAGGTACGGGAATGCCGGGGGATGTCGCCTTCGCTTCGAGGTGAAAAGGTCAGCCCGCAGCGCCCGCCCGTGGGACAAGCTCTCAGTGCCCTCTGCCGGTAGAGGACCCTGGATGCCGATCAGCGACGCTACGGCCAACGGCACTTTCCAGGCACAGGCACCGCACCACGGCCGGGGGGACGGTTCCCAGCCTGTCAGGATTTTTGGCGTCAATCCCTTGCCAGATCCACCCACTGCGTAGCATTCTGGAAACTTGGAAAAAAAGAAGTTGATAGCGCTGGCCAAGGTGTCATGAACATGCTCAAATACGATGGGATTCAGGGTCCAATGCTGTCAGATATCATGACTACCACACACGAGGACCCATGGACCCCTTGGATCCTGAAGGTACTTTGAAGACTTGTCACTGCTTGAATGCTGGTTCCGCTAGATACGCTTTACACCATCAATGCTCGACAGGGCCTGTGGATCTCATGAGATGGATTCCCCCAGGACCCTGATGTTGATCAATTCGTATTATGCAAGGTACAGAAGCTGCGAAAGCCGGAGTGACGATGTCATGCCAGGCACCACGTTTGTACTCGGTGTGCCGATGAGGTAAAGCGGTTATAGTGTGAGAAGGACGCTTAGCAGCTCGGTATGCCGGGTTCCCTCACGTACTAGGTAGCTTGAGGTGTGATGTCCAATTTGGGTCGGCTCGATGAACAACTTGACTGCTGACAGCTGGTGGCGCGTGTCTGGTAACTGGTCATTGGCAAGCAGGTGATATGAGTATGAGAAGATGGCTCTGCCTTTGAGCTTAGCCTTGCAAGAATCGAATCGGTGTAAAATGGTCCGGATGGCTAAGTACGCAGTGTCTACTGGTAGGTGCTTTGCTCAATTGTCAGTGAACTCGACTATTTTGTGAAGATGTGCAAGTTGAGATAGTACTTGTAGATGTTGGTCCAAAATCGTCTACTTTTCTGCACTCACTGGTTTATCGGTCCTCTTCTTAAACCTACTCTCAGCCCATACACAATAAAAACGTATCAAGTCATATGGATTTCTCTGATACTGCCGAGTATCAGAAGGGCGTAAAGTGAGACAATGTGATCCGAGTTGTTGAGCCGCCTCGACGACAGATGCTGTCTCGTGGTGGAATGATTGGCTGCCAGTGGCACCAGGCTTGCGGAACCGTTGAGCATGCCATCGCCAAAATCCATAGTAAATTGTTCTTTGAACCTTTTGCCAGATAAGCTGTTTAGGCGAAAAAAAGTGAAGGACACGCGCCATCTTTAAGTTTCATCACGAGCGGCCCCTCATCCTATTTCGTCCTCTTATATGATGGTTTCATCTCCTATTCTCACTTCTCAAGTTCAGACATTTGAATTGCCTTTTCCTTTCCCGGTCCCGTCCCGTGCCAGCGCCGACCAAGCGGCTGACGCACTGATTGCTGACAATCTACGGAGTAGTAGTCTGGTCTAAGCGCCGCTTATCTTTTGGCCTTATCGCACAAGCCTGCACGCCTGCTGGCAACCTAAGCTTTTCACGTACCCCACCTAGAGTGTCTCAGTTACGCCATCGCAAACCGCCGTCATCGATCAAAGAAAAGACCAGGCCGAACTCGCATCAAATCGACCAACTTCTTTTGCGCTCTTATCGACCGCAAAGACGGCTGACCTCCGCCAGAGAATTCGCATCAAGAAAGCGCCCGAGACAAATTCGCGTCGCTCTCAACTCCTAGAAACGAGAGCACAGCTTCAACACCGCCATTTCGGTGGTCAGAGACCCAGATATAGCCACTTAACATCTCGCTGCCTCTCGAGCATTGGGAACACTCTCTCACCATGGCCGACGCAGCTGCTCAGCAACCCGCTGAGGAGCCGCAGAGCGATGGCTCCAAACTCAAAACTTTTATATCCATATTGAGGAAGTGAGTCTACCTCGAAACACAAGAGTCCATTTCTACCTCTGTGCCCGCCTAGGCCGCGCCAGCTCTCGTTGCTGCACGGCCACAGAGACAAGGCCGAGCTCGCGAAGCTAAACAATACTTCCCCAAATACGCAGGTTTATAGGTGTTGCCGATCTCGCCTCCGTACGCTTCTCCCTGCCATCGCAGCTCCTCGAACCGACACCCAACCTCGAGTACTGGAACTACCTCGATGCGCCCAATACGTTCATCGCCATCGGCACCTCAGATGAACCCCTCGACCGTATGCTAGAAGTGTTGCGTTTTTGGTTCACCAAAGATCTCAAATACGCCAAAGGGAGGCCTTGCAAGCCTTACAACTCATGCCTGGGCGAGTTCTTCCGGTGCAACTGGGAGGCAGAGGACAATGCGCCGAGGATTGACACCAACGAGCTGGCCCCCAAGGAAAAGAAGGACAGCAAACCTGGCAGCAGTGCCTCCAGCATCAAGTCAGGTAGACTTGCCATCCCGGCTGGTCTGGGTGCCGGCGACTCGAAAGCCGCCTCGACTGTCTCTGTGGCTCAGACCGGGACCGATCCTACCAAGCCCAAGGTCAGGGTATCTTACCTGACGGAACAAACGTCACATCATCCGCCCGTGAGCGCTTTTTATATTAGCTGCCCCGAGAAGGGCCTGCATGCTCGTGGCTTCGACCAGATCACAGCCAAGTTCACGGGCACCAGCATCAAGGTCATGCCCGGCGAGCACAACCTGGGCATCTTTATCACGGTCGAGAAGCGTGACCACGAAACCTACCAGCTTACCCATCCGGCTGCGCATCTCGGAGGCATTCTGCGCGGGGCCTTGAGTGTCTCGGTCGGTGATATGGCTTTCATTACCTGCCCACAGACGAAGCTCAAGGCAATTCTCAATTACTACGATGATGGTTGGCTGGGCCGCTCAACCAACAAAGTGGAAGGTATCATCTTTCGATATGACCCGGAGAACGACAACAAGACTCGCATACGTGACGTTCCTGAAGAGGATATCCTTGCTCGCCTTGGCGGTGTTTGGAAGGACAAGGTCATTTTCACTCTAGGACCCAAGCCTGTGGTCAGTAGCACACTCGCCCTGCATCTCCCACATCCACACAAGCTAATTACCTTTTAGGACTCGCATCCTCCCGAGGAGCAGGTCACCATAATTGATATTGGGCCGCTGAGTGTGGCACCAAAGTCCCTTCCTCCCGAGGAGAAGCAGCTGGACAATGAATCCCTCCGACTCTGGGGCGGCGTCACAGAAGCTATTCTCGCCAAACAATTCTCGCGTGCGACGACGGTCAAGCAAGAGCTGGAAGAGCGGCAGCGCGAAAAAGCAAGGCACCGTGAACAGACTGGCGAGGTCTGGAAGCCTGTCTTTTTCGAACAGGTGACCGGGAATGGGGGCAAACCGCAGCTCTCAGATAAGGGCAAAGCGGTTCTTGAGAAGGCTCAAAGGGGCGAATGGGATTTGCAGGAAATTCTGGGAGACGTGAAGGTCTCCTCGTGACCTTGATCCGGTTGACATCGTCTGGAGCAAGAGTTCGGGAAGACTTCTTATGAAGCCTACGCTCTGATCTTGTCTATTGATATTTGCTTGCTTGTTATCTCATTGCGTGTCCATGCATAGCAATAGTACGGTTGGGGGATTTGCTGCATCTTTCTTTTTCACCTGGCCTCAGAATGAGCTACGTTTTACATGACTTGCATTTCAGACGCGATAATACCGGAGATCTAGGTATCGCCGGTAGACTAGACCTCTTCGAATTGGCTGGCGTAGGATACACGAGTCTGTTTTAACACCTTCTGTGGCTTTTCCTTGTCCTGCCTCTGGGTAGATAGAACGACAGGCCCTCTGGCCTGGAGCCGGAATGAAAGCTAACTCCAATCTATCAAAGGAGACAGGTCTCGCTTGTGATAAGACACACAAAGATGGGAAATAGACTATATAGCAGCGGGCTTGTAGTAGGAAGTTCTGATGATTGGATCTATGTTACTCGTGTTCACGGGATGCAGCAACATCAAGGTCAAACTTATAATAAGGGAGTCCTTTTGATTTGACCACAGCCTATATCTATCAGTCCTACTCCCATTTCATGCATCCCTGCATAGCCATGTTGCCAGTCCTGAATCCGAGGCCATCTTGCCGAGGTTCTCTTTCCCTTTGAGAAAGGAGGGAATTTGGAGTGTTGTCATATCTTCCGGAACCAACACCGGAAGGCCCACGAGTAAAGCAAATTGTCCCGCTCTCCATCGTTAGATTGATCTGGAGCGACTCGCGGCAGCCATTCAGCAGTTTGCAGAGTGGCGGCGCGCAGCCGGAGACGGCGAGGTGAAGGGGTTCTTCTGGGCGACGAGGCCGAGGAACTCTGCAGATTTCGGATCGTCGCGGTCCATGCCGAAGCCGACACCGCGGCGGAAGCCCTTGTACTGCTTACCGCCCAGCATGTTCCAGACCAGCCAGTAGACGTCCTCCTTGCAGGGATCGGCGACCTCGAGCCAGACCTCGGGATCGGAGCCGTGCGAGATGGGGTCGGGCAGCCAGTTGGAGCGGTCGGAGACGGCCGCGGCGGCAACGTCGGAGTGCAGGCGGGTGCGCTTGTAGCCCCGCTGCTTGAGCGGCTTGTACTCGTCGGCGCGCTGCTTGCGGAGGGCCTCGCGCTCCTCGAGGGGCGGGACGACCCAGCCGCCCTCGCCGAGGAGGGTGTAGTTGCGGTCCGGAGTGGGCGGTCCCGTGAAGGTGTTGAAGTACGAGCCCGGCGGCGCGGGGATGGCGATCACGCGGACGACGTAGACCCAGGACTTCTTGAGGCGCTCGTCTTCGGCGGCCTTGGCAGCTTCAACATCGCCGCCCTGGGGAGTGCTGGCCTCGGGGTTCTTGAGGTTCAGGCTGAGTACCTGGCTGGGACCGGCGGGAAGTAGGGTGTGATCGACGCCTTTACCTTTCTTGTCGATGACTTCGGCTTCGACGGGAGTCTCCTTCTGAGGAGCGTCCTCCTGCTTGATAGGGAGCTTCGCGTCACCATCAGTGACAACGGCGATGTCCTTGAGCTTGGCTAGAACGCGGGCCGGCTCATACGAGCAGGCGTAACCGAGAGCATAGTCGGCGCCACAGACGCGCTTGTACTGGAACTCGAGGAAGATGGCTTTCTCGTCGCCCTGGGAGAGAAAAGTACCCATGTGGCTGGTCTTGTTCCAGCGGGTGTGCGGCTCAGAGTGAAGAGTGACTTGCGGGTTGATGGCCAGGAGGTTCTTGGCGATCTTGAGAAGATCATCTCTGGTCATGTCTCTGGCCTGGTTGAGAAGCGGAGCGACCGTTCCATCGGAAGGGTTTCCAGCATCCCACTGTCGGCAACATCGACGTTAGCGAGGGTACCATTGTGATAACGATGCTGGTTGTGGGGTAGGAGTAGCGATGCGCGAAGCAAAAGACGTAGTCTCGCAGACGCGACTGAGCGAGCAGAGCTAGGAACGAAGTGTGGATGAAGACTTACGTTGAGAGCGTGATAGCTGATGTTGCCACCAGCGTCCGTCATCTTGATGCTCTTCTTGACATCGCCGACATGACGAAGGAGCTCGTTGTACTGCTGTCGGCGCGGATTCACATACAGGTACTGGCGCATACGGTCCTCTTCGACCTGGTAGAACTGGTCATCCTCTGCGAGCTCGCGCGCCGAGGGCAAGGTCTCATTCGGATTCTGCGCCATTGTCTCGTTGTGTCGAGAATTCTTCGAGTCAAGGCTTGCGAGACTTGGACGATAGCTGCGAAGATATTGGATCAGGGCTTGCTGGGCCAGACCAAAAGAGTCAGTTGACGACTGAAAGGGTGTTGGGAAGTCTTCGTTATCCTTCTCGGAGCTGCTGGAGGATGAAATTGCAAGATCGAGGTCGGGAGAAGTGACCAAGTGGTAATCACCTCCGAGAAAGAGATGATCGAAAGCTGAAAGAAGAGATCAGCTCGAGGCCACTAAGGGGTGGAAGGAGGGGTTTTAAAGGCAATGAGGGACTTGGGAGACGGAGAAGGGAGTGAGCTCGCCAGTGACCTGCCGGGCGTCCATTCATAGATGAATGGCCAAGCCTTTCAGAACTCACCGGAAGGTACCGGACTGCTTCCGGCAGCTTCTACATCCTGCTGACCCGCATTTCCGCCGATATGCGGGCCCGGAGGCCCGGTGTATGACCGGTCATCTTCCCTGACCGGCTGTGCAGGACTAATCCCACTCACAGTGGCCATGAAGTTGTTGAACAGTCTGCGGTGAGTGGTCATGATCAGGTTTGTTGTCTGGAGGCCACCAGTGTCCGAAGCTAGGGTAGTCTCTGACTGTGAAGGGTGCAGTCTTGTGTTAGGTGACCTTTGATCCAAGGAGTCATATCCAGCTGGCATGTTTGCTCCCTCTGGTTGGACCCTCAGTTGATCATCCATTGTGCCCTGGTAATTCGTTAGTGTAAGACTTGATATTGGAGAAGCCAACTAAGACTTGTTAAAGAAGTTGTCTTCAAGGGGTCAAAGTTTCAGACTCTTACTTCTCCAAGTTGATCCTGCTGGGAAGAGGGATGTGTAGCCTTGTTTGTGTTGTAGAAGACTGTAACCAGAAGTGTGAACCGGGTGAAGTTATTTCCATGTGAATTCCTATAAGCGAAGACTCATATCTTTGAAATAGCATGGGTTGGCAGGTAAGACTACCGAGAATCCACCCTGATTTTAGCAGTGATTTTATGTCACAGTAGAAAGTGAGGTGAAGGTGAGTACAGTGGAAAGCTACATTCTAAGGAAAATGTGAGAGTATCAACAGCTTCAAGACCAACCCGCCAGGGTGGGTTACTATCAAGCATGCAGGGAAAAGATCAGTTTGATACGGACTGCGAACATCAGGAGAGACAGTACCAACATCATGTCCAAATATTGCCACAAGTCTTTGAAAGCACAAGAAAAGGTTGAAGATATATGTCATGGCGAATACATATTAGACTTTGACTGTCAATTTTGTCCTTACCTTCCACTGCTACTAATCCCATAGAGAATCAGCATGGCACATGATATCATACATTGTATATCAAGCATGATACAAGACCATCCAACCTGGCAGACTGTAAACATGATGATACCCTCCATTGCTATCAGCCCAGATTAAGGAGGACATCTTGTTATCGGGAGACCAAAGGTCAATCATGCCGATTTTGATGACACTTATGCCTGATGGCGAGTCTCATGTCCGCCGCACTTAGACTTATGCTCTCGCATACGGTCAAGCTCTGATGCGATTTGATGTGTTCTCTGGGGGTTGGTCTCCGATGTTTGACGTTGCTATGGTTAGTCAGCACGGACGGGTATCAAAATGAAAGGACCTGGAGCCAAGACGGCCTAGCCAACCCACCAGTGCCAGGCTCCAGATATGCTAATCTAGGGGTAGATCGGATAGCGGGTTTTAGGCACTCAATTCCCATCCACTACCGATGTGGCCAGACCGCAAGCCCCTCCCCCCCAAAAAATCCAGTGCTTCCAGGGCAGTGCTGTGCCTGACCGGTGCAGTGATGTGGTGGTTGGGCGTTAGCCCGCCGCTCCAGCCTTAACGTGGGGCATCCCAAATCAAATTCTCAAACAACAAAAAAAAAGAGAGGGAAAAAAAAATAATCACGACACCGACTTTCTTTCTTTCTCCTCTTCTTCTCCCCGTCTTCCCTCCCTTCTTCGAGCTCCACGACCAGGTCGCAACACGCACCGCTCCGTCAATCCTGTCCACAGGGTGCGCCTGTCAATTTCTCTTCTTTTTTATTTGCTACTCACCGTTCTCATCCTTGGAATCGATCCACCCCTCCTCGTCTCGCCAATACCCGATCTTCCCTCGTCAAAAGGAAGCCTGAGTCGCGCACCTGCATCTCTTCCACGTGTAAAGTCACTGTCCGCCATCACCGTCAAGCCAAGGTCGACAAGCTGTCTTTCACACATATCATCGATCAGTCACAAAATCTTCTTCACGCGTCACCCTAATCTGTCCAACCTTGCTTATCTGCATCCTCCCTTCGGAGTGGCGAACCGGCAGACCCCCCGCGCGAGAAAATTATACTTGAGATTGTCAAGGGATTCGAGGAATCACAAGGATCTCCCAATACAGAACGCTGTTTACCACTGAAGAGTCTACGCACCGCTGCGACAACATCTGTGACTTTAACTAGTCATGGCCAGTCCACTCCAGTTTGCGTATCGAACCCAGAAGGCCATCGGTGTCTTTGACGCCGATCCCGTCTATCAGGCCCTGCCTGGGTTCACCAAACCCGAAGGCAATCTTCGGTGCTGTGTCTATTCCCCCTGCGGACGATACTTCGCCTGGGCTACGAACGAAGTAGTCTGCGTCGTCGATGCTTCCGTCGGCTCCGTCCTGACTTCCCTCACCGTTTCCAACGTCTTTGAGCTGGGCTTCTCCCCTCGCGGTACCTACCTCAGCACCTGGGAACGCCCCGCCAAGGACGAGGCTGGTGATGCCACCAAGAACTTCAAGGTCTGGCGTACCGTTGAGGACTTGGCAGAGGGTGCCGAGAAGCAGCCTCTGGGCCAGTTCGTTCAGAAATCGCAGTCGGGCTGGAACCTGCAATACACCGACGACGAGGCATTCTGCGCCCGCCTCGTGACGAACGAGGTCCAATTCTACGCGAGCGATGATCTCAAGACTGTGTGGAACAAGCTGAGGGTCGAGGGAGTCACCAATTTCGCCGTTGCACCCGGACAAACACATTCAGTTGCTGTCTTTGTCCCCGAGCGCAAGGTAAGCCAAACCCGGCCGAACGGGCGCGCCATGAGCTTGGCCTGTCTTTCAATTACCAGGTACTAATATGGGTCTATACAGGGTCAACCTGCTGCCGTGAAGGTCTTCAACGTGCCCAGCTTCACATCGCCTGTCTCGCAAAAGACGTTTTTCAAGGGCGACAAGGTGCAGCTGAAGTGGAACTCGCAGGGCTCGAGCCTGATTGTGTTGGCGCAGACCGATGTCGATAAATCAAACAAGAGCTACTATGGAGAGACTACGCTCTACCTGCTCAGCGCCAGCGGTGGCTTCGACGCACGCGTTTCGCTCGACAAGGAGGGACCTATCCATGACGTTTCATGGTCCCCCAACTCGAAGGAATTTGGTGTCATTTATGGCTACATGCCGGCGAAGACGACCATTTTCAACCACCGTGCGATTGCCCAGCACTCATTCGCTCTCGGCCCGCGAAACACCATCATCTTTTCCCCGACTGGGCGCTTCGTGCTGGTTGCCGGCTTCGGTAACCTGGCTGGCCAGATCGACGTGTATGACTTGGAGAAGGACTACAAGAAGATCTGCACGATTGAGAGCGGCAACCCCAGCGTGTGCCAGTGGAGTCCCGACAGCCGCTACCTCATGACCGCGACCACCTCGCCTCGGCTACGCGTCGACAATGGCGTGAAGCTATGGCATGTTGGAGGTGGTATTATGTACAACGAGGACATGGTGGAGTTGTACAACGTCATCTGGAGGCCTATGACGGCCGAGCAGATTGCTAGTCAAGGCGATCCCATGCACCCCGTCCCGACGCCGCACAGCTCGGCTTTGGCCTACCTCGGGACCATCAAGACGCCTTCCAAGCCAGCCGGCGCTTACCGCCCGCCTGGCGCTCGCGGCGCCCTCACACCCCTGCACTTCAAGCGTGAGGATGAGGGAGGTGCCGCCCACGTGATGAGCAATGGTCTCCCGAACATCGGGCCCAACGGATTCGGCCGGACTCGTAGAGCGATTCCCGGTGCCGAGTTCGCGGAGCAGACCGGTGTTCCCGGAGCCGCTGGCATCCCAGGAGCAGAGCCAGCCGATGGCAATGAGAATTTGTCCAAGGCAGCTCTGAAGAATAAGAAGAAGCGAGGCAACAAGAAGGCAAAGGACTCGGATGGCAACGTCGGCGCCGGTGGCGATAACGGAAACCTGGCGCCTCCGCCTCGCGACTTTGGCAACGGTTCAGGCCACGAGGGACGCAGCCCCGAGCGTCGAGGTCACCACCACTCGCGGAGCCAGTCTCGCAATAACATGCATGGCGGGCGCAACCGGAGCAACACGCAGCGGAACCGTGAGCACAGCCAGGCTCGCGGCCATGGGCACCAAAACCATCGCGACGGCGGTGCGGCCGGCCAGCATCAGGCGGCTCACGCTGCCGGCAACGCCAATGGCGACAACTCTTCCTCGCTGGCACAGAACCCCAACGCTAAGAAGATGCGAAGTCTCCAAAAGAAGATCCGGGCTATTGAGGACCTCGAGATGCGCCATGCCGGTGGAGAGAAGCTAGAGGACACTCAGCTCAAGAAGATTGCTACCAAGTCCACCGTTCTCAAGGAGCTGGAGGGCTTGGAGAAGGAGCAGCCGTAGGGGCTGGGCATGGATCCTAGGCGTGTATGCCTCGTATGGCCACATGTAGAATGGAATGGATAGGTGTTTTTGGGGATAGACAGACTGTGTTGGCTGCCTGCTGAATAGGGGCACCGGCACCCGAGCGGACAAGCTCGCTTGTAGGAATTCTTTTACAAATCAAAGCAGCGTAGCACGCAGAAAATTCTCCCTTTTGCCGGATTGTGCATGACTTGACAGTCGCGTTGGTTACGCGCGGAGGCTTTAAGCACAAGTTGAGTCGAGTCGAGTCGAGTCGAGTCGAGTAGTGCACAGAAGCATCGAAAACGCTGCCAGTAGAGGAGAGGCCGGTTTAACATCACGTTGGTAGGACCATTGGCAAATTTCGTCTCTTTCATAAAGTACACGTAATAGTGGTTCTTACGTCTACATAGGTCTGATCTTGGCTAGGCTTTGCAGTAGTAAACATACTCCATAAATTAGCCAAATGAAGATAATCCTACAACAAATCCTCGCAGTAGCCCGTGACCCTCCCTGATTCAAACTCACCATTTTTCTGTCGAACCAGATTCGGAGTAGATGTCTAGATAGTCAAGCCGCTATACCGGAAACACAATCCCTCTCTTCATTCTGAAGTCAACACTCTCCTCCGCCGTCTGCAACACGTCTCGTCGCTGAAAACCGCGCTGGAATTTGGATTCCAGGCATGGGGAAGAGGGATGGTACCATTTCGGTTTGATTTCGACACGAGCTATACCGCAGGCCGAGATGAACCCCTGGCACCGGGGATTGGCGAGGATGCGCTACGTCCTAATCAGGTTTGAGGGCTGAAATAGTCTTGTGCATTCATGCCACCTCAATGGCACCTGGGATCTGGGCCATCTTGGAAAAGGCATTCAGGGTCGCCCTCGGTACAGAGTGAGAATGGGCTGAGGCACCCCGCAACTTCAGGTGAACCTGGCCCCCGCGGCGGACGAGGATCATGAACCGACTCGCTGGGCCAGATGCAAGGGGACGGGCTGGGCGATGTAACCCAAAAGTATGCAAATCTCCCGGCTTCCCCAACATGAGGCTTGGTATGAACATTGATTGGCTTGGTGTAGCCATCGGGGGGCATCGCTGGCGAGAACAGCTCGGGTCGTTGTGGGCACGAAGGTTGCCCTGCCTTGCCTTTGGCTTCTCGTATCCTTGCCTTCTTTGCCTCAAGCACGCACGAAGTTAGGTACTATCTAAGAACTAGTGAATCAGTGGATTCGAGAAATAATATAGGTAAGGTAGACTTGGGACGAAAATTGTAAATAGGTAGCAGAGAAGAGGACCTTGACTTTCCCCCACCTCGTCGCTTCCTGCTCCGCAATGAACCAAATCTGACAGCCTCCACCCACATCCGCCTCCGCAAAAATCAAAGACCAAGACCCCAAAGAGCTTGACACAACTTCAAAACGGGCGCCAAAGGGACGCCAACAAGACACGTCGGGCCAAGCTCCAGCAAATTTTGAGACGCTAACTCACACCATCAAGCCACCAAGTGCGGCGCGGCGCCACCGCCATCATCCTAAACGCAGCTAACGGGCCATCTCAGAGCGACTCGCACGAGAGCCAAGAGCCTCTTGGACGTCCGGGGAAAAGACCCCTTTTTTAGTTTCTCACTCTGGAGTTCTAGAGTCACCAAAAGTACGGGATGGTATCAGCTTCGGCCTTCTTCCCTGGTATGTACTCGCGAACCCTACTCGATATCTCACAACGATCCTAGCTGACGCCGGACCCCAGAGTCGGGCAATAACCCACCGAGCCACGCTTCCCCGTCTGCCTCTTCCCCTCACTGACAGACTTCCCCATGGCACCGAACGCGGCCGGGGACGGTCGGGCAGGTGGGTTGCGCTGTTCCGCATCCCGCATGGAGCGCATGGCATCGTCCCAGCACCGGCACCATATGCCACTCTAGCTTCTGTGTCGCCCCATCGGCCAACACGCTCCTTGTCCTCTGAGGAGATTTCCCTCATCAATAGCTCCTCCATCGGAGTGAGTCTGTGTGTCACGCAGGGCCCGCACCATGTACAAACTTTTCTTGGAGCTGTGCCCCATGCTCATCGGCGTTACCCCAATATTGTATGTCGACATACATGGCAGAGGACCTATATAAACCCTCATCCTCCCGTCAGCATCCCACATACGACCACCTCGAGAGAGACAACAGCAAGTTCTGATCTTCTCGACAGCTGCCCTGCAACCCATTTGGTTCCGCCGTCAGGACTTTCAAGTATTCTGCCTGCACACCCGGATCGGCACACATAGCAAGACGCTCAGGGTTGACTGCAAATACCCTCACCATGGCGATCTACAAGAGAAAGATCGTCGTCAAGGACGATACGGTCACCAGTGCAGTCCACTTGACTGTGAGGCAGTCCTTGCTTCCCAACCTGCTCGGTATGAGTAGCCCACCACTCGCGTGACTCCGTCGTCACCCACTAACATCTGCCTGTAGTCACCATCCTCTTCTTCCTTTGGGGTTTTGCTTACGGTTTGCTTGATGGTGAGTAGTCCAAAACCAAGGACGACAGGCCCTCACTTCTTGCCTTTCCACCCACTGGCTTCTAACACATCCAACCCCACGCAGTACTCAACTCCCACTTCCAAAGCGCTCTCAACATCAGTGCTAGCATGGCTGCAGGTCTGTCCTCGGCATACTTCGGCGCTTACTTCCTCTGCCCACCCACCATCTCCGGATGGATCCTACGACGCTTCGGCTTTCGTGTCACCTTCATGACCGGCCTCGCCGTCCTGGCTGTTGGTTGCCTTCTCTTCTGGCCTTCTGGTATCAACAAGAGCTTCGCGGGATTTTGCGGATCAATGCTGGTTGTTGGCGCTGGATTAAGTACTTTGGAGACTGCTGCCGACCCGTATGTGGCTTTTTTGACATCTTGATGATACTTGACTTTCTGAGATTTTCGGGAATGTTTTGATATGCTGACTCAATTCGCAGTTTCCTGGCCATCTGCGGACCTCCTAAGTACTCCGAGATCCGTCTCAATCTTGCCCAGGCTATCCAGGGTGTGGGCTCTTTCGGTATGGGAAACAGCATTCCTCGTATCCTGTCCCCCATCAGAATTGAAGCTAATGCAAATTCTAGTCGCCCCTTTGCTCGCCTCCCGTGTCTTCTTCGCCAAGACCCTCGACGACGACGCTGGTCTGAGAAATGTCCAGTGGGTCTACCTTGGTGTCGCCGGATTCGTCGGTCTCCTCATTATCCTGTTCTTCCTGGCACCGTTCCCCGAAATTACCGACGCCGACATGGCCGTTCAGGAGGGCGAGATTGGCGAGTATGACCCGGGCCCGTTCAAGAAGCAGTACAACCTGTTCCTTGCCGTCTGGGCTCAGTTCTGCTATGTCGGTGCTCAAGTTGCTGTTGCCAACTACTTCATGGACTTTTGTATGCAAGCCGGCAAGTCCAAGGCGGATGCTTGTAAGTCTAGAGATCAGCATGATATCGCAAGAGCTGGAAGAACTCTGACTGACAATCATCTCCACAGCCGACCTGCTGGCCGTCGGACAGGGCTTGTACGCCTTCAACCGGTTCGTCGCCGCCGGTCTCATGACCATCCCGGCTGTGAAGCCCCGATACATCATGGCCATCTACCTGTTCCTGTCGTTCGTCTTTGCTCTTGCTGCAATGAACACCGCAGGCACTGCCTCAATCGCCATGATTATCCTCCTTCTCTGTGCCGAGTCAGCTTGCTTCGCCACCATCTTCTCTCTTGGTCTGCGAGGCCTCGGCCGCCACACCAAGCTCGGTGGATCGCTGCTGGTCGCCGCCATCTCGGGTGGCATGGTCTTCCCGCCTATGACGGGCGCTGTCAAGGACCGCAAGGGCGCCCACATTGCCATGGCCATCCCCATGATGGGCTACGTCCTGGCCTGGGTCTATCCGATCTACGTCAATGTCTGGAACCGCGAGGTCCTTGACTCCCACCGCGCCACCAATGTCGGTATCGAGCCCGTTAGCGACAAGCAGCTGCAACTCGAGGCCCAGGTCTCGCGGACCGAGAATGCGCCTCACACCATCCAGGACTAAGGGTGATTCTAGTATGACTTGGTCAAGATTGAACCAAAGTGCATGAGCAAGCAGCAGACAACATGATGTTAAGCGGACAGATACCGAGATCCCGGTTCATTTTGGATCTGTGCTCTAGAACACCTATGAAGAGAATGATACGGTTGAAGTGCTCAATGGAAATCCAACTATTTAATGACACTAGCAGTTGGGGCATCCGCGCCCTCAATAGATGCAGATATGTATTACGAAGACTTACCTATTTGTTTATGAATCTTATGATACTTTGTGACCCCCTATTCGGCAACGAGACAGTTTGGCTAGCAGAGACCCTGAACAAAACATCGTGCATAATGCTTGAGACGTCCTTGAGCAATTTCATATGTACGTGTCTAGAGATGCGTATGTATTATAGCCTTGAATAGAAATGCACAGTCGCTCGCTTTTTGAGTTTGGAATATATGATAGAATCTACGATGCCGCGTACACTTGCCATTCTTGCACTTCACCCATAAGTAGGTTGTATACAGACTCGAAATGACGATAGATAGGTAGAACCCCAAGAAATTACGCCTGCGCCTCTAATGCTGCGAGATACCCAATCCAACGCCACCGTCGCCCCCAATATTGGCATTGTTGTCGCCTCCGTCCCTACGCAGCTGCGAACCCTGCCCAGCTGGAACGTCGACATGGGCCGGCGCACTGGTGCCGAACTGCACGACCCTCCCATCGCCTAGTCTGATACCCCCAGACCCGGACCGCGACATGGCCTCGCCGCCCGACGAGGTGGTGGCCGAGGGGGGCGTGGCGAACCCGCGCGAGGAGGGCGCCGGACTCCGTCCACCCCGGCCCCGGGTCGGACCCTGGCTGCGCGACCGGCCGCGGTCCGCCGCCCCGCCGCCGCCCCGGCGGAACAGCCTCGCGGTCACGGGCGACGTCGTGAACAGGCTGGCTGAGCCGGACCGGCGGCGGCCGTGCTTCTCCTCGTAGCGCGCGTAGCTCGTGTCGATGTCCATGAAGGCGTCGCGCGCGCGGGGCGACGGCTCCGTCTCAACCAGGGAAGGGCTGCGCGGGTGCGGCAGGATGTCGAGGGCCGCCCACTTGTCATACGAGGCGGCGTGGGGCGGCAGAGAGGACAGCCGCTGCTGCTGTTGCTGTTGCCCTTCGATCCAGGGGATGGGCACGGAACCCACGGTGGGGTTGGCGCCCGGCTCTCCCGAGGAGGACTGCGCACTTGGGTCGCGGCTCATGGGCTCCGAGGTGTAGCCCTCTGGCGAGGACAGCCCGTGAGCATGGGCCGGCGGGTGGACGTGAAGCGTGTATGGGTATGGTGGTTCGACAAACGGGAAGGACCTGCTCATCGGGTCGCCGTAGATGCCGTGACTTAGGTCAGCAGATTCAATGTGGCTATTACCTGGTCTATAGACCAGGTTGGCACTGCTACCCAATGTCGGATGATCTGGCAGAGAGTGCAGGCTGCTCGTCATATTAGACTCTACTCGTAGACCGGGTAGGTCGAAAGGCTGAAAGACCTGTCCTGGACTCGAGTTGGCGGTCCTCGAACCCCTGAATACCGGTTGAGGAGGAGATCCCATGGCAGTGACGGCCGCCTCGTTGAGTATTCGTGCGTCCATGGGTGCTATGACTGGCTGCGAGCCTGCAGTTACCGGAACTGCAACCGGAACAGGGATGGGCACGAAGATCGGCTGCGCCTGGTCCGCGGAGGCTGTTCGTTGTAGACCTTGAGTCTCATGCAATCGCTTTAGGGTGGCAGCCGTCCAGCTCGCAGCCGGGCTCGACACCCTTGAAAGCCCGCTAGAGAAGTTTGGAGGCGATATCGAGTAGTCATCGTCTGAAGAGGGCCCTGCTTGGGCATCTGCATAGCTGTTCCTCCCAACTCTGAGGCGTGGGCGGAGGGTGGTACCCGACGATGTTCGCACGTGTTCCTGAAAGCTCCCTGCGGGACGGGGAGAAGGCGGCGCAGCGCTTTTGATCTTGTTCAGAGTTGATTCGGCCTCACTGTTCGCTGTGATCCGTGATTGACTCTCGGAACGCGTCGTTGTACGGGGGCGGAAGATGGACCCTTTGGCCGTCTCCCGGCTCACACTGCTTCGTGGGTCGCCGACGTTCAGTTCTCTCCATGCACCGGCCCTATCGTGGTAACGCCGGGCTTCAGTCCGCTTGATGGTACGATGGCTGGGGCCTGTGCTTCTCCGCTCCTCGAATCGCGGCGCCAACGGACTACTGAAGCTACTTGGGATAATAGGCTGCTCGTATCTCTCTATACTCGGCGGCACCGGTGTCGCACTGACGGTGGCGTCGTCCTCTTCGTCTTGGAAAGGGACGGAAGGTATGAGAGCTTGGTTAGGATAAGGAACGTGAAAATGATAGGGGTTGAACTCGTCAGGCATGAACACAGTCGGAGATGCATATTGCTGTGCGTCGTCATCCGTCATGGCCAACCACTGGTCCGCCTGCGTGTAGCTCTGCTGACTTGCTGGTGTCTCCGAGTCGAGCTCTGACGAGCTGCTGGCCCTTTCGAACACCGACGTCGAGGGGACCTCTCCAGATCCATCGACAATCTGTCCCTGAAAAGTCTGTGATAGTTTGTCGATAGCTTCCTTGATCTGGTCATACCGCTCCTCGACAGCCCTGCGAGAGTCTGGTAGCTGGTCTCGGCCCTTCTTTTCGAGCCGGTTCAGATGCTCTAGCAGCCGCTTCCCATGAATGGAATACCTTCGGTAATCGTCAGGTAGGCCGACTCTAGGGTCTTCTTTGATGCGCTTGTCGGCTTCGTCAAAAGACCGGCAGAAGACAGCGGCCGAACGTTCCAGCCAGAAAGCGTTCAGCTTATCTTCTGTCAGGGTTTCAATGAAGAAGGCTTGGACAACACTGTGGATGCGAAGAATGTCAATGTACTCAGCATTCTTGTCAAAGCTTTTCTTTGAGCTCCAGGAACCGGCAGATGAGATCTCGTCGGTCTCGGTGCGTTCTATCAACGCAAAGGCAATCAGCACCTTGAGTGTGTTGTTCAGTGTCAATCGACTGTGCGAAGCGTCGCGAGTCTTCACGGGTGTTCTGCTGTCCAATGCGCCCAGCCCTGACCAGATGTGATACGTGTTAGCTCATTGAAAACAACCTGTTCTCCAGTGCTCATGGGAAACTCACCTAGGGTAAGCATCTCGACAGGGATGTGTTGGTCGTAGAATACCAGGATCGACATGAGGTTCAGAGCTGCGCTGGCGCCGCGGTCTTTCAATTGATCCCAGACTGCTCGGTATGCAGGCAAGCTTCCGACCCTCGGTCGGTTCTTATACGACCTGAGGTACTTAGATAGAGGCTCTCTGGTGGCCTTGAGATGCTGAGCTGCGACATGGATCATCAAGGGCAGGCGGCCCATCAGCTCGACCAAGTCGTGGGCGCGACTTCTGTCATCTTGTGTCCATGGCTTCCTCTTCTCCATCTCCAGGAGGAGGAGATCTTGTGCCTCCTCCACAGGAAGCAGCCCGAGTTCCATGATCTGAGGGTTGTCAAACTCGTAGTCGCCAGAGACCGCACGCTCAGTAGAGGTGAAGATGATGCTCGTGTTCTTGGCATCCGGAATGAAGCTCTTTACGCCAGAGTCGTCGAAATAGATTCCGTCAAAGACCAGGAGCCAGTCTTCGAAGCTGTTGAACCACTTGCGTACAATGTCCACAATCTTGCGAGGGTCGCGCAGCTCATCGAAATCCTGCTGCGCCAGGTCTTCCATCGATTCCCTCAGTGCCTCGTCTTTGGCTATCCGCCAGTACCATGACTCCATCTCCTGGATGGACTTTGCGCGAACCCAGTAGATACCGCCAGGATAGTCGTCTCTGTGGTCGAAGACGTACTGCCGTGCGAAATGTGTCTTGCCTCCGCCTGGGAGACATTGTATTAGGACGGCTGAGGTGCCTATGGATCGCCGACGCCGGTCCATGAGTTTCTTGTGCAACTCCTTCAATTCTGCTTGTCGACCAACAAAGTACGAATTCGGACGGAACGGTTTAGGTACGATGAAGAGCGGGTCGGACTGATCCTGCGATTCATACACGGCGAGCGCCGGCCGAGCAGGTACCGCTACAAGGGGTAGTGGTGAAGTTGGCACCATATCCTGGTGCGATTTCGCGGGTAATGAGATTTGATTATTGGAATCAGCTATGGAAAAGCACCAAAATCAGCAAGACTGCCCACAAAGCGAGTGATTGGCTATGCTCTGTTCTTCCCTGATCATCGACCGTTTCCATTTCGATGATCGCGTGGTTCGCCGAGCTCATAGGTAGGGTATGATTTGTCCGAGCCAGATCAACCCCCTCGGGACTGATAGGATTGTTACCTACCACTGCCTCTGAACTGCCCTGTCGCTCCAATCGCATCCTTCCGAGGAGTTCCTTGTCAGCGTTCGTCGGATACCGGCTGCGGAATTGATGTGACGGGCTTACCTGCTGTGCCCGAGTTATCTCGCGAATTTCAAGCGCATCCCGGGCTTGGCGCTCCCCAGCCTCTACCTCCCACCGGGTCTCTATCACTGGTGGAGCTTCTGCCACCCATTCTCGAATCGCAGTCGACACGGTCCGGTATCCAGGCGCATTGAGGCTGTCAAACTTGCACATGCCAGAGTGGGTGGCCTCGATTCCGTAGTACGTCACTCCCGGTAGTTGAGGGCTTGCCGAGTCCGCATCAACGACCAAGGTCCTATGGAGAAAGTCAGTCAAGTGAAGTGGCGGCAAAATTGGCAGAGGGCGAGGATTCCTACTTGGTGCCTTTGAGGTCCGTCTTCACACTCTCGTGGGCCATATGAATATGAAAGCGTTGGTAGATGTCGAGGAAATGATTGTTGATTTCTTGGAGTCGTTCGTTATCCTTCTTGAGGGTCTTGAGCAAGATGGACTCGGACTCGAAGAACCTTTTGGGTAGAACAACGTCGGACATGGCCTGTAGAACATGGCCCCAACGAGCTATACCGGAGCCTGTATGCGGTGTTCCCAAAAAGATGATAGCGAAAGTAGAGACATAGATGGCGCGGAAGTCTTCATGCTGCCTATTCCGAACATCACTCGAATAGAGAAGGGCTCGCTTGAGTAGGATGCCGCCGAGACTGTGCGCTATCCATATGATTGGATTTCTCGTGGTTTCCTCGCTCTTGCGGTACGTAGTCAGGTGCGCAATCAAGGTTTGAGCATGCTGAAATATGAAGTTGTCACTCGCACTCCTGGAACTCCATGTTAGCAACCAAAGCTCGCAGCGGCCCAGTAGGTATGAACGGCAATGCCGGACGCGTACCTGTCGTTACTCTTGGCGTACACATCTGCATTGTAGCCGTAGACCAGAACGTTGGCATGTTTGCCCTTCAAAGACTCTGGGAGAAGGTCTGTAGGCCAAAAGATCTTGTTGGAGGCCGTCCATGTCCTTTTCGGGTCGCCATTGAGGCCGTGGACAAGGACAATGTCTACCTTGGCCTCTGGATGGGTATAGACACCGCTGACCTCGAACCGTGATATGTGCTCTTTATTGATGGATCCCTGCGGATATAATTAGCGACTATTCATTCAGCTTCCCATCCGATCACCCAGGGGCAAGTAAGCCAAGGGGACCAATTGTGTTAGGCGAGTGGCCCAGCCGGGCCGTCCCGCACCTGCAGACCCAACATGGAGAATACTGGTATTGGGACGATGAGGACGCATCCCATGACAGAGACGGAGAGACAAACAAGGAGAGGTAATGGACTTGTGCAATATAGTAGGTGTGAAGTTTGCCAATGTACATTATAAGAATTAGAGAGAAATGGGTTAGGCAACTTACCATGACAAATTCGACACAACTCACGACTACCCCGAAATGAAATGAGGCAGCCTGAGTTGATGACGATATGTGACCAAACCTCCTAGGGCATGTGAAGAGCGTGGACAGGATATAGAGAAACACACACGGGGAAGAGTGTGTAGAGGCAGCAAGTGATGGTTTATATGCCGGTGTACGAGATGGAGAAATGGAGCTTGGGTGCAAGTAAGTGCTCGGTCATAAGACACGATAGAACTGAGTGCCGTCTGGTCTTATAGACCACGCCACCTATACAAGTATGAATAAATGCCAGGTCAAAATTCGAATGCTTGCCCTCACCGACCGACCGTGCCAGCGGCTGCACAAATGACTCAAGAGGAAATGCAGGGAAGAAACAGAGGAAGCAGAGAGCCTAGAGGCCGCCTCTTGCGTGGATCCTATGCTGCGGGCGAGGTTGAAGAGAGGGTCGGTCTGTAGGGCCTCAGAGGGCAACAGAGTTCCTGGGCGCTACAAGGCTTCGATACTGCTGGTTCTGGCGAGCGAAAGAGAGGTGATGGAGAACAAAGGCCCCAATGCTCGATTTTTGATGCTGGTCAAGCAAGCTGTCAAGTAGACAAATCCGGACAGAAGAGAAAAGGTCACGCTGGCATCACAACCTCGATGTCAGGCGCAAAAATGGACAATGCCAAATGAGAGAGAGCTATGTCAGGGCGGGAGCAGGGGGGGGCACGGCGAACGGGATTTTGGACCTTGGAGATATGTTTGGTTCATGGTCACAGGGGGGCGCCTGATGCGAAGCCATTTTGGGATGTGGCAGCTGAGCCTCCCACTCGACAGGGGGGGTTTCAGTGCCCCATGGCCAAAATCTCCATGCCGACGTCCAAATGTCCACATGTCCAGATGTTTGCCCTTCCAACGGAACATGGCCGTCGTCATCATTATTATCATTTTCATCCATGACATCCGTCAAATGGATACATCTCCAGACTAGCTCCACTGCTCAACGTGCTGGGACCTTCCAGTATCGGACACAGGACTGTCATTTTGCCGCTGTAAGAATGCAGATGTAAGACGGACGGATTACCAAGCGGCCAACAGTTGTCCGTTCCCTTATCTTATAGAAAAAGCAAAAGCGGCCAACAGGAGACGTGACTGGACGTAGCAAATCAATATCACGGCTGAGCAGCTGGCTGGCGGGTGAACCCTACAGGGGATTTCGTAACTAGTCGTACATCTGATGTTGTGACAAATGGAGGATGGATGATGGATCCCCCTCCCCCAGCTTTTGCCCACCCCGGCCCAGCCTTAAAGGTAGCCACTTTATTGGTGCCGGTGCCCGTCTGGGCGGCCCCCAACCGCCACTGCCGTCGCTTCGGGGCGGTGCGCTCCTGCATGAGCCAGGTGGTTGCTCCTTAGCCGTCCCTTTTAGCGCCGCACTGCTCAAGAGAGCCGGTACAGCAAGTGTGCACAAAAGTAGGTCAAATATGTCTTGACCGAGTTCGACACAATCAATGATAATGATGGACTTGCCCAGCTGCGCGTCTCACTGGCCAACGACAGCCCGCCCCAAGCCCCTCAGCTGCTGCATCTTGCTTGCGTCGTGTCTGGGTGGTTCGTTCTCCCCAACGGATCGATTCAAAAGCCTTGTCGTTCATGACATTGCAAGGCAACAAGTACGCAATCCTTGGTATTCTCAAGCACTCCATAGCAGCAAAGGAAATCTCAGGTCACCTGCATGGCTGGTTACCTCAGCCCACGTAAGTGCTCGCCAAGCCCCTTCCGGCAATCTAACAATGTACATGTATCTGGATCAGACTTCCAGGAGGTCTAGATTGGAATTGCCAGCCTTGGCTTAAAGATAATTTAGAGTTCTTTGTCAGACTTGTTCCGGGGCGCCGCATTGTGCGCCATTATAATCGACGGCTATCGACCGAACATTCTGTATGTGGGAGCATACTCCCGTCTGGGTGTGTGTGCTGCATTGCTTATTTGCACATCGACCGCCCTGAGACCGCGAGACTTGTCCCAGGGAATGTGGGAAACAGGTAATTAGACGCCCAAGGTCGGTTGCACGGTCGCCTCACCGTACCTGCGTGAGGCGGCTGATCAAACTGAGAGGCGCAGTACAAACGCAAGACAGTCAGGCCGTGGCGCCTCTGACTAGACGGCCTGGATTTATCGGTGACCATTATAAGAACCGAGATAGGCATCAGAATACATGTGAGCGTAGAGTGGGCGAACTGTTGAAGGAGAATTTCCCCTTTCCTTTCTTGTCGATTGGACGGCACTGCTTGGGTCAAATGTCTCTGCCTAGACCGCAAAGCCTTTCTCCGGTCCGCTTCTACTGCTGCCTTATGTCGCATGGCTATCATTGGATGGTGTCTTCCAGAACATTATCGCCAAATGACGCGAGTGGCGACTCTTGAAGTTCCAAGAATCCTCTCGAGGGCACGTTTGAGAGTCAACGTGTCATCTCCGTCCAGGGAGAGGTGCATTACGCCTTGGGCGCAAGCATAATCACGTATTCTCGAGTGCTGTGGCCGAACTGAACCACATCTTTGTCGCGGAGCTCAAGATATCGGCTGCCGGGCACCTTGTCCTTGTTGAGAATGGTTCCGTTGGCGCTTTCGAGATCAATGAGGTAGGGCCTTACGCGGCCGATTCTGTCGCCATACTCGTTGCGCTTCTCGATATATCGGAACTGAACCACTGCATGTTGTTTGCTGATGCTGGGGTGCTCTGCAACGAGGTCCACCACCGCGGTCTCCCGACCTACCAACCAGCAGCTGCGGAGGCTCAGCTCTATTGTGTCCACAATCTCTGGCCCCTTGAACACGAAGAGCTTCCACTCGTCCTTGGGCGGTGGCTTCCGCGCTTCCGGGGGTTCGTGATATTTGAGTGCGATCGTGGACCCGTCTGCCTGCGTGACAACGTTGGAAGCAGCAGCCAGTACGCCAGTATTGCCAAAATTAGGCTTTTCCTTGGGCTGCTCGGGCTCTTCACCGGTGGTGACAAGGGCATAGGAATCCGCCTGTGATGGAAGAGGCCCACCCCGTTTGACTGGTCGGTTTTCGCCATCATCCGAACCGTCGCGGGGCGCTCTCCGCTTTGATGCTCGGTGTGACTCTTGCCTATCGCTCGATCGATGTCTTCTTCGCTCCTCACGAGGGCTATCTGACCTGTCCCTCCTGGGTCTCTCGTGCCGCGATGTCCTGTCCTTACTCCTGCGCCTGTGCCTGTGCCTGTCCCTATCCCTACTCCTCTCCCTCTCCTTGCTCCTGTTCCGTTCGCGCTCGCGCCGGTGTGGCCTCTCTTCCGTCGAATGAGGTGTCCTTGACCTCCGTCGGCGGTGTTCACGATGTCTGTCTTCTCGTCTGGGACTATCTGCTGCCTCGTAGACGTCACTCCTCTTGCTTCTCTGACGATCTCTGCCGTCGCGAGACTCGTGACGCCTTTCCTGGCGGCCAGGATCGGGGGACACTCGGTCCATTGCTTTTCCTGTTGGCTGTGTGCACCTCAGTTGCTGATCACGACATTGGCAGAGCCTTTTGCGTTGCTGGGGCCAACAGTAGTGTCCCACCGTTGTTGTTGGAGATTGGAAGTCAGACCGACAAGCGTGACGATCAATTGCAGTTCTGGTAGAGCGTTCAGTATGTAGGCTGGTGTAGTCTCTGGAGAGCAGGAAGCTGTGACATCCTCGCGCGTGGTGCGAAACTCCACCATAATTATTACTAGGCTGCTTAGTCATCATTCGGCCATGCACGACGCCCTTGGCTTGCGTTTGGAGGCGCTTCCTCATCTTGACTCCAACATCTTAACATTTCGTTGCAAATGGCTCTGCCATGACGGATTTGGCATCTACGGTGGTCTATCTATATCCCATTTTATGCCAATGAAAACTCGGGAATCTCGCCCATCTCGCTCTTCGTCTCAGAACCGAGCTTATATGATATCCTCCATCTCAGTTTGATCGACTGTACCTTTTGACTGCGGTTGCCAGCGTGCCATACCTCCATTGACTGCGTGATACCCTGGCTTTGATTTGCCTCAAGGGTCCTCCCCGATTGTGGCTGCATTTGTAGCTCATAACCCTGTGATGAAGTCAGCCAATGTCGTGCTTGAAAGTATCGACTTGCACTTTAACTGGGGAAAACTGACCTTGGTCACTGCAATCTGAAAGTGCAGCTCATTGATGGGTTGGGTGGTGTTATTGGAAAAAGAAAACTTGAGAGCGATTGCGTTCCCGCTACTCGGCCCTCTGTTCGCAAGCATGCCGATCTGGACGTTCGTGTTGCTCACAATGAAACTATGCTCCTTGGGATGCGCGGGAGCCTCGGGCGGTAGTGCGGAGGAAAAGGACCATTCGTCGTCGTCACCACCAGCAGTTGGGGGACGAGCTTGAGGTGCAGCCGGGGTACCTGGCTTGGAGGACACAGACGGCGACTTCAAGGCAGCGAACGGATCAGAAATGGGGTTGGAAGGAGGCGCGAATGCGGACGACTGATAGTTTGGTTGGGGAGTGGCCGTCTGCGAGGATGGTAGGGCAGACGAAAATGTTGAGAAAGGTGAAAATGCTCCTGCGGGAGGCGAAGGGGAGGTGACGGGTCCTTTCGCAGTGCTGTTCTCTGTCATGGAGGACAGTAGCGCAGGTCCGGGCACATCTGTGGAAGCCGTTAGTATAAAGGGGCCTTGTCAATAGGCTGAACATGCATATTGCATTGACTTACTCGAGTTTGCGCCAAACCCTAGTGAGATGCCACCTCCTTGGCCAAAGTTGCTCGGTTCGTCCATGCTAAGGCCAAGGAGATCGTTCTCGAGGCCGCCAGTCTGTGCGGTGCCCTGGTTCGTGGCCGGGGATCCATTGGCCTCAGCGTCTGCATCGAAGTCGATCAAGGAGAGCTCGTTGACTGCAGACTTGGTGGTGGCCGCGGCGGAAGGTATCGGTGCCCCAGCGGCAATTTTCTGCGCGCTCTCGATATCGCCCTTCTTCATGAGCCTGTATCGTTCGACCGTCCTGTGTATGCTGTCGTTGATCTCCAGCAATTTGGCGACAGCCTCGTGGTCGTCCGATTCCTCCTCGCACATTTTCTGGATCTTGGGCTGCGCGCTGGACAGAGCAGAAGCGAGCTCGTGGAACACATCGCCATCCTGCATCGTATCACCAGGCTTGAATCCTTCCAGCCTCTCCTCCAACAGCCTAGCCTTGGCCTGGATTTTGCTGACTTCTTCGGCAGCCTTGGCGCGATAGTCAACCTTGGATCGCGTGTCATACCCGGCCATGATCTTCATCAAGCGATTGGCTTCTTGAAGGTCTTCAGGTGCGCCCCTACGAATGAGTTCCTGAAGCTTGGCCGACTGGGCCTCTCGTTCTTCTTCCTCCATCTCCTCGGCCGATTTGAGGTTCTGGATATGTCAGTCTGGAATCAGATGCATTGGGGGATGGGGGATTATAGACTTACATCACTTGGGTTCAGCACTGCAGCATCTTCTCTTCTTACTTCGGGAAAAGTGTAGCCCTTGTAACTCAGCAAGCGGTGCATATCTCGAATGAAGCCTAGGTCCTCCTTGTACCTGCTTGTCTCGCATATCGTACCCCTCCATTCCTCAATGGCTTCGAGGATCTTCATCTGAACCCGAGTAGGCCGGATTGGCGGGCGTTCGGGGAACCTGCGCACGAGTTCATTGAGGAACTCCTTGGTGCTGATCTGGAGGTGGAACGGATAGCCGCAGTTCTTGACACATATATCGAGCAGGTTCAGGGCGAGTAAGGCTACATTGGGGTTGCGGTGATTGATGTAGTTCACGATCGCTGTGGCAGCTTCTCGAGGCGCCGAGCCCTTCTTTGAATTGATCAAGTCCGATATCTCGAGGTTGAGGGCGAGGTTGGGCTCGTAGTTCTCGGGGCTGCATGCGCCTTGGATGAAGCGCTGCAGTTGAGAGGGTGCCGGGTGTCCGGTCTCGCCCCATCTGTCTCGCGCCGCGTAGCGCGCAGATGCCGCCTCCATCCTGATCGGTTTGCTGTCGAGTAACTCTAATAAATGAGACGTGTGGGCGCTGAAAGGCGAGTAAGCTGAACCCCCAAACCTGCGCTCGGTGACGATCTAAGGACGTTGAGGCCAGTAGAAAGGCAAGATGAGCTTGAATTGACGGGATAACCGGCGGCCCAGAAATGCGAAATCTGGTTCAAGCACACTGATCTGATGTAAAATGCTGGTAGGCAGAGAGGCCAGAACACACAAAGAAAACGCACTGGAAATAGCAAGCGCACACGTGGAGCTTGACTCCGTGAGGCGATGTGATGATGGTCGAGGGTGCTGCGGGCGGGGGGAGGGCTGGAGAGCACAGGTGGAACTGATAGACAGCTCTAGAAGCGTAATGTCATAAGGCACCAACTCCCTGCCAGTGCCAGTACTCCTGTTGCGCCCCTGTTTCTGGGAAAATAGTGGAGGCGGCCGGCTTGATCCCCGCCTCGTGCTACTTTAATTGTCCCCTACAAACTCCCTCCGAAGCAGTGCTCATTGGGTGATCTTGACTGATAAGAATTTACTTTACTTATCAAACATTTTACCCCGCCAAAATTCTAAAGCTTCCGACTCATGAGCGATGAACAAGTGATTCAAAGTCCCAACATCGTGTAATTCTCGCGCAAAAGACGACAGGATAGCGAACCGACAGGCCTCCGAGCTAGAGAAAAATCATGGTCCGACACAAGAAGGACTTCAACCACAAGGGTCGAAAGTCCCATCCAGGTGGACCCCGACAACGAGGAGGACCGTCTCAGCACGACGATGGCGGTGATGGATCCTCGACCGGCAGGCCTGCCTTCAAGGCTGCCTGTTGGGATCTGGGTCACTGCGACCCGAAACGGTGCTCGGGCAAGAAGTTGCTCAAGCTTGGCCTGATGCGCGATCTGCACGTCGGACAGCGCCACAACGGCGTCATCATCACCCCAAACGGCAAGCATGTCCTGAGTCCCGCGGACTCGGCCCTACTGGATCAATATGGCGCCGCCGTCGTGGAGTGCTCTTGGGCACGGACAAAGGAAGTACAGTGGAGCAAGGTCGGCGGTAAATGCGAACGGCTGCTGCCCTATCTCGTCGCCGCCAACACCGTCAACTACGGCAAACCCTGGCGACTGAACTGCGTCGAGGCCCTCGCTGCTGCCTTCTTCATCTGCGGCCACGCGGACTGGGCTCGCGATATCCTGGCTCCCTTTTCGTATGGAGAAGCCTTCCTCGAAATCAACAATAGCATCCTCAAGAGGTATGCTGCCTGCGAAGACGAGCTCGCCATCAAGAAGACAGAAGAAGAATGGATGGAGAGGTTAGAGCGCGAATACGCCGAGAACAGGGACGGGGGCAATCCGGACGATCTATGGGAGGGTGGCAATGCGAATCGTAGGAATTTCTCAATGTCCGATGACGACGATGAAGACGAAAATGGGGATGACGACGAAGACGGATCGGAAGGGAGTGTTGATGGTATCTACTTGGGCCAACAGCCTGAAATTTCCAAATCAGAGGGATCGACCCGGGGGGGCGCCGAAGATGCCGAAGATAGAGATCCATTTGCCATCTCTGAAGATAGCGATGAGGAGGCGGAAATGGAAGAGATCCGGAGAAAGATCCTCGCATCGAAACCGTTTGCCAATCCCGAAGACACCAGCCAGAAGAAGGCTCCCGAGACGATATCGAGGCCACAGCAATTAAAGGTCGACTCGGACGTAGAAGCTGATTCAGATAATGGCGAGGATGATGAGTTCGACAACATCATCAACGCGACACCAGTCACCGACAAGACAGGATTGGCACGACTCGAGAAGGAGAGGTCCAGGGCAACCACAACTACTCGCAGCTTCATGTCTAGCACCGTTTCAGCACCGAAGAGGTGGTAAAAGCCGAAGCCATTTGTTCTTGTAGCTCCGAAACCCCTTTTCTATAACCTCTATCATAGTGGGGTGTGTAATATACAGCCGCCTGAGCGCCTCGGGACAGCTCAGGCCCTTGAAAGATATTCTACATGTTGTACAAGAATCAAAGCCACCCGCCCTGCGGCCTTGTCTACAAGGTTCTCTTCTCCTTGATCACCTCGTAGGCTTGTATTTGATCACCCTGCTTGAAGTCCTGCCACTCGTCGAACGACAGACCACACTCTGCGCCTTTCCGCATTTCAGCAACGTCCTTCTTGCCGTGCTTCAAAGAGTCGAGTTTGCCTGCGGATTGTGTTAGCATGGATAAATGACAGTGCGGGTCGCAGAGTAAGAGATGACCAACCGTCAAAGATCTTTTCACCATTTCGCATGACACGGTACAACGCCCCTCGGGTGACCTGGCCGTTCCTGACACGGCAACCCGCGATGTTCTTGAACACGCGGCCCTTGACGTTGATGGGAAACACCTGAAGGACCTCTGCTTCGCCGAGTACTCTGGTGGAGATGGTCGGAGTGAGCCTTTCGGACAGCTTCGCCTTCACAGCGTCAGTGAGGTGGTAGATCACGGTATAATCGAGTATGTCCACCCCTGACTCCTCTGCCTTGCGTTTCATATTGCCCGGAATAGGGTTGTTGAAGTTGATGATGGCACTGTTTGAAGTAGCGGCGTGCTCGATGTCGAACTCGGTGATTTGACCAGGCGCAGATCGCAAGACTGCGGGTTGCACCTCATTATTGCCAATTTCCAATACTGCGGCACACACGGCTTCCACGGAGCCCATCACATCGCCTTTGACGGTGAAGTTCACAACAGCGGTGCCTTGCGCCTCCTCCGTGACGTCTGACTCGTCATTCTCGGCCGATTCATGCTGTGCAGCTGCCTCTTTTTCCCTTTCTCTCCTGTCTTGCATAGCCACATCGTTGGCGCTCTTTTCTCGATCTCTCAATTCCTGCCTGTAGTGAGCAGCGTCCTTGGCCTTGCCCTCATCGGGAGCCTGCAGAACTTGATCACCGGCGGCTGGTGGATCCCTCCATCCAAGGATTTCTACTGGAGTGCCAGGAGGCGCCTCGTCGAGCTCGACCCCTGCCTCACTGCGCAAAGTCCTGACACGAGCCCAAGTGGTGCCAGCCACGATGATGTCGCCTTTCCGTAACGTCCCCCTCTTTACCAAGACAGTGGCGGCTTTGCCAACGGGTTTGATGCTTGATTCCAAAATCCAGCCCTCTGCCATGCCGTCAGACTCGGCACGCATGTCGAGGATTTCGGAGAGCGTCAGGATGTTCTCTTCTAGGTCTGCCATGCCCTGACCGGTCTTGCCACTGACACAGACGACCTGCACGTCGCCGCCATAATCCTCGATTTCGATCCCGTGACGGGCAAGGTCCGCCTTGACCTGATCGACACGGGCTTCGTCCTTGTCAATCTTGTTTATGGCGACAATGATGGGCACATTCGCCGACTGCGCATGTTTGAGCGCTTCCAGCGTCTGTGGTTTCACGCTATCGTCGGCCGCAACGACGAGGATGACGATATCTGTGACATTTGCGCCACGCTGTCGCATGGTCAGGAACGCAGCATGTCCGGGGGTGTCAAGGAAGGTGATCTGACGTCCCGCTGACAGCTTAACAGAAAAGGCACCTATGTGCTGCGTGATACCTCCGTGCTCTTGCGCAGCGACTGAAGTTTTCCGAAGCCAGTCAAGCATGGTTGTTTTACCGTGGTCAACATGGCCCATGATTGTAACGATCGGTGGCCGAGGTGGAAGCTCAGAAGGGTCTGCCGGTGGCGGCCTGGGCTTCAAATCGACCGATTCACCCGTGTCAACGGACGGCTCGAATCCATATTCCTGGGCAACCAATGCCGCTGTCTCGCCGGACATGATGCTTTCCTGACTGATGTCTTCAAAGCCAAGCTCGGCCAGCTGCTCCAAGAACACATCCGATCGTACTCCCAGCGCAAGGCCTAGGTTGGCTACACTGATTAGCTCGGGCAAGAAGATGGGCGTGGGCCTGCTCTGTTGTTCCTCAAGTTCTCTCTCTTTTTTCGCCTTTCTAGCCTCCTTCTGGCGACGGCGTGCTTCTGCTCGCTCAGCGGCTTCTTCGTCGAAGTACTCATCGTCTTCCTCCTGGTTCCGACTGTTTCGACGAGCCGTGTTTCTCGACCTCTGACCTGACCGAGGCACAGTTGCCCTCTCGCGACGATCTGACGACGTCTCAAGTGCGTCTGTTGAAGAGATCGCATCATCGTCAGCGAGTCGTCTATGACGCTGTGACCGCTGCTTCCAATTGCGCTGCTCTGTATCGACCCATAGTAAAGCATCTGCGCTCGGGACAGGCGTCCCTATCCCTGCCCCAATGACGCCACTTGCTGAGCTTTCCGGCTGCGACCGTGTCCTGGTATCGACATCACGGCTAGTGCCCATGATTGCATTTGTTGATTCCGCACGAGGCTTCCCTTGTCGCGGTGCCGTGGTTTTGCGTCGTGTGAGTTGACTCCACTCCTGACCGGCTGAGGTTGATTCCACCTCGAATCTCCCCGGTCCGTGGTGACTTCTGGAGGGAGGGGGAGCTCGATGGGGCGGGCGCAAAGCATGACGCTCATGACTTTCGACATGTGCGAAATCGCCTGAACCTTTTTGGATTGCGTTCGAGCCTGATAAATTTCTAGGCGTCTTCAGTTGCCCGTGATCCTGCCTCGAGACCGGGTGTCTGGTTCCTCCTTTTGTTTGCTCAGAAGTTGTCCCCCACCCGGGATGCTTCCTGGACGGCGGGCTAGATTGCCTTGCTTGGATCGCATTAGACCTAGAAGGGGTCCTCGGGAAATTTGGAGCCTGGTCCGTTCTGGCATCTGTCTCTTTCGAAGCGCGTGTCGTGTTATCTAGTGATGAGCGCAAATCTTTGTTTGGCGCAACCGGGCCGCCCGCGAGTGCCCGATTCCGCGCTGCCTTCTCGTGAGGTAAAAGTGTATTCAAGAACTCGTTCCGCCCCGTTGTCTGGGCTCTATCATTGCGGCCGGGTTGGCTTGACTGCATGCCCCCCCAAGCTGAGCCCCAGGATGGGTTCGATGTTCGAGGCGCATCTTCAGGACCCCGGGCTCTTCGCGATGCCGTGAATGCGCGCAGTGAACGATAAAAAAGCTGGCCCGACCTGAATGGCGCCGAGAAGACTGTGGGCCTATGTGCAAGGACGTTCTGGGAGCTGCAGAAGAGGCAGACGGATCGACAACGCTGTTCCTGAGAAGTGGCAATGTCAGTAATCGTAGCGAAAAGGAGGCCGAAATAGGACCTGACTTACGCTCCATAGCTGCCGGCGCATCGTAGACAAGGGAGATGGCGTCGTAAAAAATGAGATGATGCTTCGCTATTCTACCATTGAAGCTCGTTGGTAGTGTTGATTGCGAGACGATACTGGAGATCTATTTGGAAGAAGCTTGCCAGGGTCGAATAATAAATTTCTGGCGTGGTCTTGAGTGCTATATCCCAGTAACCACTTAATTCCACGCGATTTGACATGCGAGGTCGGCGACTTTTTTGCCGACCACCGGTCTGCCAGGTACCCATTTAATAGATTTGATGGAGCTCAAGTTTACTCGGCTTTGCCAGCAATCAGCACAGGGGAAACTGCCACTCTGTCACTCCTCTTGTCGACTCCATACTATTCGACCTGGGGCTCACCCTTTCAATCAGGAAACGATCAATCCTTCGTCTCAAAGCCAAGAGAGCCAGCAACGTGTGAAATAGGGTCCTACAATATGGCCCGACCCAAGGCGAATCACCGGGGCGTTCCCGGTGCAGGACAGACCAACCAAACAGCAAACTCACCTCCTCGACCATTCAAAGCTGTCCCCTCTGCACTCGAGCCCTTATGCACGACCTTGTCCGAGAAGCACGTCTATGTAGCCCACATTGACCTCAAGCCCAAAGATTTCAAAAGGAAGATATTCGTCGTACCCGTCTTGATGAACCTTGCTGTCGTGGCCTTGTTTCTCTGGAGGTTGCAGTACATCGGCCCGTACTACCTCAAGTTGCTCACCTCTGCCCTTGGATACGCGAACGAGACCACTGTTACACCCAAGGATCTCGGATGGGGAGAGCTGGCTACAATCATTCTACGGCGGGCCTTTACCTGCATGCTCGATTTCTGCCTGGTTGTTTTTGTCTGGCCATGGCCCGTTGAGTTCTGCTTTGCTCGGGGTGGCAATCCGGTGACTTGGAGATGGAAAGTCGGCTTCCGGGACAAGGAGATATACGTGCGCAGGAGCCGCGACTGGGATCGGTCCCTGGGGGACTTCCTTCACGACGACCAGGGCAGGAACATCCTGCTCTCCATGATCAAGCTGGCTACAAACCCGGTCGTCCTCCGAGAAAAGACGGGGTACTTGACCATGAATGGCGACTGGGATCTAGACTGGGGCGTCATGGTCGCTGCTACGACGCTCGTGGACAAGAAGGAGGTGGCTCTTGATGTGTTTCGCACATTGGTCCTTATTCATCATGATGAGCACGGCTGGATGACTCTTGACATGAACGTAGATCAAAGCGCCAAGGAAGATGACCGGCGGAGGCAGGTCTTCGCCTTCAGAGATGGCCTGGCAGGCATTGGCAAGGAGGAGCTCTTCTTCCGCTGGATCGAGATGATGCAATTCGAGTCATCACAGCCGGGTGGATTTGGTCCGGAGAAGCAGGTCGAGGTTGCTGCCAAAGTTCGGGAGCTTTTCCAGTCCAATGGGGTCGATTTTGACGAATTCTGGAAGGAGACTGTGGGCTCCGACCCGGCAAATGGGCTCTGATCACCTACACACACATGCAAACATGGAGAGGACTGTACAGTAGGTTTGTACGATAGCAAATGATCCTCCGTGCAGGCAGGAACGCTACAATCTAAGGTTATCTCGATGTGGCGCTCGTCACTTCAGACACCTTATGTATGCCAGGGGCAAAGTGCTCAAATGATGGAATGCATGGCTGGTACGCTATGATGGCTCTCTCAAGTCCGAGAAGACAAGATGCCTCCTATTTGGCTTTCTTGCCTTTGGTCGTCTTGGTACCCATAGCCGCCGCACGCTTCTTAGCCTCCTTGGCCTCCAACTCGGCTCTCCTCTCCTGGTCTCGAGCATCTCTCTCCTCCTTCTCAGCCTGATGATTGCAAATTGGGTCAGTAAGGGAGGATCGGCGCGCCAAAGAGTCGGGGGATGGTTCGGAACCACAAACTCACCTCTTTTCGAGCAGCCTCGGCGGCTCGCTTCTCACGAATGACCTTGAGGCGGGCCAGGTCAGCCTTGGCCTCGTCGGTCTTGCCCTGCTCGTGCAGCTTCTGATATCTCTCCTTGGCAAGCTGTGCCTCCATCGATTCTCGTTCGCGGCGATTTGGCGCGCTCACGTTGATGGCCTTGACGCCCTCGGCTGCCTCGTCCACGTCCTTGTTGACCTTGGTCTGGTTGCGCGCGGCTCGAGAGTGGTTGGGATTGGCAGGCATGTCGTCATCGCTATCTTCCTCGGAATCGCTGGGAGGAAGGTCGCCAGCCTGGACAGCCTGGCCCCGCGCACGAGCGACAGCGGCGTCCTTGCGCGCCTTCTTCTCCTTTTTACGTTCCTCGCGACTCAGTTCGGCGGCACTGGCCTGCGAAGGGCCAGCATCGTCCGAGTCCTCGTCGTCAGACTCGTCCTCCTCCGAGTCGTCCTCTTCGTCTGAGCTACCGGATTCCTTCTGCGCACCCTGGCTCCACATGCTGATCTCATTGCCGTCAGAGTCGACGGGTCGTAGGTCACGCGAGAAGTGCTTGCCGCCTAGAAAGGAGGAACCGCCCATCAGTCAGGGTTCGATGGGATATTGCCTCGATGCTGTACCGCACTCAAATGGAAGTTGGGAAGGGGAAGGGAGGAGAAGGGATGTCTTATTTACCTCCTCGAGTAAACTTTCTGAACTTGCCGCCCCGGCCACGCGAGTTGGAGCCTGGTTGTCCTCCAGCCATGATGTAAATGATGTGTTGTTCAGCGAAAAGCCAGGCCAGAAAGTGAAGGGCGAGTGGGGGGTTCCAATGTGCGATAAGCAGGGAGAAGCCGAAGAATAGAAACAATTCGCAGCGAATGCGTGCCTTTGGAATATATTAGACAGCCTCGGCCACGCGTGTCAGGCTCGGTCAAGTCACGAGTAGGAGTAGCGAGATGTGACTAGGGACAGCTTTTGTGGTTGTGAATCGTGCCTGGGATCTGGAATCATTTATCAAAGGAGGGGCTTTTGGAAAATGCATCAGGTCGAGCCACTGACGATGGCTCGATTGGTCCGCAACGGCACTAAAAATTACTCTAGTGCTTGCAGTGATGCCCCGCCACACCCGCCCGTCACAAGGTGTACCTATGTACTCGTCCCGGCCTGCATGAGGGGAGTCATCGTCTATCTACTTTACTTTATATCCTCAGTCTCTTGCCGGGATGTGATATTCAACGAGGTTACCATTATGTTCTCAGTGATTGGTAGTCTCACCGGCCTGACTCATTGCGCCTATGCATGTAAAATGCTCAAGTAAAAATACCTGTGCGCATTGCGGTGCTTGAAATTGATACCACCAGTTGAGATGTATTGATACCTTAGGTACCGTACCATGGAGGGAAATATCCACGCCCTGATTGGACCAGTCCAGTGGTCTGCTCGGGTCGGAACATCTTGGCTGCACAGACCACTCCTGTCTGGTCTGGTCCCCCAAAATCAATTCTCAGAGGCTTCGTTTCTTCTTCTTCCTCCTTTCTCCTCCATCTGAAAACAAATCCTTCATATTCACTCTGGCTTCAGCCCTTATCAATGGCAGGTCTTGGAGGGGAAATTGGAGGAGAGAGGAATCTTCTTCTGTCGACCACTTACCCTCTGGCCCGTTGCAGCCTTTGTCGTTGCTGTTGGGTACCAGAGAAATTTTTTTGTTCGATACAAACTCAGTCATGTCACGATGACTTTCGCTTTTGCATCTAGGTTGGATCGCCTTTCTGATCTCCGACTGAGCCCAACGCTACGCTCGTGTCCAACCAACGCCGCTGTCGCCCCACAGTCGACGAGCTGAAAGTACATATGTGTGACTTGTCAATATTCATGTAGAGAGAGGACTGTAGCATTGTCACATCTAGGGTTGCCGGCATCGTAGCATCGCCGTGGTCTCTGCGCTTCGCACACGTACACAAGCATCACAAACCTCTCACTAATCCGGTCTCCTCGATACCGAGTACATGATGGCTCGTTCATAAGAGGTAAACCACTAGGTCTTCGCTAGCCATCGATGCCACAGGTTGACTCTCCAAGATGCGCAGCAATCACCCTCTCACGTAGACCTCTGGAGGGCCTACATCAATGCCTATGTGTGTGGCCCGTGCTCAAGCTTTCGCGATCTGTGATCATCACTGTTTCGCTATGGAGCTTTCTCGGCGTTGGCCCGTACCTATGCACGCACTGTGCTCTCGAGAACCCCTCATCTCATGTCCAGATTACAAGACATCCATGTGATAATTTCTCTTGATCTGCCTTCTACTACGCTGCAATCGACTCCTCAATCTCTACTATTACCCTCATCTCTATACACTTCCATAGCCAAGGAAGTGGTATTATCCCAATTGCCCGTAGCAAATGTCCAGCAGAATGGCATCCTGCATCTTCTGCAAGATCATCAAGGGTATGAAGCCCCTCTCATCTTGATGCGGCTCAGCTACGTCGCCACAGCCTTTGCGCGACCTGACCTCATGTCTCTAGGCGATATTCCCTGCTTCAAGCTCTTTGAGAGCGACAAGACTCTCGCTTTCATCGACATCAACCCTCTGAGTCGGGGTCATGCTGTATGTTTCAGGATCCGAGCCACTGCCCGCCCACTCGCCCACCATGCCCAAAGATCAACCTGCTGACGGGGCGCTGCTCTCCTTGCACCTATATAGCTCGTCATTCCCAAGTTTCACGGCGAGAAACTCCACGACATCCCCGACGAACACCTGACCGAGCTACTGGTATGCGACGGCCTCTCCCCTACCCTTTCCCCTACCCGGTGTGTAGCATGGGTGTCCAAGACTAATAACTTCCTCCTGAAAGCCCGTCGCGAAGCAGGTCGCTCAGGCCGTTGGGGCTAGTGACTACAACATTCTCCAGAACAATGGTGCCATTGCTCACCAGGAGGTCGGCCATGTGAGTAGACCATGAAACCATGTTGTTCAATATGTCGTCTACTGCACTTCGGCATCCCATGCTAATCCGCTGTCCTCGATTTGCAGGTTCATTTCCATATGGTAAGAGCACATTCTCTCCTGGTCCTTTTCAGTTCTCTGGACGAAGCATTGCTGACTTGTCTGTGCACACAGATCCCCAAGCCGAACCAAACAGAGGGCCTTGGTATCAACTGGCCTCAACAAAAGACCGACATGGACAAGCTCAAGGCACTCTTCGAGGAAGTAAAGGGTAAGATGTAAATACGCGACGGACCATTCACGTTCATTGCGGTAAAGTGCGAGTACAAAAATCCAGAGTTGGCGTTTGAGGGCGGGGTTCGGGGGAGTGCGGAGTAGCTTTGACTGGGGGCATGTACTTGTCGACGAGAGGATTGACCCAATATCTACCGAGAGTCTCACCTCTTCTACAGGCGCACCCGTGTATCTATGTATCTTGCACGCTGCTTTGTCGGTCTAGATGTGCGCCAGCCTGCCACAGGCACTTACACCCAGCATCCCCAGAGCTCCCCAGGAATCGGCCACTAGTCGACGTCGTCTGCCGTGGTGGTGACGGTCTCAACGTTGGCCGGACCGGATCCCTGAGCGGCCCCGCTGGCAGTCGGCTCGGTAGGGTAGTAGTCCACCTCGCCGCCGGGCTTTAACATGCCAGTCCTATCGTAGAACGACCTCGCCCGGATGTATGGGTCCACCCTCCAATAGTCTTCGTGCATCTTCTTCGCAATCTCCTCCCTCCGCCTTTTGTGAGCTTGCCCTGCCTCGCCCTCGGGCTCCTGAAACCAGCGGAAGGTGGCTTCTTCAAACTCCTTGTAGAGATTCTCTCTTTCACTCAATAGCTTGTCTCTCGTCTCCGTGTCCTTCATCTTGTCGTTCTCACCGGGTATGGGCTCGACATATTTGTACTCCCAATCCTCCCCTCCCTCAAGCTCCTTGAGGATGCGGCTCGGCTCGACGAACTCTTCCATTTCCTTTGCATTGTTCGTGAAGTGGACCTTGTTAGCGACCACTGGATCCAGCCACCCGCGTATGATTTTCCAGATGCCTGCGTATAGTGTTAGTGATCAAACACCCCACAGGACCGCAGCCCGTCAACAATGCAGGAGTTCAGCTGAACAGACCTTGGAAGATCCAGGGAGCTTTGTGTACGAGGACGGTGCCCAAAGATTCGGGGTAGTTGGCTTCGAAGCACTTGATCATGAACTTGACTGGTGTGTAATCCTAAAGAGATGAAAATCAACAAACGTCGATGATGACGACCGAATGTCATTGGCAACGGGACGCACCATGTTGGCCATAGAAAAGCCTGTCATGTCAAAGATGATTGTCTGCACAAATGGTCAGTAAAGGCCAGGATAGCGCGCGCGCGTATGTATGTGTGTGCGCGACTCTGGGAAGAACTTACGGCTGTGTCTACAGGCTGCTTGAGAACCATACGAGCTGTCTCGATGATATACACCGTATACTTTTCCAAGCTTTCCTCGCACTGCTCGCCTTGTTTGTGAAGGCGAACCCTGACAATGCAAATGGGACGGCCGCTCTTGTCTACGCCATGCAGGAAGCTCTTGCCCATGCGGATCTGCGCGAGGAAATCATGTCCTAGCTTCTTGGCCTGTGCATCGTCGCCGCGCTCGCCTTCGAGAGCCGCAGCCTCGCCGTTCTTCATGATATCATCGTCTACATGCATCTCGTGAGCTCTCCAATTCATGGTAGAGACCAGCATGACAAGCGCCTTGTCAACATCCCATTTCCGAGCCCGGAGGAAGCGCAACACCAAGGCATCGGGATGATCATGCTTGACCATGCTCCAAATGGTTGCGCGGATGGATTCCGGGGACTGGCTTGCCAGCGTGTCAAAAAAGTGCTTCGTCTGGCCGTACTTGTCATCTTCGCCCTCCTTGATGGGAGTGATGGCCCCGGATGCAGAGCGCTTCGAAGCCACCGATTCGGAGTCTGTATCCTTCTTCCCTTTCCTTGAAAATAGGCCGAGCCTCTTCTTCTTGGTCTTGTCGGTGGTGGCGGCGGCGGCCGGGTCGAGCTTATCGCCTTGGCTCTCCTTGGTTGCCTCGGCTTCGGCATCCGCGCCATCCGCTGTCTTGACGCCGCGATCTTCCGGGGTAACAGCGCATATCTGAAAAACGAGAGCCCACAATTTACGAAGTTTCTCCTCCTCCTCAGGTGTGAGGTTCCCCGGGCGACCAGGGCCTATTTCGACAGGCATGGCTGAAAACGATTGGCTCACGTCCTCGATTTTCTCTTTGTCCAGTGCTTGCTCTGGAGACGGGCTTGTTGCAGAGTAGGAAAAAAGAGCAAGAAGAACTGCTACAGCTGCAAGAGCCGAGAGAAGTGTAGGACTCAAGCCGCTGGATTCAAGAAAGGCGGCCGGGGTCGTAAGATCTCGAGACCGAGTGATCGCGCTTGTAGAAAGAAATCTGTTCAACGATCTCCTGGCGTCAGGGAAAGGACTCTGGCGAATGGATCGATGAGACCAGAAGAAAGGCCTTGCAGGCACAGTACTCGGTGCTCGAGTGCCTTGGGGAGCGGTGCTGGCGCAAAAGATTGTGAGCGATGCTATGGGACGGTGGCAACGAGCGCGATGGGTGACGCTGGTAGCAATGCGATGCGATCCCAGCGGCGAGGTGGACAGCGCTCGCATGTGGTTTCCGGGGATGCGTCGAGATCAACTTTGCGGCAGGACGTGGCTCGTCGGCGTCTGAAATGATGATCAGCGCAGAACACACAAGACCGGACAAGCTCAAGTGAGCTCGAGCAAAGAGACGCGGCTCGTAAAACGTTGCCTGAAGAGAAGAACGGCTCCTCGCAAAGGGGTTGGTAGGAGTGATATTGAAAGATGACGACACGAGGGGCACCAATCCGCTTCGGAGGGGGGGGGGGTTGTGAGATACCTACACAGGACCCAGCTCGTACTTACGTTAGTTACTGTGGCTCTAGCTTGGACACAGAGACTGAGCAAGAAAGGGAAAGGGGAAGGGCGAGGTCGTCAAGAGAGGAGGACGATGATCATTTACGCGCAGTTGAAAAACACACCAAAGACCGACTCTACTTTCAGAGGACCGCTTTACGGAGTAGAATAAATCGAACTGAAATGGCAATTTCTTGCAAGTACTTTAGTCGTAGGTAAGTAGAATTTTGAAAGATCGGATACATCGGCGGGTGGAACCTGGAGCTCGGGCTTGGAAATTGGGGGCATCCCCGTTCCATCTTAGGGAATTCCATTATTCCTCACTGCATTTCTACCTACCTAGGTAGTAGTTAGTTGAGAAGTGTAAGACCAGTCATCCCGAGGCCTCCGCGACTAGAATGATGCCGCAAGTCTAGACGAGACGGGGTTGATAGCGGACCCGAGAAACACTTGTTCAATGATGGGAATAGCACACCTAAAGTAGGCAAGTTATTGTGAGCACCTGAGCTTTGCCCTGAAATGGTACCTACTATTGAGCAGTGTTCTTAGCACTTTACCTTTACAGAGCATACAATTGATGTATCCAGTCGTGTCAAGCTGCTCAATCTCAAGTACTTTACCTTACTCCGTAATTTGGGGAAAAGGTCAGGGAGCCACGCGACCATACCAGTTGACCATTAAACCCTCCCCCACACCCTTCCAGCTTCTTTTCTCAGTGAGGTTAGCGACATAAATCAGTCCATAGCACAACCCCACTGAATGTACATACGCGTAGTGCCGTCCACAACGCGTGCCACATGCACCCACACCATCCCCTCGCATCTTTGGTGGGGTCAGAGCTCGTGGATGTTGATACTTGTATTTACAGAAACTGTCAATACGCAACCCAGCCAAAGCTCTCAGCCTCTACGACCGCTATCGAACACAGAACATGTCGTCAGAAGACCAGCCTTCGGCCCGTAAGCGGTCAACATCGCGCTCACGAAATTCGAGGCCCACTACACCCCTTCGGCCATCTTCACGGTCGTCCTTCAGAGACTCTGCCCGCGAGAGCGTCCACGGTGATGCGCCATTCCCTCTCAACACGTTTGAGCCAGCCTTTGCCGAGCTTTCGGATGCCATGGCCGACCTTGAGGCCAATATGATGCATTTCCAGCTCATGCACGAAAGCCTAGCACGCTTTAGCGAAAGCTTCGCGAGCTTCATGTATGGCCTCAACATGAATGCCTTTTGCGTCGACTTTCCAGAGGTGCGATCATGTTCCAAAGGCAGCCTGAGACAAGGTTATAGAAGAATAGGCCATACTGAACCACCATGCGCAGGGACCCATCACAGAGTCATTTCGACGGGCGAGGCAACAACACGACGAGCAAGGTGAGGAGAGGCTTCATCCTTCGATATACCCAGCCACTACACCTGAGAGTCGCTAAGATTTGTGACAGAAAACCAGCGTCCCACCGAAAAGCATGCGGGTGATGGAGACGGGGAAACCACATTCATGTAGGTGCTGACAGCCGCCCAGTCAATCCCGCCGCCTGCGGTTGTACTTTGCTCACCTTGATATGCAGGACCACGGACACATCCTTTGTCGAGAACCCGCCCACCTCATCCAAGGCCACGCCGTCGTCGAGATTTCAAACACCACGATCATCGCGCATGCCGGCGCCAACGACACGGGCCGGGGGTGTAGGGCGAGGCGCTGCTGGTCGTGGCGGATCTCGTGGCACCCGGCCTAGTGGGCTAGCAAGACCACGGGGTCGCGGTATCAGATGAAGGGCTACAACGATGAAGTGTTGTACCTTGCTTGCAACTCTGTCAGGTAGCGCTTGCTCGTGGTAGCCAAGACGAAGACGTTGTCTGGTATCGCTTGCATAACGCTAAACGTAGGAGCGAGCCTTATAAAGGCGTCAGCGCACACAAAGGCATTCAGCCTTGATGCCGGAATCAGTTAACAGCAGCTTGCACATTCTAGGCCGTCTACCTGAGTAGCTCCTTGAAACCGACAGTCTGGAAGACCCATAGCGTGGAAGCCTGTGCAGCCGGAGGTGGTTCGGATTGTGGTGCTGCTGTCAAGGCGGAGACCTGTGGCTATGAACGCTTAAGCCGCCCTAAAATAATTACTAGCAGATCGCCTGTGCGTAAGGAAGCCATCACCCTCCAAATTCCACGCATTAGAGACCACAGTCCCTTCGCAAGATACCTATATAAGTACAGTAAAGTAGCCGGACCAATCAACGGACCTTGACGCCTCTCACTTACTGTGACATCTCAACGACTTCCGATCGAGTTGGAGCAAATATAGCTCGTAACGCGGAAAGTGTTCAAAAGTCGCATGATGTCGTCGAGCGCCATCAGATACGTGACGGGCACGAAAAAGAATCCGCTAGGACTCGTCTATCTCCAGTGCCACGTCAAGCCCGGGGCCAGCAAATCCCGCGAGGGCGTCACAGCACTGACGGATGAGTCGGTCGAGATTTGTATCGCCGCCCAAGCGCAGGATGGGGAGGCCAACAAGGCCACCTTGGCCCTCCTCAGTAAGGTCTGGAGCATCTTGGAACAACGCGCGCTACACAAGGATGTCTGACCGTTTCACAGGTCTTAGGGTTGCCCAAATCCGACTTACGCATTGCCCGGGGGATGAAATCAAGGGACAAAACGATCATTGTTGAGGGCCTGTCTCCTAAGCCGGGTAACGATGAGCTCGTTGGGGAAGTGGAGGCACTCCTTCGACAGGCCGCTGAGAGCTCGAGTTAGATTGCAGTCGACGACGGGACCCGCGACGCGTTGGCGTGAGAGCGGTCCGGAGGCCAGGTGGTGCTGCCTCGCTTCCACATAGCTTCGTCCTAGCCAGGCCCACCGGTTCTATGGTGATGTCATTCCGCTTGGCTGTGTGCGGACCGAGCAATGGTGTCGGCCAGATCATAATCAATGTCGTGTCTGGTCGTACCGTTAAGCCACGACCAGGAATCCCCGGGAGCTTTTTTATCAAAAGCCCAGGAGGATGGGATCACAATGACACCAAGCAATCCCGGTACATTGTACGGAGTAGCATCCATGACTTTTAGTGGCCATTGATCTCTGGCGGCGGGTCAATTGACCCCGGTGCCTTGCAGCTGTTCAGCCGTTGTTTTATGGAGAACGCCATGACGCACCTCAAACCTCATCTTCCCCAACCTTGGGCTTGAAGTGAACCGTTCTGCAGTTGAAGACATCTCTATACAAATATATCCGTCTACAAGAGCACGCGTATCCTTCACAAACATCCCACAACGCCTATCACTGTCATCATGTTTCGTTCTCTGAGACCCCTGGCAAGTCTAGGTGCGCGCCGCGCCGCAACCCGGGGCTTTCACTCGTCCCGGCCCGCCTTTGTCAAGGTCGGCGATGAGATCCCCGACCTGGACGTCTTGGTCGAGGACTCTCCCGGAAACAAGGTCAACCTGGCAAAGGAATTTGCTAGCAAAGACGGCTTGATCATTGGAGTGCCTGCTGCCTTCTCGGGCGCCTGCTCGCAGTCTCATGTGCCTTCGTACATAATGCACCCCAGCATTAAGGATGTCGGCCAGGTCTTTGTCGTCTCGGTCAATGACCCCTTTGTGTGAGTTGTCGACGCTTGTCAATGATGCGGCTTTGTCTTTCAGTATACATTGTACTAATCAGGAAATAACAGGATGAAGGCGTGGGCCGAGTCAATGGACCCAGCCCAGCAGACCAACGTGAGTAATCGCCTTGGTGGCCATGAGCAACGCTGACAGGGACAGTTCCGTTTCGTCGGCGACCCAACCGCTGCCTTTACCAAGGCCCTGGACGTCGCCTTTGACGGCTCTGCCATCTTCGGCGGGCTTCGCTCCAAGCGGTATGCTATTCTCGTCGAGAACGGCCGCGTCAAGTCGGCTGCGGTCGAGCCTGACAACACCGGCACCTCGGGTACGTATCATGCCTATGTGGGCGCGGCATCATCGCGTCCGAGATGTACTATACTGACAATTCGATGGAAAAAGTCTCGATGGCCGACAAGGTCCTCGGAGCCCCCCAAACCTTGGACTGGAACGCTTGAGACTCTCCTGGTCTGGCCCAGACTGTATAGCATGCTATGGACAAGTGAACTGGTCATGCCCATTTGGATAATTTTCTCGGTTCATTGTCATTGTCTAAGGGGATCTCTCACGAGGGCAGGATTTGGATGTCTAAGGACCTCGATCAGACAAAGGAATAAAGATCTTCGTCTCATATTCATGAGAACCTCGGCAAGAATTGTAGCTGTCTTTGACTCGAGTTTATATGTGTTAAAACAAAATGCCTTGAACTGTCACAACACCTCGTTAGGTACAGTAATATAAAGTGTTCTAACTTCCAACCACTGGTGGCGGGGTGGAGTGTGGCCTACAGCAAGTGCCACTCACCTAACACACACCTAAAATAGGCGATAGCCAAGCACTGTTGCAGGCGGCATCCACCTCAATCATCGGTACCGACTGCGAGGCCCCTCCCTCCCCACCTCATGACACAGCCAGTAACTAACTACCTAGAACGTTGTTAGTCAGTCAGTCAGTCAGTCAGGCAGGCAGGCAGTCAGTCACCCATTCAGTCATCATTCACACCCTCATCGCCAACGTCACCTCCGACACTATCACCGACACCGACGCCACGGCCGCCCAACCTTATTCACCTAGATTCCCCCGAATATCTCCTCCCTAAGCAAAGTCCTCACGGTACTCGCCCAAGTACAGCAAACGTCGTCTCTTCGCAAGTCCAGCCAGTGCCTCGTTTTCCTGCCTGATCATTCTCGACTGCGACACCGGCCTTGTGCGAAACGTCTTCCCACCAAACGTGTGACACCAGCCGGCCTTCTTGTGCCTTTTCTTCGAGCGACCACAACGCCAGACTACATCCGTTCACGGCCATAGCCAGCGATTTCCCAACCAAAAGTCACTGATCGGCCTTTGACACTTCCACCAACGTCCCTCATCACTGCCTTCGCCGCTACGGCTTCCTAGGATTCCCTATCATCCCCTGCTTATATACAAGAGTCTCTCGTTGCCCCTAGGCCAACGTGCCACCTTCCCCACGTCCTTCGACTATCAGACGGCCTTCGAACCTCCCTATTCCTCTTCCTCCTCCGGCGGCCTATTTCCGTCCCACTCAAGGTGCTCGTCAATATCTCCGACGAGCCCTCCAACGACACCATTCCGCCCACTACCCGGAAGCGGAAGGCCGCTGAGGCGTCGATAGCCTCTCCTCTCGAGGAGGCTCTTACCAAGAAACAGGCTCTAGCCTCAGCCGGTCCCGAAGCCGCCCCTCCCACTCCGCTGACAAACGTCTCCAACACTATGGATTCCGACGACGAGTACCTCTCGGCCGCCTCGAGCGAAGATGATATGCTTCAAGACGACAGCGATAATGAAGAACTGTCGGATCCTGAAGGTGAGTACGACCCCTAACAATAGAATGGCTGCCCATTGCACCAGTCTCTTTGCCCTCAAAGCATGAAGCACCGGTTCACTCGCCTCGTACTGACTCTCGCTTCTCTTCTAGGCTTTGACGACTTCGACGACGAGCCCGAGCCTGATCTTGGCATAATCAAAGATTCCATCCACGGCAAGAAGGTTGCCTACGACATCAACTTTACCGTGTACAGACCTGATAATATCCACAAGCAACAAGATGATCTCATGAGCGAGGTCAACATGATCCTGGAGATGACCAAAGAGGATGCCGCCATACTCCTACGCCATTTTCGATGGAACAAGGAGCGCCTGATTGAGGACTACATGGACAATCCAAGCAAAGTACTCGATGCTGCTGGGCTCGGGCCTGATGTCGGCGGCACACCACAGCTCAAGGCCATCCCCGGTTTCGTCTGTGATATCTGCTGCGAAGACGAAGACGGGCTGCAATCGTTTGCCCTGAAGTGTGGCCATCGCTATTGCGTAGATTGCTACAGGCACTACCTGACACAAAAGATTCGCTCCGAAGGCGAAGCTGCCCGCATCCAGTGTCCCTCGGATGGCTGCCATCGTATCATCGATGCCAAGTCTTTGGACCTGCTCGTGACCCCGGATCTGCAAGGCCGATACCGTGAGCTCCTGGACCGGACGTATGTCGAGGACAGGGATACATTGAAGTGGTGCCCCGCTCCCGACTGCAGCAACGCCATCGACTGTCCGGTCAAGAAGAAGGACTTGGGACGAATCGTCCCTACGGTGGCCTGCGGCTGCGGCCACCGATTCTGCTTTGGCTGCAGTCTCAACGACCACCAGCCTGCACCGTGTGAGCTCGTCAAGAGCTGGCTCAAGAAATGCGCCGACGACTCGGAGACGGCCAACTGGATCTCGGCTAACACCAAAGAATGCCCCAGGTGCAGCTCAACCATAGAGAAGAACGGCGGTTGCAACCACATGACGTGTCGCAAGTGCAAGCACGAGTTTTGCTGGATGTGCATGGGGCTCTGGTCGGAGCATGGCACGAGCTGGTATAATTGCAACCGGTACGAGGAGAGGAGCGGCTCGGACGCCCGCGACGCCCAGGCTAAGTCCAGGGTGTCGCTGGAGCGGTACCTGCACTACTACAACCGCTACGCCAACCACGAGCAGTCTGCCCGTCTGGACAAGGACATCTACCAGAAGACGGAGAAGAAGATGGTGCAGCTGCAGACGGCGTCGGGGATGTCGTGGATCGAGGTGCAGTACCTCAACGCGGCTTCACAGGCCCTACAAACGTGCCGGCAGACGCTCAAGTGGACGTACGCCTTTGCGTTTTATTTGGCCCGCAACAACCTGACCGAGATCTTTGAAGACAACCAAAAGGACCTCGAGATGGCGGTGGAAGCCCTATCAGAGATGTTCGAAAAACCCATTGCCGAGCTCGCCGAGTCGAAGCTCAAGGTTGATATCATGGACAAGACGGCCTACTGCAACAAACGCCGCGTCATTCTCCTCGAAGACGCTGCAGATAACCTGGCCAACGGTAAGTCATGCATACAATCCGATTGCAATTCTGCGGCGAGGCTGGACATGTCAACTAATGGAACCTCAGGTCGCTGGACGTTCAACACGGATCTCCTTTCTGCTACGAACCCGGGTCCCAACAACCGACGTTGAATGGGGGATTGATCATGGGTCGACGGTAGCGTATTGCGACTTTGTGCATTGCGGAATCTCCAAAGCAGTGGAACTCCAGCGACAGACAAGTAGGTCTCATCATCTTGGACCTGGAGAAAGCAAGGGGAAGTGGCGTGTATTCAAGATCGACCATAAGAGAGACCTATTGCTCGCTTGGCATTGCACTTCGCAGCGGGAGCAAGAGCAAGCCACGGCATGAGTTGCTATTTGATGCATTTCGGAAGGGAATGGCAATGGACATGGCTTTCATCACTTGCAGAATTGGGATGGGCAAGGTTCTGTTGATAACAAGAGCGGGCGAGGCTAGGAGCCAGTGTTGGGTCCTGGCAGCATTTCATGAAGTAGCGTCATTGGTGTTCAAGTGAAGGTATTTTGACATGTTTGCTGTGCGATTCCTGGCTGGATCATGAATGAGTAGAGTAGATTAGCGATGGGTTTTTAAAGAATACAGACTGTCTTTGTCTTGTTGGGCGATTGTACACCAGCACAGCACGGGCAACGATAATCACCATTTATTACCAATGACAAAATGGGATTGATTGATTGACTGACTGGAGCGACCTGGCGCGCGCGCCGCGCGAGTGCAGTGCCGCGAAAAGGATTACCCGCCGTATAGGGTCTGAGAGGGTAAAGCTGCGGTGTGGGCCGGAAGCCGGGCTTTGTCGGGAAAGGGGACGAGAATGTGTGTGCCTTTACCGAGCCGACTGGGAGATCCGACAGCGGCGGAGACCTACGGATTTGCCAGGTAGCCTTGGCCTTGAGCGAGGTCGGTCGGGATGGGGATCATAGTTTAACAGGCCTTACTTACTACGGTATCTACCTAATGCCTCTCTTTACAGTTAGTAGGATCTACGAAGTTGGGTAGTCTCACGGGGTGTCCCTGTTAGTCCGCCAAGAGAGAGAAAGACAAAAAGAAAAGAGAAGGAAGAGTTTCTCTCGTACAATGATCATTGATGGTTATTTTACCATCTATAGACTGGACGGCTGTCCGGGGCGCGGGGACAAAAGACGGTATTACAGACAGTAAACTAAGCCGCGGAGGAGAGTGACCGCGGAACAACAGCCGCCCGTCGTCGATGGTGTCTGGTCTAGTTAGACAGGGACGGCGTTGGGAACCCGGCTCACCACTCTTCCCACCCCAGGTTGCCGATGTGGGAACAGGACGGGTCCACGTCCGTTCCACGGGGGGGAAGACCCCAAATTCTTCTTTAATAGCAGCAAACCTTCCTCTCCTCCACTTGTAGTATTCCTATTTCTCTTGATCCCTTCCTGTTATTTGGTATTTGGTCTGTATTTCTAGCTTCAAGCTCCCAGCTCCCCCCAATCGGTCGCCTTCAACTGTGTCGCCGACTGTAGCCGCTTGCGACCCTCTTGATCGTCCTCGGCGCCCGCGATTTGCCGTCCCCGCAAACCGAGTTGACGGCGCGAACCTCCTCCTCCTCTCCTTCCACCCCCAAGACCACTCTCCGCTCTTGTCAAAGTCAAGATGCCTTCCGCGGCGCTGTGTATGCGAACGCTCCGGGCGTACTCCAAGTACGGCCCTAAGGTGAGGCAACAACCCCAGCCCATACTGCCCAGTCTGGCTGAGCTGGGCTCCGTGTGTGCCCCCCGCGTAGACTAACACAATGGCTCTTTTCGCTGCTCCGTAGCATGCTGCTCTTTTCGCCCGTTGCTTCTCGGCCACGTCGCGTCGTGCCGAGATCAACAAGGTCTACCCTTCGGCCTCCGAGGCCCTGAAGGACATGAAGCCCGACTCGACGCTGCTGTGCGGAGGATTCGGCCTCTGCGGTGTGCCCGACACCCTGATCGACCAGGTCCTCGAGAAGCCCGAGATCACCGGCCTGACCGCCGTCTCTAATAATGCCGGTACCGACAAGAGCGGCCTCGGCAAGCTGCTCAAGACGAAACAGATCAAGAAGATGATCGCCTCGTACATTGGCGAGAACAAGACCTTTGAGCAGATGTACCTGACCGGCGAGGTCGAGCTCGAGCTGACGCCCCAGGGCACCCTGGCCGAGCGGTGCGCCGCCGGCGGCAAGGGCATCCCGGCCTTCTACACCCCGGCCGCCTTTGGCACCGTCGTCCAGACCGGCGAGCTCGCCCTGCGCAACAACCCGGACGGCACCGCCGCCGAGTTCTCCTACCCCAAGGACGTCAAGGTCTTCAACGGCAAGTCCTACCTGCTCGAGCACAGCATCGCCGGTGACTACGCCTTTGTCAAGGCATACCGCGCCGACAAGCTCGGCAACTGCCAGTTCCGCCTCGCCGCCAACAACTTCAACGGCGCCATGGGCCGCAACGCAAAGGTCACCATTGTCGAGGCCGAGGAGATTGTCGAGCCCGGCGAGATCCCCCCCGAGGCCGTCCACCTGCCCGGCATCTACGTCAAGCGGGTCATCAAGAGCACGAGCCCCAAGAACATTGAGAAGTACACGTGGGCTAAGGACGAGAACGAGGCCGACGACGCCAAGAAGGTCCTCGGCACCGGCGACACGGCCGCCAAGCGCGAGCGCATCGTCAAGAGGGCCGCCAAGGAGTTCAAGAACGGCATGTACGCCAACCTGGGCATCGGCATGCCCATGCTCGCCCCGGGCTTCGTCGGCCCCGACGTCGAGGTGCAGCTGCAGAGCGAGAACGGCATCCTCGGCCTCGGCCCCTACCCCAAGAAGGGCAGCGAGGACGCCGACCTCATCAACGCCGGCAAGGAGACCGTCACCCTCAACCCGGGCGCCGCCGTGTTCGGCAGCGAGGAGAGCTTCGGCATGATCCGCAGCGGCCGCATCAACCTGACCATCCTCGGCGCCATGCAGGTCAGCGCCGCCGGCGACCTGGCCAACTGGATGCTGCCCGGCAAGGTCAAGGGCTTTGGCGGTGCCATGGACCTCGTCAGCAACCCCTCCGAGACCAAGGTCGTCGTCACCATGGAGCACACCGACAAGAAGGGGAACCCCAAGATCGTCAAGCAGTGTGCCTTCCCCCTGACGGGCAAGGCCTGTGTTTCCAGGATCATCACTGAGCTGGTTTGTCCATCCTAGATCATATATCTCGCAAGTGTCTCTAGCTAACCAAGTGTCTAGGGTGTCTTTGACGTCGACTTTGCTCAAGGTCTGACCCTGATTGAGATCGCTGACGGTGTGACGGTCGACGAGATCAAGAGCAAGACGGAAGCGCCGTTCCATGTCGCCGACGACCTGAAGCCCATGCTGTAGAAAGGTCGGGGCCATACCGGGGAACGCGCATGAATTCATTCAGAGCACAGTCTACAAAAGCAGCAGTCTATTTTCCTTCCCATGTAGAGATACCATGTCAATAAATCATTGTACCAACTCCCCCTTACCGACACTCATCAAGTGAGTTATTGGTAGGTTGGTGTTAGCAGGAAGGATGGACAGCGTACGCTGCTTTCCGTGGAGTGTTGATCATCCCCACTTTGTCTTTCAGGCGAAGGCACTCATCAAGTTGTTGGAACTATGCAACACTACAACGATGACTTTCCCATTGTCTCCGACTGCGCTGCTATCAAAGGTGAGAACCTAGACTAAAGTAGATCGTACAAGACATTGAGGTTCCAAGGCGTGTGTCGTTACAGCGCAGGCGAAAAAGTCATTGCATGGATACAAAATTAAACATCATCACGCCTTCCCAAAACCCCGAAGCAATCCCCACCACCGACAGCCCGCCGGAACTCCTGGATCCAAAGAAAAAAAGGGAGATGTCGAGCTCGGCCCGTCCGTTGCCTGCAATCGACGCCTCGCTCTATCCGGGAATCGGTCAAGAGCGGAATTTTCGAAGAGCCTCGCGCCTTATGGCAGTCTCGAATCGCGGACAAAGGGTGCGCTAGATCCACGGCTCTCCCCCATAGCACTGGACGTCCATGTCTCAAGAGGTCGAGAGTTTCATCAAGCCGGCGTCTGGCTGTTGTGCTCAGGCAAGGATCAAGATCGATGTGATGTATAGGAAAAACGAAGAGAATGCGAGCGTCGACGAGAAAGGAAAATGCCAAACCGGACAAGACATCAAAAGCTGCGCTGGCCCGGTGCCTTTGAGCGACGGCGCTGCCGTGAAACCTGCCGTGCTACGAGGGAGTGCCCACTCAAGACGAGGGGGCGTTGGCGCCGCCAATTCCCCAGTAGGGCTCGGCATTGAAGGTGGCCTGCTCGATCTTCTTCCAGGGGTCGTTGTAAGCGGTGAAGAGGATCAGGTCGGCCGGGTTGGCGGCGAAGGCGGCCGTGATGCAGTCGATGGCAACCTTTTGGTTGGCCAGACTGGGCACGGCGACGCGGTTGCTCGAGCCCTGCCACGGCCAGCCCGTCTCGGTGATGACGATGCGCTTGGACTGGTCGGTGAGCTTGCTGCGGACGTTGGCGATCTGGGCCGTGATGAAGTTGCCAGCCTGCTCGGCGGTGATGGTGCCGTCGAAGAAAGGATGCATGTTGAGGGCACAGTAGTCCGACTTCTCGCACAGGCTCGGGTGGCTGAGGGCGGCCATGAAGGTGTCGACAGTGACAACGGGTCCGGTGTAACCCGCACCGCGCAGCTGGCCTCGGACCTGCTCGATGGCGGCAAGAACCTGCTCGACGCTGGCCTGGCCGCTGTTGATCAGCTCGTTGCCGACGCTGACGGTATCGACGCAGGACCAGTCGCTGTTGACGCCGCTAACGATGGTGCTGACTTGGGATGCGAGGTCCGTGATGTGGAAGATGCCGAGGAAGAGCTTGACACCAACGGCCTTGGCGGCAGGGACACAGTTGGCTACCTGGTTGCAGTCCACACCGTAGAGGCGGATGGTCGAGTATTGACCGGCAAAGCTCTGGAAGTCGCTCAGCACCTGGGCGGCGGACTTGCAGGTGCCATCGCCATTGTAGGGCGAGTACGCGACGCCGTGAAGGCTACCAGTTGTCGAGTTGGACGGGACAACGGCCGTACCGCTGCCACTGCCACTGCCAGTGCCAGTGCTGGCACCACTGCCGGAGCTGGAGCCGGAGCTGGAGCCGCTGCTGCCGGAGCCGCTGCCGATCGAAACCACGCCGCCGCCAGTCGAGACAGTGCCGGGGACCAGAGTCGCGACAGGCCCGATGGGGCCAACCACCTGAACCGAGGCGTAGATTTCCGGCGCCCCGATAACGGTGACCTGGGCGTTTGCTGCCACGGCGACCTGGGTGGGCGGCGGGATGAGGGCGACCACCTCGGTGACCGTCGAGCACGGCTCGCCCTGCTTGTTGATGTAGACAAGCACCTGAGCACACTGAGTCGGGGCAGTGATGGACGGGTCAATGATGGTGATCTGGGGCGCCGCCTTGACAGCGACGGCGTCCCTGTCATGCAGATGGGCGTGGCGGCGCTCTGATGAGTGGTGATGCTGTCAGCCCAGAAGTTCCCCCCTTCGACACGACTGGGAAGATGGTAACAAGAACTTACTCGACGGCTGGGCGCTGGCGGCACCAAGCAGCGCCAGCATGGAGAGAGATGCAAATTTTCCCTTCATTGTTACTTGTTGTTTACCTGTTGACACGGAGAAATGCGAGCGCGAGTAGACGATGTTGTTCGGTTCAGTTCAGTTGAGTTCAAAAGGAGAGACAGTCAGAGACGAGAACAAGGATAGTACATGAAGCAAAAGATGCCTCGACAATCTGATAACGAATGTGGATGATAAAGGAGTGACAGTTAGAAGGAATCAACGTCCATTCTAGGTGAGCAAGAAACGATGTCGACGAGGCGTTTGACGAGGATGGATCTCTCCTATAAAGTCGGGTGACATGTTCGCGAGCCGGGGGATGGCTGGGGGGGCGTGTTATATGGCCACTGTTTTTTGGCGTGTTGTGCTGGCCGTGTGGTATGTCATGTCTCTTGTCTGTCCAAGAAAAAGGCAGCGCAGTGTTTACCAGACATGTGTGCTTGAGCCAACCGAGGAATGCGAGGTTGGCGATTTGGGGCTCGAGAAGTGCGAGAAGTGCGCCGTTGGAATGTGGCCAAGCCAGCCGGCCAAGAGGCGTGGAATGCCAAACACCACCACCATCCACATCAAGCAGAGGCAAAGAGGGGAAGAAAAATAAAATAACAAGAGCGACTGCCTCACTCTCTTGGATTCCGTACTTGGGTGGTTAGTTGACGTCTCAATATGGCAATCGTCGTCTTGTTGCGGACTGGCCTGTGATTGCACCAAATGTCAGCAGCCACACACACCCTACACCAAAAAGGCACTGCTTGGCCTTGGCTCATGCCTTGAATGGCTCCTAATGCATCGCATCGCGTTCACATCCCAGTTGGGCAATTGCTCGAGGTAGGTACCTACTTAGTAGTGTAAGTGAGGATCTGCAGTTGTCAACACTGGCATTGACGACTGCAACCAAGCGGATCGAGTCCGAGTTGACTGCTCCCTCCTTCCCCCACAAGTACAATACAATCTTTCGCACTCGACGTAGTACTACCTACGTAGGTAGGTATAAATGATTGTTAGACTGATCATTAGCATTAATTTTGTATAGAACACGCCCACGCCCACGCCGGGGCAGGTGCATGTGGTATGTAACTCTAATTGCACGTCGCTCCGTGCTAGAACCGCCGCCTCCTTCTCCGCCTCGCCTCTAGATTCCCTTGGCTATGCTTTTGCGCAATGTTAGCTCCGGCCCAAGAGGGGGAGATCCTTGAAAATCTGGAACTGTATGTATGTGTTTTTCACGGTGAGGCATCTCTCTCGGTGGGTGCGAACCTCTTCCAATAATCTATATCAGACCACGCCAGGTGCGCCGACCTTGGGATTCTTGCGTGTCATGACCTTGGTGATTGCATGTCGAATAGTGACACCGGCCTTTTCAATGTCCTTTTTGGACAGTCCCGAGGTGATGCATACCTTGAGGGCTGGTTGCGGTGCCCAGCCATCCTTGGCATTGATGCTACTGGCAACAGGCATGAGCCTGAGTCGTGTGATGAGCACGCCGTTGGCCACAGTCTACCACGCCGGATTCAAGTCAGCAATTGAGCATCCAAAGGCGAAGGCGGGTTGGGTTGGGTTGTTCAACTCACCTCGTCAACGCAGTCTTGCAGCAGCCTCTCCTGATCCTCCGCACTGAGTCTCCTCGCCTGCACGACTTCTGGCTTGAGCACCAGGAGCATGATGGGATTCTCCGGTGCACTGGTGCACATGACCCAGTCGCTACGCGGATCGAGCTGCGCCTTCATCGTCCTGATGTTGTCACGGCACTGGACAAGGATTTCCGGGTTCGACTGGATGATGTTCAGCGTCTCGCTCGCCGTCACGGCGAGCATGGCCGGCAGGGCCGCCGAGAAGGTGTACGACGCGGCCGTGATGCGCTGGTGCTCCACAACATCTTTGGTGCCGGCACAGAAGCCACCGCCAGCGCAGAACGGTCCCGCCAGAGAACCAATGATCATGTCAACTTGAGAAGGATCAACGTTCTGCGCCTCCGTAAGGCCCCTGCCGGTGCGTCCGAGGACGCCAAAGGACCATGTCTCGTCCAAGATGATGCGGAATTTGTACTTTTCCTTGAGCTCGATCTGCATCAATGCCAGGGACTCGTCAGTAACCAGCCCGCCCGACAAGTAAGAGAGGCACGATGGAAGGTTTGCCAAAGATTTGTATGTGTACACTTACCAGCTTGGGCAAGTCGGTGCAGTCGCCGGTAATCTCAAAGAGGCCCTCAGTCACGATGAACCTCCTGGTGAGCCTCTTCTGTTTGGCCTGCTCTTGAGCAACCTTGCGCATCTGGCTCTCCAAATCCTGCATATCGCCATGGTTGAACCACCTAATGTTACTCCTCGAGATCTCCAAGCCCTTGCGGATAGAGTAGTTGACCGCCTTGTCGGCAATGATGACATCGCCTCGCTTGCAAAACGCCGGGATGACGCTGGAAATGGTCGAAAAGGCCTGGGCATAGACGATACAGCCCTCGGTACCGAGGTAGGCTGCAATATCGGCCTCGGTCTTCATGTGGACATCCTGAGTACCGTAGAATTGGGGTGGGCCGCAAGGGCCGACGCCGTAGGTACGTAGCGTCTGGATGGCCTTCTCCTTGATTTGCTCGTTGGCGTTGAAGTTGTAGAAATTGTAGGAGGCCAGGTTGGTGACGGTGCGGCCGTTGGACAGTTTGGACTTCGGACCAGTCGGACTGCGCGGAGAGGTCAGCTCTACCCGAAGGGAAACACGTAGAGCGCATGGGCTGCGCGACTTACCCTACGATGACGGGAAGCCTCTCGCTCTCAAGCTCCTCCATAGCCGTCTGGGGCGCGACCAGAGGTTCAGGCACCCACTCGTCGATGAGTTCGTCGATCTCCTACATGCGACGGCGTTAGCAGAATGTTTTTGGTAAGGAAGGCAACGGAGGCGAGGCGCCTCGATTCAAACGTACATCGTCGCGCAATTTGATGAAGTTCTGTTTCTGAGTAGAGTAAGACGGCGAGAGCAGGTATCGTATGAAGAAGATGACAAGAACGAGTTCGATGGCAGAACGAATGGGGTCATTCTGGTAACTCGACTGCACATAACGAATAAGGACGGCCGAGCCGGGGACTTTCTGGAAGGCGTACGCCGCCTCGTGCAGCCACGCCGCCAATTGAGTCTGCAAATCGTCCAGATCCATGACGAGGGCGCAATCGCAGCGAGGTCGAGGTCGAGGTCGGGGTCGAGGTCGGGGTCGGGGTCGGGGCCGGGCTGGCTGGCTTGAAACGGTAAGGAGGCCTCGTGGGTGAAGTCGAAAGGGTTGTGAAAGCAAACACAGACAGACGCGAACGCTGTGCAGAGTTTATTCCATCAACATATTCGAGTGGAGGGTACTTTGGGGGGAAAAAGGAGATCGACCTGGGGTATTGGCTAGTGCTTCTGCTGCCGCTGACTGGCTGCGCGCCGTAGGATGGACCCCCGGGAGGGCTCCAAAATCAAGTACGTACATGCAGCACTGGCAATCGAGATAAGGGAGTGCCACAATTTTCAAGCCTTGACCCAGGCACCACCCAGGGGTTGCTCCTCCCGGCGCATCCGCAAAATGCGCGCATCTCCACACATCTCACATTGCTTGCCTTTCTTTGCGCAGCCGTCCAAAGGAAAATGGCATATTTACTGTGGTCTCTTGAATTCATTACAAACCATCCTCTAGAGCTAGCTAAAGCCATGATGCAAACTTATGCCAAACGACTCGTACCGGGCCAGTGGGCACGCCTATGCCATGGCGAAATACGAAGATACATTAAGATACACAGAGCGCCCCTTTCTGCCAAACATTGAGCCATCGAGACAACAACAGGAAAACAGTAATACTAAAACAATCAAACCAAATCTATGCATGCATGTTGCTTCATTTTGTGCCCACTCATCAACGACTTTTGTTGCTTTTCCACCTCCTGGCCACGTTGACCGCCAGTGCAACCCCGGGGCTGATTGGACTTGAACTTCTCTTTTGGAAGAAGAAGAGGGATAGGGCAGGGTAGGACCGTCCCTTAGAAGAGCTTGATCCTCTTGTTTGAGCTATCAGTAGAAGACGCGTCCGATGTCTGAGCTGCGCCGGCGACGGCTGTACCAGTTTCGGTGCGGCCATGCGTGTTGTTGTGGTCCAGACCCGTCGGCTGCACCAGCTTGGTGTCCTTGAGCTTGTCAATGACACTAGATGGGATCTGCTTGCCGGCAACGATCGGACCGACAATCAGGCCCACAAAGACGACCAGCATGACGAAGTAGAGCACGGCATAGCGGATCACACGCTTTCTCCGGAGCTTAGACTGCTTCATCGAGTAAATGGGAGGTCGGATTTGACGACTGAACAAGAGCAAAGACTGTTAGCACACCACTGTGACAGAGGCAGAGGGAGGGAGATAGATTGACACGTACCTAGGGCGGAGCCAGAAGAGCATGATAGAATGCAACTTGTCAATCTGGGGGACCAGAATGATAGGCAGCATCAGGAAGAGAATGAAATGGCCCAAGATAAAGTCGCCGGCAAACATGCTCAGCTCAGTAATCTTGCACAGGAACTCTCTAGCTGGTTGGGACATCGAATGCCAACCCATAGAATACCATTTGCCCGTCCAGAAGGCAATGTTGGCTTGGTCGGTCTTGAACTCGCGCGTAAGCGCAAGTGATACAATGAGCTTGACGATGAATCTCTGGATGGCGACAACGGCAATCATGCCGAGGAGCGTCTTGGTGAAATCGAAACCCTCGAGGAAGAACATCACTTCAAAGAAGGCCAGCATCATGACGACGGCGACACCGTGGGCAATGGCAGCGAGCACACTGCCAAACTTCTTGCAGCACATGCTCAGAAGCGGGCCCATGCAGCAAGCCATTCCAAACATGGCAGCCAGGATGCCCATGTTGACGGCAATCGGACCGGCGGCGACGATGGCAATGCGGAGTAGAGATGCCGTCGCCTCGGATCCCTTCTTGGCCGGGTCATCCTCGTCGCTCGAGACGTCTTCAAGCTTCGTGACGCCAGTCTGGGCATTGATGAACAAATAGGGGATGAGGGTGACCGCGACCAGGAGCAGAGGGGCAATAATCTCGCCGAAAAAGAGATTAGTGATTGCCGCCCGGGGAACATCAGACGACAGCTTTCCAGAGGGGTCTCCAATGGCCTTGCGCTTGTAACCAGTGATTCTGGTCCTCGAAAGTCTGCTGTAAGCGATCCACGACGAGGCATGGGAACGAGAGTTGCCGCGGGACAGCCACCGGAGGAAGTCGCGGTAGTCGATAAAGAAGTCGTTCCACGCAAACTGGTGGGGGTTGTAGAGGAAAGGCGACACCACCAAGGCCAACATCGTGAGCCAGAAGTAAGTCAGGGCGGCCTGCCAGATCGTCATGGTGACAAAGAGCAGCATCATCAAGAGCCGCGCACCGAAGTAGATCGAAGGACCCGCAAAGCGCGAGAAGAGAACGCCAAAGGGAATGCGAGCTGTGGCGAAACCACGTCCTGTTCCAATGTAGCGAGCTCCGCCGAAGGACAGATTCTGCTGCACCGAGTTGGCATAGATCTGGCAGACGAACACCTCGAAGAATGGCGAGAAGGAGAAGAACTGCTTGAGGAAACGGGTCACGGCGCGCCAGACACCACGCTCTGTGCCTTCCTGGACGATGAGGGGGATATATGACAGGAAAAAGACGAAAAAGATGGAGAGAACGCAAGTATAGACCCAGTCCATGAGGGCGTCTGTATTCTGACAACCGGTAGGGAACAGGGGGTCTGTGATGGGAACATCTCGGTTGTATTCGCAGGGAATGGTCTCGTGGCGCAAAGCACCTATGTTGAGGCAGGCGATCATAAACATTTGTACCGAAAGGATGATCAGCATGTTGTTGATGTGGAAGCCAGGGTGGGCATAATAGAACGACAAGAATCGATCCAGGGGAAGTTGAGTTCCGAGGTAGTAATACTCGCGAGAAAGCATTTGCTCTCCCATACCGGTACCAATCTTGGTGGTAAAGTTCAGAATGGAGCCAAAACCGAGATCACGACCCTTGCCACACTGGTAGTACTCGCAGTGCTTGATCCTGCCACCTCGGAGGATGGCATTCATGCCGGCGTAGATATCTTCGTTCAGATGCAGACCCTTTTGCGCTTTGGATACACCGCCACGAGTCGTCATGAAAATGCCGTTGAGGAAATCGGGGTGACCATAATGCAGCTTGCCGCCAATCTGGGCCAGTGTTCGCGCGAATAGCGTACCGAACGTCTGCTCCTTACCAGCAGCGACATCACCAAGAATACCGATGTTCTCGGAGAAAATGTACTCGCGAGCACCAAGAATAGCAACCGGCGCCGCAGCCTTGGTCTTGACGCCAGGGGTGTAGGGAGACACGTCGTCCGTCTTCATTTCCTCGAACTCGGCGAGAACACTACGGATCTTCAGGCATTCCTCGAGATAGTTGTCCTGGTTGGCGTCGATAAGCTGGATGTACTCGCCTCGGTAGAAGATGAGCGAATGGTTCTGGTTGTCCGACTTTCCGTCACCGAGAATAGGGTTGCCAGAGAGCTGAATACGGAACTTGGGTCTGCGCATGCCGTTCTCCATGATCTCGGAGTGGCCGTCGATAAGGGCCGAGTAGAGGCGGGGTTCCTCGCCCTCGACCAGTGGGGGCTCCTCATCGAGGTAGGCGATTTGCAGATCCGGATAAGCCCTCAGGAGGAACTCGGCATTCTCCATCTCCTCCTTTTTGAACTTGGCGTAGCGCTGCATGGAAACGATGAGCTTGAACTTGCGGCGAGCCATGCGCTCCAGCTCACGTTCAAGCTTGTCCGAGTTACCGCCAAACATCTGGACGACTTCAGGATTTTCGACGCGGTAGAGCAATTTGATGGCGCGGCTGTAATTCATGAAGCCCGAGATGGTGCGGTAGAGCGTCTGGGACCGCAGCGACGCCCAAATGCGGGTCCTGAGCGTGTATTCCGGGGCGGACGACTTGAAACCGATGCAGTAGAAGGGCAGATCGTCGATCTTGCTCTTGACGGTATCCTTCTCATTCTTCTCCTGATCGCCGTTAAACTCCGCAGTCTCGTCGGCCAGAATCTTGGTGTCTTTGACAAAGCAGTCCCACTCGTGAGGGTGAAGCTGCTTAAGGTACTCGAGTAGCGTGACGCGGGAATAGGGTTCGTCCTCGCGGATGATCTCTCTCAGAGAAAGAAGAATCTTTTCGCTATAGTGAGGGATCAGAACGGTGAAGGTGGGCATGTTATCGACAGGTAGCGGCTCCGGAATGGGCGTCGAGAGCGATTGGGCAAAAAAGGAGACTCGACGCTCCGCCTCACTGTAGGCCGGGAAGAATTCGGTCTTGAAAGAGTGGTCTTCCTGCGAAACGAAGAATGTGGGTGCTCTGAGGGTTCGCTTTCCTTCCTGCTCCGAGGGGACCTGGTGGTAAAGCAACTTCTGCACATGGTCAATGGCCAGGAGATGCTCTCGGTACATGGAGATGACAATGGCATTCCAGATCTGCGAGATCAAGACCTTTGGTTTATACTTGATCTCCATATCGGTGGTGGCGAGAACCTTGGAGTAGATGCGCTTCGGAAGACGCGAAAAGACGTTCCGCCAAGGTGTCAGGATAGATGAACCAATGTAGAAGGAGCGGGCGAGCGAGAAGATAGTATTGACGATGACATACGTCAGGTAAGTATCGAGGAAGAAGAACAGCAAGTCGCAGACGGTCATCAGGCCCAGGGTGATCTGCGGCTGGTACTTGCACAGATACTGCAGGACAATCGTGTCGCCCAAGCAACTGCTCGTGTCCATAAGCGCAAGGTATCGAATGGGGTCGCGGAATTGTCTAGTGAGGAAGACATATGACTCGGTGAACTTGAAGGCAAACACAATGACCCAGAGTCCAAAGGACATAGCCATGTCGTTGCCCGAAAGTCGAGGATAGCTCGCGGTAAAAGTCTGGCTAGCGACATAACGGCGCGAATTCTTGGTGAGGTAGCTACCAAAGAGACCACCCAGAGGCATGACAGCGAAGAAGATATAGGTGAAGACGGCAATGAAGAAGTGCACAATACCGAGAATCAGTGCGACTTTGCTCTTCTGCCTGTCCGTATAGGCCTGCACATCCTTCGCCGGCATGAAAATGTACACGCCGGGACCAACATTGATGACGAAGATGAGGAGCAGAAAGAGGAGCTTCTTCGTGAGATGCTGCGCACCGGCCCAACGTCGGGGAACGTAGGCCCATTCGGCCAGGGTTGCCAGGACCTGGATGAGCGATGCTATGGCACCTCCAAACCCGGCAATGGACCACTGGGCTGCAGCAGGGGGTTGCTGGTTTCTCTCCTGCTCGTAACCCGGCACAAGCAGAGTGGGCGCGTTGTAGGAAGTGTAGAACCACCACATGGTCAAGTGAATGACCCAAATACGATTGAAGTTGACCAAGATGTGGAACCAGGAGCGGGTTTCCTTGTAGGTCTTGAAGAAACACTTCTTCCAATTAACGTCCTTGAGCTTCAGGAAACGCTCAGCAGGAGGGCAGTCCACAAGCTTGCTCTTGTCTTGCAGGACGATGCGCTCGATGCCTTCGGGGTACCAGAAAAGCTGGTTGCAATCATCGTAACCGATAATGTTATTGTGGTCGCGCTCACGTCTAATGTAGACGCCGTTGACAATCTCGTAGCCTTGATCCCGGATGTAGGCGTACAGAGGAGTGATGACATGGTTCAAAAACGTAAACTCTTCGACGGGCTCCACCTGGTTCTGGCAAGCGGGCGAGTTGAGATAGTCATCCGCGCACTTGAAGATGAAGCACAGGCACTCGGGCATGAAGCGCACCTGGTTCGCCTCGCCCCAGCAGAGCAAGTACAGGGCGATCTGGCGCACACGGTCGTGCTGAGACATGCGGTTCATACGCGTCTTCCAGCGGTACTCGGCCGCCTCGAGAGACTCGTCACCCTCGAGATCCTCGAGGGCTTCGGCCTCGGACTGGCCCTCGACGGCCTTCTTCTTCTTGTTCTTGCGTTTGCTCCGGCCTTTCTTGCCCTTCATGTTGGCGAAACCAACCGCATCGTCAAGATCAAGATGAGCGGCAAAGTACCACTTGCGGTAGTTGGCATTGTCTCCGCCAATGTAATCGGCGTGAAGAGAGAGAAGTGCCTGGTTCGGCGACATGCGCGAGGCTCGCGAATCAAGCAGCGTCATGAAGTGGTCATACATGTTGCGCATGCTATCGCGCTGGAAACCAAACTTGGCGGTCAAGTCGAGGAAGATGTCCTCGACCTCTTCCTTGGAGAGAGGAATCTGGGCGTCCGAAGTCCAAGCAGGGTATGGCTCGCGGGAGCGCTGACCGGCCGGGAGCACATTGCCGTAGTCCATGCCGTAATTGGGCGTAGATGCTCCCGAGGATCGGTTGCCTCCGTAGGAGATCTGTGAGGAAGGCGGGCGGTACCCACGGCCACCCTGGCCGTCGTTATAGGCATTGTAGTGCTCATCACCCCGGCCGTAGTAGTCCATGTCGGTAGCACGGGCCATGTCAGACCTCATGGTAAAGTCACTGAATGTCTCGGAATCTTCTTCGGAGCCACCGCGCTGGCGGCCACCATTGCCGTAGCCATTCTGATCATAGCCTTGGTCATAGTAGCCATCGTTGTAGTACTCATCCTGGTACTGGTCATGGCCGTCGTAGTAACCGCCGTCGTGGTGGTACGGATTGTTGGCATCGGCATTGTAATAGCCCCTGTAGAGAAGAACGATGGAGTGCTCTGGTTAGCCATTGTCATCTGCGCCAATCTAGCCTCATTTTGAGCAGTGCGGTTGCGAGAACGTACGATTCATCATAGTAGCCATCGCCGCCATGCTGGCCGCCTGCGCGGCCGTCATAACCATTCTGATCATAATACTGCTGCTGGTGATCGTCTTGGTAGTAAGAATCCGTGTTTCCACCACCCTGACGGCCATAGCCATCATCGTAATCGTGATGGCCTTGCTGGCCCTGATAACCAGACATGATGAGGCGATCTGCGATGGCGACTGTGGTTAGCCGAGCTTGGATATTGCGAAAGACCCGTGGAGATCCGGCGGGTTTTCAAACTCGACGGTTTTGACGTCCCGTTGGTTGTGACGACTTGCCTTATTAATCAATCATGTAGAGATAAGTGAGAATAGCGACGGTTATGGAAACGCTCAGTTGAGACGGTGCGCTCAGGCCAATTATGAACAGTTTCCAGAGCTGGGCGATCTGATAAGAAGTTGGTGTCGATGCACAGCGACGAACCGGCGACGCAAGACACAGACGATCGTTGGGCAAGGTTTGAGGTGCGTCTGAGCGAAATCTGACGGGTCTGACGACAGGCGGATATTGATGTGGCCGAGACTCGTTGATGATGAATTGCTCGGTTGACAGGACGGCTTGGTGGTTTTCTTTTTTCTTTGTTTCTAAACGATGGACTTCTGTGAGTGAGAGTTTGTCGCCGACGCCCTTGGTCCTGTTGTTCCTTCGAGGAGGGATGTTGCAGGGACGGGAAAGGGTAGGCGAACAAGCCAGCAACACCGGCAGAGAGTAAGATGGTCCCTTCTGTCAATGGCGACGCATCCACGAGATCGCTGCCGATGAAAGAAAGTAACAAATCGGGGAAGGGGGAGGGAAGAGAAAGAGGTTCGGGAGCGAGCGTGGTGGAGGAAGTGAAGAGGAGGGAAAAAGAGAGGCAGGCAGGAATCCAGGATGGATGGATGGATGGATGGTCCGAGTACCAGACAGAACTTGGCTCAAGTGGTTTAGGGGGGCGGCGGCGCTGGAGGGAGGTGGGCAGACGTGTTTTGGTGGTAAGTTGGAAGTCGGTATGAAGAGAGCCCCTCTGGAAAGGGGGAAGGGATTGGCTGGGGACTGTCTGTCAGCCAGTGGTTACTGGTACCTGCACGAGGTACCTCTGGAGCACAGGGAGGCCGAAAATGAAGAAGAAAAAAAAGAATAGGGGAAAAGTGGGAAGTGCCAGGCAACTCAGCATCAATGAATTGGGGCCTTGTTTCGTGATGGTCTGAAAACTGGGGGGAAGTCTACTTCAAGGAAAAGCAGGAGGTAGGTACATACTTCGGGTACCTGGATACCTGCCCCGTGCATGAGAATGTGTGTTTATCTGCGGGTAAATACGAGCACGTCCCGTACCACTGTTCCCAACGGGAATCGATGGTGTCCAGCTGAATTGAATACGCGCAGGCGCTACAGCGCGACCATGCCTTTGCCTAGCTCGCAAAGTACCCCCACAGGCGCCTCGCGGCGCGGTTTCCAAGCGGCGACTACCGATGCCCCTAACAAAGGCAGTCAGGAACCCGCGAGTTAGAGCAAAGTACCTCACGCGTTGCTGACCATTCGACCCAGTTTCGGCGCCCCTGAAAAGCCTGCCTTTAACCCCTGGAGCCGGCGCTGAAAAACTGGGTCCGGTCCATCCGGGACACGATTGATTTGCTGGCCATGTCCTGAGTGGGTTACGCTGTTGGCAAACCCGCCGCTCAAAATCAAGTCTTTATTTGGGAGATAAACCGTCAATTACTTGACCTTAGTGAGGTTGATGTGCCTGCCAAGGATCTCGTCCCTATTATCTACAAGTACAATATTCATGGCGCCGGAGCTTTAACGAAACTGACAAGTGGATCGCTTCGGTCTTTTCAGGCGGGCACAAGAGGGATGGGCCTGTTGGCCTGGAGGACCACAGCAACCAAGCGGCATTCTTCACGTCAAGTGTCGAAGGAGAACTAGCGAATTGCCTACTCGTGTGGGAAGCAGCCCCGCCTGTCTCCAAGTCAATCGCCACCTCAGCCACGCAGGAACTGTTTTACTCTGCAAGTGGACACTTTGGCACACTGGCACATGCACACACGCATGCACATGAGGTCCGGGAAGCTCGCAAATTACACTCACGCAGGATTTGGGCACCATGACGACGATTGTGCAGGGGGCGACACCTTGTACCTGAGACCACATACTTGGACAGTTGGAAAACAGGTTTCAGATGCATTGCACCCCGGCGCAAGTCCAGACCTGAATTGATTCCAGCCTTTTCAGTTCAAGATGAGAGTAAATTGCGTAGATTATCGCCAGGGCCGTGCTATGCCCACGAAGTAGGTTTTCAAATTCGTCCAGTGGCGTCCCCAAATGCCTACGCGACAAAGTACCTATCATTTTCAAGTCGGGTGTTCCTGCGTGGTGACGTCTGGGCTTTGCTACCAGGATCACTCGAACGCCAGCAGGTGGGCCGGGCCACGAGTATTATCGGCACAATCTACCATGCTTGATTTTTTGGAATTGCCATCATGGCCCCAAGATGTATTAGGTGGAAAAGTCAAATCGGGACAAGCAAACCATGACAAAAGTGTCTCGAGTGTCTCGTCCTCTCTGCCAGAGAAAAGCGGGCTCTCGTACCTGAAAGTTGGGTCCTCCAGAAGTACCGATTTCCAGCACCTCTAGCTCTACTTTAGGCCTTGATAGGTACGTAGGTACCTCCGCCCTCGCTTCGTAAAGTACTCTGCGCATACATACTTGCATTCTCAGGTACTTCGTACGTTACATGTAAGCTTGAACCTGTTCTATTTACAGAATTGAAGATCCGAGAAAAAAAAGCTGCTTGCCTGAGGTTGCAGTTCGCCATCGCCTTTCATAAGGTGCTGCTTCGAAACAACCACAGATTCTTGCCGGCCAGTAAGTTGGTATATTGCCCGAGCAAGAATAGTGTTGTTCTTTGTCTGGGTCAGGATTTACTTTTATTACGTATATTGAACTAGATACCTTTACGTTGTGTTTTGTAAGGAGATGGTGCTTGAACCCTTAAACACCTTCGGTAGCCAAGTGGGAGACACAACTGATAATGTGGTGTACTTCAATTCTTAACTAATCACCAGGATGGTCCCGCCACCTCAACTTATATGGATCAATCAGTCTGTTAGTAATTAAGGTAGAGAACGGTCCGAAACCGTCAACCGTTCTGAAATTCCCTCCAGGAGCTTTTTGCGCGGGATGCCTGCCGATCAAATCGGCATGGATCACGATCGCCCCGCTAGTGCCGTTAGCCTTAGGCTTAACTTACTTTGCGTACGGAGTATTCGCGTACTGTTCGAGGTCTGGTCTGGATAGGTTGCCCGCAAACAACAGTACTGGGTAAAGTAAGAGAGCAAAAAAAGGCGGCGATGTGTGCGCTTTCCACTTCTGGGTAATACCCAGCTAAGTTCAAGTTGTATGTAGGTGAAGTAGTCCGAATTCAGTACCCGACGGTGTGGTCGAAATTTAAAACCTCCGTTTATGCCGTTTTAAAGTCGTTTGGATCCCTTGGGTGAGCACGAGCGCAAAGTGGGTCCCGGTTTTCGTTACCGTGCCAGCGACTCAGCACATGTTGACATCAACTGTACCACCAACTTGTGGTGAAGTAGCGATTGATGAATGAACGTACTTCGTGCGTGCTTTCAGATAGGCATCTTAGGTATCACTACCAGTCCGGCCTCTCCAGGTCTTCAAGCCACACTTCGCAGCCAGGCATTCACCACGACCACCGTTTCGAAGCTCCGGATGCTTTGCATGGACCTGGGAACCTGGGGATTATACGATGGCAAGATTGCGGCAACAGTATGACGACGAGGACGACGCAAGTTGCCCATCCGCCACAAGGAACAAGACTTTACTCCGCCAGAAGCAGCTGGAGGAACCACCAAAACAAGATCGTGACCAACGTGGGAACCGAAGGAGGCGGAAATTGGGTCAGATAAACGACAACGCGCTGTTGGGACCCTGGGCTGGCGGACAGACGAGCCATTGCTCTACGAACGTACACCTGGACGCAAAATCCATCAAGGCCCCGACTGAGGCTTCTGTCGCGCTGAGATCAAGGGCCAGCCGGCATGCAACTAGCACTAGATGCGATCCCTCCGAAGGCCTTGAAGAAGTCGCAAATGCCGGCATACCAGATGATATCGAAGACCAATTTTCGGAGTACTGCAGCTCGCAAAGCTCCGAGGCCTATGGTACCGATGACGACTCATATTTCTTGCCAAGTCCAAAGACGTCTCACTCTCCCAACATGTACAAATCGAGAACAGGACTGGGCACCCGAGCGAAGGATGGGGTAAGGGCCGTCGATGGAGGTCACAGCACGTTGCAAAAGACTCTCAAAGATGGATCTACAGGCCAGAGCACGCTTGGCCCCGCGAGGCGGGCCCGGTCGCAGTCTTATGGTGACAGATCCAGCACCCATGACCTCGATGAGCCCAGCGATATCTTCTTCTCTGCCGATGAGAGTCTAGCAGGGAACTCCTCGAGTCCAGCCAGGTGAGTAGACTAGACTGCGAGAGTACTGTGACTCGAACGCTGATGTTTCATTCTCCCTCAATCAAGGTCAGCAGAAAAAGAGGATGCCTCTGAACGGTCACGGCCAGTCACTCCCCCCAAGGACGTCGCTTTTGATGCCCCAGGACTCGTTTCCCCGACCAAGAAGCTTCCTCGGATACCCAAAACGCCACACCGTCCTAGTATGGATGTGTTTTGGGATCAAGATCAGGTGGATGGATGGAACCTGGAGCATTCGCCTAGAAAACTCTTCAAACCCACGGCGCAAGAAGATCAGCCAAAGCGCAGCCCAGGAAAGAAGGTGGCCGCCAAGCGTCAGACAAAGACATCGTTCAACAACGTGAAGCACAAGATTGCCGACGATTTCCTCCAAGAACTCGATGACCGTATCACCGCAGGCAAGCTCCGAGATCTGGCGGGCCCGACAGGCGGGGTCAAGATCACATGGAGCAACCGGCTCAATACCACGGCTGGTCGCGCCAACTGGAAGCGAGAAACGGTGCGCAATAGGGCAGGCAATGCCAGCGACGGCGCCGAAGTCCACCAGAGACATCACGCTTCCATCGAGCTGGCCGAAAAAGTGATTGATGACGAGAACCGACTGCTCAATGTCATTGCGCACGAATTCTGTCACTTGGCCAACTTTATGGTCTCTGGCGTCACTGGCAACCCTCACGGCAAGGAGTTCAAGGTGTGGGCTCAGAAGTGCTCGCACGCGTTTGCCGACAGAGGTATCCAGGTGACCACGAAGCACTCGTACGAGATCGATTTCAAATACACGTGGGAGTGTACGGCTTGCGGCATGGAGTTCAAGCGTCATTCCAAGAGCATCGACCCAGCGCGACATCGCTGTGGATCGTGCAAAAGTCTACTCAAACAGACCAAGCCAGTGCCCCGAGGCTCTGGGAAGCCGACCGAGTATCAGGTGTTTGTCAAGGAGCAAATGAAAATAGTCAAGGCGGAAAATCCGGCAAGTCCGCAAAAGGACATATTAAAGGTTGTAGCGAGTCGGTGGAAGGAGGCAGCCAAGACGAAGCAGACCGCGCCACCAGGCGCCAGTATCGACACCATCACGTCAACTTTGGCCGATCTGGTAATAGACCAAAGGTCCTGAGCAATGAGGAAACTTCTTCTTGGGTGAGCATCTGGAACCTATACGGCGGGCTACTATGCGTCTGTAACTTTCGCGATGACTTGACATGCACATGCACCCAGATCCCCATGGTTCGGAACAGGTGCCGGGCTGCATCCAGTGGACATGCCTCAGACATATCAAGCTACGGGGTAAATGCATTTCGAGATAGAAGCAGGACGAGGGAGGGGAATATTTAAAAAATCGACAAGGCAGAATATTTTCTGAGAAGCGCTAACAGAATCTCGGGTACAACAATACCACGCATAATATCTATATGCTCGCGAGCTGCTCTCCGGCCCGATGCCGCCGGCGGTAGGGCAAGTAGCTTGTGTTTTCGTATGGGAGATCAACCCTCCCGAATAATAGGCGTCTCAGACCTCGTTGAAAAGATTCCAGTCTTTGACTTGGAAGGTATCCCAGATCTTTGCTGCGAACTCGACAGCATCTCCAATGAGTTGGCCCTGCTTCCCCAATTCCAGATCAACCTCTTCCTCGTCATACTCGCCCTTGATATGAGGAACATTGATAGTCACCAGGATATCGGTGGACTCCTTCTCGAGACGCAGCAGCGTCAGTATGATGGCTGTGAAGTCGGGCGAAGATGTCGAGTCCTTGCCGGGGTCGGGCTTGGGGGTCTGCGTCGCTATAAGAGTGTAGGCCGGGATGTCTTCGCTGTTGCGGGGGTTGTCAGCGGCAGCTCGGGCGAGAGGGTTCCGTGGGGGAATGATTTCAACCTACTCGAGACGAGAGAACTGCGTGTCTGTCGTGTTCCAGACCTTTGTGGTTTCGACATCAGAGCCGACAAGTTCCTCGAGATGGGTGGTGAGGGCCCTGCCATCGATCTCGACACTACTTCCCGAGGGCCCGACTCGTTCGCATATCTCGAAAATGATGCTTGTGAATCCGTCCTTGTCGATATACACCTCTTGGTTGTCGGGCACCTGGCGCAGCTTGCTGGACACGGAGAGTGGATGAGTGTGTGGGGGGGATTTGTGAGAGGTCCAGGGTGGCCTGGTGCACGAGACTCACCTAACATCAGCAAAGTTATCGGGCAGCTCGACAGACAGCGCGCCCCCAAACAGGGGAATATTTCTGTAGATCGTCATCGTGGTGTTGCTATCCTCTGCGTGTGTTTTCTGTGTGTGATCGATGAAATAGGGCGAACGGGAAAGGGCCTCGAGAGCGCATGCGCATCGGAGAGCTCTTGAGAGTGGGATGGACGTCGCAACTTTTGAGCTGGAGCTGGAGCTGGAGCAGGAGCCCAACATGTGACGTACATGCGTGCGGCGCGCGCTAGGCACCCGGGCGGGAGAGGGAGGGGCACTCCCGACTCACTACTCGTATGTACCCCACTCTCACTAGATCGATCTTGTTTTGAGATGCACATACAATCCACCTCTACCCTGCTAGAGTAGGTATCACACGTCCTGCGTCCGACTCGTGGTCAGAGCAGAGATGAGAAGGAGATCATGTGGGCTGGGAAATGGCAGGGAAATGTCTCGACCAAGAAAATTGAATGTCTTTTGTTCTCTATGATCTTGTAAGCTCTATCCCCTAGGTGGCCGGAACTAATCTCCAGTTTTTGATCACCAATGATATGCCCAGCACAGGGATTATTACAAGGGTTCACCTACTGGAGAAGGCAACTGTAAAAACGAGAATTAGTTCCGGCCATCTAGGGGATAGCTACAGCAAACTATCTAGGATATCAGAAAATGTGTCGATCATGTAGAACAATATTAGCAAAAATGTAATAGTAAATATGGGCCGCTCACTCAGGACGGCAATGTGAAGATCGATGCTAGGCTATCAGGCATAATTCCCCTTGCCAGCTCACCAAAACAGTCTCTCGCCTCGTCTTTCATGATCTGGTTCCGTGCAAACTCCAGTGCATATCGTTCACCCATGATTGCCGATTCCCAGATGTCGTCAAGAGCCAACGAGTTCTAGATGATTGGCCTATCATAGCTCCCATGAACGCGCGCCCAATGTATCAATACGGTGCATCGTCTGGCACCAGCCTTGACCGACTTCTAGGCCAAGCTGGCAGAGGGAACAACACCACACATAATGATCGGTTGTCTTGAAGGCCGATTTGAACATAGCGAAGGCGCGGAGCCGGGCCTTCAGATCGAGCCATTGCTTTTGGTAAGCCGGGTCGGCCATGTACACCTCCCATGGGTCATCAAGAACCTTCCTGCTGAACGTTGCTGAACCATCATCATTATCTGGGTGCTCGACAAGAGCAGTCTGGCTAGTTGGGGCGGAAACGACATGATCTGCGCTTTCGATGGCCAAGTTGCTAGTACTTAGCTTGAACGTATATGAACCTTGGAAATAGAAGTGCTTATTCGCGGTGTTAATTACACAGCGACGAAGTGTCAGAGTGTCGGTAGGACACATGCCCAGGCGTGTGGCAAGAACCTCCGCAAGGCGTGTGAAGTCGTTCCAAGCCATCCATTTGCTGACGGTCTGTTCAAGAGTCCCACCGCCGCCCATCTTGAACATATTGCATGGGGGATGGTGTTCGGGGGTTTGACAGTAGAGTGCCTGTGGACCAGGCCCACCAAGTATGGTATTGCGAACCATTCTTCCGGATAGATAACCATGTCGAGCGACAAAGTATTAGTCCGCTTTGGTAGGCATTGCTCGGCCAGCATTTGCGCGTCGTAGACCGGCCCAAAGGCCTCTAGTGTCGTCATTGCACATTCGATGGTAGAATGGTGCTTGCGTCGTTGAGCATCTGTGGACATGGACAGTTCGCGAGGAGCTTCGTTGTAAATGTCAGTCTGATCCTCATGGTAATCCGCGAGCTCACCAAAGTCGTCGAAATCATTTACGAAGTCGTCATACTTAGTGAGCTCCTCCTCGTCCTCAGGCAGGTACTCGTTGAGCTCCTCCTGCTCCTCAGGTAGATCTTCGTCGAGTTCATGCTGACCGGGGAGATGACGAGCGAAATGGGTCGCTGTGGTAGCTAGACGATTCAGAGGAGATGGCGATAGGCGAGTCGGCTCTCCTTTGAATTTGTTCGGTAAGTTGTATTAAGACGACCGAGTCTTGGCCCGACACGAGTTCCGATGTTGTCAACTTATTGCTCCAAGCCGAGGTGGACTTGTTCACTGTCTCCCTGCAGCCCGCATGGCTAGCCCGTATGTCGGCTTTACTGATTGCAGATACTGGAGTAAAGGTGACTGACATGAAGTTTGGTGTTGCAGACTTGTCGCTCTGGTTTGAGATGAACTTTTCCATTGTTTTGCTAGAGCGGGAAGCTAGCTCTTCGTCCTCGTCACCTCGATTGAGTCGAATGGCCTTGCATTTGAAGCCTACAAGGTGAGCGGAAAGCTATTGGTTGCATGGTGGAAATGAGGCGATCAGCCTTGAGAGGAGGAGCTGCGGTGGGCATATGTTGTGCTTGGTGAACGAACAGAGTCTCAAAGGACCGAACATGGCTGCCACATTCCCGGGAAACCGCGCGGGAGACTGCGCGACAGGCGGAGCCGGAGGAGACGCCGGACGCAGTGATCCGTCAGGTCGATTGGGTTGGCAGCTTGCCCGGGTTGAAGGAACGCTCGAACGTGTGCACCGCAGAGAATATGCTGGACTCTGCAGGTGTGTTCGTGTCGAGCGATGCTTGCGAGGAGCCAACGGGGAAGTGCCATTTTGGGTGGAAGTAGAAACGTTCAAGCAAGATCAAGATCTCAGCTAAGTTTGCAGTGTCTTCTGCATGTACGATTGTGTTGGTCGGTGCTCGAGTAGAGTCAATGGCGATAACATGGTAAGGGTTGCGCTGAGTGGAAGGAGTATTCTCGAGAGAAGAAGTGTTGTCTGGGGCCAATGCTGCAGAAGAGGGTGCAGCGGATATCTCAGGCGCTTTCATGTCGAGCGAATTCTGCTGGAACCTAGACTCGTGCTTCGGTTGATCGAGCAGAAACTTCACCGTACCATCGGCGGAGCCTGAGTCAGACTTATTGTTTTCGTCATCCTCGTCATACTCGTCATAATCGTTGCTGGCGTGCTCGAAGTTGGGGTCTCTAAGGCCCGAAAGGTGAGGTTGTTCGTGTTGAACGGGTGCCTCCCACTCGTGGGTGTTGGCGTTAAGTACACGGGAGTTCGTCTTGAACCAATCAATAACGCTATTGAGCTTGTCTGTGGTGGATTGAACCATGTTCCCGTCGTCGTCCTCATCAACTGCGACCTGTTCTCCCTGTGTAGTCTCGGAGAGTTCGATGTCGCCCACAGCGAAGTTGTAGTCAATGTGTCGGGTCAGACCGACACAAAGACGTCGAGCATTTGCGGTGAAGCCTGGGCCGGATTCGCCTGCGACCGAGGTGATAAGGAACACAATACGTCCCTCGAAACCCGGAACGAGTCGACAGTGTCGGCATGAATATCTTGAAGACTGAACTTACGGAGCTGCTTTTTTATGTATGATTTCATACCACGGTATGGCGACATTATGAGAATGTCTGACTGCGAAACAAGAGGGCAGTGCTTGATGATCGTGTTGATCATGTTGATGGTAGCATCTGCGTGACCTTGGTTCAACTTCGACATGAACTCGTCAGTATCGCACTCCGAATCGGCGACGTGAACGAAGAGAGGTAGAACTTTTCCATCCTGCACCTGGGACTTGACCTCTGTGAACTTGCTCGCAATGAACTGTTCGACTTGCTGCGCAGCAGGAAACTTGCCCAGATCGTTGCCATACATGAAGGTATCTTTGTAGGCGGAGTAGAAGCAGGCCAGGGCGACATCGAAGGGGCCCGGCACAATCCGGTACTCCTACTCAGACGAAAGCATGGCTAGCGTAATTCAACAACGCGTTCAAGGAGAGACAACTAGATGTTCTTGTCGAATGTCGTAAGTGCTCCCTCGCCATCCAGGTCCATGACCGGTTGTTCTCGATGGACCAGCCGATGGCCGCGGAAAGCTTGTTATACTTGATCTGGGCAAGGTTGCCGTCGTCGTCCTCCTTATATACATGCTTTCTGGCATCCTCGCCGCAGATGTCGAAATCTCAAACCGCGATGTTGTAATCGATGTGTCTAGGCAGGCCAACACAAAGGCAGCGGGCGTCTGCAGTGAATCCAGGACCAGTGGCCTCGGTTGAGGAGAGCATCAAGAAGGTGATACGACCCTCCGATCCCTGAAATAAATTTACGGTGTCCAGTGGACATCATCTCGGTTGGCGCGGCGCAGCATCTTCTCCATGAGAACTTTCATCCCCTTGTAGGGTGACATGATTAGGAAATCCTGCTGTGTGGCACCTGGCCACGCATCCATAATCTCCTTAATCTGGTTGATGTTGATTACGACCTGTCCATGGTTAAAGGGGGACTTGTATTGTGCAATCGCGGCAGTGGAGTTCTTCGCGTCGACAAAGACCGGGAGAATCTTCTCATTGCAAGTCTCCAGTGCTGTACGAGCGGAAAGGGCGAAAGGTCGGTATTGCCATAGACGAATTTGTTCTTGTAGTCGGGGTAGAACACTTTCTGCGCGCAGTCGAAGCCACCAGGGGCAATTCGCCATTGCTCAGAGAGCTGAATACACGGGAATCCGATGGCCAAGATTTTCTCAAAGGAAAGAATACTTTGTAGTTCTTGGCGAGGTAATTGGCGTGGCGGCCATCCCTGTCGCTCTCCTTCTCCGACATGGTAGTCGGAGACAGCTGTCTCAAGTCACCGGCGATGATGATTGCCCCGGTGTTGCAACCAGCAGCGATAAGGGCATCAGCTTGGCTCATTGCCACCAGCTTCGTCAAGCATGGTACACTTGACGTCCCTCTTGTACTTCTTGTACATGCGGTCAGCAGAGACGTTGTGCGTAGTGCAAAGAATGTCTGTGTAAGAAATGACAATCTTCATGAGCTTCTTGACGCTCAGTTGCAAAGAGTGCTCTCTTCCTTGGACTGGTCTGCCTGGTCTTCCTGGTCTTGGTCTTGGTCTCGCTCTTTGTTGGTCCTGGCCAGCAGCGGTCTCGACACAATCAGAGACCTCTCCCGGTGCTTGGGGGGCTTGGCCTTGAGTAGCGCGAGCTTCGAGCTCGTCCAGGCCCTGCTCCCAGGTGGTCAGGGATCTGAACCACCGCGAAGAGATGTCTCAGGTCGTCCTGGACAAGCACGGTTGCCAGTTGCTTCTTGCAGAATGCCAATGGTATCCTCGGCAACGGCCTGCGTATTGGTGAGGCAGCAGTCCTTCCAGTCTAGAGACTGCACGGTCGCGATAGGCTGTTTCTCAACCAAACCGGGTTCCCGTCACAGAAAGTCATGATGCTCTTTCTCAGCTGTGCAAGGTCCCATACCTATTTGCTACAAAGATATCTGTCAGTCGCAATAGACTTGCAGTAGAAACAGCCAAATAAATGGAAGAGGAGGAGGAGGAGGAGGAGGAGGAGGAGGAGGAGGAGGAGGAGAAGAAGGTAAGAAAAAAAGAAAGAAAGAAAGAAAGAAAGAAAAAAAGAAAAAAAGAAAAAAAGAAGGAAGGAAGGAGGGAAGGAAAAAGGGAGGAAAGGAAAAAAGAAGAAAAACTTACTACGGGATACCATATGCTCGCTCTTCAGCGTATACATCCCGGTCCTGAAAGTCTTCGAATAAGGCCTTAACTCCAGGGCGGTCGCAGACCACCAAACTGAAGCTTGTTCCGGACAGAAACTATGCCAGTGTGAATTGGACTATTTTCGAGCAGTCCGTTTGGTTGGCCAGTTCATCATGGTAGGCGTCGGTGCCTTCGTAGGGAAGGGGCAAGCTGCAGATGGAGCAGGATTTGGCCATCCTTCATCTTGATCTGAGCGACAGTGATGTCTTTGCACTTGATGCGTGCTCGAAGCTCCTCAGCTTGATCTTGAGGGAAATCGACATCGAATCAGCCAGGCCAGAAGCTGTGGGTGACCTCCAGGACATCAGTAGGTCCCTCGAGGCCCGCAAGAAGGTAAGTCTTAGGGGTGTCTGCTTTGCGGGGGTAGTTCAACGTCAGGTCAAGATACGGGTCGAAGAAGCGTCCGTCCTGCAGACGAGTTCAATTGCCGTCTTGGAGTTGACAAGACCGCCAACATCCTTGATTTGCTCGCCACCGAAGATATCAGGGCCAACCTTGCCATCGTGCGCGACGTTTACCCTTTTGGGCAGACGCCATCTTGTCGGTTAGTTGAGGAAGCAAATGGTGGGAGACGTTGGATGGACTTTATGGTCGACTATTATAAAGATTCAATCGTGTAGGACCAAATTGTGCTGATGGATCTGTGTGGAAGGAAATGTGTAGAACTGGTGAACTTCAGGTGAGATCAAAGTGAGGAGGGTTGGGTACGTAGGATGAGTAGAAAAAGGTTATGGGGATGCTTAGATGAACCAAAAGTCATTGAAATACCATTGCAGTAGATTTGCATGGCATTCTCTCCTCTCTCTGGTGGGTTCGGATAGTCTTGCAGTAATCAGAGTCCCCAAACGCAATGACAAATTTCTGGACTTCTGAGTCCATTTAGAGAACCTCATCATGTACCACCCCAAGGCAAAGCACTGCTCTGGTAACATGCACATGAATAATAAGATAGTTGACCTTTCACACTCGTATACTTCGAATCATCAAGTACCCGTAACCCGGAAGTGCCAAACCTGCCAGACAGACATATGGTGATAATCTAGCTGCATCGGTCGAGATGTTTTTTCGATGTATATTCACATCATATTGCCATACCAAAGGGACCTGCAACGACTGCTACTCGATACACAAAACCCTCAGGTGAGGATAGCAGGTTCGACTTGAGGCTGACAGCCATATTACGCAACTGACCAAACCTAATTACCTCGAGCCTAGCAAGCATATATGGATATATTAAAAGAGTTTCACATTCTAGACAGCCGATGTAAAAGCATGCCGCCGAGCCCGCAGGCTCCGAATCTACGTCACTAAGCTAAAGTCGTTTCCCTCCAAAAAAAAAACATGTCCTGCATGAATGGTTAGGGGTTACCGAATGTAACCCTAGCGTGACGTTAAAGCCCTCCCATCTAATTAGAGTCATCTGAGTATACCTCGCAGGACGCGGCCGCTAAGAGCTCATCCGGGGGTTCTGTGACTTCTCTTAGGGAGAGGTTGGACTATGACATAGCTTCATTGACACCCGCGTTGATGACTAGTAATGAAGAGGAATTGCATCGAAGAGTCAAGCCCAGTGTTGTTCTAAGCGATGAAGCTCCTGCGGGCAAGGCGAGCTAGGCGGGCTTTCTTATTGCCCTCCTCCTGCTTCTGATCCTTCTCTATAAGCAAAGCATGTTAGTCAAAAAGATATAAAAAGAAGACATGAATCGCATCATCACTGACGTTGACCTTGCTGCTGACCCTGCTGCTGGCCCTGCTGCTGCTGGCCTTGTTGACCCTGGCCTTGTTGACCCTTGGCTTGGCCCCCTTGCGATTGGTTTTCTGCGGGAAGATGTCAATGAGATTTCCTGAGACGTCGGTCATATGCGGGGGCATGAACGTACGCTGGCTGCCACCGTTTCCTCCTTGCTGGCCATTTGCGTTTTGCTGCCCGCCCTGAGATTGGTTTTCTAGAGATAGACGTTAAATTGACATCCTCAGACGAGGCTTACAGTGTCATGGACATACGCTGGTTGCCCTGTTGGCTCTGATTGTTGTTGCCCTCTATAGCCATGTCAGTAGGGTTCGTCAGTAGGGGTTGGAGTCTCATCGCGGAGCTGGTGACATACGCTGATTGCCTTGCTGGTTTTGATTATTGTTTTCTAAAGAAGGAAGAATTGGGCGTTAGTGTGATCCCTAGACCAGGCTTACAGTGTCATGGACATACGCTGGTTACCCTGTTGGCTCTGATTGTTGTTGTCCTCTACAGCCACGTCAGTAGGTTGAAACGTCATGACGGAGCTGGTGACATACGCTGATTGCCTTGCTGGTTTTGATTATTGTTCTCTAAACAAAGATTCGCCGTTAATAAGGGACCTTAGATGAGGCTAGATGAGGCTTGTAGAATCTGTAGGATCGTTCACATACGCTGGTTGCCTCCCTGTTGCTGATTTTGATTGTTGTTGCCCTCTATAGCCATGTCAGTAGGTCGCGACGTCTCAAGGCGCGGGAAAGACCTACGCTGCTGGCCATCCTGGCCGCCCTGGCCGCCCTGGCCGCCCTGGCCGTCCTGACCATCTTGGCCTGCATTCGGGTCTATAGCCCCAGGCCCTAGATCGACAGCCTTTTGGGCTTCTGCCGCAGCGTCCTGACCTTTGGCTCCGTTGTTTGCTGCATCGTTGATATCATTGTCATTGCCATTAACCGTGAACTTGGTGCAGTCGTCCTGAGATCCGCGCTGGGCCACGGGCATGATGACAGGCTGGTGATTGGAGGCAGAGGTGAGGGTGCAGACGCGGAACTGTCCGGGCGGGAGTCCACCAGTAACAACGGCCTGGAGTAGGCCGTTTCCGTTGCCGGCGTCGTTGATTCCCTTGAAAAATGCAAACTGGGTCGGGTCTGGGGGCTGGCCTGGGTTGAGGCTCTGGCCGAGATCTTGCACGGTGACGTGGGTGTGACCGATGACGTTGCCCTGGCCGTTGAGCGTCTGGGGCGACGAATAATAGGTCGCGACGGCATTGGTGAAGGCGCCGGCCTGGAGGCCGTTGACCTGGACTGTGATGTTGAAGTCCTTGCCGCTCTCAATCGTCTGTCCAGCTTGCGGAAAGGTGATGATGGTCGAGATCATCTTGTTCTTCGCAGGGATGTCGCCCATCACTGGGAGCCTGTAGTCAGCACGGGCCTGCCCGGTTGGAGGCATCATATGGACTTACCAATGCCGTTGCAAGAGCCATCGGTGATCTGCAGACCGTTGGTAAGAGTTTTGCCGGCGCAGAAGTTGATAAAGTTGTTCTTAGAAGTAGCAGCGGCGACCTGGTCCGCATCAGCGCCTAGTGCCTGCTGCCCGTCGAAGAACGACCCGGTCTGCACGGCATTCGGCAGCAGTTGAGTCCCGTCCGCTCCGCCGTTCTGCGCCTGGTTCGCCTGCCCGTTCCCTCCATTGTTGTTGTTATTATTATTGTTGTTGCCTCCGCCTTGTTGCTGTCCTTGTTGTGCCGCTGACGTGGCTGCAAGAGACAAGAGCACCGCAGTGCTCAGGAGCTTGGCGGACACCATGACTCTGGAGGTTCAAACGAATGTATGGTGTGCCGATACTCAAAGACGACGCGATGAAGAACAGACAGACTGTAAGGAACGAAAGTGGGATGCACGGTCAACGTGATCCTGTAGACTTGGCTGGCAAGGCTGACCTTAAGCGAGAGGAATGGAAATATAAAAGAGAAGAAGGGAAAGGAAGAAAGAGGTGGTACTGCCACGGGGTGTCAAGGAGCGTAGGGTTATATCGCAGGACTCTGGGAGGGCTGCAGAGGCAATTCCGGTGAGGAGGATGGCCATAGGAGAGTCTTTATCCCTCTTGGCAAAGGCGGCAGGCAGAGGTGATGGGCGTGGAGATCACAAAGGGAAGTGTCTCTTGGGAGATCAGGGCGTAGGGAAGGGAGATCCCGTGGATGCATTGAGGTGTTGAAACCGAACATGAGGGTGTGCCCGTCACAGGGGCCAAGAACTAGAGAGCGGGAGCCTCGCCATATGGCGGACGGGCGAGAAACAAACCAAGGCAAGCGGCTGGCTTGCGGGCTCGATTCTGTCAGAACGTGGACGTATCTGATTCCGGAAGAGCGGTTGAGTTGGCGGCTACGTCTGAGAGGTGGAACTGCCAGAGGGATTACCTGAAAGCGAGCAATGGCTGGGGTTGGTTCATCCATTTCAACCAGCACGGAGCATCATGCCGCGACTAGCAGCATCTCCTCGAGACTCTCCTCGACCCGAGGGTTGTCCCTTCATGTGCGTACTTGGTTCTCGAGGTCCGGCCGGCCTTTTGGAACTGTGCACCCACTATGAGCAACGAGCTGTCAGGTCAATATGACTCGTGTGAAGTCGTTGAACGATAGCAGCAGAACACACAATCATTGATGATGATGATTGGTTCGAGCGTGGTTGCACACCGGACGGTGATCCCAGTTGAGAGGTGTCGTCGTCAAAATGTCATCGGCAGTTTGGTGGCCCGTGTGCAAACCAACGCACACCCCATGTCGAGGCGGCACACGCGCACGCAAGCACTCACGTCCGAGACGCGACATGTCTCAGATGACAGAGAGATGGAACTGGGGATAATAAATTGTCAGATTATATACGGATACCTACCTGCAAGTACCAAACATACAACCTGCTTCGATTGGGCTCTGCTTGCCAGACACTTGATGGACAAGCTTTTCCATCTGCCCTGGTCCCCTCCATGTTGCTGCAACCGGATTCCGAGGCCGCCTAAAATGCCGATACGGATCGCGGCGTTCGGACGTTTCGCCAAGGTCCCGCAGCATAAGAGCACCGATGCCCTACCATTCGCTGTGAGATGTTTTGGAGAGCAGTACGCCCGTCACTTCTCGTTCTGTAGGACCCGACCTAGATATGCGAGGATGAGATCAGCCGAACCATCTCAGTTAAGTCCCGAGATCTTGACATGATCTCATAGATTCATGGCTTGTTTGGAGAATGCTGTTTGTTCACACAAAAGTTCACTCGTGGCGGCCTTTGAATGAGGCAGGTCTGTAGCCTGGGATTTCTTTGTGGTTGTCGACTCGTGCTCCAGCAACAGCGCACGGCAAGAGTGGGCTGATTTTGAGCAATTCGAGACGGAGATCTCAATGGCCTCCGGCTGAGAGAGCACAATTGCCGCCTCCCATCATATGCGACCAACACTACGCTGACGCATCGATTTGGTGTTGAGGAGGTCACATCAAGCCACGGGACGGGCAGGCATGTCTCCGGCTGGGGCCGAAACGCCGATCAGGATGGGTCAATTCCATGCCTTGCAAGCTGGGCAGGGATCAGTTGTTGTTGCCAATTGACAAGCTCTCTAGACCTAGTACTTAATGTGAGGCACCGGCCTGGGAGAAAACATAAAAGCAAGTTGCCCAACCAAAGTCCATCTTACTTGCCGAGTCCTCGAGAAGCACCTAGGTTGAAGAGATGTTGATGCTGGATTTGGCAGACGCGTGCGGGTGGAGTTTAGCACTAGTTACTTACCTTACGCTCATTAGGCTTAGGCTTACCAGGGACTAAGCATGTATCTGGTACTAGAGTATTGAGGCTTACCTTAATTTTTCGCTGACTGTGCTGGGCGCTGAAAACTTTTTGGCCCCGACGAGGGATGCACCAGACATGGACCCTGCAATCCCCTCCCTTCCCCAAAAATTACATGTAGAAGAGCGAGAGACAGAGTGTGAGAGAGAGTCTTCACATTCACCAAATCTTGATTGCGACCATTGAGCCAAACATTGATTCGGCAAACCCACCGCTCGAATCACGGTCAACAACAGCCCAGCTCTTCATCACGATACTTGCTACGCTCGGCGCGCGCGCAGCCACCACCGCCACTCCGACCGACAATGTCGTCCCTAGGCAAGAGACCACGTAAGTCTGGATACCGCTCCCCTCTCTCCTTCCTCTTCCTTGATCAAACAACCCCGAGTTGAAACATTTGGTGGCATCGGACGATGTCTCGGGAGGTCCATGCATGTGATGTGAAGCTGCGACCGACCAAATGAGCCTTCCTCGGTGGTTGCTACAGTCCATGCCCGCCAACCTGCCATTGCTTTCCGTGGATGGTCTGCTCGCGTGCACGACTACCACTGCACCACTACTGCACCACTGCACCATAGCCCGCATCCAGATCGTGGTCGTCAATGACGAGCGGCATTCAATCCATGGCAAAACAAGTCGGGATTTTGTCTGTGTCCTTCTCCTCGTCCTCCTCACTCCACCCACCCCGTTTCGGAGCTTCAAAATCAAGCCGTCTCCCTCTCTCTGACTCTCTCCCCTACCATGCCAGGCACCCAGTCCCTCCCGCCACCGGCTCTCCCGCAACTCGTCCCCGAACAGCATGTCCCCATCACCCACTCGGACAAGGACACCAAGAGACTTATCGTCGTCCTCTCCAATGCCAGCCTCGAGACGTACAAAGCCTCTCATGGCGGTGGCCCCGGCCGCCTCGGTGCCCACCGTGAGGAGAAGTACTCGCTGCTCAACAGCGATGAGCACATTGGTGTCATGCGCAAGATGAACCGTGATATCAGTGACGCTCGGCCCGATATCACCCACCAGGTCCGCCCACCCAAACTGTCCCTCTGCCTCTCCGATCTCTCAGCTAACCCCAGGTCGCTCACCGCGTCTAGTGCCTACTCACCCTCCTCGACTCGCCCATCAACAAGGCCGGTAGGCTGCAGATCTACATCCAGACCGCCAAGGGTGTGCTCATCGAGGTCTCGCCCTCGGTCCGCATCCCTCGTACCTTCAAGCGTTTTGCCGGCCTGATGGTGCAGCTGCTTCACCGCCTCTCCATTCGCTCTACTAATTCGCAGGAGAAGCTGCTCCGCGTCATCCAAAATCCCATCACCGACCACCTGCCTCCCAACTGCCGAAAGATCACGCTGAGCTTTGACGAGCGTGTCGTCCGCGTCCGGGACTACATTGACACGCTCGACGACAACGAGAGCATTTGCGTCTTTGTTGGCGCCATGGCCAAGGGTGCGGATAATTTCGCCGATGCCTATGTCGATGAGAAGATCTCCATCAGCAACTACAGCCTATCGGCCAGTGTTGCTTGCAGCAAGTTCTGCCACGCCGCTGAAGATTCATGGGGCATTCTATGACCGGGCCGCGCCGCTCAGTTCGTGCGGCAATGGCCTGGCGGCACCCCCTGGGCTAGGTGGAATGGTCAATGGCATGTTCGAAACAGATGAGGGCTGCTGGCACAGTGCCGGGTATTGCGGGATAGACCCCTACATGGGTCTTCCCCCCTCCTTCTGTGTGCTCTTGCTCGATGTCGAGATGAAAGGCCGGGGCCTCTGCGCAGGGGCTGCTATACAACATGGCGGCCGTCTGCCCGAGGCTCCCGGAAACTTGGGTCGTCTGTGCTCACGCTATCGCTGTTTTTACAACCAAAACATGGGGGGCGTTCAACAACGGATCCAAGACGCTTTCAGTCGTCTCCGTGGCGCACTTCAACCTGCCCACCCTGTTGTTTCCTTCTTCTTTCTTCTTCATCTCTTCTGTTTCTGCCACTGTAGATGCGCTGCCACTACTGACCTGCCAGACCCACGATTGCCGCGCCATCCTCGTACCGTCGCCCGTGACAGCGACCAAGAGCATTCACTTTCTTTGCTAGAAGCAGGGCAGAGAGGGATTGGGGAGGGGAGGAGACATTTTATTGGGTTCAGTCGGTTGCTGGACTGCAAAGACGTTCAGTCCGTACCACCACGTCGATGACACACGCATCATACCAAAAGTGCAAAGGACGAGAGGGAAAGAGATCCACGCGTTTTACGTACACTGCTCGCAGGCTGCTGCAGGCTTGGCGACGTGACCAGTGAATCCCACAAGGGACTGACTGTTGGACTGAGCATCACAGAAATGTTGATAAAGCCGCTAATGGTTTCCGGTAGCGAGCAATTCCACCCACGGCCTGTTACGTCTTCTCTTGTGCGAAAGTATATAAATGACCTCAAAAGCAGGCCGTGCATCCACCGTCACTTGGCTCTCGTGCTCTGACTTGGCGGCAGTGTTATGAGAATCGGCATAGTTGAATCATACCTGCAAGCGATTGTGTGTAGAAAGGTACAAGGCCGTCTAGCTTTACTTTGCTAAGGTTGTTGCCCGCGGTCATGACCATGGCGCACACAGCCCAAGTGGCAGCCGGCCAATAATTACAAGGGTCAAAGTTCTGCTCGTGGAACACCAGGAATTCTTTGTCACTAACGAGTCTTGGGTCCGGAGGCGACGCCATGCCTCATCAAATGAGGACTAGGTAAAGTAGGTACGAGTCACATATTTCGGGATGGAATGGGGCGGCGATGTGCTATCCTGCCCGAGCGCTAGTTGGGCTCTGGCGGTACGGTACTTGGGTACCACTCCCACGCCCTCGTTTGGCAACGGACTGCACAGAGTCGAGATCGTCAGGTAACTCGTTGCTCATGTGCACAACCGCCGCTGCCGGCACGCCTGGATGCTGGGTGACTTGTGCGAATTAAGCATCCCGGGGCGGTGACACCACCTGCATGGCTGCCTTAGCTGTGTGTGTGTGTGCGCCTCGGACCACTCTGAATGATCTGTAGCCGCCGGATGGCTGGCACTGGCAGAAATAGATTCCATCGATTGGAGCCCATCCCTTTCAGGTGCGCTGCAGGAATCGTCTCCGTTGGACCCTTGCTAGATGACGGACAACGCTTTGCTCCCCGGGGTATTGTTGGACGACGCGGCGGGTGGAGTACGACGTGTACATAAGAATTAAATGGCGCCGCTGGCGGGCCGCTGGGAAGCGGGGCGGCCTGATTTGATGGAGACTCCTCGGAGCCCTCTCGATCCTCGAGGTTTGGGGTCGAGGTGTGACAGCCAGTGATTCCATGGATGCTGCCTTGCTTCTCTCTTTGGGCGTGCTGCTTCTTCTTCCAAAACAAAACTTGCCAAGCCATGAGGGGACGGACGACCTCAGTGCCCATCCACCCTACCGTCCCTCCCACCATTGAGGCAATGACAGCCCCAGAGCTGGACTCCATCGACCCCGTTGGCATTAAGTGATGTGCTGTCTTACCACGTATCTCACTGGAGATCAGATCTCCAGTCCTAAACCCACCCAGTGAGGTCTACGGTGAGTTCACAGGGCGGGCGTATCTCTACCTTAACGAGAATAACTAAGGACCGCCAGCAGTTCTTAGTGAGGATTGTTTCCTGCTCGGTTCGCTCTCGTCTCTCCTTTTGCTTATCTACTTTACTTCAGCTGCCCTCTCGAATGTGGCCCAACTCTAAAACTAACTACACACATTGATTCAACACCCGCCTCACTTGAATGCCTTTTGTAGCGGCGAGGCATACTGCCTGACGAAAGCCCAGCCTGTGCCTCACCGTCACCGACTTCTGTCCACCCACCCGGGCTACGGTTCATAAGCCCGAGCTACCATAGACACCGGCGACAGTCCACACCCTCCTTCACCCCAGCCTGCTTCTTCGCACGACCGTTGCTTGTGTCTTTTCTCTCCTAGGACCACTCAAAGTCCTCGTCACACTGCCTCCCCCCGACCCTCTGCAACACGGGTCACACCCTCGCACATACACACATATACACACACACAAGAACAGACCACCTCTCCGCACTTTACCACCCTCTCTCCGAGGCTTCTTTTATAGCCCCGGCACCCCAGCGGTATCCTGCCAGAATCCCCTTTCCCTTTCCCTGGGTGTCAACAGCATCGCTCAACCCCGACTCGATGCTCCCTTTTCTCGAGGTCTCGCACCTTCCGTCTTCTTCGTCCTTTTATTCTGCAGTCACGCAGGCCCTTGGACTACGATATCTCTCGGCAGATTTCGAGCAGGGGTTTCACACTGTCACCTTTGGCACGCAGACGCCCCCGACCCGCGTCTTCCAGCTGCGCGAAATCAAGGCAGACAACAGCACCCAGCCACTGAAACATTCGCGCGTTGTCTTCAGCGCCGGGTCGCTTGAGGTGGTCAGGGAGTTTTACACATTTGCCACCCGTGCCTACCCCGGCTCTGCTGCCATCTCAGCCGCAGGCTCCAGTGCCGACGGCCCCCACACTGGCCTCGTCCAAGGCTCCGTAGCTGGTGGACTTGACATTAGAGGAGACCGTGCTAGGGTCACCGATCTGGACGGCAACAGGATGGAGGTGGTCTATGTCCCGCCCCCTTCCTATCCTGCCGAGTATGGAGGCTCGACACTGCGCAGGACGCAATCGACGCACGATGAGGTGAGCCGGATCATGGATTGGAATTACGGCGTCGCCGCCTCGTCGACGCCATCGAGGGCGCCCAACCCTGCAATGGCATTGACCAGGCGACCTGGCCGCCAATACGACGACGCTCCCGGCACCACTGTCCTGAGGAGAAGTGTGACCACGACATCGGTGCTCGAACCAAAGCCGTCGCCACGAGAGGGCTCCAAGGGCCTGACTACCGCCGGCGTTGTCGGCCTCCTGGGTGCTGCCGCCGTCGGCGCCGCCGCGGGTGCTGCGGTGACGTATTCGATGATCAAGAGCGATCGTGGGCGCGCCGCGCCGCAGGACGACTTCAAGGCACCCATCTTCCAGCGGAGCGCCTCTTTCCCGAACCCCTATCCCGACCGTCGCGGCCGGGTCGTCGAGGTAGAACGGACCGTCGAACAGATTCGCTATCCTGACGATTACACACCCGTCGCCGATCGCCGACCCCCACCCACCATGATCGCGCGATACAGTCAGGTCGAGCCTTCGAGATATCAAGGGGTGGAAGACGCCCCCGACGACGGCCGCAGTCGGCACTCGACGCGCTACTGGACGAACTCGAGCCCTTCTGTCCGCAGTCGGAGCGAAGCGCCGGGCGCGCGCGAACCTCTGCTCCTGACTGAGGCCGACCGCCGCAGCTACGTGAGCTCCAAGCACAGCGCGGCCCAGCCGCCACGTTCGATGCATTCGGTGCGTCGCAGCTCGTACGACACGGGAGACCGAGAAACGTATGTGTCGGCGAGGAGCCGTCGGTCGTCCAGCACCGTGCGCCCTCCGGCACCGCCGACCCAGACGGCGCCATCCGCCGCACCTCCCCGGTCGCGGGCCGGAAGCCGCGCTACCACAGCCACAGTCAGGGTGCCCCCGACCTCGGCGAGCCTGCATTATCCTGGGCTGGATCGCGCTCGGAGTCACGTGTCGGCTCGCCATGTACCTCTGCCGCCGAGTGAGGCGTCAGCATATCGCGTGCCGCTCCCACCGAGCGGAGTTGGTAGCAGCCATGCCGACTGGGATGACGATGCGGGAAGCGTCGCGCCGAGTGATAGCATCAGTTGTGTTGGCAGCCGCAGGAGTACACGCGCCTATCGCTGAGGGGCCGAGAGCGAGATCTTCACCATATGGTCAGATACGCATACACACGACAGTATATGAATGAGACAGGACAGAGAATTATGACTAGAATCACTGCGCAGGCAGACGACCTTTTTTCCCTTTTCTTCTTCTTCTTCTTTGAGAATGTGCCTTGGATTCCCTCGCAATTTCGTCGGTCTTGAGATGGTCTATGAAGTACCGCATACGCCACTGCGGGCTGAGTAGATTGGCGTAATATGTATTCTCTCTTCTTTCTTTCTTTCTAGCTTTTTATTCAACTTTTGGTCTCACCACCAATATTCACTACTTAGATAAGTATTTTATATATATATATATCTACCTGCTACCGGCTATGCCCTGGTTTAACAAAGAACATTTTGTCATGTTGTCTTGGTGACGAATCGTGCGTGAGAATGGAGAGCCTCGTGAAAGCTGGAGTACTGGGAGGGAGCTCGTGCGGGCGAGGGCGAGCTGGCCGGCAATACTATTGCCCCCGTTCTGCTTCTATTCATCCATAACTTTGAATCTGGAGCCCAGCATGCCACGAAACAGTCAAGCTGACAGCTGGGGGAGCAAGGGGCACTCAAAACCCAATATCGATCTGATGGGCGCTGGCCTAAAGATCACCGCATTGAGCAAAACGTCACTTCGTTGCCATTGCTTGTTCTTATCTTAATTGTCTCACAAATAAGAGGGAAACAACGGATCGTTACTTGGCTTGTATATCCAGTAGAGAGATACGCTTCTTCTTGGGTAGATCCATAACACCAAGGGACACGGCTGCTATTACACACGACCCAGTGCCGAAACGAAGAATCAGAGATGGAAATATGTGTCTCAAGAAAGCGTCTAGTGAGGAGGGAAGTGGCTGAAAACTTGATGGACTCACCCCGACCGCTCTCATCTAGACGCTTCTTCCGCTTCCTTCTTCCCCTGCACGTCATCATCCTGACTGTGGCCCCTTTTCATGAGTCACTTCATCTCTTATTGACGGATCAGTGAGAATCACCTCAAGAAACTGGAAGCAGATGGAAACTGTTTTGGCTGCAAACATGATCACTATCCCCACCTGGTCTATATAAAGCACCCTTCCTGACACATTCAGTACCTTTTTCTTTCGAACCTCTCCCCAGCAGAGGATCATTCTGACACCCACCTCATCTATATAAAAAAGCTCTCCCCATCACAACATACTTTTGCGCGTTCACCGTCACCACCCGCAACACGCTTCCACACCTAGCATCCTTCGTGATCCTCCCTCTCTACATCTCTTTACCTATTCGTCAAAAACTAATCATCAAAACTTGATACCATCTCACATTCCCCCCTCTACTGATCACCTTCATCTCACCATGGAGGCAGTAGCCGCCCTGAGTACCTCCAAGCTCAAGAAGGGCAGGATTCCCTGTCTTGTCGTCATCGAAGGCAAATTCTTGATTGGCGGATCGAACATCAAGGGCATCGAGCTCAAAGATGCAGATGGCAACAATGTCAAGCATCTCAAGGAGAAGTTTGAGATGATCTGGCGAACGCCCTCTTCTGAGCACGACCAGCCGTACCTGGCACTTGTTCTAAACTGCCCGGCGAAGGAGAACATCGCCGCCATTTATCAGACACTCAACCTTGCGTAGCGTTCGGACAGACTGAAAGTTCAGGCTCGTTTCTTGCCTGGCCGGTTCACCTGAAGGATGAGATTCCGCCTCGTCTTCAATCGCCTGTTGAGACATGGCACTTCGCTCGGAGTTTGCTTCGACAAATGCGCGGGCATCGAGAAGAATGACGCTTTGTTCCTCAAGGAGCGCCCGATGGAGAACTTCTATCATGCCCGGTACATTCCGGACGTCGTGATCCCAGCCTGGGCTCCTCAAGAGCATTCCGAGTTCAATTCACTCTACTAGTTGAACACACTATAGTATTGGTCATACCTTTTGCACGACCGATCTCGAGACCTGGAGTGTACCCCTTACGAACAGCAAGCGTCAGTCCAGCGTGTACGTCAGCCTCCAGGCAGCCGGTCGACCTGGTTCTGGCAAATCTCGTCAGAAAAAGAAGAAGTCTAACGACGACGACGAGGCGCAGCCTGACCTGACCGATGCCGTCGCAGAGTGGGCTCAACAGGGACACATCAAGGCTCTGCTCCGAGATATCCTCACTGGAAATGGTCTTGGGAGCCTCCTTCCAGTTTGGAAGCCTGGTGCTGGCATCATCCCACGTGTTGACTTCCTCCAAGTCGAACCTGGCACCGAGCCCATCGTCGAGCAGGTCCTGGGCTGTCTCTCAAACGCCACCCGCGCTCGTGTTGAAGAGATCCTCCACAAATGTCCCTGTCGGCATCCTTCCTAGTTTTGGTCCCGCTAGGACTGAAAAGTCGGAGATGCTTGCGATGGTCGTTTTGCTCTGCTTGATTTCGGCAGACCGTTCCCGTCTCCCCAGTGGTTACTAGAGCACAAATTATATATATTCAACATCTACAAGCGTTTTGTGAAGTTCACCAAGAAGCACATTGAGTTGTTCAACCAGAACGCGGTCGACAAGAAGCTTGCCACTCGCGAACTTCCTCTGATCATGCGGAGGTACAACCTGCGACGCGAACAAGCTGCGGTCATCGAGCAGTTTCAGCACGGAAACATCGATCCAGACTTCGTCAACCCCGCTCCACACGAGATGAAGGGCTCTGTGGCTGCAAACGTTCTCGCAGTTCTCGGTGATCCGACATTCCCTGCCGAAGATCATGCCGAACGCTTCCGTCGCTTGGGCGATACCTTTATCAAAGAAGTCCCCGAGCAAGAACCGGCACGCCGTCTGCTCTTCGATGTCGCTCAAGGCAAATTGTCCTGGCGTGAGGCAATCACACAGGCCGAAGCAACAGCTACCGACACGTCTGGAGACGCTTCCACCAAGAACGAGGACAATGAAGACGATGAGCCTCTGAACTCACGCACTTCGCTTCACCGAATGCTCAACAAGCTGATCGAGCTTGTCATCCTTGATGCTGACATTGTTTGTACCACTCCCCATGCATCATCCGACGTGCTATACAAGAAGTTCAAGAAGCTCGCCAAGTGCACTGTTCTCGATGAGGCAGGCGCCATGGCACAAGCGGATGGACTAGTCGCGATTGGTTTCAACATTGGCGAGAACAAGTGCCTTATCCTTGCAGGTGACCACCGACAACTCCCTGCAACTGTTCCATCTGAAAAGGAGAAGGACGAAGATGGAAACTTTTGAGAACCATGTTGCCAAAAATTATCCAACGTCCGCTGGTGGCCAGCCTGCCGGCTGTGGTCTTATAGACCCTCCCATTTACCATGAGACTTCTTCCCCTCCAGCCCAAGACGCTGCTCAGGACAATGCTGCTCAGGATCCTACTATCCAAGATACCAGGCAATACTGGTGACGAGGTCGATGTCGACGAGGACAATGTAGTAATTACCGGCACTGACAACGACAAGAACAAGCCTGCTACCTCTGACACTCCTGTGACTACCACTTCACAGCCTTCTGCTTCGGATCCAGTTGACAACACCCAGCTCGACCTACCTATTCTTACTCGCCCTACCGATGATAAGCCATCTGTTTCAACCCCAGCCGGTAACAGTCAGCTCACCTTTTCTGTGATTATTCACAATGACTTTGTTGACAATGAGCCTCGTACATCACTTCTGGTCGACAAGAACGAGCCTATGGTCCAGGAACCCGCCACTGCTACTCCAGCCGACAAGAACGAGCCTGTAGCCCAGGAACCTGCTACTACTGCTCTTCCCAAGCCCAAGAATCGCGCTCGAGCTCGCCGCCCTGTCAGAGGCCCTATTCAGGTTCAGGCGTTCAAAGAGCGTGACCCAGCTGTCGAAGAGAACTCCAATGACAGCTGGGGTGCTGGCGCTGGTGATGGCTGGGGTACTACTTCTGATACCAACGCCTGGTCCGCTGGTGCTTCGTCGGGCGGCTGGGGATCGGACAACATGACTGATAACCCGGCTATTCTAAACAACCCTGAACCGGAAGCGAGCGCTTCGGCGGCCAATGTCGATGATACGCCGCGCGAGGAAACTAAGTACGTCCACGGTTCGTGTCACCCAGAAGGTGGTGCTGCCTCTCCTCAAGTTTAGCATGCTAACAAATATCTAGGTGGTAAATCCCGAGGCGGTGACGCTTTCAAGACTGGTGAGACCATTGAGACCCGGGCAGCGGACAGGGCAAAGCGGGCTCCGGGTCTGAAGGCATGGAAGAAGTCAGGCGGATGGTGAAGGAACTGGCGTGGATACTGGGCTCACTTGATAATTCCCGTCGACCGGGAGCACTGTTCTTCTAGACCAACTGGTGTAGCCCAAGTACATGCCTAGAGTAGCTATTGCAAATGAATCGAGTGTGTTCTATGCCAAATTAATGGCAATGCTCCTGATATGAGTGCACTCTCGAATCGAGCTGCCCGAGACTCGATCCATGGCAGTGGTGAGACTGGCAAGTCGGACGTCGGCTGGGCTCCGATTCTCGGGCGGTGACGGCGTGACGAGTGGGTGGGTGGTGAGGCGGCTCCGATCGGTCAAAGACCCGAGTTTTCTGCCCGCCCTAGATAGATAGTGGGATAACCCTCTATCCAAAACCAGGAAACAAAACAGAAATGGAAAACGAAAAGGAAATAGAGGAAAGACAAGGAAACGGAAAATGAAAAGAAAAAGAAAAAGAAAAAGAAAAAGAAAAAGAAAAAGAAAAAGAAAAAGAAAAAGAAAAAGAAAAAGAAAAGAAAAGAAAAGAAAAGAAAAGAGAGAAAGAGACAGACAGGGAGAAGGCTAGATTTACATCACACCGTCGTTCATCTAATAAGACAAGTTGTTTGATTCCTACTTTAAGGAAAAGGTGACTCTTTTGACGTTAGCGTGGAAAAGGTGGACTGCCGGACTCTATTTATCGACCATCACCCATTGATCCACTCCGTTACAGTCACACACACCCACTTGCTCACTCACTCACTCACACATTCGCTCGCTCGCCCGCCTGCTCACATCGTGATACATACATTCTGTGCTGGTCCAACCACCGCGGCTCGTCGAGGCCATTTCGGACGATAGAGACTACAGCCAGACCTGCCACTTCCGTGCAGTGACATGGCTACCATTACACTTGGCGAGTCGATTCCTCCAGACACAGCCCATGTGAGTTTCATCGTGGACGCATAGCCTCTGATCCGTCTACAAGAAGCTGATACGTGTCCATAGGCTGTCAGTGTCTCCCTGCCAACATGGAGCTCCAATGTTGGCTATGAGGAAGGGGCGCACTGGGTCATTGACCGTATGGTCACTGGCTATCCAAGGTGAGTAGAGCTACACGGACGTCCCAGATCTACGCCCTGCCGAAGGGAAAGCCACCCGAGCAGACGGTACTGACAAGGGCCAACCCTTTCCCGAAGATTCTTTGTCCACAGGAGCATCCAGGCCTTCGCCCAAGACGTTGCCGACAAGCACGGCAAACCAGGCCAGCAAGCCATGCTCTTTGCCACCAAGGGTGCCGCATCCCGTTGCCTGCGCTTCATGCACGCTCGATCGCTCTCGTGTCCCGATCATCTTGACTCCGTGCACCTCGTATTAGATCTCAGTAAACCCAACGCAGCGCCCCTGAAGTTCTTGGCCCCAACCATCTCGGCTGTTCTGTATAACCAGGAGGACTTCCCCATTGCCAAGCAATACTGGCAACACTCTGGCGAAGGCGTCTCGAGCCGGCGGGCCGAGTTTGGCCACGGGCTTTTTAATGACGGGCTGCTGGCACCTGAACCAGAGGCGCGCCGCACGAGCCCCAAGCCGAGGGGACCGAAGCGGTACCAGCGCCCCATGTCCATCGACCAGCAAACGTCGCCACTGCCGTCCAAGCCCCCGAGCGACACTGCGGCCGGCCTGCCTATCACTGAGGATGGCCGGGACGCCGAGGAGACGCTACGATTCCTCGAGGAGCGGTTCGGGCGGAACCTAGACCTGTCCCTCGTCGAACGTGCCAAATCGGCCATACGCCGGCGCATTGCCGGCGCCGTGGCCGCTGATGCCGACTCGTCGGCTGTCTTGTCGCCCGACATGGGCCCCAACACGCGCGGGATTCTTGAACTGAAGGAGGATGACATCTACCTCTACCCCACCGGTATGAACGCTATATTCAACGCCCACCAGTATCTACTGCGCGCCAGGGGCGAGCAAAAGAGCGTCAACTTTGGCTTCCCCTACGTCGACACGCTCAAGATCCTCCAAAAGTTTGGTCCCGGCTGCCTATTCTACGGCCGAGCCTCGGAACAGGAGCTGGACGAGCTCGAAACCCGCCTGCAAGGTGGAGAGAAGATACTCGGCCTGTTCTGTGAATTCCCGGGCAATCCGCTGCTCACCTGCCCCAATGTCGTCAGGATCCGGCAAATGGCTGACAAGTACGATTTTGCCGTCGTCATCGACGAGACCATTGGCACCTTTGCCAACGTCAACCTGCTGCCCTTTGCCGACATTGTCGTCAGCAGCCTCACCAAGATCTTCTCGGGGGACTGTAACGTCATGGGCGGCAGCTTGATCCTCAACCCGAACGGCCGCTACTATCGGGACCTCAAGGCCGCGGCGTCCGCCCTCTACGAGGACGCCTACTGGCCCGAGGACGTCATTTTCATGGAGCGGAACAGCCGTGACTTTGCGTCCCGCATAGACCGCATCAACAGCAACGCCGAGGCCATCTGCGACGTCCTGCGGGCGAGTGGCCTCACCAAGTCTGTTCATTACCCCAAGCACAACGAATCGCGCGCCAACTACGACGCCGTCAAGTTACCCACGGGCGGCTACGGCGGCCTGCTGTCTGTCTCGTTCCACCAAAAGGCGCACGCCGTGGCCTTTTACGACGCCATCGAGACGGCCAAGGGCCCAAGCCTCGGTACCAATTTCACGCTCACGTCTCCGTACGTACTGCTCGCCCACTACCAGGAGCTCGACTGGGCGGCCTCGCTGGGTGTGGACCCCGACTTGATCCGTATCAGCGTCGGTCTCGAGGAGACCGCCGACCTGCAATCTGTGTTCCAAAGAGCATTGGACGTCGCCGGAAAGGTGGCCTTGCCCTGATACAAAGGCCACCACGCGGTCCAACAACCGAGGGGGCATCACCTCGCGAAGCTGATCACGGCATACTCGTGCTCTCGAGTCGGTCAACCGGCAAAGGGGGACAAGTGGCACTAGAAATCATCTGAGAAAAACAAATAAAAGTAACTCGAATTGCGTCTGCCTTTTCCTAAAGCAAGTGATGTTGTACGACACCGGGTATAATATGACCTGCCCCCATCTCCCTTGCCCATGCAATTACAGGTGAAATATCAAAAACTCCGCTACACAATGAGTTTGCCAGGCTATCTTTGTCCCCTTGTGACTCCAGGGAGGCATGTCCAATCAAGCAAGGACGGGACTGAAAATTTACCCAAACACACCTGATCACATGACGGTACAAGAATTGTGCTTGTAGCTGGGGCCAAACAGCTCGATACCGCGCTCTATCTCGTTGGCAGTCTGCTTCTCTTTGGCCTCCTTCCGGAAGTACTTTTCGAGGTATTTGGTCAGCTCATGGTCGAGATTATCTACGTTGGACAAATCGTCAGCCAAACCAGCATACGGCAGAGGAGAGTCTCTGGGCGGCTTACCTAAATCGGCTTGCATAACAACATCTTCGCGACAGAGGGGGCAATAACGCTTCCTCTCGCGCTGTAGCTTGATGACGCACCGTACGCAGAACACGTGGCGGCACTTGAGGCGCACGGGTAGCCATGCAAGACTGAGGCAGACAGGGCACGTATAATCGTCGATCCGGGGCACGGTTGACACGAGTTGTTGCGATACCTCGGCGCAGATGCCCTTGGCCATGGACTGCGTCATGAGTCCCCGGTTCCGGATAGCCCTTGGGAATGTCTGAGACACCCCGAGTGCCGTTCGCTTATCGAATTCTGAACGACGGGTATCAGCACCACAGATCATGCAGCCCTTGGCAGCCAGCGACGGAAGGGGGATGGGCACCTACTTTTGAGTATCTTCTGCACGGCGACCCTGTTGTACTCTTGGAATTTGAGATATCGGACCAGATCGGCGTTGAGGCGTTCGAATTTCTGGTACGCCTCTTCGCTCTGTGGCAGCTTGAACTTGGTACGCAGGCCGCGCTCCTTTACCTGGTTCTGGAACCAGACCAAGCGCTCCAGAGCCTTGTCACTGTCCCTGGCTCCATGGTCCCTCTCCTGTGTGGCGAAGAAGACCTGGGCATCAACGTACAGCTCAAAGATCTCGCGCCACCTCGTGAGGTCACTCTTGGATAGCAAACTGGAAGGTTTTGTGAGTTCGGACAACATGCTCCCGAGCGCCGTGATGTCGTTGCTCATGGTCCCCTGCTGCTCCTTTTGCAACTCGTCCATATTGTCGAAATCACGCCGTAGTAGGTCAAAAAACTTGCCATCGAACGATAGGGGTACCTCTATGCGCTCGTGCTTTGTCTGGCCGCGCTTGACGAGCGCTGCCGACGCCCCGGAAAAGTCTTGGCCTTCCGCCAACGGCCGCAGGTCAGTGTCCTCGGAGCTGGCGCCTTCGGTCGAGCCCCTTCTGGCGGCGAGATTGCGAAGCACGGCCCGCGAAGCCGGTGACAAGCTAGCATCGACAGCAACGCCATCCTCGATGTCAACCAGAACGGTGAGTTTTGGTCTCAGAGTTTCGGTTTCTGAGAGAGGGGTCAGTCAGGTTAGGAGGAACCCGGCTAGCGACTCAGGGGCAATACTCGCCCTCAATCTTATATTTTGCGAAGGGCTCCAAGGAAGGAGTCTGGGCCGCGAGCAGCTGGTGCAGCGTGTCCGGGTCAAGCCCCAGGTCCTTTAGCTCTCGCTGTATGCTCTTGAGGCACTTTTTGAGCTGGCTGTACGGCACGGCAGCCTGGCGGAAGGATTCCGAGTACTCTACGCAGTCTCAGTCAGCCACTCACGATCCTTCCTTGGAATGATGCTGTACCACATTGAATGGAAGGAAGTGCAGGTGTGCCTACCATTCTGAGCGAGGAACTCTTGAAATTGGTGACCGAACTTCATGATCACAGGAGAGCCGAACCCGTAAGGTACCCAGATGCTAATGGGGGTTCACGCGCTGGATGATCAAGGTGCGGCGCCTGGTTAATGGGTGAACGTTGGTCGACGCATAGCAAGCTACAACTTGAGCGTTTGGCCTTTTGTCTCCCAGTGCACACAGCAGATGAATCTCTGAGAACGCAGTCTGTTAGATCAGATATCGAATGGGCCAGCCCGGCATGTTTAGCAGGACTGACCTTGTTGCTGCGAGAAAGGTTTAGCGAGGCGCTTGAGCGGCACTCGAGTGCGAATGGTGTGAAGGTGTTGCCAAATGGGCGCAGTGAAATATGAAGCCGGCAGAGTGCCAAGACTGCGGCGGCACGATAGGTTGTCGAGCCGTGTACCTCACGAACCGACGTAGACACACGTTAGGTAGTGGCCGAGAGGCAAAGCTGGGCCATCAAGAAGACGAGGAGAGTGGTGGAAGAGAGAGGGAGAAAAATGAGATCATTTAATGAAGCGAGAAGACGAGAATGGGGGGGAAAAGAGGCCGGTAGTCGGGAGGTCTAGATCGTCTTCGCTACTCCCACCAAGTATCCGTAAGACTACTTACTACCTAGGTAGGTATACCTAATCAAATATCCCAAGTTCGGATGACTTTGACGAATCTGCTCAATCAAGGGAGGGAGGGAGACAAGAGAACTCCAGAATACCTTTTAGTTATTACTTGTGGTGATTCTTTCTTGCCTCTCTCTCTTCCATCTCCAGCGGCCTAAGGTGAATGCAGCTTAGGGGGCCGTCGCTAATAAGAGGTAGCTACTTTAGGATTGTATGTATGGTACCTACGAATGGTGGCCTCGTTGAAACCTTGCCACCAAATAATATGGCATCCATTACGTACTGCGGAGGGCGGAGGGGGGGACAGGGACTGAAATTTTAGATCAGATCAATCGCAGCAGCACAGCACGCCTTACTCGCGACACTACCCTCGATACCGACAACTTGTACGGCATTGCACCTAATTAAACACTTGATCTGCTTGTGCGGCATCTACTTAAGCACTTTCTCACTAAATAGACTATTCGCTCACTAGCCTCTACTTTCCCCAGCCCACGTTTTCAATTCCCGTCTCCTGGTGGGCTCCCTTGGCTCTCCCTTGGCTCTCCCTTGGCTCGTTACTATCTGTCGACTGGAAAACAAAAGACTTGTAAGTAGTCAGTCTGTACATGCATGGATGCATGAACCACCCACACCGTCTGACGCCCAAAAAAAAAAAAACGCCCCTCCCCCACCAGAGAGACTACCACTATCACCGTCCGAGCTGTATAATTTCAGTATCGGCAAACAGACAACAACAGGCGACGCCTTTTGAAGGGACCACGGCGGCTGTTTCCCCTCCACCTCTGCCGCCGCCGCCATGGGTGCGGCACAGTCGGCCTCACGCGACGACACTGCGCAGGGTGCAGCTCCACCCACTGCCAAAACCTGCTATTATGAGCTGTTAGGCCTCGATCGCCAGGCTCCAGATGAAGAGTGAGCAACGCGCGCGCATCGACATGGCCAGTCATCCAGTCTAGGCAGCTAGCTCACCGTGTCATAGAATACGACGGGCGTATAAGCGCAAGGCCCTCGAGCTCCATCCCGACAGGAATATCAACGACGTCCAAAATGCTACGAGGAAGTTTGCCGAAGTTCAGACAGCCTACGAGGTCCTCTCCGACCCCCAGGAACGTGCCTGGTATGACTCGCACCGAGATGCCATCCTCAGGGGAGACCCCGACGGCGATACTTCGAGCCCGCACGAGCATTACAACCTGCGCGTCACCACCACCGAGGAGCTCTACTCGCTCATGGGCCGTTTCAACTCGAGCGTGCCCTTCGACGACAGTCCCAGGGGCTTCTTTGGCATTCTCAACCTCACCTTCGATCAACTCGCTGCAGAAGAAGCGGCCGCCTGCGACTGGGACGGCCAGCCCGTCCTCCAATACCCCCCCTTTGGCTCTGCCAATGACGGCTACGACGTTGCGGCCAAACCCTTTTACGGCGTCTGGTCTGCCTTCTCCACCAAGAAGTCCTTCAGCTGGAAGGACAAGTATCGACTCACCGATGCCCCCGATCGCCGCATCCGCCGTCTGATGGAGAAGGAAAACAAGAAATTCCGAGACGACGCCATCCGCGATTTCAACGACGCTGTCAGATCTCTCGTCGCCTTTGTCAAGAAGAGGGATCCCAGGTATATCCCCAGCAGTCAGTCCGAGGCAGAAAGACAACAGACATTGCGCGACTCGGCAGCGGCACAGGCTGCCAGGTCCAGAGCAGCGAATCAAGAGAGAATGGCAAACTACACGGAGCCGGAATGGATCAGGTCCCGCGACCCCGACGAGGATCATCTGAGCGAGTTTTCCATGAGCGAGGACGAGTCCGAGGTCGAACAGATCGAGTGTGTCGTGTGCAACAAGTCATTCAAGAGCGAGAAGCAGTTCGAAGCCCACGAGAAGAGCAAGAAACACGTCAAGGCAGTGCAGCAGTTGCGCCGAGAAATGAAAAAGGAGGATTCGGCTTTCGCACTTGACGAACACAAGACAGACTCTGAGCAAGACAATCGCGTAGTCGGGGAGCCATCTGCGCATTCATCTGACGATGCTGCTAAGACCGGTGCTACTGAGCCCGAAACCAATGCCCCCAGTGCACAAAACCCACCCGCTGAACCACTCAGGCAAGAACCCGATGACGCCATGGACGAGCCCGTTACCGACGGTCCTTCCAGCCCTTCTCCATACGACTCCTTGGACGATGACTATGCCCCGCGGGATTCTGTCCAAGACCGCCTCATGGCCGCCACCTCGCAAGCTGAACCCGCAGAGCTGGCCAGCCTCGACAGCGACCCTTCTCTCTCCTCTCAAATGAACACACTCGATATCGATACCCAGGCTGGCCCCAAAAAGGTCGGCATGGCCAGAGCCAAAAGGGAGAAAAAGGCAGCGCGTGGTGCTGCCCAGGCGCAGGCCGAGGCCACTGTAGGTTACCCTAAGGACCAAGAGAACATCCCGATGCGAAACCAGGATTGCTACTGACTGACAGTTCTATCAGCACCAGTGCGCGATCTGCAAAGAGACGTTTCTATCCCGGACCAAGCTGTTTGAGCATATCAACGAGCTAGGTCATGCTAAGCTAGTCCCGGCCAAGACCAAGTCTGCCAAGGGCGGCAGGAGAATTAAAAAGTGAAAGACTTGTGGTGGCTGCAAGACTTTGCGCCACGTCGTGTGGCACATCCGTGCCCACCGAAGAAAAGCGCCCTAGTATATGGGCATTAGTGCTCTGAGCAGTCGTGCCGTCAAAGTCGATATTATCGCCCTCGGGGGTTGATACACAGCTTTATGCTTGCAACGTTGGGATGGCGTGATAGAAAAGAAGCCCTGGCGACACTGAAGTACATATCGCCCACATACATTGCGCGCCGCCTGGTCTAATCACCCCAGGTATCCATGTCCGGCTGCTCCTCTTCCAACTTCAATAGCAAGGACCGCCCGAACGGGACCAAAGGTTGGGCACTATGCCTCGAGGATCGTGTCTGCGTCGTCATCGCTCAGAATCTCGACCTCATCAATAGCCTCATGTCGGCCGGGAGCCCTGCCCCCGGCGGGATCATTCGGAGAGATGTTGATGATGGCCTTGCCCTGTACATGCTTGACGGAGCTCTTCCACACCTCCCAGTCGTCCTCGTCTCGAATGAGAAAGGCTATGAGCATGCTTGGGTCTATCTCGCGGATATGAAGCCGCCGCAACCGCCGTGTGTGACACGAGTCGATCTCGTCCGTCGTGTAGTCCCCGACCTCACCCCGGAACGGAAGGGCGGGCCGTGTAAAGTGGGGGTCGAGGTAGTATAGAAAGGAACCCTGGTTGTCTGGAGATCGTTGGGCGCCAACAAAGTAATGTGATGACGAAGGTCGGCCCCTAAGGAATCATGGTGAGCATCTTGTTGGCCGTGGCAGACGGCAGACGTGCACGACGGGCCTCAATTGGGTTCAGGAGCGCTTACCCAGCGATGCCGACGGATTGGGGCAACTGAAGACTAGACGTGAGAGCCTCCCAGTAGACCGGGTTGATCTTGTCTATGCCGAGCCTTGTACTCACAAGAATCAGCGTAGGGTGAAACTGGTCGTTGTCGGGCTTGGCCGTGGCCATGAAGGTGTCTTCATACACATCGGGGAGGTCGCCGGTCGAGTAAACACGCAGAGGGCCCTGCTGGGCATTGGTGAGTGCCCTGCGCGACATCAAGTTAGACAAATTCATAGCCTGGCCAAGATGGATGGGCAAGCCTTTCATACCGGATACATCGTGTCGTGGCTGAGGGGCCAAACCACTCGCCGGGATACTTGCCACACGCCTCAGCGCCGTGTCTAACAAAGCTATGAATAGAGTAAGGAGCTCTCGGGTCATCTGCAAACAGTGACAGTAGCTGTCTCTCTTTCATGCTGTTATCGCCGCGTCGCCACTCTGCCCTCGCGCCATCACATCAGCCGGAATGAACGGAGGAGGGTTCAAGGGTGCACCCAGGGCTCGGGTTCCGGGGCGAGACATACCACGACCAAGCTCGAGCATCGCAAGAGCATTTGCAAGTAGACACTGGCCAGAGCGTATCATGCAGCCCCAGCCGCTATCCGAGGTAAAGCCGGACTGGTCACCGAGGGTCCTCAGGCGCATGCTGAAGGAGAGGGAATTCGAGGCCTTGGGGTCGGTGGATCTGGGGATCATTTCGAAGTTGGACCGGTACGTCATCCAGATGCGGGACTCGAAATCATCGAGGAAGGCGGCAGGCCAGCCACCACTGTCGTCGGTGTCTTCGTATGCCAGAGATGAACTAAAACTACTTGAGGCGGATTCGGGAGGCGTATCGGGCGCCGCAATGGCTGTTGGAGGTAGCGATGTGGTTGTCGCGGCGCTGTGCGAAGGGGACGGTGTGGTTCGGACGTTCGAGTGCCGGCGGCGGTCAGGGTCACTGCTGCTCCCGAGTGTATAGGAGCATCCCAGACACCAAACTGGGATGTCGACAGCCGGGTCGTTGACAGGCGCCGAGTCCCAGATCATCTTGACAATGCGGCGACCATATCTGCCGAGATCCGCAGCCCCGGCTACGGCAGCATCAATGATTGGGGCACCAGCCATGTCTTGTTTGTGCGGTGTTTCTTGTGATGAGATATGCGATAAGGGCGGCGATATTGTTGTATTGTATGGGTATGGATATGGATATGGATATGGATGAGGGTTAGCAAGACGAAGGGACGGCAAGAAGGGTAGACGCTTCAGGCCAATATCCTTCCCCGCATCGTCGTCATGCGCTTAGTAGACCAGGCTGGACCGAACCAGACCAGATCTTGATGCCAAAATGTCTTCCGAAGAGATCAAAGTCCAACGATGTTGCGGACAGTTTCACGTAAGAGGAATGGGAGCGAGAGTGATGGACTGAATGGGATACAATCTATTGTGCTTTGGGGGGGTGGGGGAGCAAGGCGGCCGTGTGGTGATGCTGTTGCTGCTGCTGATGCTTGGTACGGAAGGTTAGGTAGGTATGACGACCGCCCGTGTTTGGTCGAGCCAAAAGAAGAGTGGAGGTTGGGTGGGTAGGGCCCACACCAGCCTCAGGCGACCAGGGAGAGAGCACTGCAGGGGGGCTTGTGACAATGGCAGTAGGCAGGCAGGCAGCCGCCTGTGCTTGAATGAAGCACAGTGTACAAATCAGTCATCCGGCAAGGAGGAAGAAGATGAAGATAAGCAACTAGTAAGAAATAAGACTAGATGCATCAGGAACTGATCTGGAGTAGTCCCAAGTACACTCAAGTCTATGTAAGTAGGTAGATAGAAGAGTCATGGATCATCTCCAGTCATCCCCGGGCTATCTTGAATCATTTTTGGACCCGCCCGTGACCGCCGCCCGCCGTAGGTAGTAGCCACAACTCATACCCACCATCACCATCACAAATCATCAACTTTGACCCCCTCGTGTACTCAAAGTATCAGCTCGCCCTGTTGCAATCTTCGGGCAGGCATCTTCAGATGTCTACTCTCAGCCCGAGCTGCACACTCTTTGATCCAAGGCCACTCGCTGCATCCGCATCCACTCCCACCAATAAGAAACACTTTTCAGTCACGTTGATTTAGCCTCGCCCGTCACTCACTCTGGACTCACTTTGCTAGTCTGCTATTCTGCCGACCCGGCACCACCAGGCAGTGAGCGCCTCATCTATTGCAGTGGCATGGCCAAGAACAAAAAGGGGGCTCGCGGTGCAAAGGCTGCCCGGATACGTGCGGCCGCAGCGTCAACCAGACCTGGCCGGCAGGCCGAAACCCCCCAGTCTCTCTACAGGACGTTTGCAGATGCACGCGGATCGCCTGGTATGTCATGGCCTGCTTAAACTTCCGATTGAATATTTCCTGCTTACTCATGCCTGGCTATCTATCTAGCTCACGGCTTTACGTTGCAGGATGAAGCTAGAAACACCGCTCATGGTACCTCTGGCTGGGACCGAGCCGCCAAGTTAAGGGACAGACCCGTGGCTTTTGTTAGCGCCGGCCTCATCGAGCCACTCCCAGAGCTCAATCTAGAGGAAGATCTAGATCAAGACGCCCAGGACGATGAGGACGATCACGATGGTCAGGGGCCACCGGGCGCCGCCAGTTCTCCGGCGGATATAAGTTTCGCTCGTGCCACCTCTGTCGACGCGCCTGACTTTTGCGATGATACACCATTGCCAAAAGACAGCACACCAAACGCCTGGGCGGAAGAGCACTCAACCACGTCTCCAAGCGAGCCTGCTAAAGCCGGCGTGGGAGCACAGCCATTCTTCTTCGACACAGCCGGCGATCCAGCACTCGGTGTCCGGTCAGAGGCCACCGTTATCGTGCCAGAGTACAGACACAGCTCGCCCGGCACCGAGTCAGACTCGAGCGAGGACGTTGTTCTGTTCAAGGGAAGGGAGCCTAGGATGAGCAAGGAAGCGACGCCGTTAGGCATGGCTTCCATCCGACAAGAGATCACTGCCGTGGAGGCAGATCTGGAAGCTCCGGTCACTGTCCAAACCCCCAGAACCAGTCCTGCGCTGGGCCAGTCGCGCCAAACCCAAAATGCATCCACGGATCTTCCTGTCCAGGGGCATTGTGAGGATGAAGAGGACAACACCGATGATGCTATTCTCGCAGACTACATCAGGAACATGAGCGGGTCTGATTTAGCAGATCTCCTCGAACAAAACCAGCTGCTCTCGCGGGATCTGGGCGGCTCAGACAACGCTATCGTAGTAGATGATGACAGCGAGTCTGGTAGCGACGATTCCCGTAGCGATCATGGTCTTGGGCTTCACGACGGACTGGGTGTGGGTGATCACTCGCTTGACTCAGACGAGGAGGCGATGGGCGGTGGAACAAGTGACGACCAAGCCGACGAGGGAGCGGATGATATGGATGCTGACATTGACGACGCGCAGCTCGCCGCCCTACTGGCCAAACAGGAAGAACTGGGGCTGGGCGGCGACGAGCTACTTCTCTTCGACGAGACTTACGCCAAGGCCATGAAGCCCAAGCCGAGAAGTAAGAAATTCTCAGTTCAAGGTTATCTAGACGCGCCAGCGAAATCCCAAGGGCGATCAGTCAGTGCCAGCGCCCTGGCCGACGCTTTTGACAGCTTTGATCTCTCCAATTGGTCTCCTTCCAACCTGGCTAAGAAACCGAAGAACTCACGCGCCGCGCCATCGTTCGACGTGTCCGACTCGGAACTCGAAGTGGCGCTTGAAACGGCGTGGCAGAAAGACCGATTGCGCAAGAAGGAAAAGAAGGCCCAGCGTGAGGAGCTTCGGGCTCAGGGCTTGCTTGGCAAGCATGCCAATCCCGACGATCCTCGTGTCAAATACATGGGCGGTATCAGCCTAGAGGCCTTTAGCATCGAGTTGCGGACCTTCCTTCTCGGTTCCGATGAAATGTAAGCCTCCCTGCACGCATCGCTTCGTCCTTTGATGCTTCCACTGCTCTCCCTCCAGAGGCCAAAGCGACTCACTTGTTCTAACTTCACTTGTTGTCCAGCCTCCCTCTTCCGCCCATGGACGCCTCTGCGCGCAAGATCGTTCACGAGATTGCCAACCGATTCAAGATCAAGTCCAAATCCACGGGCAGTGGCGACCAGCGGCGGCCTGTCCTACATCGCACCAAGTACACTGTCAAATACGGAGAATCATCGTTCGAGCAGGCATTTGCTCGCGTCAAGCGTCGCTATTTCCCGAGACCCGACGAAAGGAGCCGCACAACGAGACGGCCACCCGGCGGAGGCGGCGGCGGTGGCGGTCGCGCAAACAACGCCGCGGTCACGTACCGTGAAGGCGAAGTCGTAGGCGGTTCGGCTCCGGAGATCGCAGGGACGAACCGCGGTCGGGCCATGCTGGAAAAGATGGGATGGATGAGCGGTATGGGGCTGGGCGCCATGGATAACAAAGGCATCAAGCAGCCCATTGCGCATGTCGTCAAGCGGACTAAAGCTGGCCTCGGATGAGCAAACACTCGGCTGGCTGGCATTGCCGCCATCTGTGATTTTCGTGCCTGTTTGGGGCTGTCGCCTCGCCATGACAATCATCACGGGCAAGTTGTCGTGGGCTTCCGTGTCGTTCGTGGCATTCTGGAAGCAAGTATGACAAACCGTCCATATCGCCCCCGAATAGAAATAGAGAGTGTTAGCGAATGTGATTCAATAGAGACGCATCAGATGTGAAGTGCAAGAGATTGAGAGCGCTGTGTTTTTTTTGTTCATGTGCAAGAGTTCATTTCCGAAAATCCTAATCTGTAGGTATTGTACAGCACCGCGAACCCCGTTGACCGTGAAGACATTGCCCCCATAAAAAAGCAGACCATCCGTAACGCATTAAGAGACTCCAAGGAACAGGGCAGCCTTGGTCAGTCTCATCATGACACCCAAATGCCAAGCAAATCCCGATGCCCTAGAGAAAAACAAGAAAAGCAGGAAAAGCACATGCTTATTTCGTGGATGAGGAGTACTTGGTGACGGCCTTGGTACCCTCAGAAACAGCGTGCTTGGCCAGCTCACCAGGGAGGATGAGGCGGACAGAGGTCTGGATCTCTCGGGAAGAGATGGTGGACTTCTTGTTGTAGGCAGCCAGCTTGGAGGCCTCGGTGGCGACGCGCTCGAAAATGTCTGAAGAAACGCGTTAGCTAAATTGATCCAATGTTATCAGATAGAAGCGGCACAGCTTGACTTACCGTTGACAAACGAGTTCAGGATGGACATGGCACGGTTGGAGATACCAGTGTCGGGGTGGACCTGCTTGAGGACTGGATAGACGCGTCAGTATGAGTCGAAGAAAACAAACAGATCGAGCGTCGCAAAAGTCGCGTCGCGTGTCCGAGATGACTTACCCTTGTAGATGTAGGAAGAGTAGGTCTCCTTGCGAGCCTTGGTGCGCTTCTTCTTGTCACCAGAAGCGGCGGTCTTCTTGCCAGCGTCCTTCTTCTCGGGCGCCTTGCTAGCGGTAGCGGGGGCCTTGGAGGCGGGCTTCTTGTCAGCGGCCTTCGGGGGCATCTTGGCGGTTTGGGTTGGGTTTTTGGAAAAAGGGTGAAGATTTGAGAGTTGGATGAGATGAGGCAGATGAATGCTGCGAAGTGAGTCGTTCGGTCGTGAGAGAAAGTCGATGATGAATGTTGTCGAAGGAAAGAATTGGAAAGATGGGGGGGTGCGTGAGGTTTTTGTAGGTGGACGCGACAGAGGCTAGTGGCTTTACTGATTTCTGGACCTTTATTTTGGGGGAGGAGGGAAGGGGAGGGGTGGGCAAAAAAGCACACACACACAGGCAAGTGGCTGGGCCTGATTTGGTTGGTGGTCTGGGGACCCGCAGAGCTACTGATTTGACGCGCCAAAAAGAGTTCCCAAGCCCAGATGCCAGGTGGAGTGGCCCGTGCGTGGAGCAGCCCGCCTTGCCCGCCCTCCAAGCTTCCTTCACAAAACAACATTGAAATCACCCACCCACCACTGCCAGGCTCGCCAATGCTCCAGATACGTAGTTACGCTCCCCCACCGGCGCGTCAACTCCCCCGTCAGTCCCAGTAGCACCCCTACAAACCAGACGCGTCGTCGCGCATACTGTCTCCAGTCCTCGTCAAAACAGGACCCCAGCTTGCCTTCAGGCTTGGCGGGTTCGATTTAATTTGCTTCTCTCTTTATTTTTTTTGTTTACTCAATTCAGGTACCTACTTTTTGCTTTGAATTTGATTTGACCCGATTCAGCAAAATGTCAAGCTCAATTGAGGATAGCTCGTTCCACCATCCAGCCGCGTAGCTACTCTGTATGTCTCGAGGATCCATCTTTGCTTCAGTGTATGCAGTCTTGGCCAAGCTTTCTCCAACCTGATGTCAAAGAAGCAGCTCGACGGTCCTCATCTGCATGTACATAGATATCAATCAAGACTGGCTGGGAGCCACGAATCCCCCAAGTAACATGATATGTCATTGACTCCATTGCACCACATTAGGGGAGAGATATGAGGAGGAACTCGTGTGACTTCCGAATGTTTTGTTCTATTGCAAATCATCATGATCTACGTGCAAAGTAGTAGGAAATATTCCAGTGTTGAAGACAGATGTCACAAGTGCGGATTAAGTGACTCTAACTTGGGTACTTTGTTGGTGCAATGACGCTATCTCGTTCTGCTCTATTTTATTTTATTTTATTTTATTTTATTTTATTCTCATTCCCAGATTTCGTCCGGGTAAACACAACGCCCACTACTCCGTAAGTAGACGTAGTACAATGACCCTGGATGCATGACGGTTGGAGGAGGAGAAGGGGAAGGGGGGAGCAGGACTTGCTTCTGACAAAGGACAGGGACACTGGCGATGGCTGCGGGCGCGCGCTGCTGCGCGTGTCTGATAAGTGAGATGTGGGGGAATGCGGCGGTTCCCACCATCCAAATTCCCATATTTACCTTACCTTAGCTATACAAGTATTAGTGCAAACACGCCCCCCTGTCTGCCTGCGATTTTCGCCCATTTTTCCCACGCCACGCCCAAAAAGACATGCACCCCTTTGGGCTTAGCGCCAATTGTGATGCGTGGTGATCCGTGATCGCGCATCTCGCACTGGGAAAACTACTTAACTGCCAACTCCCCCACCAACCTTCAACCTGCTTCCCATCTTCATCCCCCCAAATTTCTCATCCAAGCCGCCACTTTTCGCACTCGAACATCTCGACCCTCGCGTCCAGCATCAGCTAAACCACACTCTCAACCTTTTCACCCCAACCACCCAAACAATCAAAATGACTGGAGGCGGCAAGTCCGGCGGCAAGGCCAGCGGTTCCAAGAACTCGCAAACGTGAGTTTCATTCTCCCTTTTCGACATTTCCCAATTTTCCATCACGGATAGTCATCCAGCGCATTCCAGTCCCATTGGGACGCGTCGGCTACCTTGGATGGTTTGCTTCTCCGATCTAGACTGACGCGTTTTTGCCCTTCTCTAGCCGATCTTCCAAGGCTGGTCTGGCCTTCCCTGTCGGTCGTGTCCACCGTCTGCTCCGCAAGGGCAACTACGCTCAGCGTGTCGGTGCCGGTGCTCCCGTCTACCTGGCCGCCGTCCTCGAGTACCTCGCTGCTGAGATTCTCGAGTTGGCCGGTAACGCCGCCCGTGACAACAAGAAGACCCGTATCATTCCCCGTCACCTGCAGCTCGCCATCCGAAACGACGAGGAGCTGAACAAGCTCCTGGGTCACGTCACCATTGCGCAAGGTGGTGTCCTGCCCAACATCCACCAGAGTAAGTCCCACTCCCTTTCGGATCTTCGCCTCGATTCATGGTTACTAACCTGCTCTCCTCTCAGACCTTCTGCCCAAGAAGACTGGCAAGGGTACCGGCAAGAACGCAAGCCAGGAGCTGTAAATGGGTGGTTTGGTGTTTTTGCTCTTTTTTCCTCCATTATTTGGTCGGCTTGTTTGGGTGTCATGACAATGGGGTCACTGGGATCACAGGGTTTACGGTTGCGTCTTTTTAAACATCAGGGTTGTACATTAATCCCCTTTACGGCAAATGGTCATGAATGAAGACATCTTTTGAACAAAAAATCCACTCTTGTTCCGCAATGCTGTGACATGGAAGAATCTCAGCTCTGGCTTGATCGCAAGTCGTCCATTCGCATCTACGAGGATAATCGGGATCTTTTGGGAGAGGGGAATTGTGTTGGACATCATCGCGGCGCCGAGACGACGGGTTGCTTTCTCAGATCGTGTTGGCTTTCAGAATCTTGAGCGTGCCCGGCATAGACCCGGAGCTCTCCAGTTGAATCACCGTTGGTCATACACAATGATTTCTGGCGAATGGATTTGTGGTCGATTGGGTTTTATTTTCTCTGTAAATGTACAACCAATGCCATCCGTCCCATTTGGTTATTCTCGCCCATCTGCACCCTAGTATTTGAGAGGAGGGGGAGCTACCAAGCACATTAGTCACAAGCTCAACGTGTCTGGTACAACTTGGTATTGAATTGAAAGAATGGATCAATTCAAAGAGGGGGCACTCACGGTCGAGGATTGGCGCCGCCAAGTTTCTCTCGTATTTGGAGCCTGTATGGTTCACGCACGTCAGTCTCGAGAGTCATCTCCACCAGAAGGGACCGCAGAACAAAGGCACACTGCAGCAGTGGCACATACCTCCAGGTGCCGTCGGATGACAATAAGGATCAGGGTGCTTCCACTTCTCCAATAGCTTCTCTGTCTCCTTCAAGAGGGCCTACAACGATAGGTCAGCATCAATCCATTGCTCTCCAACTCGCCAATAAAAGCAAAGCCCGACGTGTATCTTCGGGGAGGGGGGCATACCCTTTGTTGCCGTGGGTCTGTGATGTTTCTGTTGGCCTCGAAGAGAGATCGGATGTAGAGGGCCTGTCCGCGCCAGAGATGCCGATGGACGGCCCAGTCGAGAGCGAGCTTTAATGACCTCCTATAGAGAGAACTGAGGCGGAGCAGAGCAGTGTCAGTATGGCCAGATTGCAGAGATGGAATCGGGACGTCGACTCACAGGGTAGCCTGTCGGGTAGACATGGTGAGCAATTGGTGCTGCAGCCCGTCAGACGGACCACTGTCACGATGTGGTGTTCGGGGGAGGATGAACCCGGCTGCTCTCTGGTGACCCGGGCGAGGAGCTGCGAGCCAGGCTAGAGGCAGTGGGTATCGATGCCAAAAAAAACAACAGAGGTCGTAGCAGCTGTTGCAATTGGGATGTTGTCGAGGCTCAGGAATGGCCAATGGTTGATGGCAGGTGGTTCTCGCAAAGAGGCACGGCCTGTTGTTGTGAGCGAGCCACCCGCTGTTGGATTTGAGAGAAAGGACTGGACTGGCTTGCGATTTGTGCTGCCTTGGTGCCTTAGCCGGGGCGTGGGAGGTGTTTGGTTTTGAAAGGGATGCTTGCTATTGGCCAGAGCTCAGATCGGCTTTTTATGTCCCATGGGCAGCGAATCTGGTACTTGATCTTGCGCTGCTTCAGTTAGGCTCCTGGGTGTTTTAGTGCCTATCTCCACTAACTCACGCTCAAGTGCCAGCAAGTACCTCGCTGTCCCCCAAAGCGGCGCCCCATTAATTTCCCTTCCCAGGCTGTCTAGTCGGCTTATGTGCCAGGAACCAAGAGCCTACGTCGGCTCAAGTGCTGGCTTGGCTGGCAGGGAGCGCCCCCATAAGCGGTACAACTCGGGAAAGGCCTCTTTTCTCTCCCGTGTTTTTTTTGGAGCAGCCAGCCTCTTAAACAGCGCCTCACGATCTTCCCCTTCCCAAACCCCAACTTTACTGTTGATCGCATCACCAATCCCTTTATTTCTCTCCCGTCTCCTTTTGGTCACCCCCTTCCCCCCCTCTCTGTCATTTCTCATCACCGCTGCTTGACAGGCCGCCCCGCCCATTCTCTCCTTTTTGTTCTCCTTCCGGCATCATGTTGTCCAGGAGTTTGTTGACAGTTGCTCGATGCGCCCGGCTGCGCCAGGTGCAGCAGCCCCTGCAGCACGCCTCCCTTCCTCTCTACTTCCGCCACGTCCGCAGCTATGCCGACAAGGTCGTCAAGGTCCCCCAAATGGCCGAGTCTATATCCGAAGGCACGTTGAAGCAGTGGTCCAAGCAGGTCGGCGACTTTGTCGAGCAGGATGAGGAGATCGCAACCATTGAGACCGACAAGGTGAGCAAGATTCAATCAATACTGCTATAGTGGTGGTCATCAACACCGGGCTAACGAGAGCATGGCTGATCAGATCGACGTCGCTGTCAACGCACCCGAGGCCGGCACTATCAAGGAGTTCCTCGCCAACGAGGAAGACACGGTTACGGTTGGCCAGGATCTCGTTCGCATGGAGCTTGGAGGCGCACCCTCCGAGGATGCCAAGAAGGCCTCGTCCGAGTCCAAGGAGGAACCAAAGAAGGAGACCGCCCCTGCATCGCAGGACAAGCCCGAGCCGCCCAAGAAGGACGAGTCCAAGCCGCCGCCGCCGCCGCCGGCCCCTGAGAAGAAGGAGCCCTCTCCGAGCCCCAAGCAGTCTCAGCCGTCCTCCAAAGAGTCCTCCGCCTCGGCACCCACTTTCGGAAGCCGGGAAGAGCGCAAGGTAGGCCTCCGAACCTCGTATTTGCGCCCGCTGGCGTCCGGGGTTTTGTCTGACTGTTGGTGATCTTGCAGGTTAAAATGAACCGTATGCGTCTCCGAATCGCCGAACGCCTCAAGCAGTCCCAAAACACTGCGGCGTCCCTGACTACCTTCAACGAGGTCGACATGTCGTCGCTGATGGAGTTCCGAAAGCTCTACAAGGACGATGTGCTCAAGAAGACGGGAGTGAAGCTCGGCTTCATGAGCGCCTTCTCCCGCGCCTGCGTCCTGGCCATGAGGGATCTACCCGCAGTCAACGCATCCATCGAAGGACCTAACGGCGGCGACACGATTGTATATCGCGACTACGTGGATATCAGCGTTGCTGTTGCTACTGAGAAGGGCCTCGTGACGCCTGTGGTGCGCAACGTCGAGACCATGGACATGGTCGGCATCGAGAAGGCCATCGCCGACATGGGCAAGAAGGTAAGTTTCAGATTCCAGCGCGCGGACCATTCCACGTCTTGCCATGCCTTCTCGTACTAATCTTGCTCTTGGACAGGCTCGCGACGGCAAGCTGACCATCGAGGATATGGCTGGTGGCACCTTCACCATCAGCAACGGCGGCGTGTTTGGCTCTCTCATGGGCACGCCCATCATTAACCTACCACAGAGCGCTGTGCTGGGTCTCCATGCCATCAAGGAGCGTCCCATCGCTGTCAATGGAAAGATCGAGATTCGGCCCATGATGTATCTGGCCCTGACCTACGACCATAGGCTTTTGGACGGCAGAGAAGCAGTGCAGTTCCTGGTCAAGGTCAAGGAGTATATCGAGGACCCCAGGCGTATGCTGCTATAAGGAGATGCCGCGCCTTTGCTAGCGGACGCAGCTCCATTGCCCGTGTTGTGAAGTTGTGCTCGTGGAGCCAGCACGATTTAGAGCAGTGGTGGGCGTCGGTTTGTGTACATTACATTGTCTGTCCAGTGAGGAGAAAAAAGGGTTACTCTAGAGGGCCAGGGATCTGGGTATCGGCTTGGAACACACCATAATTATAATTTCATCAAGCCTGGTTCGATATGGCGACCCCGCTGCAAGCGGCCCAGTTGACCTCGGGATATATGTGTTGTTTGCAAAAGCAGAAGCCAAGTGCATTCCATCGGTAGTGAGAGCGACATTTATGATATGCTTATTCAAGCTGGGCGGTCGCCAAGGCCAACTTATTGTTTTCCTAGTATCCGGGTTACATCACCAGACATGTCGCAGGTTAGGAGGCCCCCTTGAGGGCACTACACTGTACATCTATGTTTCGTCTCATCTTACTTTTCAGATATTCCTATTTCTAGCTACCCATCTCCACGTGCTATTCAGCCCTAGCTAATATGGCAGCAATGATCGAGTGAAGCCATGCCGTCCTTTGCCACGCAAAGGGCCGAGGCGATCAATTCGGGTGTAAACCAGAGGACACTGGTATACTTACTCAGGATACCTCTGTGAGAGGCCCAGACGGGTTTGCAGATCAAGAGCCTGAGAAAGCTTGATATCCGCTTTGTAGACTTGCTCTAATTGCTAATAGTAGGTAATACCGGACCACAGATATATGCAATGGCTGTTTATCTGCCAGGATCGGCTCCAGTGGTTGATGCTGTCAGCATTCTCGACACTCTCCGCCCTTTCAAAATAAAGACTCCTGAAACACAGGTAACAATCAACATAAGCTTTGTACTTGTATGTCCGTGTTGACTGGTACGAGAGACTGTCTATTAGTTCGCAGTAAGCTATATGATTGGATTTCAAATGGTTGGTTTAATATTTGTATTGCATTTAGTTTCTTTGAAAAAAAGAAGATGCTTTAATTAAATATCCAACGTAAATAATATACAATATATTATAAATTACACATCAAATTTAAATAAGTTTTATTTCAAGATAACTGTATATATATATGAACTAAATACATAGTATCTCAATTTATTGCTTATTTCAAAAAGCAAATGATTGATACTGGTATGTGTCCTCTCTCCATGTCGCACCGAGTATGTTATTCCTCACCCACAACACCCTACACGCGCAAGAACAGGTCTAAAAGACCGTGAGTACCAGAAGCACACAACAGGGCTCCATTGCCCAGGGCAGCAACAGTCAATTTTAGCCAAGAATCAGCCCCAGAACCTACCACGAGAGATGCATGAGCCTCTTGGCTATGGGCCAAGTAACAACCAGCTGCCTTTGTCAACGGAATGATATACTTTAACCCCAGGGCCATCGAAACATCGCCAAGGTTGCACAAAGGCGGTTTGTATAACAAGTTCCAATGCTCGGTCAAAGGGCAGAGTGAGTCAATCGGCGATTGAGACCATCCATAGCAGTGAAGTGCCGTCTGCATACCAAGAGCCTGGCCAAGAGGGTTTATATTAACCTACTGATTTGTCAACGACCCAACCAAGGAAATCCAGTGTAACACGGTTAGGCCTTAGTAAACATAGCGCTACGCTCTACTGATGCTGCGTTTCGTCGAAACCCTCACGGGAAAAGCAGACAGAGGTAACAGGACGATGACAAGAGACGGGTTGAATGCGACTAAGTCGACAACCTGAATGTCTTAGGCGGCTAGCAACGCCTTACTAAACTTCTGGCTTCGTATCCCGATTGCATGATATTGGTAGGAGACGAACCACAACAAATGATAAGAGACTGTTCGTCTTGAGTCCCGCGATGAACGTCAAAGGACGAGGGTAATATCAAATTGTCAGTGATTCTTATCCCAAGGAATCATGTACGAAGAGGCATTGAAACTGGACAGAAGAAACCAGAGAAGTCTTACGATATGATTTCAACGTAGCAACCTTCAATGTTCCCTGCGGTTATGACTTTCTAGAGAAGCATGCGTCCATTCTTTATGCTTTCATCTATGGATGCAAATGCGCTTTTCATTCAGGCAGGGCCACCTCGGCTGAAGTGGAAGTTGTGAGGCGGTGAGTAGTTTTCCCTTCCAACACATCGACAACCTGGGCGTTGTCGGTGATAGTGACCATGCTGGCGCTCTGCAAAACTTGCCAAGCGCTATGATTTGACGAGCCATTGTTGAAGCCAGAGCATAAGAGGCACGGCGCAGGGACAGCAACCCATCTGCTTTACCGCTTACCAGAGCTCCTCCCAAGAGCTTGAGCTTACAGCCAGTATGCTCAATTGCCCGCTGTGTGGACTGATCCTAGCTTGCATTGAAAATTCCGAGAAGTGTATTGAGGTTGAGTGGGAGGATGCAGATATTGTACTCGACGAATTGGCCACAAAGACAAACGACAACGAACACAGTCCGGGATCCATGGTAGTAGTGGAGGCCGATTCTCAAGTTTTCAGACCAATGTTATCTTCTAACACAGAGATCGAGATATTGCCCGTGTTTGGGGTGCCAATTCGATCGGAACCTGAGAACCGGTGCACTGGTGTTATCTTGCACTGAACGGATGAAGACACTGGTGCTCGCCGCAGAGCTTCAAATATAGGTCTTCTGCCAGGGCTTCCAGACAAGCAGCGGTTAGTGATGGGGACTGCTATGAGCGCTGTGCTATGCCCATACTTAGACACTTTCATTTCCCATCTGGACAATTGTGGTCTCAAAAGCAACAACCGCACTAGCAGCCAAACTGCTCTGGATCTTGGCAGACTATGTTGCTTTGAGCCATCGCTGGGGACTTGACAAACACTGAAGACCGAAGCAGTCTCGGTCCAAGATCGACAAGCCGGTACTGAGTTGGCAAGCATGCCACAAACATTCCAAGATGCTATCCGAATCACAAGGCACCTACAGCTCCCGTATCTCTGGATGAATAACCATTGCATGATCCATGATTCTGTCAGGGACTGGCAGATGGAATCGGCGCAAATAGGTCGCTCCTACTGATAGACGAGCTTGACTTTGTTCGCAAGCGCAGCAACTGGTGACGACACGGGGTTGCACTGTTCGTGTTACGGAATGTCAATGTTGTCATGTCGCACACCGATAGTCGACGGTCTCCTTGACATGATGCAAGACACAGCAAATACCATGTCTTTCATGCAAGAGTCCTCATAGCACAAATGCCGACCTGAGCCGTGACAGAGGAGATTTGGGACTTTTAACAAGCGCGAGCTCCTCGAGTGTTGGTACAAGATTGTTGGAACCTTTCCCAAGCGACAATTAATATTATTTAATTATTTTATAAGTATTATTAATATATAAGAAAATAATAAGATAATTTAATTATTAATTTAATTAAAATAAATATATTTAATATTTTTTTTTATAATTAATTAGAATTAATTAAAAAAAGATTTCTTTTATAAAGCTTATATTTTATAAAAAGATTTATTAAAAATAAACTTAAAATCCTTTAAATTTATTTTAATTATTTTTAATTAATTTAAACTAATTATAACTAATAATAATTAATTATAATTAATTATAATTTAAATTAATTTAAAGTTAATTAAAATTAATTAATTTTTTTATAATTTAATTAAAGCTTAATTAATACTATAAAATTATATTAATTTAAATTATAATTAAATAAACTAAATTAAATTTATAATTCTAACTAAGAAATTATTTATCTATTTTTAATCTTATTAAAATATCTTTTTTTATTTTAAAAGACTTTTTTAATATTAATATCTTTAATATTAAAAAAAATACTTCTTTTTTATTATCTTTTTATTATTCTATTTTATTTAAAAAGTAATTTAAATTTAATTATATTTAGCTATTTAATACTTATTTTAATTTTTATAATTAAAATAATATTTATAATTATTTTAAAAGATTTATTAACTTTTTAAAATTAATTATTTAATCTTTTATTATAATAAAAGAGATAGTTATAAAAAAAACTTTTATAAAATATTAATTAATAGTTAAATTACTTATTCTAATAAGTTATTTTTATTTTTTAAAAATTTAATTATATTTATTAACTTTTAATTAGTTAAAGGAATATATTTTATAATATATAATTATTATAAAGAATAATATAAAGCTTAAAAGAGATAGATTTAAAGAAAGTAAAAATAAAAAGAAAAAAAAAAGATTTATATTTTTAAAAGATAAAGTTATTTCTTTTCTTAATTTTCTTTTTTTATTTATTAATATCTATTTAATTTATAACTTTAATTTAAAGTAATTTTCTATTTATTTACCTTATATTCTTTAAAAATATTATTTTACTTTTTATTAAGTATTTTTATTTATTTTTAAAATAATAAAAAAAATATATATTTTTAAAAATATAAAAGTTAGAAATTAAAATATCTTAATAAAAAATATTATATTTAATTAAATTTAATTAATTACTTTATTAATTTATATATAAAAAGCTATAAAAAATAAATTATAATAATTATTTATTAAAATAAAACTTATTTTAAATAATAAATTATATTTAATTTTTTTTTTATTAATTTTTAATTAATTTTTTATTTATTAATTAAGTAAAATAAATTTAATTAATTAGTTTATTAATTAAAATTAAATATAATTAATTAATTAATTAATTAAAATTATAAATTAAAAACTAATTATAAATTAATTAATTAATTATTAATTAATTTTATAACTTTATATATTATAAAACTTTATTTAATATTATAATAAAATTAAAATAATAATAATTTATTTATTATTATATTTTACTTATATATTTTAATTTTTTAATATTAAAATATTTAATCTTTTAATAAAAACTTATAAATAAATTATTATTATTAATATTCTTTTTAAGAATTAAAAGATTAATAATTATATCTTCTTTTAAAATTATTAAAAGGCTTATTAAAAAATTATTAAGAATATTATTAATATATAAAAAGATATTAAACTTATCTTTTTTATTTTTAAATTTTTTTTAAAGATATATTAATCTTTTATAATACCTTTTATTACTTTTTATAATAATTAAAATAATAAAGTAAAGATTTCTATAAATAATAATCTTAATAAGTATATTAATAATATTATTATATAATTATTTAATATATATTTAATTTCTTTATATTTTAATATTTCTTTTTTTAAAAGAATTATTTTAATTATTTTAATAAATTATTAAAGCTTTTAACTTTTAAATACTAATCTTATTAAAAAGTAATTATTAATTTAAAATAAAACTAACTATTAATTCTTTAAATAATTATAAATTCTAATTAAAAAGAAAATATAAATAAAAAAGAAATAAAAAAAGATTAAAAAGACTTAAAAGATAATTAAAAAGAAATAAAATATTTTATTATATAAAAAAGTTAAATTTAATATATTAATTTAAAAGAAAATATCTTTTAATATAATAATATTTAAATAAATTATTTTTTTTATACTTTTATTTATTTAATTAATTTTAAAATTTTATTATTTAATCTTTATATTTAAATAATTATAATTTATATTAATTTAATCTTTAAAAAAAAAGAAATAATTAATTTTAATATAATATAATTAATATAATTAATTTAATATAATAAATATAATATTTATATTTTAAAGATATAATAATAATTTTTAATTATAATAAATATAATTATAATATATTAATTTAATCTTTAAATAAAAAATATAATTATATTAAAAGTATTATATATTATTAGTATTTAATAAAACTATTAATTAATTTTAAAACCTTAATTAAGCTTAATAACTTTATTTAACTATTAATTAATTATTTAATTATTAATTAACTATTTAATTATTAATTAATTATTAATTAATTATTTAATTATTAATTAATTATTTAATTTTAAAGTAATTTATAATAAGTATAAGATTTCTTTTTTAAAAATATAAATAGTATTTATTTAAAAAAGTTAATTCTACTTTTTAATCTTTTAAATTATCCTTTTAATATACTTAAGTTAAACTTAATATTACTTTTTAAAACTATAAAAAACTTAAATAACTTTTAATCTTTATATAGTAATAATAGTTTTTAGGATTTTTAAAAAGATATATATTTCTTAAATATTAAAAAGAATATAATTAAAAGCTAATATAATTATATTATCTTTAAAATTAAATTTTATTATAAAAACTTTAAGTTTTTTAATTTTAAACTTTAGTAATTATAATATTTTATTTATTTTAATATATAGTTATATAATATTCCTTTTAAAAATAAAAAAGAAAAGTTTCTTTATTTTTAATAGTATTTTTATAATAGTAAATTATAATTAATTTATTTTTATATATAAAAGAAGATAAAAATAAAAATAAAATAAAAAAAAAAAGAAATAATTATTTAATAGAATTAAATATATTTTTTTATATATAAAAAAAGATTATAAATAATTAATCTTTTTAATAAGAATTATTAAAACTTATAAAATAAATTTATTTATAATTAATAATATTATTTATAATATAGAAATTATATTTTATAATTTATAAAATTATTTTAAAAATAGATATTTAAATTAATAATATATTATTATAATTATAAATTTATATTTATAATTAAATTTAAAATTTAAAATTTAAATTTAAATTTAATTTTTTATATATATAAAAATAAATTAAACTTTTAAATTAAAATAATAAGATTAATATATTATAATTATATTTATTAATATTAAAAACTATTATTATATTTTTAAAATATAAATATTATATTTATTATATTAAATTAATTATATTAAATATATTATATTAAAATTAATTATTTTTTCTTTTTAAAGATTAAATATTATAAAATTAAAATATAATATTATAAAGTAGTAATTTAAATAGTTAAAAATAATAAAATAAATAAGATAAATAATTATAAGTAATTAGTAATTCTTATTAATTTAAAGTGATTTAATTATAATAAATTAATAATTTAAAATAATTTAATTATTTATATATATAAATAAGATTTATTTTTAAATATTTATTTAAATAGCTTTTTAATATTTAAAATATCTTTATTTAATAATATACTTTTAAATAAAAATTATTTTAATTATAATTAATTAATTTATATTATTACTTTATATTTATTACTTATTATTAATATAAACCTTATATATATTTTATTTTAATATTTTAAAGATTTAAAATAAAGAATTATTATATATTAAATATTCTTATTTAATAAATAAATTATATTTTAAATAATAATATAAAAAAAATAATATTAGAAAAATTATTTTTAATTAATATTAAATTTATTTACTTAATAAAATAAATTATAATTAAGATTTAATAACTTTAAAATATAGTTACTATATTTTAAGTATTTAAAAAAGAAGTTAAATATAAAATCCTTTTAATATTTAATAGAATTAAAAAAAACTTATAAAGGTTTCTTATATAGTATTAAGAATATTTATATAAGTATTAATTTAACTTTTTATATTTAAAAAATTAAATCTTATTTATAATTATTAAATTTAAAAGAAAAGTTTTTATTTAATTTAAATTTATATAATATAACTAACTTAAATATAATATTAAAATTAAATATAATAATAAGATTAATATTATTTTCTAAAGAGGATTTAAAAAATTTAAAAAAGCTATTAAAATAGCTTTTAAAGATTTTAATAAGAAATATTTTATAAAATAAAAATTAAATACTTTAAAATAAAAAAAAAGTATATCTTTTTATATTATATAGTTTTAATAAATTATTAATATATTAAATTAAAATAATAAACTATTTATAATAACTTTTTATAATAAATTAAAATAAAAAATAAGAAATAAATTAATTAAAATAAATAAATTTAAAGTATTTATTAATTATATAATAATTATAATATAAATTAATAATTAATTATATAAATAATAATTAGAAAAAAGAAATTATTAATTAATATAATAATACTATTTATAATAATTTAATTAAAAAAAAAAGATAATATAATAAAAAATTATTATAATATAGAAATTAATATAATATTTAAAACTTATAAAATTTAATATAATTAAATAATAAAATAATAAAAAGTATTTTAATTATAAATAATTAAAATATTTTTTAAAAAATTATTAATAAAATTTTTTTTTTTAATAAATATTTAAAATTAAATAATTAAATATTATTTAAATAAGTAATTATATAAATAAATATTAAATAATATATTATAATAATAATTATATAATATATTTATTAAAAAAATAAAATTTAAAATAGTTTTTAAAGGATAATAACTAATTATAAATTATTATTATATTAAATTAATAAGATAATATTTTTAAGAAATTAATTAATATTATTAATTTAAATAATTTATTAAATATATTATATATAATAAAGAAATTTATAAAAAAATATAATAAGAATCTTATAAAGAAAGATTAAAAATAAATAAATAAATTTATTAATAAAATAATAATTAAAAATAAAAAATAAGCTTTTATATAAATTAAAAAATAAAAATAAAAAAAAAAAAAACTTTATAATATTAATTTTAAAAGAAATAAAAAATTATTAATAATTAAAAATATTAAAAAGATAATAAAATTTAATATTAATAGAAAATAAATAATAAATAATTATTATTAAAGAAATTTTATAAAAAATAAATTAATAAGATAAATAATTAAAATAAAAAATATAATTTAATAAAAATTTTTAATTTTATTATAAAACTAAAGAATATTTAAATTTATTTTAAATAATATATATTTATAATAAATATTTAATATATTTCTAGTTAAAGATTAAATATAAATTCTTATTATAATAATTTTAAAATTATAAGATCTATATATACTTATAAAATAAATTAAAATTTTAAGAAATTTATTAAATAAATAATAATAAAAAGTATATAAAACTATATTTAAAAATTAATTATTTTTTATTTTATATAATAAAAAAAAGAATAATTAATATTTATATAATAATATAATATAAAGTATATTATTTAAAGAAACTTAAAGTATAATATTATTTAAAAAAAGAAATAATATAAAAAATATAAATATATTTATATATAAATTAATATATAATTTAATTTATTAAAGAAATTAAAATAATAATTATTAAAAAAGCTTTAAAATAGTTTTATTAAATAATATAAAATAAATTTATAAAAGAAAGTATAATATTAAATAAAAAAGTATTAAATTAAAAAGTATTAAAAGATTATTATAAATAAATTAAAATTATTAAAGAAAAAATATAAAAAAAACTTAAAAAAGATTTAAAAAAATTAATAAAAATTAAATATATTAAATAATATTAAAATTTAATTAAAAAAAGTATAATATATAATTATTAAAAAAAAATAAAAATAATAAAACTTTAAATATTATAAAAAGACTTTATAATATAATAAAAATATATTTATTAATAAATTTATAATAAGAAAATAAATAAATAAATATTAAAAAATAAATATAATTTTTTTTAGAAAATTAAATAAAAAATAAAATTAAAAAAATTTTAAAAGCTACTTTTAATTATATATTAATATTAATAAAAATATAATTTAATAATTATAATATATATATTTTAATTAATAATAATATATAAAAAATTTTTATTATATTATAACTAATTAATAAACTTAAAATTTTATAAGCTTATAAAAAAATATTATATAATTTATATATAATAAATAAGAATTAAATTTAATATAAAAAAGATTAAATTAATTAAGAAATTATATAATTTTTTATTAAAATTAATAAATTATATATTTTAATCTTTTTTAATATTATAAATATAATAAAATATAATATAATATTAAAAATATTATAATTATAATAGTATAATTTATATATTAATTAATTTATTAATTAAATAATATAATTAAAATAATTATATTAAAAATAATTAAAAAAGAATTTAATCTTTATAGCTTTTTAAAGATAAAATATATATAAATTATTAATTTATAAAGTATTTTTATATTTTAAAAGAGAATAATTTAAAGAAATTATAATAATATTAAAAGAATATTATAAATATATAAAGTTATTTTAATTAAAATTAAATATAATATTATTATTATATTTATATTATAATTATAAAATATTATTAAAACTAAAAATTATATTTAAGTTTTAAAAGATTTATAATTTAAATAAATTATAATTTAAAAAATTAAAAAAATATTTAAAAAAGAAGCTTTAAAAGAATTTTATTTAATTATTTAAATTATTAATAAAATATTTAATCTTTTAAATATTAAAAAAGAATAATAAATAAAAAATATATATTAATTATTAATAACTTAATAATATTATAATTAAAAACTAATATTTATTATTATTAATTATTAAGTTATATAATAAATTATATAATATTAATTAGTTTATAATATTAAATTTATTAAAAATTTATAATTTAATTTATATTAAAAAAGAATATAAATAGAAGATTATATTTAAAATTTAATTAAAATATTTTAAATATTTTATTATATTTTTTAAATTTATAAATATTTTAATATTTTTTTAAAATTTAATTAATAATATACTTAAGAAATATTTTAATAATTTTATTATTATTTATTTTAATAATATTTTTATTTATTTTAAGATATTAAAAGAATATTAATAATATATTTATAAAGTATTTTAAAATTTTTAAGTAGTAAATCTATTAATAAACCCTAGTAAAAACTAATTTTATATATAAAAAATATTATATTTTAAATATTTAATTTAATTAAATAAAATATAAATAAATTTAATAAAACTTAAAATAATTAAAAACTAATTAATATTTAAAAATATTAAAAAAATTTAATTCTTTTTAAGATTTATAAATTATTATAAATAATTTTTAAAAAAATATAATAAATTAATAATTATATTAATAAATCTTATTAAAAAAGATAAAGCTTTTAATTAAATAAAAAAATACTAAAAAATATTTAATAAAATTAAAAAATATCTTTTTAATAAATTAATAATTAAAATTATAAATTTTAAATAATCTTATAAATTAAAAATAAATATATTTAATTATATTTTAAAAGAATAATTTAAATAATATAATAATAATAAATTATTATATTTAATAATATTCTTTTTAAAGAAATTATATAAATTAAAATTTAATTATTAAATTTATAATAAGAAATTAATAATTATTATTAAATATTTTAAAAAATAAAAATTATATTTAAATAAAATAATATATTTAATTATAATATATATAAATTATAAAAATCTTATATACTTTATAAACTTTAAAGAATTTAATAAATAATAAATAAAATAAATAAAATTCTTTTTAAAATTTAATTTTAAAATCTTATATTATAAAGAATTTAATAATAATTAAATAAATATTTTAAATTAAAAATTAAATTATAAATAAGAAATACTTATAAATATATAAATAATTATATAAATAAATTTAAATAAAACCTTTAAAGGAATTTTATAATAAATTTCTTTTATAAAAATATAAATATTATTAAATAATATAAAGAAATAAAAAATATATTAATACTATAAAAATAATTTATTTATTAAATATAAACTAATAAAAAATTATTTTATTATATATAAAAATTATATTTATATATTATTAATACTTAGAAAAAAATATATAAAAAAAATTTATAAAATTAAAATATATAAATATTAAAGAATTATATAAATTATAATAAGAATTTAATAAATATATAATTTTTTATAATTTAATTAAATTATAAAAAATATTATTAAAAAATATTTATAATATAATTTTAATAAGATATTAAAATATAAAATATATAAAGAATTATAATTTATATTAATATTAAATAAATTTTAATATTTAATTATTATAAATTTTATTATTAAATTATTAAAATTTAAAGATTTAATAATAGAAATAAAATATAATAATATTTTAATAATTTTTAAAAGGCTTATTAAATATATATATTTTTTATTATTTAAAAAGATATATTTAATAAAATAATTAATATTTATCTTTTTAAGAATTATTATAGCTAATTATAAATTATTATATAAAATTATTATTAATAGAAAGATTATATTTATATTAAAATTTTATATTTCTTTTATAAAATAATTAAAAGTAAATAAAAAGCTTATAATAATTTATTATTTATATATTAATAAATAAATTAAATAATTAAATTAAATATTAAAAACTTATTTATATAATTATATTAATTATAAATAAAATAATTAAATAAAACTTTTATTTTTAATTTAATTTATATATAATAGCTTTAAAATAGAAATAATAAAGATATTATTATTCTTTATAAATTATAATTAAAAATTTAAGATTTACTAATAATTATAAGATAAAATTAATATAAAATTTATAATTCTTAAAATAGAATATTTTAAAAAGTTATATATATCCTTAAAAATAAAATTAAAATTTATATAAAAGTATATTATATATTATTATAACTAGAAAAAAATAAAAAGATTATTCTTTTTAAAAAGAAATATAATTTATTTATTATAAAAAAATATTATAATAAAATAACCTAATAATAAATTAAATTATAAAAAATTAAAACTATTTAAAATTTTATAAAAGATATTAATATTTAATTATAAATTATTACTATTAAAATTAATATATATTTATAATATTTTCTATATATCCCTATTAGAATTAATTCTTTAAAAAGCTTAATTAAATAAATTAATAAAAATAGAAATAAAAGAAAAAGAATATAATATTAAGAAAATATTTAAATAAAGAATATTTAATAAGAAATATTTAATTAAATAAAAAGATTATAATAATAAAAAAAATATTTAAAAACCTATTAAATATTTAATATATTATAAAAAAAAGCTTTAATAATTCTATTAATAGATTTAAAATTAATTAATATCTATTTATTTAAATTAATAGTATTCTAATTAATTATATTAAAATTACTAGTAAATTATATTTTAATAATAATATTTAATTTTCTTTTTTTTTATTTTTTTAATTTATTTATATTTTTTAAATTATATTATACTATTTAAATATTCTTTTTATAAAAAGAATAATATTATTTTTATAAATAAATTAGATAAATAGAAATCTTATTTATCTTCTTTTAAAAATTTAAAAACCTCTTTTTTTATTTATTTTAGTTTATTTTAAATATTTTATTTTAATAATTATATAAAATACTATTATAGTTAATATACTATCTTTTTAATTAATTAAATAATAATATATATAAATATTTATAAGAATATTTATTTTATTATAAGATTAATTATAATAAATATATTTTAAATATCTTTTTATTTTTTTTATTATCTTATACTATAAATTATTTTTAAAATAATATATATAAAATATAACTTTAAATCTATTTTAAAGGATCTTATTTAATAAAGTATTATAATTATATAATAACTTAAATTTCTATTTCTTAATATATCTTAATAATATTTTATTAGAAGGAAATAGAAAAAATTAAAAAAAGAGTTTATACTTATAATAGAAATTAAAATCTAATAATATAAATCTTAAAAAGTAGCTAAAGTTATTAGAATATTAACTTAAAAAGGAGATATTATATTATAAAATTAAAATATAATATTATAAGATAGTAATTTAAATAGTTAAAAATAATAAAATAGATAAAATAAGTAATTATAAGTAATTAATAATTCTTACTAATTTAAAGTAATTTAATTATAATAAATTAGTAATTTAGAATAATTTAACTATTTATATATATAGATAAGATTTACCTTTAAATACCTACTTAAATAGCTTTTTAGTATTTAAAGTATCTTTATTTAATTATATACCTTTAAATAAAAGCTATTTTAATTATAATTAATTAACTTATATTATTACTTTATATCTACTGCTTATTATTAGTATAAACCTTATATATATTCTATTTTAGTACCTTAAGGGTTTAAAGTAAAGGATTATTATAAGAAAGTACTTTTTCTATAAGTAATAATATTATAATTAAATTTAGAAATAAATTAAATTTAAATACAGTTAAATAATTAATATTATTAAAAAGTTAGAAAATTAAAAATATAGAAGAATTAAAAGAAGAATTATTAATAAAAGAAAAAGAAGAAGAAAAAGAAAGATAAAAAATTTAAATAATTTATTATTTTATTAAATATTTTATTTATATTATTAGTTATTTTATTAATTATTTAATTAAATATTTATTAATTATTATATTAAAGTTTTTATTATATAATTTATTTATTTTTTAGTAATAATATTATTAGTTATTTAATTAGTTATTTAATTATTTATTTAAATAACTATTTAAATAACTATTAAATTATCTATTTAATAAACTATTTAATTATTTTAATATCTATTTAATTAACTATTTAATTAACTATTTTAATATTTATTTAATTAACTATTTAATTAACTATTTTAATATCTATTTAATTAACTAATTAAAATCTTTAATATTCTTTATATTTATTTATTAAGATATATATTTATAATAGGTCTTAATAATATAGCTAATTAATATATTATTAAAATATCAGCTTAAGGTATTTTAAATTTAAAAACTAGAATATTCTATACTTAAAATAGAGGTTATTAGTTTAAATCTAATTTAAAGTAATATTTTTTTTATTTTTTTAAATATTAAAAGAATTATTTATTTTATCTTTCTTTTTAAAGAATAATTCTTTTAATTCTTTTAAAATATTTAAAAACTTTTAAACTTTTTATTTCTTTTTATATTTCTAATAATATAAATCTTATAATTACCTATTAAGATTATTATAAATAAATTTATTAATTATATTTAAATAACTAAATTAAAAGAAATATATAAAGATTATTAAATTATAAATATTTAATTATTTAAGGCCTTTAAATACTTAAATATAAATATATTTATTTAAATTTTATTTTTAAAAAGATTAAAAATTTAAAAAAGTTTTTAAAAAAAAATAAAAAAAAAATAAAAAAGATAAAAAAAATTACTTAAAACTAAATTTAAATTAATAACCTCTACTTTAAGTTTAAATAACTAAATATTATTAAATACTTAATTACTTCTAGCTAATAATATAATAGTATATTAAACTAATTATACTATTTAAGCTTTTTTAAAAAAATAATAAAAAGAATTAAAAGCTTTTTAATTATTTAAAAATAAAAAGAGTTTATTTAAAATTAAAGTTAAATTAGTAATCTTTAACTTATTTAATAGCTTTATTCTTATTTTATAAATTAATATAGCTAAGAAAGATACTAACTATTATTTAAAAATAAAGTTAATATATTAATTATTATATTATTTAGGCTTATTAAGAATTCTTATCTTATAGTTAAATATAAGGATTATTTAAAGGTTTTATTATTTTCTTTTTATAAAAGGTTTTATAAAATTTCCTTTAAAAAGAGGTTAAAAATAACTATAAAATAAATATTTTTTAAAAAGAATTTAATTAATTTTTTAAAAAATTAATACTAAATAATTAATTAAAAGATTAATAGCTAAATTAATTAATTAATTTTTTTAAAAATTAATACTAATTAATTTATAAATTAATTAAAAGCTAATTAATTTATAAATTAATTAAATATTTTATTAAATATTTAATTATAAAAGAATAAAAATTAATATACTTTTATTTAAGCTTTTAAAGACTTTAAATAGTTAAATATTTATAATTTAATTATTCTAATATATCTCTTTTAATTTAGTTCTTTAAATATAACTAATAATCTATTTATAATAATCTTAATAGATACTTTTAAGACTTATATACCCCTTATAAGATAAATATTAAATAAAAAATAATTTAATTAATTTTATAACCTTATTTATTATATATATCTTTTTATTTAATTATATTTAATTATATTTTTCTTCTTTTTATTATAATTAATACTTTTTTTATTAAAAGATAATTTATTAAATTTTAATAAGATATAATTATTTTTTAAATAAAAGATATAATTATATTAAAAGTATTATATAATATTAATATTTAATAAGATTATTAATTAACTTTAAAATTTTAATTAAATATAATAATTTTATTTAATTATTAATTAACTATTTTAATTTTAAATAATTTATAATAAATTTAATTTTATTTATTTATTTAATTTTTAATCTTTTAAATTATTCTTTTAATATATATAAACTAACTTTTAAATTACTTATTATAATTTTTAAAAGCTTAAATAATCTTTTATAAATTATTCTTAATAATATTCTTTTAAATAAATAAAAAATTATATACTTTTTAGCTATTAATAAAAAAATAATTAAAATTTAATAAGATTATATTATTTTTAATATTAAAATCTTTAATAAAGCTTTTTAAATTATTAAAATTAAGCTTTAAATATATTTTAATTATTTTAATTTTTAGTTACTTAATTAAGTCTTTAAGAAAAAAAATAAAATATTTTTTAAATTAAATTTTATTCTTTTTTATTATTTTAAACTTTAAATTAATTTTAAATAATAATTATAAATTATAATTAATTTCTTTTTTATATATAAAAGAAAATAGAAATAGAAAAAAAAAAAAATAATTAAATTAAATATACTTTTTTATATATAAAAAAAGAATTATAAATTATTAATTTTTCTAATAAAAATTATTAAAGCTTATAAAGTAGATTTACTTATAATTAATAATATTACTTATAATATAAAGATTATATCTTATAATTTATAAAACTATTTTAAAAATAAATATTTAAATTAATAATATATTATTATAATTATAAATTTATATTTATAATTAAATTTAAAATTTAAAATTTAAATTTAAATTTAACTCTTTATATATATAAAGAAAGATTAAATCTTTAAATTAAAATAATTAAATTAATATATTATAATTATATTTATTATAATTAAAAATTATTATTATATCTTTAAAATATAAATATTATATTTATTATATTAAATTAATTATATTAAATATATTATTTTAAAATTAATAATTTTTTCTTTTTAAAAATTAAATTAATATAAATTATAATTATTTAAGTAAATTATAATTATTATTATTAAATATAAATTATTTTAATTAATAATTAATAATAATTATTAAATTTTTATAAATTTTAATAAATATTTATTAATTTAATTTAATAAAATTATTATAAAATAAAATTTAATTAAAATTATTATATTTTATTATAATTAATTATTTATTATTTTATATTTATTAAATATTAATAATATTTAAAAGATTATTATTTATTTTAATTTAATTTTTAAAAAATAAAAAATAATAAGTTTTAATATAATTTATTTAATATAATTAATATAATATAATAAATATAATATTTATATTTTAAAAATATAATAATATTTTTTAATATTAATAAATATAATTATAATATATTAATTTTATTTTTTAAATAAAAGATATAATTATATTAACTCTTAAATAAAGAATATAATTATATTAAAAGTATTATATATTATTAATATTTAATAAGACTATTAATTAATTTTAAAATCTTTATTAAACCTAATAACTCTATTTAACTACTATTACGAAATCAAAGTATAATACTATAAAGTAGTAACCTAAGCGGTTAAAACCAGTAGAATAAATAAGATAAGTAATTATAAGTAATTAATAATTCTTACTAATTAAAAATAATTTAATTATAATAGATTAGTAATTTAAAATAATTTAACTATTTATATATATAAATAAAGTTTATTTTTAAATATTTATTTAAATAGCTCTTTAGTATTTAAAATATTTTTATCTAATAATATACTTTTAAGTAAAAGCTATTTTAACTATAATTAATTAACTTATATTATTACTTTATATTTATTACTTATTATTAATATAAAATCTTTATATATTCTATTTTAATACCTTAAAGATTTAAAATAAAGGATTATTATATATTAAATACTTTTATTTAATAAATAAACTGCACTTTAAGTAATAATATAAAAGGAACTATATTAGGATCTTAATTAATTAATTCCAAACTGATTTATACTATAAAGTAAGCTATTACTAAAATCTAATAGTTAAAAGGATAGTTTATTATAATATAAGTCTATATTAGAGGTATTAAATATAAAATACCTAAGGTATTTTTAAGAAAAAAGAAAAACTTATAAAGATTCCTTATTTAATATTATATCTATATTTAAAAGTATAACTATAATTTCCTATATATTACTAACTAAATCCTTTTTATAGCTACTAAGCTTAAAAAGAAAATACTTATTTAATTTAAACTTATATAATAAGACTTCCTTAAGAAGTTAATAACTAAATAATAAAAGAAAATATAAGATCTATTTATAAATAGATTTAATACTTTTAAGAAAGTAATTAAAAATATCTTTAAAGATTCTAATAAGAAAAGATTAATTAAATAATAACTTTAGTAGTTATAATAGATTAAATTAATTACCTTCTATATAGTAAAGTTTTAATAGATTATAACTAATTTAAAATAAAATAATAAACCTTTTATAATCTCTTTTTATAATAGATTAAAATTTAAAATTAAAAATAAACTTATAAAAATAGATTAATTAAAGAAGTTTCCTAAGTATATAACTATAGCTATATAAATTAATAATTAATTATATAAGTAATATCTTAAGAAATAAAAATAATAATTATAAACTTTTTATTTTAAATAAGCTAATTAGAAAAAGAAAATAATATAATAAAAAACTACTACTATATAGAGAAATATTTAATATAAAGAATCTATAAAGCTTAATACTACTAAATAGAAGCTTAAGAAGTATTTTAACTATAGAAAAGAAAAATACTTTATTAGGAATTATTATTAAAAAAAGAAGTTTTAAAAGATTTTAAAACTAAAATACTAAATAAATATTACTTAGGAAATATAATATAGAAATAAATACTAAATAATATACTATAATAATAATTATATTATATACCTTTTAAGGAAATAAAATAATAATTAATACTTAAAGTATATAAAATAATCTAAAATAATAATAGTTATATAATAATATAATTTTAAAAATAGAATACTTACTTATTAAAAGATTACTTTAAAAAGGATAATAAATATTACTTACTTTAAAAACTTATTTAAGATAGTATACCTTTTAAAGGATAAAATAGAATAATATACTAAAAACCTAATAGAAAAAAATAATAATTAAATTAATAAATTTATTAGTAAAATAACTATTAAAAATAAAAAATAAGTTCTTATTTAAATTAAAAAGTAAAAAGAAAAAAAAAAAAACTTTATAATATTAATTCCTAAAAAATAAGGAATTAAATAGTAACTAAAAGCGTTTTAGAAATATTAGAACTTAGTATTAGTAGGTAATAACTAATAGATAGTAATTATAAGAGAAAATCCTTAAAAAGCTAATTAAGAAAAATAATAGTAGAAATAAGAAATTTATTTATATAAAGATTTATAATTTTATTATAAAACTAAAGGATATATATAATTATTTTAAATAATATATATCTATAATAAATACCTAATATATTTTAAGTTAAAAGTAAAATATAGCTTTCTATTAAGATAATATAAAAACTATTAAATTTATACTTATTTATAAAAAGAATTTAAATTTTAGGAGGTTTATTAGATAGATAATAATAAAGAATATATAAAGTTATATATATAAACTAATTATCTCTTACCTTATATATTAAAAGAAAGAATAATTAATATTTATATAATAATATAATATAAGATATATTACTTATAAAAACTTAAGGTATAGTACTATCTTAAGATAAAAATAGTATAATAAGTATATATATATCTTTAACTAAGTAAAATTATAAAAAGACAGTTTAGTAAAAAACCTAGCTAACTAATAAAAAAAAAAGCTTTAAAGTAGCTCTATAAGACACCTTAGGTAGAATCCTTAGAATAAATCTTAGTAATAATATTTATAAAGATAATAACTAATAAAGAAATATCTAATTAATAAATTTTAAAAGATTATTATAAATAAATTAAATTAATTAAAGAAAAAGTAAAAAAGAAATTTAAAAAGAATTTAAAAAAGTTAATAAAAGATAAATATATTAAATAATATTAAAGTCTAATAAATTAAAGTAATAAAATCTATAATTAATAAAAGAAAGCTAAAATAATAAAACTTTAAGCTTATAAAATAAACTTTATAATAAAGTAGAAAGATATCTATTAGTAAATTTATAATAAAAAAATAAATAAATAAATATTAAAATATAAGTATAATCCTTATTAGGAGATTAAATAAGAGGTAAATTATAAAGAACTTTAAAAGCTACTTTTAATTATATATTAATACTAATTAAAATATAATTTAATAATATAGAAATAACTATATTAATTAATAGTAGTATATAAAGAAACTATATTTCTTTATAACTAATTAATAAACTTAAGATTTTATAAATTTATAAAGAAGATTTATATAAATTATTTATAGTAAAAAGAAATTAAATCTAATATAATAATAGAATAGTTAACTAAAAAACTATATAATTTCTTATTTAAATTACTTTCTAATCTATTTTAATAATCTTAGATATTATAAATATTATAAATTATAATATAATATTAGGAATACTATAATTATAATAGAATAATTTATATATTAATTAATTTATTAATTAAATAATATAATTAAAATAATTATATTAAGAATAATTAAGAAAAAACTTAACTAATAAAGCTTCTTAATAATAGAATATATATAAATTATTAGTTTATAAAGTTTTATTATATCTTAAAGAAGATTAATTTAATAAAATTATAATAATATTAAAAAAATATTATTAATATAAGAAGCTATTTTAATTAGAACTTAAAATAATATTATTATTATATTTATATTATAACTATAAAATACTATTAAAACTAAGAATTATATTTAAATTTTAAAAAATTTATAATTTAAATAAATTATAATTTAAAAAATTAAAGAAATACTTAAAAAAAAATCTTTAAAAGGATTTTATTTAATTATTTAAGTTATTAATAAGATATTTAATTTTATAGGTTTTAAAAAAGAATAATAAATAGAGAATATATATTAATTATTAATAACTTAATAATATTATAATAAAAAATTAATATCTATTACTATTAATTATTAAATAATAAAATAAATTATATAATATTAGCTAGTTTATAATATTAAATTTATTAAAAGCTTATAATTTAATTTATATTAAAAAAGAATATAAATAGAAAATTATATTTAAAATTTATTTAAATTATTTTAAATACCTTATAATACCTTTTAAACTTATAAATATTTTAATATTATTTTAAAACCTAATTAATAATATATTATAAAAGTATTTTAATAATTTTATTATTATTTATCTTAATAATATTTTTATTTATTTTAAAATATTAAAAGAATATTAATAATATATTTATAAAATACTTTAAAATCTTTAAGTAATAAATTTATTAGTAAACCCTAATAAAAGCTAATTTTATATATAAGAAGTATTATATTTTAAATATTTAATTTAATTAAATAAAATATAAATAAATTTAATAAAACTTAAAATAATTAAAAATTAATTAATATTTAAAAATATTAAAAAAATTTAATTCTTCTTAGGATTTATAAATTATTATAAATAATTTTTAAAAGAATATAATAAATTAATAGTTATATTAATAGATTTTATTAAAAAAAATAAAGCTTTTAATTAAATAAAAAAGTATTAAAAAACTTTTAATAGAATTAAAAAGTAATTTCTTAGTAAATTAATAATTAAAATTATAAATCCTAAATAATCCTATAAATTAAAAATAAATATATTTAATTATACTTTAAAAGAATAATTTAAATAATATAATAATAATAAAATTTTATATTTAATAATATTCTTTTTAAAGAAATTATATAAATTAAAATTTAATTATTAAATTTATAATAAGAAATTAATAGCTATTATTAAATATTTTAAGAAATAAAAATTATATTTAAGTAATACTATATATTTAATTATAATATATATAAATCATAAAAATTTTATATATTTTATAACCTTTAAGAAACTTAATAAATAATAAATAAAATAAATAAAATTTCTTTTAAAATTTAATTATAAAATCTTATATAAGAAAAGATTAAATAATAATAAAATAAATATATTTAATTAAAGATTTAATTATAAATAAAAAATACTTATAAATATTTAAATAATTATATAAATAAATTTAAATAAAACCTTTAAAAGAATTCTATAATAAATTTCTCTTATAAAGATATAAATATTATTAAATAATATAAAAAAATAAAAAATATATTAATATTATAAAAATAATCTATTTATTAAATATAAATTAATAAAGAATTATCTTATTATATATAAGAATTATATTTATATATTATTAGTATTTAAAAGAAAATATATAAAAGAAATTTATAAAGTTAAAATATATAAATATTAAGGAGTTATATAAACTATAATAAAAGTTTAATAAATATATAATTTTCTATAATTTAACTAAGTTATAAAGAATATAATTAGGAAATATTTAAAGTATAATCTTAATAAGATATTAAAGTATAAAATATATAAAAAATATAATAATTTTTTATTTTAAATTCTTAAGGTATTAAAATAAAATATATATAAGGTTTATACTAGTAGTAAATAATAAATATAAAGTAATAATATAAGTTAATTAATTATAGTTAAAATAGCTTTTATTTAAAAATATATTATTAAATAAAAATATTTTAAATATTAAAAAGCTATTTAAATAAATATTTAAAAATAAATATTACTTATATATATAAACCTTTAAATTATAAATCTATTATAATTAATTACTTCTTTATAGTAACTAATTATAATTCTATTATAAATAATTATTTCTTTAGAATAATCTTACTTATTTTATTTATTTATTATTTTTAACTATTTAAATTATCTACTTTATAGTACTTTATTTTAGTTTTATAATATAATATCTCCTTTTTAAATTAATATTTTAATAACTTTAATTATTTTTTAAAATTTAATTTATTAAATCTTAAATTTCTATTATAGGTATTAAACTCTTTTTTTAATTCTTTAGATTTCTTTCTAATAATTATATCTTTAAGTTATATTAAGAAATAAAAATTTTAAATATTTTAAAATTATAATACTTTATTAAATAAGATCCTATATAATAACTTTAAAGTTATATTATATATATATTATTTTAATTATAAGTTAGTTTATAAGATAATTAAAAAAATAAAAAGATATTAAAAATATATTTATTATAGTTATTCTTATAATAGAATAGATATTCTTATAAGTATTTATATATACTATTATTTAATTAATTAAAAAGATAATATACTAATTATAATAGTATTTTATATAATTATTAAAGTAAAATACTTAAAATAAAAAGAAATAGAAGTAGAAAAGAAGCTTTTAAAGTTATTTATATATTTAGTTTACTTATAGAAGTAATATTATTTATTTTATAAAAAGAATATAAAAATAATATAATATAATTTATAAAATATAAATAAATTAAAAAAATAAAAAAGAAAAAAATTAAATATTACTATTAAGATATAATCTATTAATAGTTTTAATATAATTAATTAAAATACTATTAATTTAAATAATCTTATATTTATTAATATTAAATTTATTAATAGAACTATTAAAGCTTCTTTTTATAATATATTAAATATTTAATAGGTTTTTAAATATTTTCTTTATTATTATAATCTTTTCATTTAATTAAATATTTCCTATTAAATATTCTTTATTTAAGTATTTTCTTAATATTATATTCTTCTTTTTCTATTTTTATTTTTATTAATTTATTTAATTAAACTTCTTAAAAGATTAATTCTAATAGAAATATATAGAAAATATTATAAATATATATTAATTTTAATAATAATAATTTATAATTAAATATTAATATCTTTTATAAAACTTAAAATAATTTTAATTTTTTATAATTTAATTTATTATTAAATTATTTTATTATAATATTTTTCTATAATAAATAAATTATATCTTTTTCTTAAAAGGATAATTCTTTTATTTTTTTCTAATTATAATAATATATTATTTATTATTATATAAATTTTAATTTTATTTTTAAAAATATATATAACTTCTTAAAGTATTTTATTTTAAGAATTATAAATTTTATATTAATTTTATTCTATAGTTATTAATAAATCTTAGGTTTTTAATTATAATTTATAAAGAATAATAATATTTTTATTATTTCTATTTTAAAGCTATTATATATAAATTAAATTAAAAATAAAAATTTTATTTAATTATTTTATTTATAATTAATATAATTATATAAATAAACCTTTAATATTTAATTTAATTATTTAATTTATTTATTAGTTTATAAATAATAAATTATTATAAGTTTTTTATTTATTTTTAATTATCTTATAAAAGAAATATAGAATTTTAATATAAATATAATCTTTTTATTAGTAATAATCTTATATAGTAACTTATAATTAGTTATAATAATTTTTAAAAAAATAAATATTAATTATTTTATTAAATATATTTCTTTAAATAATAAGAAATATATATATTTAATAAGTCTTTTAAAGATTATTAAAATATTATTATATTTTATTTCTATTATTAAATCTTTAAATTTTAATAGTTTAATAATAAAATCTATAATAATTAAATATTAGAATTTATTTAATATTAATATAAATTATAATTTTCTATATATTTTATATTTTAATATCTTATTAAAATTATATTATAAGTATTTCTTAATAATATCTTTTATAATTTAATTAAGTTATAAAAAATTATATATTTATTAGATTCTTATTATAATTTATATAATTCTTTAATATTTATATATTTTAACTTTATAAATTTTCTTTATATATTTTTTCTTAAATATTAATAATATATAAATATAATTTTTATATATAATAAAATAATCTTTTATTAATTTATATTTAATAAATAAATTATTTTTATAATATTAATATATTTTTTATTTTTTTATATTATTTAATAATATTTATATTTTTATAAAAGAAATTTATTATAAAATCCTTTTAAAGGTTTTATTTAAATTTATTTATATAATTATTTATATATTTATAAGTATTTCTTATTTATAATTTAATTTTTAATTTAAAATATTTATTTAATTATTATTAAATTCTTTATAATATAAGATTTTAAAATTAAATTTTAAAAAAAAATTTATTTATTTTATTTATTATTTATTAAATTCTTTAAAAGTTATAAAATATATAAAGTTTTTATAATTTATATATATTATAATTAAATATATTATTCTATTTAAATATAGTTTTTATTTTTTAAAGTATTTAATAATAATTATTAATTTCTTATTATAAATTTAATAATTAAATTTAAATTTATATAGTTTCTTTAAAAAAAATATTATTAAATATAATATTTTATTATTATTATATTATTTAAATTATTTTTTTAAAATATAATTAAATATATTTATTTTTAATTTATAAGATTATTTAAAATTTATAATTTTAATTATTAATTTATTAAAAAGATATTTTTTAATTTTATTAAATATTTTTTAATATTTCTTTATTTAATTAAAAGTTTTATTTTTTTAATAAGATTTATTAATATAATTATTAATTTATTATATCTTTTTAAAAATTATTTATAATAATTTATAAATTCTAAAAAAAATTAAATTTCTTTAATATTCTTAAGTATTAATTAACTTTTAATTATTTTAAATTTTATTAAATCTATTTATATTTTATTTAATTAAATTAAATATTTAAAATATAATATCTTTTATATATAAAATTAGCTTTTATTAGGATTTATTAATAGATTTATTATTTAAAGATTTTAAAGTATTTTATAAATATATTATTAATATTCTTTTAATATTTTAAAGTAAATAAAAATATTATTAAAATAAATAATAATAAAATTATTAAAATACTTTTTAAATATATTATTAATTAAATTTTAAAAAGATATTAAAATATTTATAAGTTTAAAAGATATAATAAAATACTTAAAATATTTTAAATAAGTTTTAAATATAGTTTTTTATTTATATTTTTTTTTAATATAAATTAAATTATAAGCTTTTAATAAATTTAATATTATAAACTAATTAATATTATATAATTTATTATATAATTTAATAATTAATAATAATAAATATTAATTTTTAATTATAATATTATTAAGTTATTAATAATTAATATATATTCTTTATTTATTATTTTTTTTTAATATTTAAAGGATTAAATATTTTATTAATAATTTAAATAGTTAAATAAAATCTTTTTAAAGATTCTTTTTTAAGTATTTTTTTAATTTCTTAAATTATAATTTATTTAAATTATAAATCTTTTAAAATTTAAATATAATTCTTAATTTTAATAATATTTTATAATTATAATATAAATATAATAATAATATTATATTTAATTTTAATTAAAATAGCTTTATATATTTATAATATTCTTTTAATATTATTATAATTCTTTTAAGTTATTCTCCTTTAAAATATAAAAATACTTTATAAATTAATAATTTATATATATTCTATTTTTAAAAAGCTATAAAAATTAAATTCTTTTTTAATTATTTTTAATATAATTATTTTAATTATATTATTTAATTAATAAATTAATTAATATATAAATTATTTTATTATAATTATAATATTTCTAATATTATATTATATTTTATTATATTTATAATATTAAAAGAGATTTAAATATATAACTTATTAATCTTAATAAGAAACTATATAATTTTTTAATTAATTTAATTTTTTTTATATTAAATTTAATTTCTATTTATTATATATAAATTATATAATATTTTCTTATAAGCTTATAAAATCTTAAATTTATTAATTAATTATAATATAATAAAATTTTTTTATATATTATTATTAATTAAAATATATATATTATAATTATTAAATTATATTTTTATTAATATTAATATATAATTAAAAATAGTTTTTAAAATTCTTTTAATTTTATTTTTTATTTAATCTTTTAATAAGAATTATATTTATTTTTTAATATTTATTTATTTATTTTTTTATTATAAATTTATTAATAAATATATTTTTATTATATTATTAAGTCTTTTTAAAATATTTAAAGTTTTATTATTTTTATTTTCTTTTAGTAGTTATATATTATATTTCTTTTAATTAGATTTTAATATTATTTAATATATTTAATTTTTATTAACTTTTTTAAATCTTTTTTAAATTCTTTTTATATTCTTTTTTTAATAATTTTAATTTATTTATATTAATCTTTTAATATCTTTTAATTTAATATTTCTTTTTTTAATATAATATTTTTTTTTATAAATCTATTTTATATTATTTAATAAAGTTATTTTAAAAAAACTTTAATTATTATTATTTTAATTTTTTTAATAAATTAATTTATATATTAGCTTATATATAAATATATTTATATTTTTTATATTATTTTTTTTTTTAAATAATATTATATTTTAAGTTTTTTTAAATAATATATTTTATATTATACTATTATATATATATTTATTATTCTTTTTTTTATTATATAAAATAAAAAATAATTAAATCTTATTTATAGTTTTATATATTTATTATTATTATTTATTTAATAAACTTTTTAAAATTTTAATTTATTTTATAAATATATATAGATTTTATAATTTTAAAATTATTATAATAGGAATTTATATTTAGCTTTTAATTAAAAGTATATTAGATATTTATTATAAATATATATTATTTAAAATAGATTTAAGTATTTTTTAATTTTATAATAAAATTAAAAGTTTTTATTAAATTATATTTTTTATTTTAATTATTTATCTTATTAATTTATTTTTTATAAGCTTTTTTTTATAATAATTATTTACTATTTATTTCTTATTAAAATTAAATTTTATTATCTTTTTAATATTTTTAGCTATTAATAGTCTTTTATTTCTTTTAAAATTAATATTATAAGATTTTTTTCTTTTTATTTTTATTTTTTAATTTATATAAGGATTTATTTTTTATTTTTAATTATTATTTTATTAATAAATTTATTTATTTAATTTTAATCTTTTTTTATAGGATTTTTATTATATTTTTTTATAAATTCTTTTATTATATATAATATATTTAATAAGTTATTTAAATTAATAATATTAATTAATTTCTTAAAAGTATTATCTTATTAATTTAATATAATAATAACTTATAATTAATTTTTATTCTTTAGGAATTATTTTAAATTTTATTTTCCTAATAAGTATATTATATAGTTATTATTATAATATATTATTTAATATTTATTTATATAATTATTTATTTAAATAATATTTAATTATTTAATTTTAAATATTTATTAAAATTTCTTTTTTTATTAATAATTCTTTAAAAAATACTTTAATTTCCTATAATTAAAGTATTTCTTATTATCTTATTATTTTATTATATTAAATTTTATAAATTTTAAATATTATATTAATCCTTATATTATAATAGTTTTTTATTATATTATTTTTCTTTTTAAATTAAATTATTATAAATAATATTATTATATTAATTAGTAATTTCTTTTTTTTAATTATTACTTATATAATTAATTATTAATTTATATTATAATTATTATATAATTAATAAATATTTTAAATTTATTTATTTTAATTAATTTATCTTTTATTTTTAATTTTAATTTATTATAAAAGATTATTATAAGTAATTTATTATTTTAATTTAATATATTAATAATTTATTAGAACTATATAATATAAAAAGATATATTTCTTTTCTATTTTAAGGTATTTAATTTCTATTTTATAAAATACTTCTTATTAAGATTTTTAAAAGCTATTTTAATAGTTTTTTTAAATTTTTTAAATCTTTCTTAGAAGATAATATTAGTTTTATTATTATATTTAACTTTAATATTATATTTAAATTAATTATATTATATAGATTTAAATTAAATAAAGGCTTTTCTTTTAAGTTTAATAGTTATAAATAAGATTTAATCTTTTAAATATAGAAAATTAAATTAATATTTATATAAATATTTTTAATATTATATAAGGAATCTTTATAATTTTTTTTTAATTCTATTAAATATTAAAAGGATTTTATATTTAACTTTCTTTTTAAATACTTAAAATATAATAATTATATCTTAAAGTTATTAGATTTTAGTTATTATTTATTTTATTAAGTAAATAGATTTAATATTAATTAAAAATAATTTTCTTAATATTATTTTTTTTATATTATTATTTAAAGTATAGTTTATTTATTAAATAAAAGTATTTAATATATAATAATTTTTTATTTTAAATCTTTAAGATATTAAAATAGAATATATATAGGGTTTATATTAGTAGTAAATAGTAAATATAAAGTAATAATATAAGTTAATTAATTATAATTAAAATAGCTTTTATTTAAAGATATATTATTAAATAAAGATACTTTAAATATTAAAGAGCTATTTAAATAGATATTTAAAAATAAATATTATTTATATATATAAACCTTTAAATTATAAATTTATTATAATTAATTACTTTTTTATAATAATTAATTATAATTCTATTATAAGTAATTATTTCTTTAAAGTAATTCTACTTATTTTATCTATCTATTATTTTTAACTGCTTAAGTTACCTACTTTGTAGTATTTTATCTTGGTTTTATAATAGGGAACTACAGCTTATATTAATATTAGAAAAACCTTAGTATTTAATTATTATAGACTTTATTATTAAGCTATTAAAATTTAAAGATCTAATAATAGAAATAGAATATAATAGTATCTTAATAATCTTTAAAAGATTTATTAAATATATATACTTCTTACTATTTAAAAAGGTATATTTAATAGAATAACTAGTATTTATTTTCTTAAGAACTATTATAATTAACTATAGGTTATTATATAAAATTATTACTAATAAAGAAACTATATTTATATTAAAATTCTATATTTTCTTTATAAAATAATTAGAAGTAAATAAAAACTTATAATAATTTATTATTTATAAATTAATAAATAAATAAAATAACTAAATTAAATATTAAAAGCTTATTTATATAATTATATTAATTATAAATAAAATAATTAAATAAAATTACTATTATTAATATAATTTATATATAATAGCTTTAAAATAGAAATAATAAAATTATTATTATTTTTTATAAACTATAATAGAGAACCTAAGGTTTATTAATAACTTTAAGATAGAATTAATATAGAATTTATAATTCTTAAAATAAAATATCTTAAGAAATTATATATATTTTTAAAAATAGAACTAAAATTTATATAATAGTAAATAATATATTATTATAATTAGAAAAAGATAAAAGAATTATCCTTTTAAAAAGAAGATATAATCTATTTATTATAGAAAAATATTATAATAAAATAATTTAATAATAAATTAGATTATAAAAAATTAGAATTATTTAAAGTTTTATATAAGATTTTAATATTTAATTATAAACTATTATTACTAAAATTAATATATATTTACTTAATTTTTTATATATTCCTATTAAAACTAGCCTTTTTAAAAGTATAATTAAAAGAATTAATAGAAATAAAAGTAAAAAAAGAAGAATATAAAGTTAAATAAATATTTAAATAAAAAGTATTAAATAAAAAGTATTTAATTAAATAAAAAGATTATAATAATAAGAAAAATACTTAGAAACTTATTAAATACTTATTATATTATATAAAGCTATTTTAATAATTCTATTAATAGATTTAAAATTAATTAATATTTATTTATTTAAATTAATAATATTCTAATTAATTATATTAAAACTACTAATAAATTATATTTTAATAGTAATATTTAATTTTCTTTTCTTTTACTTTTTTAATTTATTTATACTTTTTAAATTATATTATACTATTTATATATCTTTCTTATAAAGAGAATAATATTATTTTTATAAATAAATAAGATAAGTAAAAATCTTATTTATCTTTCTTTAAAGATTAAAAAATCTTTTCTTTTTATTTATTTTAATTTATTTTAAGTATTTTACTTTAATAGTTATATAAAATATTATAATAGTTAATATACTATCTTTTTAGTTAATAGGATAATAGTATATATAAATACCTATTAGAATATCTATATTATTATAGGATTAACTATAATAAATATATTTTAAATATCTTTTTATTCTTTCTATTATTTTATATTATAAACTATTTTTAAAATAGTATATATAAGATATAATTTTAAATTTATTTTAAAAGATTTTATTTAGTAAAGTATTATAATTATATAATAACTTAGGCTTTTATTTCTTAATATATCCTAATAATATCTTATTAGAAGGAAATAAAAAGAATTAAAAGAAGAGTTATATTTATAGTAAAAGTTTAAAATCTAATAATATAGATTTTAAAAGGTAGTTAAAGTTATTAGAATATTAATTTAGAAAGGGGATATTATATTATAAAATTAAGATATAATATTATAAAGTAGCAGTTTAAATAGTTAGAATTAGTAGAATAAATAAGATAAGTAATTATAAGTAATTAATAATTCTTATTAATTAAGAATAATTTAATTATAATAGATTAGTAATTTAAGATAATTTAACTATTTATATATATAAATAAAGTCTATTTTTAAATATTTATTTAAATAGTTCTTTAGTATTTAAAGTATTTTTATTTAATAATATATCTTTAAATAAAAACTATTTTAACTATAGTTAGTTAATTTATATTATTACTTTATATCTATTACTTATTATTAATATAAAATCCTTATATATTCTATTTTAGTACCTTAAAGATTTAAAATAAGAGATTATTATAACTACTAATTAACTATTTAACTTTTAAGTAGTTTATAATAAGTATAAGATCCCTCTTTTAAAAATATAGATAATACTTATTTAAAGAAATTAGTTCTATTTACTTATCTAATTCTTAATCTTTTAAGTCTTCTATTTTATATATTTAAATTAATTTTTAAATTATTTACTATAATTATTAAAGGTTTAAATAATCTTTTTTAAATTATAAGTAGTCTTTTAAATATATAAAGAGATATATACTTTTTAGCTATTAATAAGGAGATAATTAAAGCTTAATAAAACTATATTATCTTTTAAATTAAAGCCTTTAATAAAGCCTTTTAAATTATTAAAATTAAACTTTAAATATATTTTAACTATTTTAATCTTTAGCTACTTAATAAAGCTCTTAAGAAAAGAGATAAAATAATCTTTAAATTTAATTTTATTCTTTTTTATTATTTTAATTAATTCTAAGTAGTAATTATAGATTATAATTAATTTCTTTTTTATATATAGGAAGAGATAGAAATAAAAATAAAATAAAAAAAAGAAGAAATAGCTATTTAATAGAATTAAATATACTCTTTTATATATAAAGAAAGATTATAAATAATTAATCTTTTTAATAAGAATTATTAAAACTTATAAAATAAATTTACTTATAGCTAATAGTACTATTTATATAGAAATTATATTTTATAATTTATAAAAAGCTATTTTAAAGATAAATATCTAAATTAATAGTATATTATTATAACTATAGGTTTATATTTATAGTTAAATTTAAAGTTTAAATTTTAAATTTAAATTTAACTTTCTATATATATAGAAATAGATTAAGCCTTTAAATTAAGATAATAGAATTAATATATTATAATTATATTTATTAATATTAGAAATTATTATTATATTTTTAAAATATAAATATTATATTTATTATATTAAATTAACTATATTAAATATATTATATTAGAATTAATTATCTTTTCTTTTTAAAAATTAAATTAATATAAATAATAATTATTTAAATATAATTATATTAAAAAGTATTATATATTATTAATATTTAATAAAACTATTAATTAATTTTAAAATTTTAATTAAATTTAATAATTTTATTTAATTATTAATTAATTATTTAATTTTTAAATAATTTATAATAAATATAAAATCCCTTTTTTAAAGATATAAATAATATTTATTTAAAAAATTAATTTTACTTTTTAATCTTTTAAATTATTCTTTTAATATATTTAAATTAAATTTAATATTACTTTTTAAAGTTATAAAAAGCTTAAATAATCTTTAATCTTTATATAATAATAATAATTTTTAAAATCTTTAAAATAATATATATTTTTTAAATATTAAAAAGAATATAATTAAAAGTTAATATAATTATATTATTTTTAAAATTAAACTTTTTTATAAAGATTTTAGGTTTTTTAATTTTAAATTTTAATAATTATAATATTTTATTTATTTTAATATATAATTATATAATATTTTTTATTAAAAATAAAAATAAAAAGTTTTTTTATTTTTAATAATATTTTTTATTTTAAATTAATTTTAAATAATAATAATAAATTATAATTAATTTATTTTTATATATAAAAAGAAATAAAAAGAAAATAAAAAAAAAGAAAAATAAATATAAAATTAAATATACTTTTATATATATAAAGAAAGATTATAAATAATTAATCTTTTTAATAAAAATTATTAAAATTTATAAAATAAATTTATTTATAATTAATAATATTATTTATATAAATATAAAATCTTTATTTTATAATTTATAAAATTATTTTAAAAGTAAATATTTAAATTAATAATATATTATTATAATTATAAATTTATATTTATAATTAAATTTAAAATTCCTTTAAATAAAAAATATAATTATATTAAAAAGTATTATATATTATTAATATTTAATAAGATTATTAATTAATTTTAAAATCTTTATTAAATTTAATAATTTTATTTAATTATTAATTAACTATTTAATTTTTAAATAGTTTATAATAAGTTTAATTTTATTTAATTATTTAATTCTTAACTTTTTAAACTATTTTTATAATATATATAAGTTAGTCTTTAAATTACTTATTATAATTCTTAAAAGTTTAAATAATCTTTTATAAGTTATTCTTAATAATATTCTTTTAAATAAATAAAAAGCTATATACTTTTTAACTACTAATAAGAAGATAATTAAAACTTAATAAAGTTATATTATCTTTAAAGTTAAAATCTTTAATAAAACCTTTTAAATTATTAAAGTTAAATTTAAAATATATTTTAATTATTTTAATCTTTAGCTACTTAATAAAACCTTTAAAAAAAAAGATAAAATAATTCTTAAATTTAATTTTTTTTTTTTATTATTTTAATAATTATAAGTTATAATTAATTTCTTTTTTATATATAAAAAGAAATAAAAATAAAAAAAAAATAAATTAAATATATTCTTTTATATATAAAGAAAAACTATAAATAATTAATTTTTTTAATAAAAATTATTAAAATTTATAAAATAAATTTATTTATAATTAATAATATTATTTATATAAAAGTTATATTTTATAATTTATAAAACTATTTTAAAAATAAATATTTAAATTAATAATATATTATTATAATTATAAGATAAGTAATATTTATAATTTAGAATTCTATATTTATAATTAAATTTAAAATTTAAATTTTAAATTTAAATTTAATTCTTTATATATATAAGAATTTAATAAAAATTAAATCTTTAAATTAAAATAATAAAATTAATATATTATAATTATATTTATTAATATTAAAAATTATTATTATATTTTTAAAATATAAGTATTATATTTATTATATTAAATTAATTATATTAAATATATTATATTAGAATTAATTATCTTTTCTTTTTAAAAATTAAATTAATATAAATAATAATTATTTAAATTAAATTTAAATTTTAAATTTAATTATTTATATATATAAAAAAAGATTAAATATAAAAAGATTATAATAGATTAAATAAAATAAAATAGATAGAGTATTTAATAATATTTAATAATATCTTATAATAAGATTAAATTTTAAAGATTTAAAAATTCTTAAAAGAAGCTATTATAAGTATCCTTTCTAATTACTAGTAATTTACTAGTAGTCTTATAATAATAGGCTTTTAATACTAAATTATTATTACTTAAGAAGGCTTATATTTTTATTATAATAATTATTCCTCTTTTAATATAAAGCTTATTTTAAAGCTATAAAGTTATTATAGTTTTATTTATATTAACTTATAATAAACTTACTTAGTATTATTATTATAATACTATTAAATTATATTATAAAAATATTATTAATTTAGCTTCTTTAAATTACTTTTTATTTATTAAATATATAAATATAATTAATTAATATATTCTATTTATAAATATATATTTTATTTAGTTTTATTATTAATTAGATATAAATAAAAAAAATTTTTTTTAAATTTTATTTTTTTTTTTTCTTTTTTTTAAATTAAACTTATTATCTTTTAATTTCTTTTTAAATTCTCTTAATAAGATTATTTTTTTTATTTTATTTCTATTTTAACTTCTTTTTATAACTAATAAGCTATTAAAATAATATTACTTTTTATTTCCTATAAATAAGCTTATATAATTTATTTTTATTATATTTTTAATATCTATAGTTTAATTAATAATAATACCTTTTTAATTATATATTATTATAATATTAAAATTACTACTTATTATAATTATTATATTACTATTAAAAATATTTATTCTTTAATATACTTTTATTTTATTTTTTTCTTTTTATTAAATTATTAATAACCTATAAATTATCTTTATAATAATTAAAAACTAAAAGAATATATAATTTATTATTAATTAGTATTTAGTTTTTAATAATATTAAAATTCTTAGTAATATATATTTAATATAATTTTAATAATAATTTAATATTAATTTTTTAAGTAGTATTATTAATATTTTAATTTAATTTTAATTTTTATTAGCTTTTTAATTTATTAATCTCTTTTTAGTTATAAATTAAAACTAATTTAATATTACTTTTTTTACTTATCTTTAGGATATAAAGAATATTAAAAAGTTTTATTAATTTACTATTAATATCTTAAATATAAAAAAGAAGATTTTTATAAGTAATTTAATATTAATTTATATTTATTTAAGATTAATTAAAATTTAAATTACTTATATTAAGTATTATATTCTTATTAAAACTTATTATATTTTTTTTATTACTTATTATAAAACTTCTTTAAATTTAATTTCTATAGATAATTCTTTTTATTTTTATTTTATTTATAATTAACTATTAAATTACTAAAAGAATAATATTTAAAATTTAATAATTTCTTATTTATTAATTAATAATCCTTTTTAGCTTATCTTATTAACTATTTAATATTATATTTATATTACTTTAAAGGTAATTTATATAGATATTAATTAAGCTTTTAGTTTTAATATTTCTATTAAGAAGATTAATAATTAAATCTATTTAATTTAGATTTTAAAATAAATTACTATTATTTTAATATTAATTTAATTTATAATCTTTTTATAAAAAATAAATAAAAAAAAATTATAAATAAAATTTAATTTAATTAAACTATTAAATTATTATTAATTTACTAATAATTCTTACTTTATATTATTTAATTTTTATTTTATATTATTTAATTTTTATTAAAAAGATTTTTATATCTTTTTAAAGTATTTTTATCTATATTTAAATATTAAATTACTAATATTTAATATAAAATCTCCTTATAATTAAGTTTTTTAAATTATAATTTCTTAAAAACTTAAATTACTTCTTAAATATTCTTTATATCTAATATAGGAATCTATTAGTTATATTTAAAGAATTAGTTTTTCTATTTAATAAGATAGTATATTTTACTTTTAAATCTCTTATAATTCTATATTTCTTTAATTTCTTATTCTTTTTTATCTTTAATATAATTTAAAATAGAAAGTATCTCTTTTTTATTTCTTTAAATATTTTATAATTTTAATAAAAAAATAAAAAATATATTATAAAGCTATTTATATTTAGTAGAAAGAGTTAATTAATATATTTATAAACTAATCCTTATAATAACTTAAAAAGAACTAATAAACTTAAACTTAAGTTTTATATTATTCTTTTAAAATATAGATTTTAAATTAATAAGATAATAAAACTTTTTTATTTTAAAATCTTTTCTTTATACTTTATATTATAGTATTTTTCCTTTATAGTATTAATTTAAGTTTAATACTTTATAAGTTTATTTTATAAAGCTTATAACTTTAAAATCCTATTAATAGTATTTAATATCCTTCTTATTATAATATTAATTTTAATATTAAATTTAAACTTTATTTAAATAATTATAATTTATATTAATTTAACCTTTAAAAAGAAGAAATAACTAATTTTAATATAATATATTTAATATAATTAATCTAATATAATAAATATAATACTTATATTTTAAAAATATAATAATAGTTTCTAATACTAATAAATATAATTATAGTATATTAATTTTATTATTTTAACTTAAAGGTTTAATTTATTCTTATATATATAAAAAGCTAAATTTAAATTTAAAATTTAAACTTTAAATTCTATTATAAATATAAATCTATAATTATAATAATATACTATTAATTTAAATATTTATCTTTAAAATAATTTTATAAACTATAAAATATAATTTCTATATAAATAATATTATTAATTATAAGTAAATTTACTTTATAAACTTTAATAACTTTTATTAGAAAGATTAATTATTTATAATCTTTTTTTATATATAAAAGAATATATTTAATTTTATATCTTTTTCTCTTTCTATTTTATTTTTATTTTTATTTCTTTCTATATATAAAAATAAATTAATTATAATTTATTATTATTACTTAAAATCAATTTAAAATTAAAAATATTATTAAAAATAAAAAAACCTTTTTTTCTTATTCTTAAAAGAAATACTATATAATTATATATTAAAATAAATAAAATACTATAACTATTAAAGCTTAAAATTAAAAAACTTAAGGCCTTTATAATAAAACTTAATTTTAAAAATAATATAATTATATTAACTTTTAGTTATATTCTTTTTAATACTTAAGAAGTATATATCTTTTTAAGGATCTTAAAGATTACTACTACTATATAGAGATTAAAAGTTATTTAAATCTTTTATAACTTTAAAAAGTAATATTAAATTTAGTTTAAATATATTAAAAGAATAATTTAAAAGATTAAAAAATAAAATTAAACTTATTATAAATTACTTAGAAATTAAATAGTTAATTAATAATTAAATAGTTAATTAATAATTAAATAATTAGTTAGTAATTAAATAGTTAATTAATAGTTAAATAGTTAGTTAATAATTAAATAAAGTTATTAAGTTTAGTTAAAGTTTTAAGATTAATTAATAGCCTTATTAAATACTAATAATATATAATACTTCTAATATAATTATATTCTCTATTTAAAGGAAATTTAAACTTTATATTATATTTAAAAAGTACTTTAAAAAGTAATATATTAATTATAATATTTTATATATAATTATATATTATTTTAATTATATTTAAGAGGTAAAATTAGTAGTTTTATTTCTTTTAATTTAAATAAAAGCTTTAAAAATATTATTTTAATATCTAATTTATTTATTTTATTTAGCTATTAGTTTATAAATAAAATACTATTAAAAGCCTTTATTTAATATTTATATAATAATATAAATTAAATTAGAATTCTAATATAAAAAGACTTTTTTAATTAGATATTATTCTTTATAATAGTTTAAATCTTAAATTAACTTACTTATAAATAGTTTAAATTAATTTAATAATATTTAAATTATTTCTTATAAATAAGAATTTATAATATTTAATAAAGTAATTAATTACTATTAAAATTATATTTACTTTCTATATATTTATTTATATAAAAAGTAAATTTATAATAAAATCTATATTAATTTATTCTTAAAAATAATTAGAAATTAATAGTAACTTAAGCTTATTATAAAGATAATACCTTTTAATTATAGTATATTAGTATATAAAATACTTATAAATATAGATATAAATATCTTATTTAATTTCTTTCTAATAGAATTTATATTAAATAAGTTTTATAGTTTAATTAACTTTAAAATAGTTTATAAATAAATTATTATAATATTAAAAGATAATTTCTAATAATATTAATCTTTTATTAGGTATTATTAGTTTCTTTTTATATATAAAGAGATTATTATTATTTAGAAATTATTCTTTAAATACTTTTTCTATTAATATAGTATCTTTTTATATTTATATTATTAATTTAATATCTTATAAATATTTTAAAAGTATTTTAAAGTTTTTATTTATTTTTAAATTATTATTAATTTTTTAAGTTAAATATTTTTTAATATACTATTTTAGAATTATCTACTTTTTAATATTAAGTTATAAATATTTTAGTTTTAAATTTCTTATATTATTATTTATAAAATAGTTATTATATAGATATTTATAAATATTTAAAACTATAAAGATTTATATAACTTTTTCTTATAATAATAATTTATTATATTTTTAAATATAAATTAAATTTAATAAGATTTCTATTATTACTTTATATAAAATTAATTAAAATATATTTATTTATAAAGATATTTTATTATATTTTCTTTTATATAAAACTATTTAAAATATATTTATTTATAAAGGTATTTTATTATACTTTTTTTATATTTTAAAGTTAAATAAACCTTTTATATTATAATAAACTTTTATTATAAAATAAATAAATACTTCTTATAATAAGTCTTTTTATTATTATAATTTAATTATTTTAATAATATATTAATAAGGTTTTTCTTTTCTAATTAATATTTAATAATAAAATTAAAAAATATAAAATATATATATTAATATATTTACTTTTTATTTAGTTTTAGCTATTTTATAAAACTTTAAAAATTAATATAATTTAATAGGATTTTAATTTAAATTAATACTCTTTTAAAATAATATTATTAATATTTAAAGGATTTTATAATAATAATTATCTTTTTATTTAAAATCCTTTAGTTATATTTATAGCTTTAAAACTTTTATTAATAAAAAGTAATTAGATATTAATTATTCTTTAAATTAAATTATATTAAGATTCTTATAAGTATAAATATAAAAATATTAATTTCTAATTTTAAAGATTAATTAAAATTAAAATATCTTAGAAAAAGAATTAAATAGAATACTTCCTTAAAATATTAAAATATATTTATTTTAATATTAAATAGATTTATCTTTTTTAGTTTCTTTTTATTTTAACTACTTTTAAATAAAGTAATTAAAAGAATAATTACTATTAAGTATTTCTTAATAAATTAATAATAAAAATTATAAAACCTTAGAAACTATTAGATCTTATAATATAATTATAATATTAATTAAGAATTAATTATATTTATCTATTAAAAATCTATTAAAATATCTTTATTATTAAAAATAAAATTTAAAAATTCTATTTAGTTTTAATAAAAAGAATACTTTTTTAAATTAATAAATAATTTTATAAATTTTAATTTTATAAATATCTATTTTATATATTTAATATATTCTTTTTTTATTTTTAAAAAGATAAAAATATTATTTAAATATATTATATAAAAGATATTAAATAAATTATAAAGTATTATATAAATATAGCTTTAAAATATTATTAGTATATTTATTAAATTAAAAGATATAATTAAATACTTATAATAGCTATATTAGATTTAAAATATTATTTTCTATTTATTATCTTACTTAATATAGATTTAATAATATATATTTTTAATATTAATCTTTATAAAAAACTTAAAATTTAAAACTTAATTTATAATCTTTAAAATTAAAAAAAGAAAATATTAATTTTTTACTATTATAATATTAAATCCTTAGTAATTAATATAAAGTTATAGATTTCTATCTTTTTTTAAAATAAAAAAAATAAATAAACTAATAAAACTTTTAAAAAAATAAATTTAATTTTTTATTAAGTTATTATTAATATATTCTTATAATACTTTTAATTTAATATAGCTTAAAAGATAAATTAATTTAATAAAAGAAATTTCTCTCTTAATTAAATTAATAATATAATTATCTAATTAATAAATTAATAATATATTTATATTTTCTATTAAAAATATCTTTTTAAATTTAAAAAGCTTTAATAGAATACTATTAATTTTATTTAAATTTAAATTTAACTTATTATTAAATAGGATTTTCTTTAGAATTTATATTACTATAAATATAACTATATAGTTATAAATCTTCTTTATAAATCTTTAAAATTTATTTAAAATAAACTTTTTATAAAGTATTTAAATTATTATTAATTTTAATATATTAAAAGATAAATTTATTTATTATAAAATATAATTTAAAATAATAAAATAAAACTACTTTTTAAATATAAATTATAATTAATTATTATATAATTCCTAATAATTACTTATAACTTACTTTAAAAGTTATAAAGATTAATAAAGACTTTCTAAATATTATAAATAGGAATTATAATTAAATTAATAATATTTAAATATAAAACTATTAATTAAATCTTTTATAAATTATATTTTTTAATAAATTTTATATTAATTAAATCTATTTTTATATAAATATTAAAATTAATATAAATTACTATTAATCTATTTTTAATTCTAATTTAAATAGATATATAAAATTATATTTTAATTTTTATTATTAGAAATAATACTAAGTTAATAATATCTATCTTAATATTTAATTTTTTTTTATATTATATTATATTAAATAATTATTTTAATATTAATTTACTTAAGAAATATTAGTTTTATTATTCTTTTTAAAATAGATTAAAATAAAATAATTTTAGTTATTATATAAATAGTAGATAAATTAAATTCTATCTATTTTAATAGAATTTCCTAAGATTTTTTAATTTTACTAATAAAAAACTATAAAATTAATATAAAAAATTACTTTTTATAGCTTAAAATCTTTTTACTATAGATTCTATAATAAATTATATTAAAATTATTTATTAGTTTTTTAATTATTATTTAAAAATATATCTATTTAATTATAAGATTATTTCTATTTTAATTAAATTATATATTAATATTAAAATATTAATAAAATTATTTCTAAGTAGTTTTTAAATAATTAAGAATTTTAAAGATTAATATTATTTTAAAAATTATATTTAAGCTTAAAATAAAAGAATAAGATTTATTTCTTTTTTAAATTAAAAATAAACTTCTTTTTAAAGGAGTTTAAATAGATATAAAAATCTTTTAATAATTAATTTAGTAGCTAATAAATAGTAATTAAATATTTTATTATTTCTATTTTCTTATTATATATATAATATAAAAGTATTTTTATTTATTTTTTAAAAATAAATTAAATAGTTTTTATTTTTTTAATTTATTTAAAGTTTAAATTAATAATATAATAGTTTTATCTTATTTTATACTTAAATTCTATCTTTATAAGAGCCTTAAAAATCTTTTACTTATTCTTTTTATATTTCTTTTTAATTCTTATAAAAGTCTATTATAGATTTAAAAGCTAATTATCTTTTTATTTTAAAATATAATTTAAATTAAAAATAAAAAGATTCTTAATTTTAATTTCATTTTAATTTAAGCTTAAATTAAAATTATATTAATAATATCTTATAATATTTACTTTTTAAATTAATTTAGCCTTATATATTTAAAGCTTTATAAATTATTTAAATTAAATAATTTAAATTTAAAAAGTTATTAAATTAAATATAAAAAGAGTTAAAATTATTTTAATAATTTTAATTAATTTAATATTATTAGCTAATTAAATTATATCTATTTTACTTTTAAAGTAATTTATAATTTTAAATAATTTAAATTACTTTCTATATTAAATTAATACTATTTTATTCTAAGTAATCTTTTAAAAAAGATTTAAAATTATAAAAAGATTATAATAGATTAAATAGAATAAGATAGATAGAATATTTAATAATATTTAATAATATCTTATAATAAGATTAAATTTTAAAGATTTAAAAATTTCTAAAAAAGACTATTATAAATATTCTTTCTAATTACTAATAATTTACTAGTAATCCTATAATAATAAGCTTTTAATACTAAATTACTATTATTTAAAAAAGCCTATATTTTTATTATAATATTAAATCTTTAAATTAAAATAATTAAATTAATATATTATAATTATATTTATTATTATTAAGAATTATTATTATATTTTTAAAATATAAATATTATATTTATTATATTAAATTAATTATATTAAAATTAATTATTTTTTCTTTTTAAAAGTTAAATTAATATAAATTATAATTATTTTAATAAAATATAATTTTTATATTATAAATAATATTATTAGTTATAAATAAATTTATTTTATAAGTTTTAATAATTTTTATTAAAGAAATTTTTATTTATAATTTTCTTTATATATAAAAAAAATATTTTTAATTTTATATTTTTTTTTTCTATTTCTATTTTCTTTTAAATTATATAAATAAATTTTATTAAAATTTTAAAATTTTATAAAACTAAATATAATCTATTAAAAATATTAAAAAAATATAAAATTTAAATTAAAATTTATTTTATTTCTTTTTTTTAAAGATTTTATTAAATAATTAAAAATTTAAATAATTAAAAAATAATTAAAATTTAATATTAATAAGTTTAAAAGTTATATTATAAATTTTAATTTAAATAATATAATAAATTTATTAATTTTTAAATATCTTTTTATTAATATTTTATAATAATAACCTTATTTAAATATACTAAAAGATAAAAGAATAAGTAAATAATTAATAATAATAGTAATTATTTAAGCTATCCAGCCGCTTATTAATTAAATAGTATAAGGCTTATAAGGCAGTTAAGACTCCTTTAAGCCTTTTAAGCCCTTTAAGTTATTAAAGGCTAGTCTTATAATATATTTAAAAAGTATTAAACTTTTTATTAATTTTAAAAGTTATTATTTAATAAAATCTTTAGAAAAATTTAATTAAACTTTTAAAAATTATATAAAATAACTTTTAAATTAATTTAAATATATTAAAAAGATAATTAAATAAATTAAAAATTAAAAAAATAAATAAAATTAATTTTTTTTTAAATAAATTTTATTTATATTTTTTAAAAAAAAACTTTATATTTATTATAAATTATTTAAAAATTAAATAATTAATTAATAATTAAATAAAATTCTTAAATTTAATTAAAATTTTAAAATTAATTAATAGTTTTATTAAATATTAATAATATATAATACTTTTTAATATAATTATATTTTTTATTCTTTAAATAGAGAATATAATTATATTAAAAGTATTATATATTATTAATATTTAATAAGACTATTAATTAACCTTAAGATCTTTATTAAACTTAATAACTTTATTTAATTATTAATTAACTATTTAACCTTTAAGTAGTTTATAATAAGTTTAATTTTACTTACTTATTTGATTTTTAACCTTTTAAGCTTTTTATTTTATATATTTAAGCTAATTTTTAAACTATTTATTATAGTTATTAAAAATTTAAATAATCTTTTTTAAATTATAAGTAGTTTTTTAAATATATAAAGAGATATATACTTTTTAGTTACTAATAAGAAGATAATTAAAATCTAATAGAACTATATTATTTTTAAAATTAAAATCTTTAATAAAGCCTTTTAAATTATTAAAATTAAGCTTTAAATATATTTTAATTATTTTAATCTTTAGCTACTTAGTAGAACCTTTAAGAAAAAAAATAAAATAATTCTTAAATTTAATCTTATTTTTTTTTATTATTTTAAATTTTAAGTTAATTTTAAATAGTAATTATAAGTTATAATTAATTTCTTTTTTATATATAAAAAGAAATAAAAATAAAAATAGAATAAAAAGAAAAAGAAATATAAAATTAAATATACTCTTTTATATATAAAGAAAGACTATAAATAACTAATCTTTTTAATAAGAATTATTAAAACTTATAAAATAGATTTATTTATAACTAGTAATATTATTTATAATATAAAAATTATATTTTATAGTTTATAAAACTATTTTAAAAATAGATATTTAAATTAGTAATATATTATTATAATTATAAAATAAATAATACTTATAATTTAGAATTTTATATTTATAGTTAAATTTAAAGTTTAAATTTTAAATTTAAATTTAACTCTTTATATATATAAGAATAAATTAAGTCTTTAAATTAGAATAATAAGATTAATATATTATAATTATATTTATTAATATTAGAAATTATTATTATATCTTTAAAATATAGATATTATATTTATTATATTAAATTAATTATATTAAATATATTATATTAAAATTAGTTATCTCTTCTTTTTAAAGATTAAATTAATATAAATAATAATTATTTAAATTATATTTTTTATTTAAAAGATTTATTATATTATATTAATTATATTAAATAAATTATATTAAAATTAATTATTTTTTATTTTTTAAAGATTAAATTAATATAAATAATAATTTTTTAAATAATTATATTTTTTATTTAAAAATTAAAAATTATTTTATAATTATTTAATTATTAAATTATAAAAATTAAATTTCTTATTATATAATTAAAATTTTTTTTTTTTATTATTTCTAATATTTATTAAATTAAATCAATTTTAATTTATAATATTTAAATTATTTTTAAATTATTTTTATAATAATAAAAAATTATTTATAAATAATATATTAATAAATAATAGTTTTAAAATAATTTATTTTTATAAATTTAAAAGTTATAATATTATAATTTTTTATAAATTATATTTAAATATTTAAAGTAATTAAAAGCCCTATATAAAAGAGTATATTTTATATTAATTTCTATATAAAATAGCTATTCTTTTAAAGTCTAAGTGATACCTTAATGATTTCATGTCAGGGCTGATGTATCCTTTTCTGTCATGTAATGACATGTCACCAAACTGGGTGTTGTTCAGGTCAGGGCCTAATTGTTTCTGCATTCGTTAGCAATAGATTGGACTAACACGATGCTTCCAAGGCTTCCAAGCCTGACAACACCCGCCTCAGCGTGCCTAAAGTCTTGGACGATGTGCTGTCTGTGTTCATGATGGCCTTGAGGTGCTGCAGGAGAATCGGCGTGAATGCTTGGGTGGGCTAAACCCGATTAGTACAGGTCTCTATGCCAATCACACATGCCTAAGAAAAAAGTGGACCGACCCCAGTTTCTCTCTGGCGTCTGAATTTCCTCACAACCAAATGAGAAGATTCAAACTCACCTCTCTCCATACACAACTTGCGCGCGCCTACCCAGACAACAAGGGCTACGATAGCTGCTGGGATTCCCTGGCAGGATCAGCAGTCACCTCAGAAACAAGGCTCGGTTCTACACTGACTGGCCATGGCAACCCATGCTGTAGCTGCCGCCAAGCAGGTCTTTCGGGAGCTGCATGGTGTAGTGGTATCAGCTGGCCTCCAGTCCAAGACAGTCAAGGTGCGCATTGGTGGGCGCAAGTGGCATGCCGACATAAAAAAGGTACGTCCTTCCTTGTCGACCATCCTCGTGCTCTGTGACAACCGCAACTGACTTGTAGCGTCGATACAGCACTTCAACAAGCCCCAACAGTATCTCGTGCACGACCCCAATGACTCCCTACGCACTGGCGATGTTGTAGCCATCACGCCTGGCTGGCGAACCTCGAAGCACAAGCGTCATGTTGTCAAACACATCATCGCCCCCGCTCAAGTCCCCATTGCCGAGCGGCCCCCTGTTCCAACCGAGGAGCAGAGATGGGCTGCTGCTATAGAAGCGCGTACCGCAAAAGTTGAGAGACGGATGGCACGGCAAAGAGAGGAGGACGCTCTAGCACTGGATCGAAGGAGTCAGAGAAAGGCGAGGAGTCAGGAGGTCGCAGACCCTCAGTCGCAGCCATCAACAGTGAACACGTCATCTAGCGACGTGGATTGAGTGCAGAAGCAGACGACAAGCGAAACCACATACACCATCATCAGTCCGACAGGTTATATTTTCCATGAGTTTACCCGAGGCTTCCGGCTTGAGCCATATTCCTGGAGATAATGGGTCAACCTGGGCAGCAGCACAACAAGAGTTTAAGAGGGAGGGAGGGCGGATCGAAGGCTCTCATTCTGTATTGATGATGGTGGTTGTATTGTATAACGAGATTTCGGATCTCTCTGTATTTCTAGACCCTGCCTGTAAGGTAGGGCTTCCATAGAAAAGGCCGCCGGCCTCAATGTAAAATAGTAGCGGGCCGAGCACTTGTGTCTGTCACGTTCCCTACTGATGCTGCTACTCTGTTTTACCGTTTAGCCACCCCTCTCCCCAAATTCTTTAGCCCAATCCTCATATTCCTGAAGGCCGGACTTGTTCACACTGGGACGGATTGTCCGCAGGCTTGACTCAAAGTCTTGGAAAGCAATCGGTCTGATCTCGTCCATCGTCATGTGCAATAGTGCTTCACCCAAAGATCGGAGCGGACCCATAGCTGCGTCTTTGGCCAGCGCCGTGATATCGGAGCCTGAGAATCCTGCGAGCTGCGTTAGCATAGAACCAACATGGCGAAGATGGGTGAGCCCTGAGAGCGCAGTACATACCGTCTGTCAAGTCGACCAGCTTTTCGATATCGTCCTCGGTCAGGCTGTGTTTTTGTTGACCGAGAAGGGTCCTGAGTTGAATCTGCCGAGTCTCTGATTCGGGCAAAGGGATGTACTGGCGCCTCACAAAGCGTCTCCTCGCCGCTTCATCGATCGCCCAAGGCAAGTTAGTTGCCGCCAGCACCAAAACTCTGTTTGGGTCACCCCTTTCCTTGTCGGAAGAGTCGCGCCCCGCCGCTGCTCGCTGGAGGTCGCTCCATTGGATCAGAAATTCCGTCTTGAGCCTTCTTGTCGCCTCATGCTCTCCGGAAGATGATCTCTGCGATAGAAGCGAGTCTATCTCGTCTACGAAGATGATGCTTGGCGCCAGCAGCCTAGCCAGTGAGAAGAGAGCCCGGACAAGCTTCTCCGATTCGCCCAAGTATTTGCTTGTCAAGCTACTGGCAGAGATGGAGAAGAACGTCGACTTGGACTCGGTCGCCACGGCACGTGCCAGCATGGTCTTCCCTGTGCCAGGAGGTCCAAACAGCAGCATGCCTCTCGCTGGTTCCCGCAGCCCCATGAAGAGATCTGGCCGGAGGAAGGGGTAAACGACCGCTTCTCTGAGCGCCGACTTGGCGATTTCAAGCCCGGCAACATCGTTCCAGTGCACCTCGTCCCCGTGGACCACGATTTCATTCAGTATCTGCCTTGCGGCATCCTTGTCAATACCAGGAGGTAAGCTCTTCAGGGTTGCGGACAGGCTTTTCTGTTTCAACCTGGTCCTTGCTGCTTCTCCTCCAACCCCTTCGCTGCTGTCCGAGTCTGCCGACACGGGTGACCCGTCATCTTCTATCACCGCCTGTCTGGTCTTCTTCTTCGCGTGAGACGCTTCCCGAGTCTTTCCTGCGGTGGGCGAGGTGCTGTCGTCTGGAGAAGATCGAGGTGTGCTTGATATTGGTACTTCTTTGCGAGCAAGTCTTACAATTGACTCGGATCCATCTCTCGCCGGCTTCCTACGGCTTGGAATGTCGGATGTACTACTGCTACGGCCTGCAATCCCGTCATCTTGTCTCGAGGCATCGTGGTCCACCCTAGACGGTGGAATCCTTCGTGGCTGCTCCGGCGGCGGAGCCGTCCTGAGTCGAGGGACATGGGCTCTCCCTCCCCTACCCGGAGCCGCTTGCGTTGACTCGGCAGACAGATTGCCGACGAGAGCACTAGCCGCGGCGTTGACAGACAACACGGAAGCGCTGGGAGAAGGATATTCTCGTGACTGTCGTGAATTGCCAGCAGACTCTAGGCTGCTTCTGGACCCCGGGGGAACATCAACTTCGTTCTCGTGCTTTGTTACAAGCCGCCTGGTATGACTGTCCCACTGCATCCGTGACGGTCCCGGCTCCCTGGCTCCCTTCTCCTCGCGTGGCGGTATTCTGAAGGTCGGTAATGCCGAGGTCGAGGGCGCGACATTCTGATTCCTACTCGACCTGTCTCTGAAACCCAAGGCGGACCAGGCGAGGGCGGCCGCCTTGCTGGCCCCAGGCCCATCGGGAAGGGGCTTGGAGTCCGTCCGTCGTTTTGGTTTGGTCAACCGCTCTCCTAGCCTTCCTGTGCGCAGAGTCGTTCTTAGGGTGTGCTTGTCGGGACTAGGGGACCTCGAGACTCCAGTTTGGGATGCTGATCCGACGTTGGGCTGTAATCTAGATGGGTCGGGCGACTCTGCATCGGTACGTATTTCGGATGTGCTGCCTCCCCCAGCGGATTGCCTTGACGATGTTCTTGACTGCAGGGGTGGTCGGGGTGCAAGAGCCGGCCGAGGCAGCTGCGTGTACGTGACAGCAGGGATGGTCCCGCCGCCGATCCAGCCCGGGGAAGAGGCGTCAGTGGACTTCGGCTCAGCTATGCTGGGTATGCTGGCATTTTGTACGAGACCACCATCCTGGCGCGACAGCCTTAATGCCTCCAGAAGGTCGATACGTTCTTTACACTGCAATTCAAGTTGGCGAAGGCTGTCCACAAGGGCGCTTTCGGTTTCGGACTGTGGTATGTGGGGTTGGGAGCCTTCGGCGCCATGACTGCTCGATATCACACCAAGCGCTGCCCTCCAGCTGCGCATTGCGTCATCTTCATTACCCTGTGCCGGTGAGTAAGGAGGGTCAGTAAGGCCTTGGTAGAATCAGATGCTGTCGGCTGTAGGGGTAGGCAACATACCTGACTCTCATAAAAGACTGCCTGGGTACATGTTAGGTAGCTCTCGTCATACACTGTCTGCAAGTCGACCGAGTTTCCATTGCCCTGCAGCATCATGCTGCCTTGCGGCACATTGCAAAGCCCGCGAGAGGAATGGTCCTTGGATAGGATTGCCGGTGGCAGGTCGAGGGTGGAGGGGGGGGGGGGGGGGGGGGGGATGTGTTCTCGAGGCCGGGTGGGAGCCACAAGCAAAGACTTCGGAGCTCGGATCGTGACAAACAATATGATCGGAGGTGGTGGTGGAGGAGAAGGAGGAGAACCCAGTATGTATGTGTATTTTGTAGTGCGCCAGGCCTGCAAGTCAGCAAGTATTTTAGTAATTCGCGTCGTGGAGATTCTTTTTTACTGTGGCTCAACTTGCTTCAATCGGCACCCAAAAGGTCAAGCCGGGCTGAGTTTTGGCTACGGCGGCAGTGACGTATGGCACCCGTGGATCCAACCGTCAGGCGCCGCCCGCCGATTCCAACTTGGGTGGTGGGGGTCGTGCCACCGGTCTCACCTACAAGTACTAATTGGCGGGGTGGATGGATGACTTCAAGGTTTGCCGCACCCCCAAGCAAGCCCGTAGAAGAGAGGGAAACCCTGAAACACGCCTAGCCTAGGCTGCTTGGGCGACTGAAGATATTGTAATTGCTGTTGTGGTCTAAAGTAGATAAGTACTACTAGCTACATACTCCATGACTACGACAACAGCACTCTAATCTCTCCACTGGTCCTGGGAAACAGAGATCTCCACATCATGGGCTGTTCGTCTTCCAACCCCGACCTGGCAGCATCCTCTTCCTTGAGCTGGTCTGCCGCGACGAGGACCTCTTCCAAGTGTTCAAAGTCCTCGCAGAACCGCTCCGCTGCATCCTCGGTTATCCTTCGAGCCAGGCTGGAGTCCTGCAGCTGCTTGACTTTCTCCAGGGCATCCATCAGTGCCGAAGGCAGGAAGTCGTCTAGGCTTTGCCCTGCTTTTGCCATCGTCTCTGGGGCGAGTGCCTCGGTAGTCCCTAGTCTCGACAAATCCTCCTTTGATGTCGTCGTGATGCCACTGACCTGGCTCAGGATGGTGTCTAGGCCCGAGTCCTCGCGGAAAAAGCGGTATTGACTTTTGGCAAGTGTCTCCGACTCCAGATCGATAGTCTCCTGCAGCGACTTGACCCTGCTCTCGGTGAAGTCGAAAGGGAGCAGCACCGCCTTGGCGGCGAGGAGGCAGTTGATCAGGAAGATCGAGGTGCCAGGTGAACCGATGTCCTTGGCCATGTCATGACAGCCTTGGATGAATGGATCAAGGGCCTCCCCAAGTATGGGGAGGAAGTCCGCCTCGCGGCTTGCAGAAGAGGTAAGCGACGTGTCGTACGTCTTTAGTATAGCGTGGAGCTGTTCGAGAGCCTCTTGCAGGAAATCAGGCGATCCTAGGTCGGCCGGTGCGTGCTGGAACTCGCCCTGCAAAGCCGCAATGTAATCCCTCGTTAGAGCGCGGAACTGGCGCAGAGCCTCGGATTCCAGTCCCGCGAGGGACTCTATCAGGACGGACTGGTCTCCGAGCAGCTTCTTGAACATGACTCGATAGAAATTGAGAAGATTTGCGAGTTTGTACGCCAGGATGGTATCTTCGTTAGTCTGTATGACTTGCTCCACGCGTTGTCGCAAGATTCGTGCCACGCCCGACACGTTCCTGTCGACGAGGTCGTTCAGGGCCTTGACAGCATCGAAGGCCGGCGCATCCACTTCTTGACTTTCCACGAGGCGCCATATTTCGTGGTCCCGGCCGGCTTGCATCCCCTTGGCAATTTCGTCTCCCTCCGACACGAAAAGCACCTCCAAAGCCTCTCTCTCGCTTACTGCAGCCGAGTGAGTCCAGGCGAGCATGTCTCCAACATAGCGAAGCGGATCGTGGGCCGCGAGTTCAATAGGCTTGACCGACGGCTCCTCCGTGCCCGAAGGAGTCGAGCCGGTCAAAGCGACAAAGAAGGAATCCGAGAGGAGCTGTTCTCGTGCTTCGGCGAAAAAGTCCAAGCAGTTGTGGAACAGGGTCGGCCTCTCTGCGAGCACACGGAGTGCGCCTCTGATACGCGCGCCAAACTGGGGATTCTCCAGGTTCAAGGCGCGGAATTCGCGCTGAATCCATTTGTATAGCTTTTGAAAGGCCTGGTCAAGTGTCTTGGACGTCTTCTCCATGATATCGTGGCCCAAGGTCTGGTCCTCAAAACCTAACAGGATCTCGCAGTCCTTGACAATCTGCTTGGCCTTGCTCAGAGCTGTGAAGAACCGGTCGTCCACGGGCTCCGTTGACATGGTCAGGAATGCCACTTCATTTTCAGATAGCACGAATTGTGTCTGCAAGGATTTGAATAGTTGTTGCTTTGCCTCGGCCTGTCGCCGTTGCAGCATCAGGGATGAGGCTTCCACCAAGACAGAAGATGTCGAGGTGTGAGCCAGGTCTATTTTTGTTTTCATCTCACTGTAGACCTTGTTGAGGCTGTCAATGGTCAAGCCTATTCTTTGCAGTTGCTACGGCCACGTATCAGGGGCTGCATCACATCAAGGCGTGGGACGGGCGGGGGGGAGTTACTGACATCAGAGACACGGCCAAACTCGTGTATAATGTCACCATTGCATTCGATGACCTCCTTTTGCAGGTCGAGACGAAGGCGACGGCGTGTCTCTCCATTGTTTTGAATGCTGCGCTCGTCCAACAAGTTGAGGCCATCCCGAAACTCGGCGTCGGCGTACGAGGTCGATAGCACAGCGCTCACTTTGGAGGAAAGCGGGTGCAAGGCTTTCGGAGCTGGAGAGGCACCAGAGACAGGAGGGGCCTGGTGTCCTGAGCCCATTGCCTGTACTGAATGGACCGGGGACCGCCCCGACAACGATGATTCCGGGACTGTTGCAGTCATCTCGGTGAAGTGACTGCCCGGAGCTGTCTAAGTAGGGAGTAAAAGTACTTTGGTCGACCCCACCAGAGCTGTAATATTGGCTGGTCGATGTGGCCGGAAGGCATTTGATGTAAATAGAGGTACCTAAAGTACTTGACACAGAAGGGGATAGGATACCTAGGTACTTTCAGGTTCACCCACCAAGTACATGTTCTCCACCTAGGCACTAACTACCACCCCTGTACGGTAAAGTAAAATAGCGTAGCGTAGCGCGTGCGCGTTTGTCTGTCCCCTCCTGGTTGCACCGATTGTGTCATCAGCTACTTTACTTTACTTTGCTTTGGCATGTGCACCTGCTCTCATTAGCTACTTATTAGGGGCCTTGACCAGGCAGGCACCTGATCACAACAAATGTCTTGTACACCTGATAACTTCTGATGACTTCGCCCTATCCTACTTTAATCACAGCTCGACTCCGTTGCCCTTTGGCAATTTCGCAACTTTCGATGTGACTCGGCTTCCGCAAGACCCAAAGCCTCGGCGATGCCCGAGACCTGACGAACTGCGCTTCCTGCTTGCGCTTCCCCCCCGCGAACCGCTCCGTCTTCTACTACAAGTCTTTGCGCTAATCGGCCGGTATGGCTTCCAACATGTTTTCACGCTTCGCATCCTCGGGACGTGGCAGGTCCTTCTACGAAGACCTAAGAGCCCGTGACGATCCCCTTGACGCAGAAGAGCGAGCAGGCCTTGCCCTGGACGAGGAGAATCTCAACCACCATTTTCATGATAACGACTTGGATCACACTCAGGGCCTGGGGCTAGATGGCAGTCAAATCACTGTCAACGAAAGTGTAACGATGGGACACGGTCGAGCTCCCACCGTTCGGGACGAGCGCCGGGCTGGTGCAAAGTGGCTGGGCGGCGGGGATGATGACGCAGATAACGATGTTCCCGGGTCACTCCTCGTCGAACCTCACGTGGCCCAGACACGCTCCCAGACGCACCAATATGACCACAGCCGAGAAGGGCCGCCCCGATCGCCGAGAATGGAGCCTCTCCCCGGCCCTTCGACACGCAGGGCACGCGCACAATGGGAGACCACTCAGGTTCAACAGCGTCTACACCAAGATGAAATGGCTCCCACCTCGCGACTCCCGGGAGAGGGAAGGCAGCCATCTTCTTTGATGTCGCGGTTCGTGTCTGGGAGTCCAAGGGAGAAGGCCATGTGGCGATGGGTTAATGTCTCAAACCTCGATAACTTCATCAAAGACGTATACGACTATTATCTTGGTTGTGGCATCTGGTGTATCTTGATGGAACGGGCCCTCCATTTGGTGTAAGCCTTCCCCGTCGGGCTTCTCTTCCCACCTACCAACACGTGCCATCATGTACTGACTAACAGCTACTAGGAACGTCACATTCGTTGCCGTGTTCCTCACCTTCCTCACCCAGTGTGTCGACTACACGCGCTTTCGTGGCAGCACCAGGATGGACCAGGTTCTGGTGCCGCAGTGCATGAGTAGGATGTCGACCATGTGGAATCTGGGTCTTTGGGTGTTTGCTTTTTACTTCATCTGGAAGTCCATCCAAAATCTACTCGACATCCGGCGACTATTGAATCTTCGAGACTTCTACGTTTACCTCCTCAACATCCCCGAGCATGATATGCAGACAGTCTCCTGGCAGGATGTTGTCGTCCGCGTTATGGCATTGCGGGATGCAAACCCCAAGACGGCAAGCAACATGACGCGATTGCAGCGAGAATGGATCGGCAGCCAGTCCAAGGAGAGGCTCGACGCTCACGATATTGCCAACAGGCTTATGAGGCGCGAGAACTACCTGATCGCTTTGTTCAACAAGGATATCCTCGATCTCAGCATTCCTCTTCCCTTCTTGCGCAACAAGCAGTTGCTCACCCGCACATTGGAATGGACACTCATGTTTGGCGTCTTGGATTTTGTATTTGATGAGCGGGGTCAGGTCAACCCGGAATTCCTCAAGTCGGGTCGCCGTGGACAGCTCAGCCAGAAGCTCAAGGCGAGGTTCAAATTCGCAGGGCTTATGAATCTGATTCTTGCACCGTTCTTGGCTTGTTACCTCATCATCGTCTATTTTCTGACCTATTACAATGTATGGAGAGACAGGTATTCCTTGGGCCTCTCTCTGTAATTCAGATACTAACAGCAATGGCAGGAATACCAAAAGAACCCCTCGGCCCTGTCAGCCCGCAGCTATACACCACTTGCCGAGTGGAAATTCCGAGAGTTCAACGAGCTCCAGCACCTTTTCAGGGAAAGACTAAACATGTCTTACCCGTTTGCGACACGCTATATTGACCAGTTCCCCAAGGTCAAGACCGAGCAGGTGGCTAAAACGATTGCCTTCATTGCGGGTGCCATCGTGGCTGTTCTGGCCATTGGCTCCGTGTTTGACCCAGACAACTTCTTCATCTTCGAAATCACCAAGGATCGGACTGTATTGTTCTACCTCGGCATCTTTGGAGGAATCTGGGCTGCTGCGAGGGGCAGCATCACCGACGACAACAGCGTGTTCGACCCGGAATATGCGCTACGAAATGTGATCGAGTACACACACTTCCAGCCCGACCATTGGCAGGGGCGGCTTCACAGCTTTGACGTGAAAAAGGACTTCTCCGAGCTCTACAAGATCAAGCTCGTCATCTTTCTCGAGGAGATTCTGAGCATTCTGATCACGCCTTTGATCCTCTTCACAACCCTGCCCAACTCGACTGATCAGATTGTCGACTTCTTCCGGGAATTCACGATCCACGTGGATGGCCTGGGCTATGTTTGCTCCTTTGCCGTCTTCGACTTCGAGAAGGGCATGGGTCAAAAAACCCAGGCTGCAGCGGGAATCGACGTTCGCGAAGAATACTACTCGACCAAACACGGCAAGATGGCGGCATCATACTACGGATTTCTCGATAATTATGTCATCAACCCGAAAACCGGCATACCCGGTCACTTGCCACCGGGGACGAGACACCAGTTCAACCCGCCGCCCTCCTTCCCGGGTCTCGGCTCCCCCACTTTGGCAGCAGAGCTACACCACTCGCGGATGGGGCGGGGCCGGGCGCCTGCATCCCAAAATGCCCGGACTCCGCGATTTGGGCCGGCCGGGACACAGCAGTCGCCGGTGGCATCGATCCTATTAGATCCACACCACCAACCATCAGCTTCGGCATTTGGGTCAAAGAGTGCTCACCGGCAGCGCCCAAAGCGCGCAGGCTATCATGCGGATAGGAGCATCATTGAGGAATCTATCGAAGACGGACCTGAGAACATAGGGGGCCTGCGTCGCAATGCTGGGCCGGATATGCTTGAGGGTGGTGGAGAGTTGGACGAGTCGACATGGCAGACATCGCCCACCAAAACGCTGTCCCGTGAGAACAGTGAAGTCAAGGGAGAGAACACGGAGGTTGGCGTTCTCGGCCTCATGTATCAGTTTCAGCAGGCGCATATGAATCATAGGCATGGCGGTGTTCGGTAGAATGCATAGTAGCGAGAGAGCCCTGTGTGGGATATATTCATCGCATCCTTTTTTCTTCTTCTACCTAGCATAGCAGGTGCTCTTATTGTTCTCTCACAGCAATAACCTCGCCAGATGCATACATGTCAGATCCATTGTTTGAAAACATGGCAATTAAACTGAGTTTTTTTTCAGTAACTACGTACTTCGTAGGTAGGTGGTTCATCGTGATGCTTCCTAAGGTTACTGTATCTACTTTACTTAAGCTATCGAGACTGTCAATGCCCCGCTAATTAGACTGGAGTTCGCCCGCCCACTAATGGACCGCCCATGGCATGGCATGGGTCTCTGCTACCCATGGAACTTTCTTGGACCGCGCGCCCAAAAGATGGAGGCGCGTGCCTGAATAGAGTAAACCACGGACAGCAGACCAGATCGGTCGGACCTGACAGCCAGACACACACACACACACACACACACACACAGGCACGCACACGCACACAAATAAAAGCCCCATCCGCTTGAGATGCTTCCGTAGCTCGACAACAGACGCGCAGGAACTGCGACTTGGGCATGGTCGAGGCAGAGACAAAGAGACGAGCCACTGACTGTCACAACGAAACCCTCCCCACCGCCCCTCGGTTTTCCAACAAGGATCCCGTCAGTCCATATTCCACAGGATCACCCACCACCAAGCTTGCCACACTGCCTTTGACAACTCGAATGGCGCGGTAGTGACTCACCACGATCGAATCACTGTCTGGCAGCGACGATTGCACGCAGGCGGACGGAGCCGTCCGTCCATCACCCCTTTCAACATTGCCCGAACCGCACGGGACGCTGGGGGAATCTTTGTAGATGGCAGCATTGGCGTCCAACGGCGGCGGTCACGCCTTCGCTGGCCCGTCTTCCAACAATGTGGACGATTCTGCGACTACTGCAAGGATTTACGAAGCTTTAGAATTGATATATAACCCGCAATCCACGAACCAAGCTCGCAAAGACGCCCAAATCTTCCTCGAGGAGGTCAAAACCACGAGTCAAGCTCCCTCTATCGGCTTCGACCTTGCCTCCGCCTCCACCAACTCGCCCATCATACGACACTATGGACTCTCCCTCCTGGAGGATGCGATAAAGCACAAATGGGCAGGATACTCCGAAGATCAGGTGGGCTTCTTGCGCAGATGGGTGCTGCAGCTCGCCGAGACTGTGTCGAAAGACGACCCTCAGTTCCTCAGGACCAAGGTTGCCTTGTTATGGGTCGAGGTGGCCAAGCGTTGCTGGGCAGCCGAGTGGATGGATATGGACAAGCTGCTGATGCAGCTCTGGCAGGTGCAGGGCTCGCTCGTGCACAAGGAGCTCGTACTCTACATCCTGGAGATGCTGTCAGACGAGGTCTTCACGGGCGACGACGCCGTCGTCGCTCTCCGAGAAGGCGTCCTGAGCAAGGCTTGCGTCGACATCTTCACGCCAGTCGCCGTCCTCAGCGAGGCTTTCCCGAACCGCCAGCTCGGCCCGAATGTGCGGTTCGACGACGATGGCTGGCTTAACCGTGTTTCGGGTCTGCTCGGCGAGTGCCTCGACGGCGATGTGCAGAACAATGACGACATTCGGGCATGCGCCCTAAAGTCATTGTCCGTGATTTACTCCCTCATGCCTTGGGCCATCCCGAAGGCTGTGGTCGCCTCCAGTTGCGTGCCGCTCATGTGTCGCGCGTTGGCGGCACCGCATGTTGCGGTCCAGAAGGTGAGTACCGAGCTCGTACTCTCGCACATCTCGCTCTGCATCGCATATCACCAATGTTCATCGCTGACTGCGACTAGGCATCGCTAGAGGCCCTCCATGCGCTGTACTCACGTAGCAATTTCACGGACGAGGAGTTCACCGATCTCGTCGTGCCCATGTATGATCCCGAGTTCGTCAGCCTTTGTGAGAGGTTATTCGAATGGTCCAGCGTCGATGCTGAAGACATTGACGACGATAAATATCTATTTGCCAAGAAATTTTCCGAGGTATGCCCGATCTCGACGTTGCTCGCTCCGCTGTCCTTGCATCGCTAACGTTGCTCTAGATGATGTCTTGCTTGGGGAACTACCTGGAGCGAAAGTTCTCCAGCCTACCCGCCCACTTGGACCTTCCAAGGTTTCTGCAACTTCTTTTGAGGGTGGTGCAATGCCAGAGCCTGGTTGTTTCGATACCCGTTCTGGTCACCTGGACGCGGCTCCTCAGCAATCGAGCCTTGGGGGCGTCCATCGCCGATACCCCCTTGATAGGCCCCTTGCTAGAAGTGTGTAGTTCGAGACTGATTCGATACGAGAGCCTCCCCGAGGACACTCAGGATCCCACATACCTTCTCCTATTCGAGGACACTGACACGATACCGGAGCGTCATGCTTTCCTTGGTAACTATCGCCGATATAGTTCTCAAGTCATCGAAAGCGTCGTTCAATTGAAGCTTGTTGAAGCAACGCGGCATATACTCGGCCAGGCTGATGACGTGCTTCGGCATCTCTACGATGGCGAGCCTCCACTCGCTGTGGCGCGGTATAATAAGAATGCCATGCCCGTTCTACGTGTCGATGCGCAGTTCACGGTCATCGAGGCAGCACTTAAAGGTTATGCACGCTGGAAGGCATCCATGAATCGTGAAGCCGGACCGGACAACGAGCAAAAAGCCAAGATGGAGGCTGACTTTGAGACGTGGTGCAAGCGGCTGCTCGACATGCAGGTAGAGGATCCTGCTATCAGGAAAAGGATCCTACAACTTCTGGTCGCATTCTCTACGACAGCGCTGGACCGGAACGCCGGCTTCATGCTCAAGGTTCTCGAGCACATCCTACTGACCTGGCCTGCTCCGCAGCCTGAACACAAGCTCTTCAATGATGCTATCAAAGATCTCCAGTCGGAAAGTATGGTGGAGCTGCAGCGCCTAGCGTCAAAGATGCCCGATCACCTCCTTGACGTCTATGACCAGCTGGAGGCCAAGGTCAGCGAGATGATTGCTTCGGGGACCCTGGACAGCAAGAGAAAAATCGCCTACCAAAGCTTCCTGTTTATCATCATCCACAGAGCCAGCCGTATGGACGAGGGCACTCGTCTTCAGCGGCTGCACTCCTTTGTCGACCCGGTCGTGGCTCAGTGGAAGAATGACCAGTTCAAGCGTGAGCTGTCATCCTACGGGGGGTTCTGTGAGCTGATGGCTCTGGATAGGGCACAGTCCTATCTGGCCCGTAAAAGGATCAACGAGGTTGCCGACTGGGGTTTGGTTGATCTTGACGCCGACGGACTAGCCCTTCAGAGTGAGCTCGAGGAGCGACAAACTGTAAGTCTCATCATCTTGCCGACGCTACCCATCTTGTATGCTGACTACTGTCTGCTCTTCCGGCACAGCTGCTGCCTCTCCGAGCAACAAAGTCGTTTCTCACGTACTCTGTCGAGAAGCTTGAAAAGAACTCTCCACCTTACCTTGCGTCCTGTGAACTTTGGCGAGATGCGTTTGCGGACATCCTGCCGCAACTACTGCAATTTCTTAGGTAAGATACAAACCACGCAGCTGGAGAGGAAAACCCTCGCTTACACCTTAGTAAAGCCATGCCCATGCTACTCACAATCCCAATAATTGGACGTTTTTGCCGGCAGACATGCACTCCATCGTTGGCCAGGTCTTGACAGATCGTTTCTGGCAAGCCGGTATTTCCGAGGGAAGCAAGGACGAATTCTACGCCCGTGTCCTGGATAAAAAGGGAACTCTCGAGGGTTTGGCGTCTACAATACGCGGCACTGTTAGGTTTGTGCGCGAGACGTGTTATGCTGTGCTTTACTGCATGAGCCGACTCGACGTCCAATTTTACGGATTTGACGAGCTGCCGGGCCCTTTGGCACATGCCTTGTTTGCGGACTCGTCTTGTCTATCGGCCCACCAAATCATCAACCTTCTCAACCTAGTCCGGTACCTTGTCGACCACTGTCCTGTGGCTCTCCGAGACCACTTCTTACCGCCACTACTTGCGACCTGCTTCCAGCAGATGGACACGAAGATCAAGTCTGAATGGGACAAACTCGATCAACAACAGGGGGTCAAGTCAGACGGAGAGGCTCTGACAGAGGAAATGAAAGCAGAGAGCATCCTACGTCAGCTCACGTATACGGCCGTTGTCATGGTGGCGGACTTTTTGGACCCTGCAAGGACAAGTGAGACCTTCTGCCCTCCCTCCCTTCGGCCCTCTGGGTCACCGCCATGTCGACTGCTAACATTTCGTCTAGACCCTTCGGTCGACTCGTCATCGACTGCTCAGGCCAGACAGCCGTCGCTTAGAAAATTTTGTTTGATGCAATCGTCGATTGTCGAACCGCTCTTGGTGTTTCTCATGCATGCTATCAGCATGCACGATGGGAGGTGCTGCGGCGTCGTTCTACGTGTATTTCGGTCCATTGTCCCCGAGTTCACTGGCGGTCCGGCGCAGGCAGGAAACCTGTCCTCGAGCCAACCGGCACCAGGCCCGGGCGGGTCGCGAGCACTCGAGCCGATGGATGGCTTCTCCATCCCCGCGGAGACGGCGAATGCCATCCGCGAATTCATCTCATCCGATGTCCTCAAGGCTTGTATCGAATCGCTTCACGAGCCGTATTTTGTCGACCTGCAGAAGGAGCTTGGATCTCTGATCGCGTTCATCCTGCTCTACTATTCGCCCTTGTCCGCTACACCGGCCAATGTCTTGCTCTCCCTGCCCACCATCAAGCCCGACGCCGTCCACCAGACAATCGACTACGTCTGCCGACCAGGACTGCACACTCGTCAGCAACGTGCTATAGTGCTTGATCTGCTCAAGGATCTGAAGGGTGTCAGCATCTCGGAACAAGGGAGGCTAAACAAGACAAACGGCTTCAAGGGCGAGTCTGGACGGTCGGTGAAGAAGACCTCACGTAGCAAGATGGCTCAGGCATTCATGATGGCTCCGGGCCACACGTCTGGTGGCACGGCGGCATTCGGGCCAGGGGAGGCTGGTGGTCGGCCCACGGACCCCCGGCAGAGTCCTGATCTGGAAGGAGTAGCGGGTCTCTTTAATACGGGGCAATGAGACTCTTCTGTGTACCGTACCTCCTTGGTGGTGGTGGCAGTGGTGGTGATTGACGATGTTGATATGATACTCGGTGTTTTATACCATATTGGTAGGCATTAAGTGAGCCTATAGGAAGAAGAGTTGCAGCATTTGTTGAGCCCACAGACTATATGATCATCTTGACCGGAGCCCACCTGTTCTGAAAGCAATCACCAGTGCCATAATGGGCATCAGAGGTCCCATCCCAACCGGTGGCTCCCTACTTCGTAGGTACTTTACCTTGATGCGTCTTTTCCTGCGAAGTTACAAGGGTCTCTCTCCCTCCCCCTTCTTCTTCTGTTACCAAGTACCAAGTAAGACACGGCGTCGCATCAACTCATCACACAACGCAACCCTTGATCGGTACTTGGGGCAGGGTGTTGCCGCCAAGAAATAGCTAAAACACTTTAAAGGGCCTGTGATACCTCCACCCTGCTCTGCTACCCCTGCTTTCAGACTAGCTCGGGCGGGAGAAACATGGTGGTAGTTAGTCACTAGACTACGTACATACTCAGCGTCCCCGCTCAGATCCTCCAGCAGATTGTCCACTCCGTACCAACCTTCTCGACGGCAATGCATGGATGGTCCTCTTTCAAGGATCCAAGATCAATTGACAATCGCTCGTATGACAATAAACGCTGGCATACCACCACTTACGAACCGTGCTCGCGACATTGCCCTCTGTTCGTTTCGAATGATCGCTGTGTTCGGCAATTAGGTGCTGCAGCTACTTCACGCCCTTTCTTCTTCTTCGTCTAGGCCTCTCCACACAGCCCTTTCAACTTTGTTACCCCCGTGCAATACAGCACCGGGCTTCTCCTGCTCGTCATGGTCTATTGCGGGAAGCCCTCGAGGGGTTGCCAGATGTGCAGGACTCGGAGGATCAAGGTACGCAACCTTCCACAACAAGTCGAATCAATTGTCCATGCCCTCCGCTCCGAGTCAGCCAATAAGGCCTGGTACTGACAAGCCGGTCGTCTTCGATCACAGTGCGACGAAAGCAAACCGACATGCAAACAGTGTGCGAAGTCACGGCGCCAATGCCCCGGCTACAAGGACGAATTCGACCTGGTGTTTAGGAACGAGACGCAAGCGACAGAGAGGCGGGCGCAAAAGGCGAATAGGAAGCCATCCGCTCCGAAATCGCAACCACCATATCCAGCAGAGCCTGTGGCTCGTTTCGCGCATCGTCCATCGGTGGATGGGAGAAGTGTGGACCCATCTTTCAAGGAAGGCGACATCATTCCTGTATTGGGCCAGCATCCCGAAGAGCTCGCCTCATGTCATTTTGTTTCCAACTTCGTCTTGGTGCCTCGCCAAGGGAGCACGAGGGGGTTCATGGACTACCTCATACCTCTTCTGAAGCACCAGCCCGTCGATAGCCCCGTGCATCACGCCTTCAACGCGTGTGCTCTTGCATCGCTCGGCAACCGTGTGACGTCTGAAGGCTTCGACTTTGAGGGCAAAGCCCTCGGTGAGTATGTGAAGGCGCTCAGTGGAACTCACGCGGCGATCAAGGACCCAGAGTTGTCCAAAGACGACGGTGTCTTGGCTGCGGTGCTGCTTCTTGGACTGTTCGAGGTATTTTGTCCAGAGTCTTGTTCCAGCAATGGATCCTGTGGTTATGATACTGACATTGGGCGGGTGACTGAAAGAGCATCACGGCAAAGCAGATGGGTCTCTTCGCCTGGGGATCGCACATCGAAGGAGCCGTGCAACTCGTCAAAAGCCGCGGCCGAGAGCAATTGCGGTCCAAGACCGGGCTTTTGCTTTTCATCGCGGTTCGGACCCAAATGGTGAGTGAGCCCCTGAGTGTCTGTGCCGTGCGCCCACCCCTAGCAGCCTTGCTGAAAGATCGAGCCCAGATCATCCACACACTGGCCTCAAGCAAGGCCCCGACCATGGGAGTTGAATGGTGGCTCACCGACGCGGTACACGTGGAAGTGGCGGCTCGCTGCCAGCGGCTCTGCATCAAGGTGGCCGAAATCCGCGCCGAAGTCACGCGCTTGATGACGACGGCGTCGAGGACCCCAGAGAATATCGAGCTCATGCTCGACATGATTCGCAGAGTACAGACCGTAGATCAAGAGTGCGTCAACTGGATGAACAACTTGCCGGATCTCTGGCGGTTCAAGACGGTTGGGTGGGAGGACCATGTCCCCAACGGAGACTACGAGAAGGCCGAGGTCTTTCCGGGCAGGGTCGACCTGTACCCAGACCTGTACATGGCGAGCGTTTACAACATGGTCCGGACGTCGCGCTTGATCCTGGCGTCGGTTCTCGTACGCTGCGCCGCCTGGGTCTGCGCTCCCGTGGACTATCGGACGACACCGGAGTATGCGACAGCGGCGAGAATATGCGTCGACACCATCACGGACATTATCGCCTCGGTGCCGTTCCATCTCGGGTGGCATCTCAAGAGGCCAGAGATTCAACAGAAGCATGACCTCTCGGGGTTCGCATGCGGCGAGGAGGACTGTATGAAGGGCCTTGCCGGCTACTTCCTGACGTGGCCTCTGATGTGTATCAACGGCCAGGACTATGCCACAGATGCACAGCGGGCATGGTGCATTGGCAGGTTGAAGTACATTGCCAATGAGCTTGGTGTTCGTTACGCCGGACTTCTCTCTGGGGTAAGTAAGCACGAAACACAGCCCTCACTCCCTTATCAAGCCCAAACGCTATGTGCATGCACACTTACTAAGTGCTTTCTTCTGGCCAGATCAAAGTAAGAATTCCGTCAATGCTTATACGACGAGATGGCATGATGGCCCAGCCCAACACCATGTCTGGAGACTTTGTCAAACTGGCCTCGAGTCGTAAATCGGCCTCGGCATCACCTACCATCAACAAACCTTTGCAGCCACTGGAGCCTAGCCCTTAGGGAGGACGACCCCGGATCGGCGATCAGGACGGCGGCGTTGAATCAACTTGGGCGTGGTGTCTTTTGGGACGTCTCGTGGAGGCGTTCGCCATGACGCTACTGCAGCACTCCCTTTCTGGACCTCCTCAGAGCAGTAGGCTTTCATTCTGACTGTGTTAAGGCGGCATAAATTGCCTAATTATGACGACCAGCCGAGTAGCCCGGCCGGCCTCAGCTGCCACCGGACGCGGAAATACATTAGATACCTATATATACCCTTTGTTTGCAGCCAGCATTGACGGCGCAGCATTGCTTCTCCTTGTTGGACCATTGTCGTGGACACCAAATCCACTATAAGTTATGTGTGGGTGGGCCTCTCCTCTCATTTCTTGCTTGATAGGGTATCTCTTCATTGTGAGTTTCGTGCAAATTTCGTACGTGGAACTATTCCACTACTCCCTCCCTAGATCCAAATCTCGCGCGCAGGGTGACCTATTTGGCATATATCTCGAGGTGATCTGTAGAGACGGGCCCCTGGCGCACAAAGACGTCACTGCCTTCCGCCCATTTCCCACAGCTCCCATGCCGTGAACACAAGCGGTTGGTCTCGTAGCTACTTCCTCTTCTTGGCGTCCGAGGCGGGTTTTGCGCCGCCGTTTTCGGCCAAGTTCCAAGCCTTGACGACCCAGCTTTGCGTCTTATCGACGTATTGCTCATTCTCGACGTGCTTGACGCCGACGCGGACGCCATCCTTGGTGAAGACGACATTTTTCTTGCCCATCTTCTTGGTGGCCTGGGCCTGGATCTGGGCGACGGAGAGGTAGATTTGGTAGCCAACCCATCCGATGGCACCGAGAATGACAAGGACTATGACGAGTGGGAGGATTTGACTACGTGGTGGGCACACCAGGCTGCGTTAGCTCACGTTTCTCTTTTTCCCTCCTCCTCGCACGAGGATACTGCTTGCGGTGCCAACATACCCAAGTGTCGACGGCTGGCGTGAGCTGGATTTGCCCCAAGCCATAGTGGAAGCGGTTCTGGTTCTGGGAATCTCTTTCTCTAGGTCGTTGTCGTCGTCCTGACCGTGGCCGCCCGTCGTCACTCGCGATTACGCGATTAAATATATGCTTAAAAACGGGAGCCAGAAAGGTGACGCGGGGCGGATCTCTTGGCAAGATGGGCGATCGATCGGCCTGGTAGACCCTTGCCTTGAAGGTGAAGGGAAGGTCTGATTGATAGACTGGATCTGCTGGCGGGTCTTTGTAGGACTCGAGCCAGTCGGGCAGCTGAGGCAGTAGGGCTTCAAGAGAAGGCAAGGAGGGGGAGAAGGAGGAAGGCTGGGGGAGGAGGCAGCTAGAAGGCTATCCAGGAAGTGCGTTTCAATGCGACTACGAGAGTGCGAAGCAAGAGGAGTAAGAATTTGACAGGTTCTTGGGTTGCGAAAGAAGAAGAAGAAGCATAATAACGTTGTACTTATGCAGGAGGCAGAAGATGGAGCGGGGGCCACTACCTAAAGTAAGTACGTACGTTTACAGTAGGTAGGGAGTTTATCAGCTGAAAAAAAATCAAGAGACGGGGAACAAACAGCTCAGCTTCTCCAATTACAAGCACATGGAGGATAAAGCACACTTACTTACTTACTTACTTACCTCCTACCGAAGATCGAGGGGGCCAGGGAAGAGGGGAACTGAGCAGCACCGACTCTGTCTAAAGCTTGCAGCTCCCCTCCATGGACCTACCTGTAGGTACTTTACCTACTTAGTACTTTACTTAGTAGGCTGCCTCAATTCACATGCCTCGAGTGGGAGGAGGGTGGATTGATGTGAGAGGTGTGAGGTGTGAGGGTGGATACCTGACTGAGCTACTAAAGTACTTACGGAGACAATTCGACTTTCTTTTGCCAGGTGTCGTGTCGGATTTCTGCCGCGCACGGGCCAATCCAAGGCATTTGCTTGACGTTGCCAGTGCCCTTTCGCCCAGATTCAGCACCCACTGAATCCTTAACATTGAAAGCTCCAGGGCTACCTGAATACGCTACCACCCACCACCACCACAACCAATGCCACAGCACAGCGCGGGATGATGCACGGTTGAGAGCGAAAAGACTCCACCCATTGCTCCCAACCATCCTCACCATCTCTCCCTCTCTTCTCCATTGCCAATTCCGCTCTGCATCCCGACTGCAATAGAGCGCCGGCCGGTTTCGTTTCATTGTGTGTGCGTGTTGCATTTGTGGCGAGCTCAATCTCCGTGTCGCGACACCAACATCGACACCGACACCGACACCGACAACTCTCACCGCCCTCCCGCACCTTCAGTCTAGCCGAGACTTAGCTCACTCAGGCCAGCCTGTCCATTCACCACGAACATCAATCGACCAGCACCAGGCAGACGGGCCAAGCCATTGTGGTTGGCGGTATTCATCATCTGGTTCCTTTTACCTTCCTATAACTTTCTCTGGCGACTCTCCGGTCGTTGACTTGAGCCTTGACTTGCCAATCTCAACCCACCCCGCCAACTTTTGCCAACCTTGTCCCCTACCGGTCTGGTTTCGCGGAGCTTCAAAGGAAGCCACAACACAAAGCTATCCAAAGCTTACCCGCGACGATGTCTGCGCCAGGCGAAGGCTATGGCCAGCAACCCGACCAGGGTCAGCCCTATGGCCAGCCGAGTTCCTATCCTGATCAACAGGGCTACGCCGCCGAACCATCCCCGCCTCCCCAGGCTCAGGCTCCCCACGATAAGAAGAAGAAGAGGGCATACGCAGCCGGCGCGTTCGACGTCGGCAGTGGAGCGAATGCTGCGGCTGGCGGGCAGCCCCAGGGTGGTACCCAGTACGGATCCCCGTATGGCGCCCCTCAACAAGCCGCCGCTGAGTACGGCGGCTTTCAGCAACAGCAGGCGCCCCAGTCCGGCTACCCTGCTCAGCCTTACGGCGCACCCCAGCCCGGCGCGCCGTCCTCCGTCGCCGCACCCGGCTACCAGGCCCCTGAGGCTTACGGTTATCCCACCGGCCCGGCTCCCCTAACTCCGGGCCTCGGCGGCGTGACGGCCGGCATGGGCGCCATGAACTTGGGCCCCGGGCAGGGAGCCCCTTCTCAGCAGCCACAGCCGCAACCTCAGCAGGCACGCGCTGGGCCTCTCAACCAGCTCTACCCAACTGATCTCCTGAACCAACCCTTCAATGTCTCGGAGCTGGATCTACCACCACCCCCTATCATGCTTCCGCCCAACGTGAGTTGCCATATGCCCAAATGTCCTGCCAGAAGACCCGGCGATGCTAATTGATCGCAAACCACAGTCAAGCGTTACACCCTCCCCGGACGCCAATTGCCCGCCCAAATACGTTCGGTCTACCTTGAATGCTGTGCCGACGTCGCATGGCCTCCTGAAAAAGTCCAAGTTGCCATTTGCGCTGGTAATCCAACCGTACGCCGCCCTTCACGATCTGGACGACTCAGTCCCCATCGTTCAGGATCAGGTCATTTCCCGCTGCCGGAGATGTCGGTCATACATCAACCCCTACGTCACCTTCCTCGACCATGGCCACCGGTGGCGCTGCAACATGTGCAACCTCACCAACGACGTGCCCCAGGCTTTTGATTGGGACGCCGCAGCTCAGAAGAGCGTGGACAGATGGCAGCGACACGAGCTGAACCATGCCGTCGTCGAGTTCGTCGCCCCTCAGGAGTACATGGTCCGGCCTCCGCAGCCCCTGGTCTACCTCTTCCTCTTTGATGTCAGCTATGCCGCCGTCTCCACGGGCCTGCTCGCCACCAGCGCGCGCACTATTCTCGACAGCCTAAACAGGATACCCAACGCAGACCGGCGCACGAGGATAGGGTTCGTTGCCGTCGACTCGAGCCTGCACTACTTTGCCATCCCCAAGGACGAGGAAGAAAACGCAGAGACGACCATGCTTGTTGTCAGCGACTTGGACGAGCCGTTCCTGCCTGTCCCTCAGGAGCTCCTCGTGCCCTTGGCCGAGTCTCGACAGAGCATCGAAAACTTCCTGACGAAGCTCCCCGAGATGTTTGTGAACAACCAGAACAATGGGTCCTGCATGGGGTCTGCCCTCAGGGCTGGTCACAAGCTTATCTCGCCGCTAGGGGGCAAGATCTGCGTGCTCAGCGCCTCCCTCCCCAACATGGGCTATGGCAAGCTGGACATGAGGGAGGACAAGAAGCTGCTTGGCACGTCCAAGGAGAGCGGCCTGCTGCAGACCGCCAACAGCTTCTATAAGAGCTTCGCCGTGGAGTGCTCCAAAAACCAGGTGTCGATCGATATGTTCCTCTTCTCGTCACAGTACCAAGATGTCGCGTCTCTCAGCAACCTCCCGAGGTATACCGGCGGGCAGACGTGGTTCTACCCGGGCTGGAATGCCGGCAGACCCGAGGATGCTATCAAGTTCGCCTCCGAGTTTAGCGACTATCTGTCGTCGGAGATTGGCCTCGAGGCTGTTTTACGTGTTCGTGCCACCACAGGCCTGCGCATGAGCACCTTCTACGGCAACTTTTTCAACCGGAGTTCTGATCTCTGTGCGTTCCCTGCTTTTCCTCGCGACCAGTGCTACGTGGTCGAGGTAGCCATCGACGAGAACCTCCAGAAGAATGTAGTCTGTATGCAAACTGCCGTGCTGCACACGACGTGCAATGGAGAGCGCCGCATCAGGGTCATGACGCTCGCCCTGCCTACGACGACCAACCTTGCCGACGTGTACGCCTCGGCGGACCAGTGTGCCATCGCTACGTACTTCAGCCACAAGGCAGTCGAAAGAGCGCTCAGCAGCGGGTTGGAGTCTGCGCGGGATAGTCTCCAGAGCAAGATCACCGAGCTGCTGCAGACATTCAAGAAGGAGCTCGCAGGAGGAAGTATGGGCCACGGCCTGCAGTTCCCGTCGAATCTGCGCGGCCTTCCCATCCTGTTTCTCGGCCTGATCAAGAATGTCGGCCTCAGGAAATCTGCGCAGATCCCGTCTGATCTCAGATCGGCCGGCCTCTGCCAGCTGTCCACCTTGCCCTTGCCTCTGCTGATGCAGTACATCTACCCGCGGCTCTACTCGCTGCACGATATGCCGGACAATGCCGGGATCCCGGACTCGGAGACCAACCAGATTGTCCTACCGCTCCCGGTCAACCTGTCGTCGGAAAAGCTGGTCTCTTACGGCCTATACCTGATCGACGACGGCCAAACCCAGTTCCTCTGGATCGGCAGGGACGCGGTACCGCAGCTGCTTGCGGACGTGTTTGGAGTTTCGGACCGGACGCAGCTCCGAGTAGGCAAGGGAAGCGTGCCCGAGCTCGACAATGACTTCAATGAGCGCGTACGTGCAGTCATCCAAAAGAGCAGGGACCACAAGTCGAAGGGGGTCGGCAGCATCATTCTGCCACACCTCTACATTGTCAGGGAAGACGGCGAGCCAAGCCTCAAGCTGTGGGCACAAACGCTACTGGTGGAGGATAGGGCGGACCAGGGAATGAGTTTCCAGCAGTGGATGGGCAGTCTGAGAGAAAAGGTCAGTTCACGTTGATCCGCCCCCTCCCCCCCCCCCCTTGCGATCGGCCCCGGGTCTAACATGAGTCTACTGCAGGTCGTTCAGTAAAAACTTGGGATGATTGAGCGCGGTGCGGAGCGGGGCGGGGATTTTGTGGTCGGCGCAAGACCCAAGATGTAGGCATGGACCCAAGATGTAGGCATGTGTGCATCTAGATGCCTGCGGGACTTTGGTTGGTGTGTATGCCAGTAATATTAAAGATCGGCTCGAGCTCGGTCATGCTACTCCCCCTTTTATCCATCCCCCCCTACCGTGACGACCCGGATTTGTCGTGTTAAAGCCAATATCGAATGCGAGCCGCCATCTCTCTCTATGGCTGTCCTCTGGCTGGACCCAGTTGGTGGGTGTGTGATCGAATGAGATCCATGGGTGCTATTTTTGGAGCGCACCACCCCCAGCCAGTGATGAAACGGGCGTCAGATGTGACTGAAACACGCGCCATGTGGTCCCGGGCGGCTAACTCTAGCGCCTGGTTTGGCATACAAAACCATTGGTACGCTGGCACTTTGGGGCAGACCCAATCACACATTACAACAAGGTGTCTAAAGTAATGGTAGGTACCTAACGTGTGTGTGACTGTGTGTGTAAAGTATGTCACACGCGCGCGCGGTGTGCACGACGGACCAGGAGACGAGACGACTCTACTTTGCCTCTCAACAGTGCTCCTGTTTCCAATGTTTGCCGAAATGTCCGTGGGCCGTAGTAAAACTTCTAGATGTAAAATAAAGTCTCAGAGGCTTTGATTTAGATTATCTAAAGAATATAGGTACTTTGTAGAATATCTCGGTGGAAAGGAAGAATCATGTTGACAGCCATCTTATTTTACCTACATACCTACCTCCGTAATGATGATGATGATGATGAGACGAGACAGGGCATGCATGGCCCCTGGTTGGCATCTTTAGTTCTATCCTCTCTATGTACGACGGAGTCAAGGCTTGTGACAAAGTGACACGGAGCCCCCAGTCCAGGACGTGTCTCTGACAAGATGGAGAGATTGATGGATGGAGTTGACCCCGCCGCTATGACCCCTGGTTCAGAAATGGAAACACTGGGTCCCGCTTTTTGGGCCCTTTCCGGCTGCAATTTAGCACGTCTCGCACGTTAGGGAGAGGGAGTGCCCTAGCGGCCCTCGGGTCTCTGAAGCTTAGTGGCTTCCCGTGACACTCGTCCCCTAAAGTACCTACCTAGGTACTTGGGTGGTAGGTCGCCATTATATTAGTTCCCGGGTCTAGCCAGCCAAGCCAGCTCCAGGTACTTCCGATTTGCCCTTGACAATCCATTCAAGAAGAAGCACTTTCATGTAAAATAGTTGCTTAGATTACTTGAGGAGACACTTGACCTGAAGCAAATTCAGGTAGATTTTTAAGTAGTTAATCCAGGTATGACAGGGCACGCGCTCTTGAATTTGATCAGTTTTGTGGTCTTGCATGTACCTACCCACCCCCACCCGCAAAGAGCTGCCAGGGACGAAGGTACCTTACTTTTCTTCACGGAGGAGAGTACCTCTTCAATGTATCCCTCCACCCCGCTCTCTCTCCCCCCCTTCCCCCCTTCTACAAGACCTTAGAATACCGCCTCCTCTGGTGTCTGGATCCTCCTCCTCCTCCTCCTCCTCCTCCTCCTCCTCCTCCTCCTCCTCCTCCTCTACCTTACTTTTCCCTGCCTTGCCTTGCCTTACCTTGCCTCTTCTAGTCCCTTTTCTCCCCTCTTTCTCTGCAAGTTAACCACACCCCGCCTCTCTTTTCCCTCCCAAGCCAAAACACACACTTCTTCAACGGCTCAAAACCCGTGGCTTGCCTCTCTTGGTCTCGCAGGAACCTCAAACGACCACGACAGCTGACATTCGATATCCGACATTCTGCGCAGTCCAACTGTTCTGCGACACTCCAAAGGTTGGTACTCTCTCCATTGCCGTTATCTGTTTCTATCACCCGTTGCCGTGCCTCGCGCCGCGCTGCATCACCGACCCCTTACCGACCCCACCGCCTTCCAAACGTCTTCCCTCCGAAGATCATACAGGCAAGCTCCGCAACCGAACCTCAGATGCCACCCATGGGACCCGTTACTCAACTGCCTCACCATCCCATCCGGGCTCCTTCGGCCACGTCTGAGCCCACTCCGACAACTCATCAAGCGGGCTACAACACTTGCGTCCAGGGTTCTGAGGGAAACGAGTTTCGCATTTTGCTCTGCCAGCCTGGGCTGCACTCCAACACCGGGTATCTCTTCACCTTCTCGAAGCTTCGCTAGTAGCCGCTGTCAAGAACCCCCCCTGCAGCGATTGCGATCGTCTGAACATTCTGGTTGCGACGACTTTCAGGAGATCCCCCTTGCCGCCTCACAAAGACAAAGCGACGACCTGTTTGCGAGTGAACCAGGTTCCATCGGGCGACCAGAGAGCAGCTAGGTCACACCAACCTGGCATATAGGGACCAGTACTATCCAGGGGACCAGCCCACACGTCTCACAAAGCTCTAATCTTGCTTTCTCTTGGTCCCAACCTGCTGCTGTCAATCCTGACTTTTTGCTGCTTCTTTTCTTTATTCGCCGCCACGGTTTTCATAACTGACTTTGAATCGCCCTCGCACTTAGCGTTAGGAACTCGAAGCCCTCAGGTCCCAGTCCCTCGCGCCCACCTGAGCAATAGAATACTTGGCTGGGGTGCCTCGCTACCTACCGACAGCCATATTGAAGTAGCACCTTGACACTCGAGACCGAGCTCTTCGCGGACCTATCTCCTGTGTTGAGAAATCGGCCGGCCGACCCGCGGACGACTGTCCAGCAGCTGGTCCAGACGCGCCACTGTGTCTCGGCGATCCAACTACATCCACCCAAGATCTTGGGCTCCTCCACGCCACTGCCGGGTTCGTTTCTCTCATGCTCTAGTTCCTACTGGGCTCCAGGTTCAGCAAGGAAGCATATTAACAAGACACATGCCCTAGTCGCCTACCTTGCCAGCGCCCAGCCAATCGCTATCGAGCCCTACCCACAATGTCTCGATCAAATCCCCCGAACCCGCAGGGTTCACGCAAGATCTCATTCAATGTCAGCGAGCAGTACGACATCCAAGATGTTGTCGGTGAAGGCGCATATGGTGTGGTCTGGTGAGTTTAGTCGCTACCATGACAGCTTGCATCTTGTTCTGACAATGCGTCTTAAGTTCCGCGATACACAAGCCTTCAGGTCAAAAGGTCGCCATCAAGAAGATCACGCCTTTCGACCATTCCATGTTCTGCCTGCGAACGCTGCGCGAGATGAAACTCCTCCGGTACTTCAACCATGAAAATATCATCTCAATCCTGGACATCCAAAAGCCTCGAAGCTACGAGACCTTCAACGAGGTCTATCTCATCCAGGTACGGGAACCCAGGTGTCCTTGTGTGTTTCTAGAAAACGTCTACTGACTATCCGGTCAAGGAACTCATGGAGACCGACATGCATCGAGTCATTCGTACACAGGACCTGTCGGACGACCATTGCCAATATTTCATTTACCAAACTCTCCGCGCGCTCAAGGCGATGCACTCGGCAAACGTTCTCCACCGAGATCTGAAGCCGTCGAACCTCCTTCTCAACGCCAATTGCGACCTGAAGGTTTGCGATTTTGGTCTGGCCCGCTCCGCCGCCTCGCAAGAGGACAACTCTGGCTTCATGACGGAATACGTCGCCACCCGCTGGTATCGTGCCCCCGAGATCATGTTGACCTTCAAGGAATACACCAAAGCCATCGATGTCTGGTCTGTAGGCTGCATCCTGGCCGAGATGCTGAGCGGCAAGCCTCTCTTCCCCGGAAAAGACTGTATGTACACGTCCACCCCTTATTGATGTCTTGGCCTCCGACTTGCGGCCCTGGTCCGAAGACCAAGCCCAGGCGATGTTTGTGCATGATTTGGTAACAATTGTGGACAGATCACCACCAGCTGACCCTCATTCTCGATGTGCTCGGCACGCCGACTATGGAGGACTACTATGGCATCAAGTCCCGTCGTGCCCGAGAATACATCCGGTCTCTTCCCTTCAAGAAGAAGGTCCCCTTCCGTACACTCTTCCCCAAGACGTCTGATCTTGCGCTTGACCTTCTCGAGAAGCTTTTGGCCTTCAACCCTGTGAAGCGCATTACTGTCGAGGAGGCGTTGAAACACCCATACCTGGAGCCGTACCACGACCCCGAGGACGAGCCTACCGCGCCGCCAATTCCGGAGGAGTTCTTCGACTTCGACAAGCACAAGGACAACCTGAGCAAGGAACAGCTGAAGCGATTGATCTACGATGAGATCATGCGATAGGTATATCTTCTGAGACGGCTGTCCGCAGCGGGCACGAAGGTCACCAACGATGAGACTCAGGTCAGAGCACTCTGGAGGATGAGGCCATGATATGATGCAAGGACCGCGATATCCGGAAGAAGGGCGTGGAAAACAGAGAACTTTTGGTGGTCAAGGGGGCCAATGTCAGGTAGTGGGAGCGATATGACAGTGGTGCTTTTCTCATGTCAAAGTCGATATTTACTGCACACCGCCCCGTTTGGGAGCGTCTCCGAGTAGTAGGGCTCAGTGGTCTTCTCGATCTCTATAGACATCATGTAAACGACTCTCTTTGTCTACGTCTACTCAGATGAGAGCACCGACACTACACCTGGAATAAAGCAAGGGAAATTTTCTTGATTTTTTTTTTGGATGGGAGTGTATGCTGATGTTGTCACGGGTACTGCGGCCTACCAAGGAAGCATCGGTAGCAACAGCTATGTGTAGTTACAAGTGTCATGAGGGTCCAAATCATTGGCAAGTACCTAGCCATGACTGATCATTTCCGACTTTGACGCCGGACCTTCCTGCTCTAATCAGGATCGCAAGGGGGGCATGAAGAGTAGATAGATCATGCAGCAGCTCCCTAAGCCATGTTGCAAGGAGAATGAACCAGGCAGGGAGAGGGGTTTGACCGACGACGAAAAAGCATGTCCCTCTTCTTTCTATGCCCCCATCCGTGGGCCACAGAAGCGTTGCTATCCCAGGGACCGGCATCTTGAAGGAGGCGAATGCCTGGTAGCCGGCGAGAGAGCTCTGTAGCGAGTGGCCTCCTGCGGGCGTCGTCTGGACACTGTGCCACTTTGCTGCTCGAGTGATCTGGATAGGCCGCCAGGGCATTCATCCAGGGCCTCACGCCCGACTGAGTTGGGGCGTCAAATATAGCAAAGACTAGAGTCGCCGTGACTTGTCCCGAGTCCCTCAGCGGTCCTTGGCGCCAATGACCCAGACCTCGACGCCGAGTACGCCGAACTTCTCGCCCTGGTCGCTCAGCGGCTCGTTGCCAAAGGTGAGGCAGGTGGAGCTGACGCCGCGCTCAAGCCCGTCATCGAGCCACAGACCGTACTTGCCATCACCAGCACCGACGCTGAGCCAGTGCTGCTCGCAGTAGGCATAGTACTCGTTGACGCCGCTGTAGGGGAAGGCCTTGAAGCGTATCGATGGCGAGGGCGGCGGCGGCGGTTGTCGAAGATGACGGGAGGGGTGGGCGTGCTGATCTGCAGCGGCAACCGGCGAGACCGCCAGGGCTGGCGTGGATCGTGACATATCGGCCGGGGGAACATCCTCTAGGTCGGGGATGAGTGACGGCGTCGATGCTGCGATGGTGGTGGAGCGGCCCGTCAGGTCGGTCGTGTCGGCTGACGGCGGAGGCGGCAGGCTGGCCATGAGGGAGGCACGCCACAGGAAGCACTCGCCAGTGCCAAAGTAGTGCGGCGATATATGCGGCGCTTCGGAAAGGTAGGCCCCAAAGGTCTATATACGCAGGGCTGGTCAGGGAAATGTGTGCAGAGACAGGCATATGCCTTGTAAATTTCGGGCTGTTGCTTACCCCTCCCTCGTCGTCTCTGACGACCAGAACAAAGCCCCCCCTCTTGCCCGTGTAGACACCGCACTTTTCATAGAGGGTGGCCAGGCTGGCACCGTCCTGGTCGAGGCTATATACCAGATGCCAGTCCTCCTCGATGCGTAGCCTCTCGGGCACCATGATGCGGATCTCCTCGGCGACGGGGGCGGACAGCAGCCTCGCGGTGGCAGGCGTCTCGTCTCGGAAGCCGTTGAGGATGACAGGGTCCAGCGGCGGAGGCTGCATGGGCGAGGCCGTCCTGTTGATAGGCGGGGTATAGACGCCCGCGACGCCGTCGTTGCCATGCGCCATGTGCGAATTGGAATGGGGAGGGGGGGAGGAGACGAGATTTCCGGTAGCTGGATCGGACGAGAAGCGGCGCATGAGCCCGCCAAAGGCGCTGTAGATGGAGCCGGATATGAAGGAGGAGCTGGCGGAGGGAGATGAGGGCGTGGCTACACCGGACTCGGGCGGGGAGCAGAGGGAGTCGCGACCGGAAGGGGTACGGCTGTGGTGGTGGCTCATTGTGTTCTTTTTGAAGTTGACTACTTGTACTCGGTACCAAAGACCGTTTCAATACACTTGTGGTGATCGACAACGGGGTTGCCTGTGCGTGCGTGGCTGTCACGGAGCATCCACTTGGGTGCGTTAAACCAGTGTTTGTTCAACAGAACTCGGCAGCCTGACAAGGCTCCAAGGCGGGCCGGAGAGGAAAAGAAGAGGCATGAAGCTTTGAATACCGGATTTGAGGTACTTGCTGGTTTGCAGAAGACGGCGGCCAGCCAGGTAGACGTTGCGCTGACGATGGGAATTGTTGTTGTACCAAGTAGATGACACTGTGGATGATCGTGTGTCTTACAAGTAAAGTAGCTACCTTGCCTACTTCGTACGATTTAGGTTCATACCTAAAGTACCTTTATATGGAGGCGGGGGGGGGGGGGGGGGGGGGGCGGG